>JASAUF010000669.1:11932500-13132500 GCA_030180095.1 Magnolia changhungtana
GAGGATTTCACAGTGTCCTCAAAGACGTCTATCATTTTCCCCTTAGCCGGTGCCCGAAACAGGTCATTCGTGAGCTTCATTATCTTGCTGATAAGTTCCATCAATTTTGTCTTGGTATTGTCCAAAATCCACCTCAGAAATTTGAATGAGACGTCGGGGCGGGTGTCCTTGGAGCTCGGCTGCTTGTCATTTTCAGGTGGTTGATCTGAAAATTATCAGGAGAACAAAATACAGGACTATCAGTTTGACAAACCGACATAGAAAATTAAGATTGCAAAAGGTAAAAGGATTATCAACGATATATACGGATATATACGATTGTCGGAGGAATGACAGTAAAGAAGTGCAGCCACAAGAATTTAAAATAATAATAATAATAATAATTCATAATATATCATGGGCCTGCCACAACTGGGCTATACATAAGAATCAACAAAACCTTGCTTGAATCTTATTGGCCCATGCAATGATGATATTCTAGGTTTAAAACAAATGAAGCAACTACGGGTATGTTTATATGCCACCCATTCTACATTTTCCATTAAATCTGCAGCAGGTGTGAATTTCTTGAGAAATCTGGCCCCTTCCCCATTCTTTTTTATTTTATTTTCACAAGCACTCACACCACGTTGGGATTTCACCACAATGGTTACTCAAACCCATGACCTCATGTTGAAACTCTTGTAAGTCTATGATCACTGAGGCATCGGTAAGGACACGACCCCTCCCCCATTCTTAAATGCACTCTAATCTGCTGGATTTTCACAAATCTGAACCATTCATCTAAGTTGCCATCACAAAAGAACACACCCCAATGAAATCTCAGTACCTAGGTGGGCCACAATGTTTGCTTCATCCCATCCATTAGTATGTTTTCAACAGGCACTGTTGGGAGGAAAGTTCATTAAAATACATGTTTTGTGGCACCCAAACATGCCCTAAGTGGGTCAAGATGTCCTTGAACACAACAGAGCTTGAAGCCACTGGCATTGGCTCTTTTACAAAATAGATTAGTTCATTTCAATGCAACATATATTGTTTTCTTATGGCAGCAGCAGAACCATGGTTTTACATAGCAGTGAAAGAGTCATGAATCGCCTGTAGACTTAACCAGTGCGACTTGCCACTACTTGTTCCGACTCAGTCGGACTCAGTTTGGTTTTGGAGTGTGACTAGACCAGTATTTTGCTTCATTGCCCATCGACAGAGTTGACTGGATTTGGGATAATATCTAGAACTGGAAATGTAGGAAGAGTGGATGATAGAGCTCTTTTACAAGATTCAAGGACTATTCAACGGGACAGATGACCTTCCACTCCAATGTATGCAACGGTGTGGATTATGCCACACTCAGCTTTCCAGTCTGCAGTCCAAACCATTGATGGACCCAACATGGATTCTGCATGCACCAAATATCTCAAATATGGAACACCTAGCCATTGAATATCTGGTCTTGTTTAACTGCATATTTTCCTGTCACCAATGGAAGGGTATGGTAGGTTCCTGGTGTATGGGCCACCTAGAGTGATCGCGTCAATGGTTTGGATCAAATCAATGCATCTGCATGGGAAAGAGTTGTGTGTGATTATTAACATTCATTTGGAAAGCTTCTACTTTTTGGCACTAATCAAAGCACTATAAATGTTAAAATTGTGACACCAAAATCACTATTGGGTCTGTTCACTTTTCTAAGCTCATATGACCCATGTTTCACATGCTAACAAGGCCCAAGTGTTAGTGGACCCTTAGAGGGGTATTTTTGACATTTCCATCATGAAAGGATGGCTTTAGGGTTAGTCATGTTGGGATTAAGAGAGAGTTATGTTTTTTTGTTATTTTGAGAGTTTTCGAAAGCCTCCAAGAGAGAGCTAGGGTTTTGGCTATAAGTTCTCTCCATCCTTATAATATTCTCTGAATAGTAGATTGATCTTTGCTTTGCGCCGTGGTTTTCTCCTGCAAATGTTTTATACATAAAAATCGTGTGCTTGCTTGGATTTGTGTTTTCTCTTGTTTGTTTCAATCCAGATTAAGGTGCTTTCGCATGGCCGGATCTCCAATAAGTGGTATCAAAGAGATGTTGGTTTGTTAGTTTGGATTTGAGATATGGCGTTAAGGGAATCAAATGTGAAGTTTGAGATAGAAAATCACGGGTAAAAATGCTTTGAACTATGGAAATTGAAGATGAAAGCCCTCCAAGTTCAACAAGGGTTGCAGTATGCAATCCTTGGGAAAGTGCATAGTCCGGAATCAATGAAGGAAGAAGATTGGGATGAACTTGATCAAAGGGCAATTAGTACATTTCATTTGTGCTGGACCGATGAAGTCCTTTACAATGTCATAGATGAGACGACTGTTGTAAGTTTATGTGCAAAGTTAGAGAGTAATTACACATCGAAATCTCTCACAAATTGTCTATTTCTGAAGAGGCAATTTTATACTCTGAAAATGGTGGAAGGGTCGGATCTATCTGAACATATTAATATGTTCAACAAATTGGCTTGCAAGTTGATGAGTGTTGAGGTGAAGATCGATGATGAAGACAACCCTAATTTTGTTGACATCTCTCCCCAAGTCGTTCGAGTATCTGGTTGATACCCTTTGCCATAGTAGGGATACTTTAGACATCGAGATTGTTATCGCAACCCTTTAGTTAAAGCAATTGCGACAGCAGAGCGGCGGTGAAGGTATCTCTCCAGATGTGTTGTTTGCTCTGGGAAGACTGTCTGAGCGAGAGAATGGAAAACCACAATCTATTTGAAGAAGGGAAATGTTACTTTTGAGAAGATTTACACGAGTAAAAATCCAGCGGACATGCTTACAAAAGTCGTTTCTATAGAGGAGTTCAAGTTTTGCTCGACTTATCTGGGCCTGACAAGAAAGGAATAGATACGAAATGTGCACGAAGAGATGATGATGATACTTGGAAGAAGATTGGCAAGGCAATGAATTGATTTTGCTATCAAGGTGGAGATTGTTAAAATTGTGACACCAAGATCACTATTGGGTCTATTCACTGTTCTGAGCCCATATGACCCATGTTTCACATACTACCAAGGCCCAAGTGTTAGTGGACCCTTGGAGGGCTATTTTTAGCACTTCCCTCATGAAAGGGTGGCTTTTAGGGTTAGTTATGTTGGGGTTAATAGAGAGTAATGATTTTTTTGTTGTTTTTGGTGTTTTTGAGAGCCTCCAAGAGACAGAGTTAGGGCTTTGACTGCAAGTTCTCTCCATCCCTATAATCTTCTCTAAATAGTAGATTGATTGTCGCTTTGTGCCGTGGTTTTTCCCTGCAAGGATTTTCCACGCAAAAATCGTGTGTTCTCTGTGTGTTTGCTTGGATTTTCATTTTCTCTTGTTTGTTTCAATCTAAATTAAGGTACTTCCACAGGGCCATATCCCCAACAGTAAATACACTTACTCGGTAAGAGGAAATAAGAAGGTTTTTAGACAAACCTGCATAGAATGAATCCCGGAGCTCCTGCACCACCTCGTTGTTCATGACAGCATCCCATACAGAATTATCAGATGACAAAGAAATGACCATCCTCTACACGATAGTGAATGTCAGTTGAAAAGATTTAAAAATAGTAGACGGTCAGATTTAAAAAATGGCCGATGTCCATACTCTGCATATAACTGTAAGTCATTTTAGTGAATACAACCTCAACAGACTAATTTAAAATGATTACGAGTAACACGGTTAATGGGCCTTGCTAAGTACAAACGTGTCTACAATAAATCTCATGTAGATGCCACACATGTGCCAGCATTGCATCGTAGGTTCAAAATCCAATCCATCTATCAGAACAGCAACTCAGTATTGATGCCCTAGCCCAAGAATCAGGTTGATCCACTGGTCAGGTGGGCCATAGTTTGCAGAACAAATGCATTCCAGCTTAAGTTTTCCAACCCATCCATCTGTTTCCACTGTTGGGGATTACATGCTGAGTGGACCAGATGTCCAACATGTACAAGGTCCGACAAGCCTGATGGATGGATTGGACTCTCACCTATATGCCATGCTGGCACATGTGTGCCATGTACATGAGCTTTATTGCACATGCTGCATGCTTAAAAAAGCTCCATGGTCAATATGATTGCATCTTCATTACGGCCAGGAGAACTATTTTGAGGTGACAGATATCTTTCTCATCTCCTACTCAATCAAAGATGCCTCTCAAACACTGGAAAAGCAAATGCTGGTAAGTGAAAATTCCATCCCATTCTGTTTTCCTGATTTGGGATTTGCAATGTTAATCGTCCATTTAGTTAGATAACAGTATATTAATTTTTTTTCACTAATTGAGATCACTGAAAAACTAATACAGTTTAAGTCTTATTCAATCTATAATACAAACTCTCCATAATAAGGCAAATTACAAAATGAGAAATAATTAGAATCTACAAGACCAATGAGTTATGAAAGTAATGCTCGACAAACACTCATATTTCCAATGAATTGGAGAAGTTTGGCAATTCTTTAGGCATGTGATCTTAGCCCCTCTTTCTGCCATCATAACCCCAACATGGCACACATGCAGTATTTCTAAGCCGCACATCAGATGGTCACATCAAATATGTGCCCTGGTGCATGGATCAGGCCGGTCCACTCATTAGAGGAACAGAATATATATATATATATATATATAAGAAATTGACGGCTAAGAAGAAGTTGGCCCACAGTGCACATTTAACATACACCAGCCTAAATTTTGGGGGAGGGTATGCAGATGATGGGGCCCATCTGAATGATGACTTTGGATCTCTAACAAACATGTGCCATCTTGGCATGTGTGAGAGCATGTAGAGAAATCAACATGAACTAGAAATCTAGAGAGGACAGGTGCGTATTATATGAGCAGGAAAACACAATCATGTGCTTTGTTGCGGATCACACATCAGCACTGACAAAAGAACTATATATTAATGGCACTAGCATCACCTGAACAGTTGGATTTCTCTGCAGCAACCAAAACGTATCGATCACATTGTCGTATCCATGGCACTCCAATGGTTTTGGATTGTTGAGGTGCAGTACAGGCTCAATCCAATCTGACCCTGCTTCAGCTGAAGAAACACGGCACATTAACTCAGTTGAATCTGTCATGAGACTGGATTCATCCTTTCTTGGAGTAGATGGATAGCTATCTTCAACAGTCTGTGAATATGGGCCTGCGACTATGACCCTACAAATAGAAAACCATTACCAGACGATGAAATTCACACACTACTGTCAAAACAACATCAATAAATGAAATTTAGACTGCAATCTATTCATACGCAAGATCACAGTCTTTTTCGTTTGTTTTCTTTTCTTTTCTTTTTATGATAGCTTCATAAGAAACCACATTCCCGATTGAATTGCAACAATGTAACACAAACACACACATACTAAAGATGCAATGATGCATAGTGTTCTAGTCCTTTATTTCTGAAGTTTTTCAATTGAAAAGCACAGTGACTCGCCTAAGTTGCACCAGACTTGATGAGTCAGACTCAGTTTTTTCTTCCTTTTTTCTCTAGCTGAGTACCAATGCTTAAGTTTTCAGTATTTGGTAAAGATGGAAAGTAAATATGAGGAAGTATCACTCAAATAATTCACTGATAGTGTTATGTACGACTAGTAAATATCACGTTGTCATGTGTGTACAACATCCAGCGCTTCCAAAAGGTTGGCCCTAACATGCAGAACATCTTATGCACAAAATCAGATAGGTGCATTCATCATGTGGGCCACATCATAACAAACAATGAACAACTGCAAATCTGGTCCAAAGCACCGGTGTGGCCCACCTGATGAGTGTATCAGTCTGGTTTTTGTGCTGGATCATATTTGTGGTGGGTCTAACCTGTTAGACAGATTGGATGTCATACACAATGACAAGTAGGTAATTTTGCATTGGGTGGACAGTATTTGCTAGAAATATTGTAATTAGTAACTGAAGCCATATAATTAAAGGAATGTGGGAGGATCTTACCATCCAAATATGGCTATCAAATGGATGATTATAGTAAGAATGAAGCAGACCCATCTGGACAAGTGAAATCAGCTTGTTAAGTTCATCGTATTGGTGCGACCTTTGTGTGTGTTGCATCTGCAATGGGACCCATGACTTGAGCAGTCTAGATTGATGTCGATTTACGCCCCATGTATATGGATGATGGGTTGCTGTTAAAAGCACACCATAGTGCCTCTAGTTCTGTGGTCTGTCAATTTCATTGGTGGAATATAAAGCACCTACATGTTGTCACGGCCTGAGTGCTTCCCCGAGCATAAACCATGCATTACTCAAAACCCCTTTATGGACGAATCAGCCAGCCAACCAACCAAGTGTAGGCAAGCTACTTAAAAGACAGGAGAATGGGAGGAAAGAATGGGACCTGGATTGGGTGCTGCCACCGCTCATCCCAAGATTGGAATGGACAGGGGCTCTGAGGGGCCACCGTGATGTATGGATTTTATCCACACCGTCCATCTATCTTACCATATAATTTTAGGGTATAAGCCCAAAAAGGCTCAAATGGACCACACTATAGGGATTAAACACCTAATGAAGAAAACTTTTTTTTTTTTTTTTTTTGGGGGGGGGCGCACAAAAGATTTGGAATGGATCAAGCAAATATTTGTGTTTTCACTTCGTCCAGGTCTATGCAACCTTATGAACACGTTGGATGGAAATTAAACATCATAGTGGGCCCTAGGAAGGTTTTAACAGTGGGTGTCATTGTCAAAGCTTCTTCCCGTGGTGTGGATCAAGCAGATATTTGTGTTTTCACTTCATCCAGGTCTATGTGACCTTATGAACACGTTGGATGGAAATTAAACATCACAGTGGGCCCTAGGAAGGTTTTAATAGTGGGTGTCATTGTCATGGCTTCTTCCTGTGGTGTGGTCCACTTGAGACTTGGATAGTTGGATCTACCTCATTTTGGGGTTTATACCCTAAAATGATATGGCAAGATGGATGGACGGTGTGGATAAAACCCATACATCACGGTGGTCCCTCAGGGCCCCTGCCTATTCCGAACTCGGGACGGGCAGGGGTAGTACTCAATCCGCATCCAGAAGAATGCTTTTTTTTTTTTTTTAATTATTATTATTGAAGAGCTCCAAAGCTTAACAATTACAAATGAGTACCCCTCCCATTCTTATACAGCTTTAAGAACCTTCTAGTTACTTTATATGGAAAGCTAGAATGAGGCCATGCGACAATCATCTAGTACTTAGGAATACTAAAGAAACCTTATATATTATTCTACACAACTCTCTCTCCCTCTACTAAAACCCTCTAAAGAACTCTAGAAAGTTCTCAAGATTCTTAAGATCTCCACACTAGTCGACACAATTCTACCCATCATCTCCAGAATTCTCTACAATTCTCTACAATTCTCTACAATTTATATACATAGCCTCTAATGCATAGTTCTAAAACTCGCTGATTCAACTTGAAACGCAGACAATTCAACTCATCTTGGCAAGATTCAAGCCAAACTAGTGAGAAACTCAAACCTTCATACGACTCGGGCGAGTTTTAGAGAGTTATCGAGATGACTCCCAGTGACTTAACCAACTCGATGCAATTAGCAATGACTTGGCTGAGTAACTCAAATCATCTATTTTTTAATAAAATGTAATGAGCATGAGGAGAGATTCAAACGCTAGACCTCAACAAGAGAACCAAGCTATCAAACCAAACCATTGCAGCAAAAAATGATGTCACTGCTTTCATTTGCTATTTTATATTATTTATCATATTGAAAATATTTCTTAATATCCCTATTATTAAATTATCTTTTATATATCAAATTGAGCCACGTAAATAAATCGAGTCAAGTCGAATATTTGGGTTTTTTACCCATGCTCTAATGTACAAGAAGAGTGCAAATCAGCTGTCCACAATTAGCCACCTGCAAATGTCCAATCAATTCATCAAGTTCCTATGCAAGTTATTAAAAATGGTTATTTATCAGCATATGTATCAATCGCATCGGCAAATTTGTAAAGGAAATAGTCACCCCCTTATGCGATACGGGAGTGAATCAGTCCGTTGTTAAATTATTATTATTATTATTATTTTTTAATTTTTAAATTTTTTTTTTTAGAAGAAGAAGAAGAAGAAGTTGATACACCCTGCATCAGCACGGTACGAGGCTAATACAGCCATAAAGGACTCATTTTGAAATTTTGTATTTTCAATGTTTTTCTTGTTTTTCCACTTCTTTCTTCATTTCAACTATGAAGAAAGCTTAGAAACCCATTTTAAACGAGCCGAAAGCTTAGAAACTCATTTTAAACCAGATATAGGCTTACTTTTGAGGATCAAAACACGAAAAATGAGTAGGAACCGATGAATCAAAGCCAAGTAGACTAATTTGGGATATATCAAAAGAAGGGTAAACTATCACCTTGTTTTTTCTTTTCTTTTCGTCTTCTTTTGTTGTATTTGTATGCAAGGGGACCTAATCTACCAAATCATGCTTAATTTGTGTACGATTAGCGCCTGTTTGGTCAACTTTCAGCCAACCAAGCTCATTGAAGATCAACGGACCTGATGAAGCACAACATGAAGGAGTTAAGAAGTGCAAACATCGTTAGGTACCGGATTGCTAGTGACAGATGATCTCCCCCTACTAGTAATTTTCTTAGATTATTTCTCTCTGTGATTTTCTCTAGATGTCCATCCATTCCACATTCATGGTCATTAAATTTTGTTTATATCCTTTATTTATTAATGTTCCTGGGGGGTTTTCTCTGCATTCTGGAAAAAATCAAAATGTTGTTTAATCAGTCTTCCGTATGACCGAATCTCTCGTGCATTATCTTGTTTCGGTGAGAGTAGGACTCTTTCATCCTATTTCATAGGATAAGGCCATATGTCCACATGGTCGCATACCCATTGGTTAATTTATCCTGACAGTAACAGTGGTAAACATTTGTGATGTACCCAGAACAAGGTTTAACATTCTGATTTATTAGCAACTTTCATTTTTATTGCATGGTATGAGGATTTTTTTTTTCCAACATCCGTGGCTGTAATAGCTATCTGGTTTGATTTATTCCATCATTATTCAATTCTCAAATACATATAATGCCATATATGACTATTAGCTCCATTTTGCATTTTACATCGTCACATTATACTACATACAACCCATTGACTAATTTATCTAGACAACATAGTGTAGACACCCCCCCAAGAGCCGATAAATTGATCAGAGCACCCCATCCAACCCAATCCAACACAATCAAACCAGTTAGCCCAAAGCCAAGCCCAACTTCAGCCCGATTCAAGCCCATGCATAGGCCCAATAGTACTTAGGACCACAACTAATGCATGGGCATTTTCACTGTGCTTGAGTGGGGCGGCCCGTGTGCAGCGATGGCACGCTAGGGGTAAGTGGCTCGTATGAGGCGAGACCCATGTGAAGTGGGGCCCACGAGAGGGGTTCGGCTGAGGGCCTGACCTAGGCTATGAGATAAAGGGTTTGATTCGTCATGCTCTATCAGTTCAAGCTTTTAGAATAAGTGGTTAGTTGTCCTACGTCAAAAGTGGTATTAGAGCAGGAAGTCTCGTGTTCGAGACTCCTCATCGGGGGTGATTAATGCAGGGGCATTTTCACACCGGACTCGAGTAGGGTGGCTTGCATAAAGCAAGGTCACACTCGGGGTGGGCGGCACGTGCAGCCACCTGAGCCACCAAAACACCAATCCAATCACTCAAATTGACCCTTGCGATAAACTCATCCACCCATTCACCCGACTTTGATCAATTTCATTCATGCTTGCATAAACATCGTACATCATTCTCTCCACTCCGTCCCCCTTGCTGGTCTTTTCAATCTAAGTGTTCTCGCCCATTAAAACGTCGTTGGGGATATGCTAGTTCCACTAGTCGCAACCCAACTCAAAAAACAGGACTAAAAATTTTCAGGGATTCTAACTCTTGTGCATTTCCATTAACATCCACCATTCATCTCAACTCCCAAAATACCAAAAAAGAGAAAAATTAAAAAACCCAAAAAATCAAAACCATTGCGCCCGTTTGAGCCATGCGCCCTTGAACAAATTCCTTTTTCCGCAATCCAATTCGCACCCGATCCCAAACTGCTATGGCTAATTGAGAAGAGGAACCTCTCCCTTACCCCGCTCTCGACATGCCAGAAGTACGTACTCTACAACTGTGGGTAACAGAGACAGTGCCAACCTCTTGCATCCAAGAGTTTGTGCAAAGCATGAAAGCCATGCAAGAGATGCTTTTCCATCTCGTGCAATCCCAAGTTCCAACAGACAACACCTAAGTTGGCATAACTCAGCAACAACAACCACCAACTCTCGCTTTCCTTCCGATTTCCAGTTCAATCCAACCAAAGCCATCAGAGTCTGCTCAGGATATCCGACACTACCAACCACAACCCTCAACCTCGGGCCATTTCTCTCAACACCCTCTCGTAAACGGGAGCCAAACTCGATCAAATCCCGCAGCCGGAATTCCCAGTCAATTTCTAACGGCAATAGCTTCCCCGAACGGAAGCCAAGAGCAGGTTTTGTCGGATGCCCTTAGCGGGGGTTAGTTCGGAGCCCAATTCAACCAACAAGCAATGGCAGATACCCACAACAAGGGCCACTTCCCAATTTCTCAGTCTCTCCCGACTAGGAGTGCCTTTTGATTTCAACAATTTTCTGTAGCCGGGAACATGATTACATTCCAACAAACTCCCCCTCACAGGAACCATAAGGTCGAAGAAGTCATCAATGTGCCGAAGAAACCGAGCAAGCCTTGCCACAAGGGGCAACGGTCCCTCCGACAAGTCAATCCGAAATGGAGGAGTTGCAAGAATAGCTACAAACAATGCAGAATCAGCTTCAGAAACAATAGGGAATGGATATTCTCTTTACCAAATCTAGGGACTTATGTCCCTTCCTAGATGTACGGGTACCTCATAACTTTGAGGTGCCTAATTTCAAGGGATACGATAGCAGTGGCTGCCCCACAGCTCATCTAAAGCCCTTTTGTGGTGAGCTCAACAATGTGGCAAGGAACGACAGAGCCCTCATTCGCCTATTCCAAAAATCTCTAAAGGGTGACGCTCTAGACTGGTACACATCCTTGGATTGTCACCAGGTCAAGACCTGGGAACAACTTTCCCAGTCGTATGTTGACAGGTTTACCTACAATCTCAATATGGCACCCAGGAGAGCAAACCTAGATGCCCTAAAGCAAACAAAGCGACGAAACATTGTTTGCTTATATTGGTCGTTAATGAGCCATGTCCACCAGAATGAGAACCCCCATCAACGACGAGGACAGTCTCCAACTTTCGCAAGGAGGTTAGGTGGGATGGTGACATCATAGACCCTTGCGATAATCCCGTCCACCCGTTCGCCTGACTCTGATCAATTTCATCTATTCTTGCGTAAACATTGTGTATCATTCTCTCCACTCCATCTCCCTGTGCTGGTCTTGTCGGTCTAAGTGTATGCTCTGTAGCTCACCAATATACCGAATCATGCCCATCAAAAACTTGGATTAACTAGGCTTCGACTGCTTCTTCAAGTGGGTGCGTCAGGGTAGATTTATCTAATACGGGCCTTCGCTTGTCGTAGGCACCGCATCGTCGCACGCACATTTGCATCATCAGTGTGCAAGAACTAATCCAATCCCTAAAAGTTTGTCAAGTTCTGTAAAGTAGAGACCGTACACTTGTACAGGCAGATCGGGTGCCTGATACCTTCCATCTTTGTAACTACGGTCCCTTACCCAAAATTTCTGGTCATAGATCAATGAGTCATTTTAGGACGAAGAATCCAACGATTCCTTCCCCTAAGGTTTCTAAAGGATCTAGCCAACTATAGAGATCTGTTGAATTGGTTAGTGGCGATTCCGAGTCAAATATAATACCCCCACACTTCAAACACATTGCGAAAGCCCTAAAAAGGAACTCATGAGCGCGATCCACCGGGGATCCAGCGTCCACACATAGCACCTTAATATGACAACATTATAGTTGTCTAATTTGTCTAATGACTGTGATTCATTAATTTATTTTTATCCTATGATGTGATATTAGTTTGCCACATCCCGTGGTTATAACCTGTTGATCGAGGTTATTTGGCCACCCGATCCACCCGGTCTTTGTCCATCACTCAAGACCTTTGAAATACTTATAATTTTTGTGAACATACTGTCACTGTTATAAGCATATATAAATGTGCAAAAACGTTGACTACACTTAGCAACTATTATAGCTTAAACAACAAGAGAGTAATAATAATTAGTTCATCACTCTCCTAGTGATTCATACCAAATTATATCAACTACATAGTAATATATAACAAAGCTATATCATAACACCCCACATCTCTAATGTTTGATCAAATACATCAAATTTATAGAATAATCATCACTGTCACAAAATGAGTATGATATATATAACGGGTTCAAATACATTAGCAACCATCAAGCTACCTATTGCTTAAGCATTGGGAACATCCAAGGATCCATATGTAAAACAGTCATTTTTAGAGATCTCTAAACTTGTTTATAGCAGAGTGGTGTTGACTTATGGTTGTCCATTTTAAACCCCCTTTCTTTTTCTTTTCTTTATTTATTTATTTATTTTATTTTATTTATTTTTTCTTTTTTTGGTTAAAATGTCATGTACTTCTCTTGACTTTAACTTGTTGTACATGATTGCGAGAGGACTTCAATCGAACTGGTGTTTTAATACCAATGAAGATAGATGGACCTGATGAAGCACGACATAGAGGAGTTGATAAAGTGCAAATGCCGTTAGATACCATATCACAAGAACAAATGATATTTCCCTATTGGTAATTTTCTTAGATTATTTCTCTATGATATTTTTCATTAGATGTTCATCCATTCCACATTCATGGCCATTCTTTCTTTCTTTTTTATATCCTCTATTTAAGACTGTGGGTTTTTCTCTACCTACTGGAGAAACCGAAAGGTTGTTTAATCGGCTTTCCATATGATCGAATCTCTCATGCACTTTCCCTCTTGTTTCAGTGATGGTGGGATGCATCGCATACACACGTGTCAACAAACACTCCCCAACATACATGATTCTTACCAAGGAATGGCTCTTCACTATTAAATATGTGTTTTCAACATATATATATATATATATATATATATATATATATATATATATATATATATATATATATATATATATATAAAAGATCCTCACACTTTCTTGATGTTGTGTTTGATATATGTGACCACCATTGAAACCTTCTCGAGCTCCACCTTGATGTTTATATGTCATCCCAACCGTTTATAAGTTCTTTCCTGCCGGGATGAACTGACAACATAAAAAACTTTATCGTGATACCAAACTTTCGTGGCCATATGAATGTTTTAATGGTGGTCACTCAATCCCCACTGTTTTCTCTTGTGTAGCCCACTTGAGTTTTAAATCTAACTCATTTTTGGTTGCTTACCCTAAAATGATCTTATAAAACAAATGGATGGGGTGGATTCCTCACAAATATCAAGGTGGGCCACACCTCCCTTCCCAGCGTAAGAATTTCCTAGTTTATGCTTTTAGGAAAAATCCATGGAAATCCCATGAATTGCGGAAAACCTTCCCTATTCCATGCACAGGATCCAATGCTGGAAACCTATGATGAACCAAACATGGATGATTTTTCAAACAAAGGGATTTAAAGTTCCATCCCACTTAATACTATCTAATTCCATGTGCCAAACACCCCGTAAAGCTTATCAATAGTTTTTTGAGATTTTTTTTCTTCTATTATAAGGGCACATCCAAGCCAATACGCCCGTACCTTCATGCAATTCGCAAGTGATCAGTAGCTAGTTTGGGACCACTCAAGACAAAGGTGGATTCCATAGCTTCCAAGCGTGGGACCCCAGCTGGTAGCCACAGGTGGGCCCCATTTTCTACCAACAGCGATATCCCGCGAATAGCTCGCGGACTACCTTTCTTTCCTTCCTAAGCAGAAGGCTAAGGTTGTATGTGTCTTTTTGCGAAAAAATCCTTTTGCGAACCGCTCTGCATGCAAGCCACTTAAGCAAGAAACAGAATCCTTTACTGCGTCTCTCTCTTCCTGCATCATCACACCGTCCATCTTCTATTATCCGCTCAGCCTTATCCAAAACAGCCCGTCTCACCAGCATGTGTGCCTGGGTGGGCCCCACATGATCATGTACAGACGATCCCGACGGTCCATCTTGTGGGAACGGTTGTTCATGGCCATGGTCAATATACCACGAAGACTGAATCCTTCCAGATGACGACCCATGACTAGTTTTGATTTGGACCGTCCGTTTGAATACAAAAAAAAATCCGATGGTCAGGATCATCAATCCGGGAGTTTTTTCTATTGCTGATAATCTAAACTAGTGGCCCCAAGATGAACGGTTTGGATTATCCAAATACATCCATCAACCCTAAATTCAAACACTAAAATATCGTTGAGGAAAAAAAAAAATAGAGGATTTGGTAGAGTTCGTTTTACCTCTGTCCACGTGCAGAGATGGTCCGACGATTAGAACCGTCCATATTCTCGGCTCTATCATTGATGGCTTATGGTGCAATGATCAGGCTTTAAAAAAAAATCCCGACCTTTGATTTTTGGAGTTGAATGTAAGCCATTGAAAATGATCTATTTAATGTTCTGTATGCATACACACATAGGATGATCAGAACCATCCGTTCAGCACAAGTTTCATTATGCAGCCCCTAGAATGCAGCATCCACAACATTAACGGTTCCGATCATCAGATCATCTCAGCACGTGGGCCCCAGCGGGGCAACAGAACTCGTTCTGAAAACTTACTGCTGAAGGGTTGAAATGGCATCTTCAACTTCGTCCTTGGAAGGAACGGGACCAAAAACGAAACGGTCATGAAATCCGTTATTTCCATCTCGTCCGTCTTCCTCTTCAACGGATTCCCAGTCGTCGTCTTCGATGAAGCAAGTAGAAGAAGTCCGGCCGCTAACATTCGACGTGGCGGAAACGGGAAAACTAACGGAGGAAGACGGAGACGGAGAAGAAGAAGAAGAAGAGAGGGAGAAGAAGGTAGAGGGATTGGGCTTTGCAGTCGAGATAGACTGTTGAACGCCCCCAATACCTGCCCCCACTGCCCGCCCGACTGCCCGCAGCATTCCGCCGCTTCCCATGCTTCTGCTATTCCCGAACGATCTTTTCATCTCTCTTATCGAAATATCCACTTCTGTTTTTGGGGCGTTTTCGTCGGTTAGTTTAGAGCTTTTTTTAGGAAAATGACAATAATAATTTTCTTTATTTTTGTTTATTTGCGGGGATTAAATTACACGAGAGACGAACCATTGCCACCGTCCATCCACAAGCGGCATAGGACACATGGCAGGGTGATAGACTTGGTTGCGACTCCGGAAACAGTTACGTGGGTGGGAACCTGACCATAGTGGGACACCTCGATGTATGCATTTTATATCCACGCCGTTCATCTGTTTTTACATCTTATTTTAGGTCATTGTCTCATATCTGAAGCAGATACAAGTTCCATGTGAACCACATTACAAGAAACAGTGGTTATTGACCATTTAGGGCGTGTTTGGTCCGTGGAACTGAGTGGTATTGATTTGTATTGGATGTGATTAATATCATTGTTGCACAATGATTACATGTCCGGAGATACTATTCAATCCCATGTTTGGGAGAAAGTTTTGCCAAGGAACACACCGTATTAAGCAAAATCATGTTTGGTGGAATGTGGAATTATAATCAATGGACCAAATTCATAGCAGTGTATATGGATAGACAGCTTAGATAAGCGCATGCATCAACGTGTGGCTCACCTGTGTAATGTATTTCAAAATTCATAAAATTCTAACATTGGATCTAATACAATTCCGTGCGCCTAAATGTAATTCTATTTCATGCAATCCCAACTTATTCCTTCCTCTCCAAATGTTGGATGGATTTTTACGCACCAAATGCATTTCTATCAAACGTCCCCCTGGATCTTTTGTTGGTTACAAAAGCTTTTTGAATAAGATGATATTTGATTTTTTACTTTCACACATGGTCTTAGTGACCCTTTTTTTTTTTTTTTTCATTTTTTCAGACAACCCCGCACACTCACGCTAGTGGAATGTCAACATCTATGGGTACTTGAAACCCTTGACCGGGAGTGGAAACTCCGGAGAGGCTACCACCCGAGCAGGAGTGAGGACCCACCTTATCAATACGTTGGACGCTCAATAAACATTAAGATGGACGCTAGGCAGTTCTTTATGATGGGCGTTCATAGAACACTGTTTCTTGTGGTGTGGTCCACCAACATGCATCTCCTTCATTTATTTGCACCGTGTACCAAAATTAGCTAAATTAGCTGGAAAAAACAAATGGACTGCGATATACAATGCATACATCAAGCTGTGGCCTACCGTCACGGTCCCACCTGGTTCCGGGATCACAGCCAAGTCGCGCTCCATGGCAGGGTGTTGCATAGTAATAAGGAAACTGAAGCTCCACCAATCACATTCCAAGAATCACGCTATACAAACAAGACAATAGCTGGCACTGAATCATCTTCTGTACATAAATCCTCAGTAGTTTAAGGAAATTTCCTTGTATAGCTAAATCACTTGCTGTACATATCCAGTAATTTATAGTCTTACCATATATAGCTAGACAATTTGCTATATATATATTAATGTAAAACTTTCTTGTAATTAGTGAGAAAATACACTCACTTGACCTTTAGTTTTTCTTCAATCCTAGCCGTTACTTTTTCTTCAATTTATCTCACCACTCACTTGACCTTTAGCTTTTCTTGTTTTACACCGTCGCTTTATTGGCCACAGATCAGACGAATAAAATTTTCTAAATGTTATTGCTTTTCTAACGTGAACAGCTTGGGCCCACATGTGCCGATCCGGTTTGTATATGACACTACCACGTCTATTTTAGAAAGAGGGGTCCACCAGATTTCGCTTCTTCCGCTTCCACCGTATAATGATATGCCAAAGGCCGAGAATGGTAGAATCGGAATCCTTTACCACATTTGTTTTATGCAAATAGAACACCTAAGCTCTGCGGAGCTTAAAAGTTTCATATGTAATATCCACACCGTCCATCAGGTTATATTCTCGATTCTAGATTATGGGTATAAAAATAAGCTAGATCTACAACTCTGATGGACCACAGTAACTGGAACAATACAGGATAGAACGCCAACAATGAGTTTGTTTGTGAGGTCACTATGTTGCGTATCTTTCATCAAATCCATTAATCATATGTAGCTCATCAGGATACAGGGAATGTACGAAAATCTTCCTGATCCAACACTCAGGATGCCCACGCCGCGTGAACTTAGAGGTTTTAGTAGCAATCTTAAACAGATCCCATTGGTGTGGTCCATTGGGGTATTTGAGTAAACTGATATCTTGTGTGTACAGTTTAAATAATATTTCCCACCTGATGGGTGGAGTGGATTGATGTAAACAATATAGTGGCCCAGCAGAACCCGGGTATTTTATGCGGCTACTAAAAACATGTGCCGTAGACGACTCCCATACAGAAAGAGATTTTTCTCAAACTGTATGGATTAACTTGTCCACGGTGGCACCGTGGACAATGGGATTCATGGGAATCATGGAATAAGCTTTCCAGTGTGGCTTTCAGATATACAGCATGAAAGTCAGGTCAGGACTTGACTGAGCTCTGTAAGTCGAGTGTGGGGCCTACCTCAATGCGTGTGTTCCATCCGTTTTTTCAGCTCAGTTTAAACTAGTTTAGCGTTCAGGGAATGGATCAAAAAATGAAGTAAATCCAAATCTCAAGTGGAGCACATCATAGAAACGGTGGTGATTGATCATTAAAAACAAGTTTTGGATCAAAGGTGATATTTGTGTTTTTCCTTCTTCCAAGTTTGTAGCCTTAGCTCAAGTGGTAGACTAAGTGAAAGATATCCGGTTTTAACACTAAGGTCTTGGTTTCGATCCCCAGTGGGAGTGGCTAACAGTGAGGTGTGAACTGATAGTGGGTGTACTATCAAACTAACAAAAAAAAATAAAAAACAAAGGTTTGTAGCCTTATCAGCAGGAGGTATAGCAAATAAACATGACGGTTGGCATCAAGAAGTTTTTAATGATGAGCGTTTAGTGATCATAGTTTCCTATGTGTGATCCACATGATATTTTGGATTTGCTTCAGTTGTGAGGTCATGTTCTACAATAAGCTGGTAAAACGGATGGATTTGCTTCATTTGTGGGCCCTTGTTCTACAGCTGGCAAACAGACTGACAGTGTAGATATATAACACAAATTGATGTGAGTCCAGTCACGCCCTCTCGCTTAGGTTTTTTTTTTTTTTTTCTGTTAACTTGTTAGTACACCCATTCTCAGTTCACAACTTCACTGTTAGCTACCCCCAAGGAATTAATACCAAGACCATGGTGTTGAAATCGAGGTATTTTTCACTCAATCTACCAGCTATAGATATGGGTTTCCCTCACTTTGGGCTGCTTGTAAGGACTGCTTTTGACTTGGGTTGACTTTGTCTTCGATTTCTTTCTTAACGAGAATGCAAAGGCCGTTCTCCTCCGGCCGGAGGAGGGATTGAAGTGATGAATCACAGCAGATGTGTACAGTCGTAAATGAGATCTGGGCCAACCATCAAATGGTAAATTAATTACCTCAAATTAAAGCTAAACCATCCCAAATTAGGGCATCTTTTAAAGACAGGTAGCAACCTCAGGACCCGATTAATTGAACTATTCTAACCTTTGATTCATGGACACTAATAGGCTGAATTAGGACCGTTGAAAATTTTTACTTCTATCCGTCTATGAAATGTCCACAAACGGGGTAGTTACACGATCAAATCACTGTATTTTTTGGTCAACTTACATTTGGTCTTACAATTGGACGGTTCACATCGAGTTGTTTGGGACGTGGTCCATATACAGTGGAATTGAGGCGAGCAAACGTTTCGGCATCCATCTCGCCGGACGCGAATTGCCTGTGGCCCGGACCACGGGAAGTAACTGTGGTCGGAAGCTACGTGGAGCCCACAGAGATTCCCTTGAAAAATCCACTCCGTTCGTAAGTTTTCCAAGATCACAGTAGGCCAGGAGTCCAAAAATTAGGAAGATTCAAAACTCAGGTGAGCAACGCGACACTAAAATGCAAGAAGCAAAACTTCCACCGTTGGAACCTTCTTGGAGCTGGAACCAACCATGATGTTTATATGCCATCCAAACCGTTCATAGGATTATTACCAGTCAGATAAACTGTAGGGACAAATATCATCTTGATACAAAACTTCTGTGGCTCCCACAAAGTTTCCAATGGTGGACGTTCAATCCCCACTTTTTCGTTTGGTGTGGCCCACATGAGCTTTGGATCTTCCTGAATTTTGAAATTCTATCATTTCGTGATCTTTAGAAACTGATGGGCGAAGTGGATTTGTCACGGGAATCTTTATGGGCCACACATGGCTTCTGACCACAGGAGCTTCCTGTAGCCTGGGGGGACGGGCAATTCACGTCCCTCAAAACGGAAACGGATTGGCTACTCCCCCTGACACCAGCCCCGGAGCTGGTGGTCGGTGCTATGTGGGGTCCACCATGATGTATGTGTTTCATCTATTCCGTTCATCCATTTTTAAATATTATTTTATTTCTTTATCCAAAAAATGGGAGGGATATAAGTCTCAAGTGGATCACACCACAGGAAAAAAATAGTGATTGGATATCCATCATTTAAATCCTCCTAAGGCCCGATGTACTGTTTATTTGACATCCAATCCGTTGATTAGGCCATAAAAACCCAGATGAAGGGATAAAACAAAGATCAACTTGATCCAATACTTTTATGGCCCCCAAAAAGTTTTTAACGGTCGAAGTTCATTAAACACTGTTTCCTGTAATGTGGTCCACTTGAGACTGGGATATACCTCATTTTTTTTGTATTACCATAAATTGATCTACAAAAATAGATGGACGGAATGGATGAAACACATACATCATGGTGGGCCCACAGAGCACCGACCACCAGCTCCGGGGCTGGTGTCAAGGGGAGTAGCCAATCTGTTTCCCCTCAAAACCCTTCTGTCCGCGGGAAGTGCGTACCCTGCTTTAATGGAGCGAGGGCCGTCAACGTGACTGCAGCAGAGTAGCAGCGGCAGCGGCAGCGTCGAAAACCCCAATTTCGACCTTTTCTCAGAAATTAGGGTTTAAGAAGATGGAGAATGCAGATACTCCATCTCGAACCGTTGGAGAAAGTGATCGTTTCAATCTCGCCCGCACTTTCAAGTATCTCATGGGTTAGATCTCTCTCTGTTTAAATACTCACTCCTTTTTCTTTTTCTATATTTTCACATCCATTGATTTTTTTTTTTTTTGAAAATTTCCCGCGATCAGCGACGCAGTTCCTGTCGAGAGGAATCCCGTTTATTTTCAATTCGTGGATTGTGAGACACCTCACCGAAGAGGACTACGCGGTAATTTCGATTTCTTGGTTCTCTTTGCAATTTTTTTACCCTTTTATTGGCGATTTTTTATATATTTTTAAAAAATCATATATATAAACTAGGATTTGTTCGGATGCACGAGTAAGTTCATTCGCGAACATTCAGTTAAAATCAAGAGGAAATGAAAAGAGCTAATTATAGTTACTAATAGCTCCCAAGTTGCGATTAAGTTCCTTACAAGTCAAACTCGATGATTACATATTGCAATTTAAAGTCTAGTCCGTCATATGAGTGATGAGGGAGGAAATGAGCTGGATATCTCCACCTTATTAGACTAATGGTTGTAAGTGAATTCGACAGTGTGTCCAAACAGACCCTTATTTGCAATATGTAGGGGTCAGGTTCCATAGAAATGAGGTCTGTTGGTGGAGGTTGTGGGTTCTGAATGACGATCACCTTTAGGCACAATTACTGAAACACTTGGGACTTTATCTGAACTGCCTTGGTGTAGTTCATGCCTCAAAACATATATTGTTTGATAATAACGTGCTTTTAAGTGGCTTGTTTTATCTATTGGACTCAACTGGTATGTCTCTTTACATGGTCCCTCTCTATAAATACAAGTCCCTTTATCAACAGTACAAGAAGACGTCTCTTATTCATTAAATTTTTTTTGCAGTAGTTGTTTAGGTACTTTGTGTTATTTGCAGCACAGTTGCCCCCCCCCCCCCCCCTTTTTCTGAGAGATAACAGCAATTTATTAAGGGTCTGTTTGGATTCATGGAAAGGAAAGGAAATGAAACATTGTTTCCCATGAAACTCACTTTCCGTTGTTTGGCAATCCTTTCTTAGTGGGAATTTGTGGGAAACACCATTTCCCACTTTCTATCTTTGTTTGAAAATAAACAAATTTATTTTCCCACCTCCAGTCATAAGAAAGGCATTTTCCCACGACTAAATATGCCGCCATCCATCTTCGATCGCCTCACATGTGCTACATGTCTCAATGTACGAAATGAGCCATTGTCTATCTTCGGTTATGCCCCATGTGTCACTATGCTGCATGCCAATGTGCCGCATGTGTCACCACCCACCTTCTCTTGCTCCCCACATGTGCTAAGGTGCCACATGCAATACCATCCATCTTCTCTTGTGCCCCACATGTGCTAATGTGCTACATGTACCACCACTCATCTTCTCTTGTACCCTACATGTGCAAAGCACTCTACATGTGCCAATGTGCCACATGTGCCATCGTTCATCTTAAATCACTATAGATATGTCACGTGCTAATGGTGTCAATGTGCAAAAGTGTCACCATCTAGCTTCAAGCGCCGATGTCTCAAAAGTGCCTATGCGTGTCTTGTGCCATAGCCTACAGTGCCGTCGTATAGCTTCAACCACCTCACATATGCCATGTGCCACAATTCAGCTCCAAGCACTCACATATGCCGCGTATGCCACATGCCAATATCCATCTTCAAGCATTCCACTTGTGCCACGTCCTAATTTGGCACATGCCAGTGCCTAAAATTTTTTTCCTTGAGAATTTTTTTTTTTTTTTTTTTTTGCCAAATAACAAATTTGAAAATAGATCCTAAATTTCTGAAATGGATCTTTGTTGAAAAACAAACAAGGAAAACAATATTTCCTTTCTCGCAGTTTCTTAGAAACAAGGTTTCCCAAGAAACACTATTTCCTTTCCTAGGCTTTTTATGATTCCAAACAGGCCCTAAAGAAATGCGCTAGGCGTGCGATAGAATACAAAATAAACTACAACTCGAAGAAAAATGAAAGTTTTACAATTTTAAATTCTTTTACAAGAGAAGCCCAACTCACCAAATTCCACTTAATCTCCCTAATAACCTTTAAACCAATGAACTTCTATTCTGAAAGCACCTCCTATTTCGATTCCCCCAAATAACCCAAAAAACCCCCAAAACGAGCAGCCTCCACAACACTTTCCCAACTTTCCCCACTCCCTCTTACCTTGGTGGTGGTGCCAAGCCCACATAAGCTCTACAATGGAGCTCGGCATCACCCAAGCAATATGAAACACCTCTAGAAAATGATCCCAAACCCTACGAACAAAAGGGCAATGAATGAAAAGTCAACCGATTCATAGCTTCCATACTTAGGCAAATGTTGGGGAGAATAAGAGATCTTCCTTGCAAATTATCAATAGTGAGCACTCTCTTTTTATCCAATAACCACCCAAACACCGTTGCCCAAGGAGGAGCACCATAAAACCAACAATGATACGGGAAGGAATGATTGCGAGGCGCACCAGACATCAGGTGATAATAACATCTAACTGAGAATCGATTCGAGCTGTGAACATGCCAAATTAAAGAGTTTTCTTCTTGAGCCCCAAGAGTTCTATCTTTTAAAAGACCAAGAAGCTCCACCATTATCCTTAAAAAAAAAAAAAGCTTTGCCATCTCCACAATCTTTTCATTTGAGAAATTCCTCCCACAAGAGGGAGACCACACCACCGAACCGCCACAAATCGAATAGCAGTTCTTTACCAAAATATCTCTGCCAAATAGTTTGGCTATTCTAAATTTCTAATAGCACTTTTAAGTTTTATAACCCTTCTCACATGTTCCTCATTTTTTAAAATAAAGTTGAAACCTTCGTTGTTGACTGCTTCATCATGCTGTCATGGTTTTTGTTTTTTGGGGGCCATTTTGATAGCTTCCTAAATTTCTTAATTGATTCTATTACTTTTATTGGAGGTAGTAAGAAAAGACATGAGGACCTATGGTTTAACTAAGGTTATGGTCCGTGATAGAGTGGAATGGCAAAATGAGATTCATTTAGCTGACCCCAATTAGTTGGGATAGGGCTTAGATGCCGATGCCGATAATGATTCTATTACTTTTGTCATTTATTTACTTTATATGGATTTGTTGAGTTTTTTCTCTTCTTTCTTGGACTTCAGTTTGGAAGGCCTTATGGGGCTCTCTCATATCATATTTATCTCTTTAATGCAGCTTTATTCTGTGCAATTCCATCTCTTTGTCACTTGTATTTTGTTTCTTAGTCGGGAAGGCTTCCGTCGTGCGTGCTTGCGAGCAGACATTCGATGGTGATACCTTCTTACCCATGTTTGAGCATTTATATCTTCTTTGTTCCATTTTTGTCTGTGTGCTCTTGCGAATTCGTAGTCATGTGGTTGGTTTGTGCTTTTGTTAGTCTGTTATATCTTTTGCATTGTTGATCAAAGTTAGGAGACTAGTAGTGACTTTGAACCGCCCACTCCAGTTCCCCGGTTATCTTTTGTTTGTTTTAAATTTTAATAGCGAGTGGACTTCTCGATTCCCAAATTCAAAATATATTCCAGATGCATCAACTGGTCAATGAGATTCATAACTGTGACTTGGTTTCTTGATCAAGTTAATGCATGATATGGTTAAAATAACTTCAATTGATGTACCTAAGCTCTCCGAAGGAAGGGAAGTAGCAGGAGGCCGAGGACCTGGAATATCGCGTTGGTTAGCTAGACAGCGATATGAGTCTTTGTTCAATGTAGAGAGCCTTTCACCCAAAAAACTTAACAAGAAAATAAGTTGGAGCTCTTCAATGATATATCCATCTAACTGGGGTCACTCTCATGTCCTGTTGGCCCGATATGTTGATGCACAGAGCATCCTATTTCTAGTTGCCTCACAAAGAATCTGCCTGAAACACACTATGGTTGTCACATCTGTAGGTTCAACTAAAGTGACCACCTTCAGGTTCTGCATTTCTTCGATGATTCTTCTGGAACCCTCAAAAGTTTATCCTTGGAATGGATTGGATATGGGCGGTTTGTTTACTTAACACTTATTTGGTTTTACTTATTTGCCATATTGTAATGAAGGGATATGTATTGAACTGTTTCATGCGTGTCCTCAATAAGTGTAACGTATGTCTACTCATAAGCTTGCATTCATCTTCTAGAATTATATGACTTTGATTACTCAAATAGTAGAATTTTCATTTCTGTTAGATATGCTTGCATCATGGTTCTATGTCTTATATATCATCTGAAAGGTGTTACTCATTTTTTTTTATTTTTTCCTTTTAATTACAGTGATGGTGCGAAAATGGAAGAAAACACTGCAAGGTTATTGAAAATAGCTTGGCTGACTTTCCCTTTTGGAATATTTGTTACATTTGCAGCATGCATGTTTGTCTTCTGGTTGCGAACCCTGAAATTTTCTGATCCGTATTCACAAGCCATCTTGATCCACGGTAATTTCGTCATCTCTGTTGCCAGTACTAAAAATACTGCATTGTCTCATTGGAGCATGTTGTTTAAGCATTCAAGGACCCTCCATTGGTCTTTGGGGAATAGCGATGAACTCTTCAGCATTGTGCATTATGTCCTCTATTAATAAGGAGAACTTGGCTATTGGAGGTGATTTTTGTAATTAATTATATAATGCAAGCAACTTTTGGACTTCTTTGCCCCCACAATCAGTTTCTGCAAGTTAGGGAACTTTGAATATTCGAAGGACATGGGAGAACATTTTAAATGAAGTCGAGTGTAGTGGTTGCTGTCCATTGCACAGGTTCAGATTTCACCTACAAAAAGCTATTAAATGGCTCGGATTTTATCTGCCAATAGCTAGGGGCAATTTTACCCATACAATTAGTTTTAAGAGTAGTTAAAGACTTAAAGTTGCAGGACATGGGAAGGGTTTTTTAGTAGTTTAACCATTTTCCTTCATGAGAGTAGCCCACACTACCTCTCCTCCTCTTTGAGTGTAGCAGCCCGCAAAAAGTGTGCTATGAGGGAGCCCATGCGGCAAAGGCTTTGTGGGACCAACCGTGATGATTGTGTGAAATCCACTTCGTTCATTTGTTGTGGTAGGTTATAATAGGACGTTAGAACAAGGATGAGGCAGATCTAAAACTCGAGTGAGCCCAAAAAATGAATGTGTCACACACTCAAAATCACTTGGGGGCTTCTCTTTCTCTTTCTACGTGTACTCTGTGCTTACTGCCTGCACCTTCCCTCGAATTTCTCTTCCTTTTTTCTCTCACTTGGTCACTCCTCCCCTCCCCTCCCCTCCACGTGCATTTCACGTGCCATACCCCCTAGTTAAGCTCTAAAGAGAAGGTTCTGGGAAAGTGTTCAAAATAATAATAAAAGAGACTGTTTTGGGAATTGTTGCGTGGAACTCCAATCATACTTCCATCTTTTAGCGGTGGTAGTGTTACAAAACTAGCATTAGTAAGTGGAAAGTGAAGAAGAACAAATTGATTACGGGGCTGTTTGGTGAGCATCATATTGTTGTGCGCATAAGAATAGTTTTATCGTCATAGACTATATTGCGTTTGGCATGCTAACACACCATACAAGTAGTGATACTAAGAAATAGAGTTATTTTCACACCATTTTTGCATGTGTTAGCGGAGGTATTATCGGCATAGCTGGGTTCCAAGAAAAACTCAAAATATGGGTATTTCAATAGAGAAAACATGGACTATTTTTGCCTTTTTTTTTTTTTTTTTTTTTTTCAACGGTCCGACTACCGTGTGCTGTTATATTAGTCCCAACCTCACAACTCGACTGGTATTCTCCTCTAGCTTTGCAATTAGAACAACCAGCAACACTACTGGTATTTTTTTTCCTTTCATCTCCTCATTTATTTTCTTCTTCTTCCTTCTTCTCCTTCTCTTTTTTCTCTCTTTTACCATGACAACTACTGGTCTTTGCTCCATTTCCTTTGTATTTTAGAGTGAAAATGACTTCTCTTTTCCCCTCTCTACCATGGTGTACCATAAAGGCTGTTATGTAAATGTAAAAGTGGCAACCATTACACGTTATGGGGATCGTAAAGGCCATAATGGTCATTATAGAAAAAAATGACCTGTAAAGGCCGTTACAGCCCCTAGAACGGCCCGTTATGCCCCCCATGAAGGTCGTAACGGCTCCATAACAATCCATTACAGCGCTGATACAAGTTTTTCAGGTTTTTTTCTCAATTAAAAAATGAGATCGTAATGGCGGTTACGGGGGCCGTAACAGTCGTTACAACCCATATTGTAAAGGTAATGGTGGTTGCCGTTATGGCCACTGTTACCATTATGGAATACCTTGCTCTCTGCTTTTTCTAAGAGAAGCTTTGATACTTTGGCAATCTGATGGATGATACACATTACATACAACTTAAAAGTTGCACGTGTGGAACACAATTAACTTGGTTAAATCATTCAGACATTTGGATTTATTAAGACAAAAAACTGCTCTTATTTGATGTTCTTAATACCTAATTGGTGGACATGTATTAAACAGTGAAAAGTATCTAATGGTCGCATTTCATCAAACAATTGTCCACATGTTAGAGGTTATAATATCTCCACCATTTTGAATTTGGGATGTGGCATGTTAATTTGTGTCATCCAAACAACAGATAGTGCTATCCTGACGAGCTTATACCAATAGTCAGTGTTACTGCCAAACACTAAATATTTGCTTTCATGCAACAATAATCATCATAAAATAGCCATATCCAGATGACACTATCCACCAAAAACTATGACAGTTGCCAAACAGACTCTATGTTTCATTTGGATGTTATTTTCTCGAGCTGATGAAATTTATTTATGGGCATCCTATTTGCAGATGCTGGCCAATATAAACTGAACTCATTTTGCTAATCGTATGGCAGGATTTGCATGTATATTGGAGCTATTGGCCGAACCATTGTATATACTTTCTCAGAACTTGCTTCTTCTTAAGTTACGACTGGGGGTCGAAACTATGGCCACTCTCTTGCGTTGCTTGACAACCTACATCCTCATTGTCAAACAAAGTAACATGGTAATGCTAAAAAATACTTCGCTTATGATCTTTTAATGCGACAGAGTTGTGGATTCATATATGTCCAGAAACATATTAAGATCTTCTAAAGAATATTCTTAGTTCAGAGTGAAAAAAGAAACTCTGTTCGTTTTACAAAATGGTTGCTATGTTTTGGTTACTTCGTTTAAAACAAGGGAAATACCTATATTCCTGTACAACTAAGCGTGGCAATGGTTTGGGCCCAGGTCTTGATTTTGAACTAGTCTTCGGGCCAGGCCTTCATGCTGGTCCTATTCAAAATTTTGATTTTGCTAGGCCCAGGCCCAGGCCCAGCCTATCGCCAGCCTTACGTACAACATATTTATTTTATGTATCTCCAATTCTCCATCTTCTTTAACCCAAACTGAGTTGTTTTTCTGTGTTAACGACACAAGTATGATGTGGAGGGTACTAGGTCCGCCAAAATTGTAGGCTTAATCCTGGTTTTGCGGGATACCCTATCCAAATGGAGCCTAATATAGAAGTTTGAAGATTACTTTAGGGCCTGTTTGGGTAGGAGATCCTGCAATATTTTATGCCCTCATCTAGATTTTGGTGGGTTCCACACCCTCCATATCAAATTCCTTCATGTTAAAGTGTCACTTTCCCTGCTTAAGAAGAGTTATGTGAAGTTCTCAGAAAAAAAAAAATAAAGAAAAGAGAAAAGGAAAAAAGAAAGAAAGAAAGAAGAATTAATGAATAAAAAATTGCGATCAAGTAGGGAAAAGCATCATTCCATGAATATGAATTGGATTTGGATGGTATGGATGGATCCTCTTTCCAAACAAGACTTTTAGTTATTTTCTATATTCGAAGTCGACTCTAGTTTATAAATTAGCTTGTTTAGCAAGTTTGAGTCTTTATTTATTTAGTTTTCTTGGTAAAAAAAATTGTTTTGTTTGTTTCCAACTTGGATGGTGTTGATTTGGAAAGATCTAGAAGATCTTTCATTGAATGGAAGTTTTTATGTGAATATGAGTAGGGGTGTCAATGGGCCGGGCCAAGCTCTGCCAAAGCGCTGCTTGCATTGTTCAACGTAGGCCCAAACCCAGCCCAGGCCAAAATAGTCCAGCCTGAGTCCAGCCCGAAGTGTTCATGCTGGGCTCGTACGAGGGAGGGAGGCCCATAGACAGCCCTAAATATAAACATGTTTTTGGAATGCAGTAGGTTTTAAGGGTGTTTTAGGGTTAGAAAGTTGAGTTGTAGAGTTGTTGAGGTGGTTATTTTAAATTTGGGCCTAAGGGGAGTTATGAATTTTAGATGATATTTTGCTAATTATATAATTCCTTCAGTTTTCTTCTCCTAATCTGTGATGGTCTTACTTGCATGGCCCTTTGAACCAGGTGCCATTCTGGCTTCAAATTTGGTCTTATCTTGTGATGGTCTTTAGATGACATGTTTATGATTTTGCCATACCAGCACTTGGTGACACTTGAACACTCCATTATGTGACAGGACCCTTCATGACATCCTGTGGACAAGTGTTTTGATGGTGTTCTAAATAAGTACTGCATGTTGGATGGTTCAAAAGGATCGTCTCAACATTTATGATTTACAAAGATTTTTCATTCTTTTTGTGTTCATCTGTGATTCTATCAAGAAGACTTTTATTGTTTTTTTTTTTTTTGAAAGATAAGAAGACTTCTATTGTTGATTTGACGAGTTCTCTTTCTTTTGTTGCACTCAACATTTCTTCAAACTCTTGATGTTAGGGAAACAAATCATACTTGCACCTAAAATGTCTTCAAACTCCTGGTGTTAAGGGAACTATTCGCATGTGACTCCCTCATACAGCCATACACTCTATGGAACTATTTATGGATTTAATTTTTACAAATTGCTATTGATTGCATCTAACTTCATATTTTTCTTTCACTTTTTGTAATTAATTTTCTCTCTTTTTTTAATGAATTAATTAATTAGTGTATAGAAGTGTATCCATGTGTAGTTTTTATTTATTATTATTATTATTATTATTATTATAAATAATTTTAATCATAGTCATTCTGGATACTTTGCATGGACACCTGTGCCACGTGTCCGGTATTGTTTTCTCTTAGAAAACCTCTCAAAGGAAAGGCCGAGAAGCCTAAGATTCTTCTCATATCAAATCGAGTAATTTATTTTATAAGAAAGAAAATCTTTACCATATTGTGGATTTTTTTTTTTCCATAAAATGAATTTTGGGATAGAACGAATTTACAGATCCAACTTATATTTTGGTATAGAACGAATTTTATAGTCTCAGGTATTTTATTAAATATCCAAGGTTTAATAGGAACTTTTGCCAGTAGTAAATCGCGAGCCAGACCCATGCCCTAGTAAAGGAGAAGGTTTAATTTTACATGGGCAGTTGGTCATAAAACTTTTGCCAAGCAATCATGGGATTTTGCTGTTTTGCATATGATGATTAGTGTAACAGGATTTGTAAGTCGGCCCTAGATAGCTATGAAAAGGCTATGATGATGACCACCCGCTCTTGAACCAGTTGTTCTTCTAGTTCTGTTTTCTGTGGTTTAAGTGTAATCAGCTTGGCTCATCCAAACCTCAGATATGAATCTGATGACCTTCGGCATCTATGGTTGGCTGTTCAGCTTGCACTTCAATATTTGTATTGTACGCCACATTAGATGATTTGGACATGCATTACATATAGTTGCCAATGGGCAATGTAAATCTTTTGCTTGCAGGAGAAGGGGATTGTATTTGCTCTATCACAGGTTGCATATGGAGCTTGTTTGTTCTTAGGCTACTGGGGTTATTTCCTTCTCTTTCGCATTGTTAGAAGTTCTCATCTTTTCCCATTCAGGTATATTCTCTAGCTTTCATTGTATCCTATTTGTTCTTATTACTATGTTCTTTCATGTTAGTTTTTAACATGCATTGGGTGCTGTTTGATATTTTTCTTGACAGACGCCTTTTTATCTAAACCCTCTGATCTTGCTGAATGCAGAATAAGGAATCTGATGGATTATGATAGACAGCTTTCGAAGATGTGTTTTTTGTTCACCGGTCAATCATTCCGAAAGTTGGTACTTCAAGAAGGAGAAAAACTGGTTCTTGTCTGGTTCGATACACCTTACAACCAGGCTGTATATGGCCTTGTAGACAAATTAGGTAAGTTTTTTTTCCCCCCCTAATATTATGAGGCTTAGAATATAACAAACTACTGTCATTTCTTGGGTAGGAGCTGTTATGATACTTTGGTGGATGTTAAGTTCTTAGTTGCTAGTTTTGTCTAAATGAATTGATGATGTTATTTTCAGGTAGTTTAGTGGTTAGATTGGTGTTTCTTCCTTTTGAAGAAAGTTCATATACTACATTTGCAAAGTTTGCATCAGGTTCGACTCTACTTCCTTTCCATTTCTGTTGATTACTAAAAAAAATGTGGATATTTATATCTTCAAAAAATATGCTAAATGTTGATTTCCAAGGTTATGAGAGACTGTTGTTGCTGTTTTACCATTGGCCTTTTTAACATTTCATGGAAAATTGTTGTCCAAACCAAACAACAGAATTTCTGTTGGTATATGCAGTTTCCATTTCTGGACGGTTCTGTATAGGTTTTCCATGTTCATGTTTCAGTTTCTCTCTATCCAAACACCGAACAACAAATGAAAGCCTCCAGCAACTTTATCAGTATGCACCTATCATTTTATCATAAATTGTGTGTGCATTATCATGGTTATTGAAGCTAATTAAATGATTCAAGAGCCTTTGATTATTATTTCTTAGGGCCCATTTGGATGTAGTGAAAGTTCTCTCTCATATATTTTGTGGCCGAACTGGACCTATCCCTGGTTTGTCACTCCCTCATTTGCATGGTTGTCAAGAGAAACGAGGATAGCATATCTAAAAAGTGAGGTCAGCATATCCTTTAAAAATGTGGGATTACATATCTTGGTTTGCAGTTCATTATGGTACACCCTCGTGTATGTTGTTTTTTAGACATGCATCACATGTGCCACATAGCAGATTTGAAAATGTGTGACATGTGCCTCTGTCAACCTTCAATTGCTGCACTTGTGCTACATGCAACCTTCAAGCACCCCCCATCTTCCAATTGTGCCAATGTGCCATCATCCATCTTCAAGCAACCCCCCACATCTCATGTGCCAACATTAAGCTTCAAGCACCCCACATGTGCTGCCATTAATGTACAAGCGGCCTATGTGTGCTAATGTGCCGGTTTATCCCAGATAGACTATTAAGGAGAGAACTGCTGCTGCATCCAAATGGGCCCAGAGTGTACATCTCTAACATTTTTTGAAGTAGATTTCTTTAGATATATTTAATATCAGATTAATTGGGATACACCTTTATTGTTTTCATCTCAATGAAGAAAGCCTCATCCTTGCCTTGTAGCATTGAACTTGCGATTGTTATTATGCATGCCATTCCTCTCACATTTTGAAAGACCTCTTCTTCTCAAGGACTCGATCTTAGATCTTCCTTTTTTGGCAGGACAACTCCCCCAAAGGAGCCCAAAGTTAGCGAGTTCACTCACAGTGGCCCTAAAGCTTGTCGTCTTGATTGGTATGTTCTTCCACATAATTCTTAGCCTCATTAATTTACTCGAGATATAATTTGACAAGACTCCCCTATGAAAATATTTTAATGCCTATGGAAAATATTTTGGATCGAGTGTGAATATTTTTTATTGCTAGGAGAAGTATATAATTTGACTTTCTTTAGGTATGCTTTTTACTATCCTAGATGTTAAAAAATTGTCTTTGAATTGCATCTCACATATTATCTATCTGGTCGATAGGATATTGACAAAAAATCATCTAATGTTGGAATCCTGGACGTTAAATGTTCATTCAAGACTTGGAATTATTTCACCTTATTTGTATCAAAGGCTATAAATTTCTTCTAAATAGAGAGAAGCAAATTGTCTTCAAATTGCATCTCACATATTATCTATCTGGTCGATAGGATATCGACGAAAATCATTTAACGTTGGTATCCTGGATGTTAAATGTTCATTCGGGACTTGGAATTATTTCACTTTCTTTGTATCAAAGGATATACATTTCTTCTAAATAGAGAGAAACACCTGCTTGCTAAATTCAAGTTCTTTTCTCTTTAAAACATCAAAGTGCATTCTTGGAGTTTCTATTTTAACAGTGAGAAGCTTACATAGCCTGGTAATCAATATGTGTGCAAGAGTAACTAGTTCAAATATCTGGGGTGAAGAAGGGAAGTTAGGTGCAATGAAGCTTCATTTGTAGGCTTTGGAAGCACCATTACATCAAATAGGAGTAGTTTTTTTTTATGGCTACTTTGATTTACTCAAATCCTCATCATCGTATTCCCCTCCCAACTCAGTTAACAAATTCACATGACGCAGAGAAATATTTGATCTTAAACTGCACGGCCGCTGTTGACGGGAAATATAAAGTTTGAGGATATTGAGACCTCAGTGCTCCGGGTTGAGAAACCTTTGTGCTGGATTATGCACAATACTTGTTACGTTAATGACACTTGTGGATGTATACAATGTTCATATTACATCTACTTCCAAACCTTGTTGGCAATTGGCTGTACTGATTGCTGAGGACACACTTACAAGCTAGAAGTACACAATGTTCATAATTGTACTTTTAAAAAAAGTTCATTATTGGTGCCCTTGATAATTGAAAAAAAGAAAAAGAAAAATGTAATGCCTACCTGAACACGGGCAATCCTGTCTTGCAGGATGCTATGACAAATGAAAATCTTGTTCACTCTAATGTATCTTTATTAACAGAAAACATGGCAAGCCATAGAGATTTAATAAACATATCTTACCTGTACCTTTTATGCTACGTACCACACATTGCATGCCTTCATGCACAAATATACCTTGTATTTGGATTTACACATTTGTGCACACTGCAGTTGCTCCTGCTTGCAATTGTTCCTGTCCTGTATGTTGTACAATTGCACATGCAACTGTATTCACATTTTATGTATGTGTTTGGCTTTAAAGAATAAATGCTTGTGAGGTATTTATTGACAGGTCTACAGTACACACTTTGATACAGGGACATGTGATGACCTAATCCTAGATACATGTATAATCAAGTTGAATATATTCAAATAAATAAATTAATCAACTAACTGTTTTCAATCAAAAGGATTGGGCAAATCTCAGCACAAAGATGAGATTATTTCATCAGGATCATGCTCCTTAGCATAAAATCACGTAAACAGTAAAAAGAGAGGACATAGGGATATGAGGATATTCCAGATCTAGCATAAGTCAGTTCATGGTCAAGTTTGAATTTAATTCTCCTGACTAGCCATCCCTCTTTTCCTTTCAAACCAAAAGGGAGATATCCAGAGAGGAATGAAAGGGGTGAAGCAGGGAGGGTTCGAGATGAAAAAAGTATGGATCCTTTGTCATCAAAAGAAAAAGAAGGCGGATGATTCTTACATTTTCCTGCACCTCGAAGATCTAAGGGCCTATTTGATTTTCCGTGATACAGGTAAATCCTGGTAAATAAGTAATTATTACCTTTTCACCTTGTTTGAAAATGTGAGAGTAATTCCACCTTGAAAATCGATACAAAAGTGTTGACTTAAATCTGTGGACCCCACCGTAATGTATATGATATATCCGCACTGTCCATCTATTTTATTAGAATATTTTGAGGCATGAGCCGAAAAATGAGACAGATCCAACACTCAAATGGCCCACACAAAAGGAAACAATGACCTTAATTCATCCACCGTTGAAAGTTGTTTCCTTCATTGGGCCCACATTGAGGTCTTTTCATCATCTAACCCGTTCATAGGGTCACACGGATAGGGATAAGGGGAAAACACATATCAGCTTGATTCTAAACTTGTAAGGGCCCCAAGAAGTTTTTAATGGCAGGTGTTCAATTCCCGCTGTTTCATATGGTGTGGTCCACTTGAGCTTTGGATTCGCCTAATTTTTTTGTTCATGCCCTAAATTCAGCTAGCATAACAAATGAGCGGTGTGGATAAGTCACATACATCACGATGGGCCCCACATTGATTTTGTAAATTTCTCGATTTAAGTGTTAAAAAAGTAAGTTGTCACATCTGCATTTGGAAAGACGTAGTAATTACCTAGGCAAATAATTATTACCCATTTACATGGTAATTACAATTGAGTCGAAAAATCAAACAGGCCCTAAAAAGAAGGAAACCTGAAACCGGGGTCGAATCCTTAACGCCCAAGGGCCAATCCTGAAACCCTAATATCTTGATAAAGAGGGAACAAAAAAAAAAAAAACTTACGAACTCTTATTTATTCAATGATATCAAATGAGGTTTCTCACAGTGTATATATAAGCCATGAAAAAAATAAAGTGCACCAAAGCCCCTGAAAATAAAGAAAATAACAAAAAGACGAAAAAAAGAGAGTAAAAAGTGCACTAAAGCCCCTGAAAACAAGGAACAGAACAAAAAAAAATGTCTAAAATTAAAAACACCGACACGACAGGGTGTGAAATCCACCCCATGGGCCTGCGGTCAGGGTGTAGTCATGCCACTCTTGCACTCATAGCACGTCAGAAAATGGGTCCAATGGACCTGGCGTCCATCCACATCAACTCCACTTCGGTATTCTGTTGGCGACGCTTCCTCCTTTGGTACACTCTAAAGGGTGCACCACTGATGTCCGCATCACACTTCTATGCTCAGGTTTATGAACTAATTTTCTTTGTAACAAGGCATTAATTGACCGTTTATGCTAAGTGACACTTATTTTTGAGCAGTTTAAAGCATTGGAATATATTGTTTGACTTGTATGAATCTGTTATAGGTCTTGTGGCTATAGCATTTGGTCCAAGCTACTCTTATGTGCTCATTCGAGTACTGTATGGGAGGAAATGGAGTGATGGAGAAGCTCCCAACGCCCTCCGCTATTATTGTCTTTATGTCATTCTGTTGGCTATGAATGGTTAGTAACCCTTTCTTCTTATTTAATAGTTAAATGATGCCTGAGTTCTGAAAACTTGTAAAATCTGAACCAGTGTGTGCCTTTGGTTTCCATGTTTTCCATTTAGAAGTAGTCTGGATGTATTTTTCATAATGTTAGTGTATCCCATCTCAGTTTTGCTTTTGTGGCCCTAAATATTCTATTTGTATCTCCTGCTAAGTTGTATTTAAAATGAAAAACCTGGTTCCAAGCATCAATGTAGATGATGCTGAAACCATTTTAGGAAAAACATAAATTGGGTGATGTCTTCGAGGAATGATGGTAAATATATCCCAATCGTCAGTTATCATTTAATTATTTTGTGGCACACCTATATTCTTGTTGCAGCAGTACTTTTGATTTGTATTGAAGTACTAGAATTTGATCGAGAATTCAAACTCATATAAGGCATCTTGGCGCTCTTAATGATTCATCTGGAATTGAACACACACACACACGTGCACACACGCACACACACACTGACTGAAAGGTATGATAGTTTAGAGTTAGTACCCATTTTATTATTCCTTGTAGGTTCAAGATTGCAAATAGGATGAGCAATGCATTGAGTATTGAAATAATTTTCACTAGAATCTGTTGTGTGTCTGAATTCTCACCAAGAATGTTTTGCCATTACTGTACAAAGTGCTGTTTAATTGTTAGTCCTCTCTACCAATCACCCATTAGTGGTGGGGGCTTCATATCTCTGATACGATCTTTGACATTTTCATGCACCATCGTGCTTGCTCTCTATGCCACCAAGTTAGCCAGTGTCTAACTTCTCTCACTTCCAACACACTCATTAATTACTTAGAACAACCAAGTAACTGAAAATGACAAATGATGACTCCCTTGTTTCCACATTGCTCCTTAGCGCATTCTATCTGGAACTATCTTCTTGGCCTCCTTGGTATTCAGTGGGTTATGAATGCGTCTCTCAATGAAGTGATGGGCAGTTGGCCCACTTGTCTGTTTCAGCAAAAAGGGAGGATTGTATGGAATAATATGCCTTTCACCATGTTGTGGGGCCTACGAAAGGAGTGAAACCACAGGATATTTGATAACAAGACTTCATCTTTCAATGCCATAAAAAAGAATAATGATTCTAGCATTGACTGGGCTTTGGCAACTCCGGAGTTCTAAGGTTCATCTCAGGAGAAGCTCATGAAGAATTCCTCATTTAAATTAAAACTGGGACCTGCACGAACAGCCAATGATACCATGGGCGCCACCTTCCCAGCTAAAATTTGCAGATGCTCTAAGGGTTCACATGGGCCTTTTGGAATTGGGGTAATCCCAAGGAATGACAAGGGGAGGAGACCGGAGAATTCTCGAGATTGGATGGCAGTGGGAATCCTCTTGAGGTGCTCTTGCTTAAAGGACCACATTTTTGGCTCTTTCTACTATGGTCTCCTCACCCTAAAATGGGACTCCAATCAGATTTTGCAATGAGTTTCTGGTGTTAACGTAAGACCTTGGATATTTAATTCTTATGGACTTGAAATTAGATCTACTATCGCTTGTTTTGGAGCTAGCTGTTCTTTGGCTGCTGTTAGTGCTAATGAGGTTGCCAGAAGATCAGCTAGCATTGGAGTGACTAGAGGGTCGTTATCTTCTCCTCAGCTTATTTGTAATTCTCTTTTTCATTTTCTGAAAAGAGGATTAATAAAGGAAAAAAAAAAAGAAAAAAAAGAAAAGCCAAGAGAGAGGCGAGAACTCGTGAATTTGGGCAGTGTTGACATAGACAAGTTGAGAACTGCTGAGTAGAGGTGTGCTGGGAGATATTTCTATTTCTTTTTCCTTTTTCTTTTTGACCTTGGAGTAAATCATTTAAATGTACAGTCTGAGAACAAGTGTTGATTACTGAATTGGAGTTGTGATGGCACCTGCAGATTCTTTCATTTTCTCTTTCTTCAGGTTCCATTGGGATTTCTTTAGTGGGATCTTGTTTGTAGTCTATATCAACTGCTATAGTTACTAATTTGTTCAGTTCAGTGGCATTCTCTCATTAATGAGTTACTTTTCAAAGAGAGCTTCATAAACAATACTTCCAATGGTATTTTTGAAAAATCTCGTTTAACCATTTGACATTTTATCATTCTTGAGTAAGTGTTGAGTTTTATGTTCTTGTGGATGATAGATGTTGGGTATGCTCATCTGTGACAAGCTTAAATCTGTTTTCTTGCTCTTACTGTATTTAAATGTAACAAAAGTCCTTTATCTGAAAATACAAACTATCATCTTGCATGTGTGTGTGTGTGCGCGCGCGTGCATGCATACGAAAATGGTACTATGAGGTCGACCTCATGGAAACTTCCTATCAATCAGATGCACCCTTCCGCGTTGAGCCATGGGCCTAAAAATCAGGCTAATCCATGCATTAGGTGGGCCGCACCACAGACACAGTTGAGAGTGGATGCCCTCCATTGAGACATTCCTGATTATTTATAGGGCCCAACGAGATGTGGTTTAGACATCCAGCTCATCCATTGCATGTGTCCCACTTGGATGAGGGGTCACACCAAATTTCAGGCCATTCCAAAGCTCAGGTGGGTCCCACCAAGTGCTTTTAGATGTTTTCTTCATGATTTCCCATGATTTCGGATGGTACGGCCCACCTGAATTCCACGTATGTCTGATTTTTGGCACATCCCATAATCTAGAGGGGACCTATTGAATGCACGGTGTGGATGACCGACACACATCATGGTGGGGCCCATAGAGCTCGACCTCATGGGAAGACCTTCATGGGGATGTTAGCAACATCCAACATTCCCAAACCTTTTGAATTGCATACGGGGTGACCTTTTGTTGGTCTGAACCATTCATTCATTCATACAATTAGGAGCAAGCCATTGTGCAAAAATCACGGTGATCGGATGATCCTAACCCTTTGAATGGGCACAATTTGTTACAACCATCCGTTGTTTACAAGCCATCAATCACATGGTTAGAATCACCAAATCAAAGTTTAGAATCTTAAGAAATACAAAGTGGGATATATCTAGTAGATGTTTCAAGATGATGATTGGCTCAATCTTCACCATCCATTTTCATGCTATTGATCAAAAGCTTAGCATCACCCGATTAGCATGAGTTTTGCACCATGGCTTCCTCCCAGTTGTAGGAACGAGCAAATGGTTCAGATCAAAAATAGTTCACCCCATGTGCCATTTAAAAGGTTTGGGGACATTGCTAATGTCCCCATGAAGGTGGGCACGTTAGGAAATATGTCCATATTTTGATTTCCTTTTACATCCCTCTCATGTTATCTTTAGGAACGTCTGAAGCATTTCTACATGCAGTGGCGACCGAGAGCCAACTTAAGAAGTCAAATGATTCCTTGCTTTTATTCTCTGGCATTTACATAATACTGAACATTCTGCTGATTCGATCTGCCGGAGCGGTGGGGTTGATTGCTGCTAATTCATTAAGTATCCTTTTTATCTGAGGATGTCCTTTTGTCGGCTTGAGGTTTGAATATCATCAATCAGTGCATGCAAATGCAAACTCAGTGTATCTGAAAGGTTGATATACTTTCTCAAGATTTTGAAGTGAGCGGGTCCCATTTTCTTGACTGTTACTGAAGATATGGTGCTCAGAATAATTTATTCAGCGGTATTCATCAAGCGCTATTTCCAGGTATGTAGGCAAACCAACAAATGGAATTGCCCCATCTCAAAATTCTGCTTAGACTCCCGCTCCCGTATACCTAGAGATACTCTCATTGAATTTGAATTTATAAAGTGAGCCTTGTTCGGATAGGAATGGATAGCTTATATTTGGTAGTTTTATTTCTTAACAGGACTCTTCTTCATTTACTTTCCGCCATTGCTTGCCGTCTGGTTGGGGGATTCTGCTACTTTCAGGCGCTGCAACACTCCTTTCTGAGAGACTATTTTTGGATCAGGAGAACTTCTGGCCGACCATGCCCATCCATGTTGGCTTTGGTCTGATGTGCTTCTGCATATCCTCTGTTGTGATGTATGTACTTCGGCAGTTTATGAGATTTTCTTTCTACTGTTTGCTTTGTATCAATGTCGGAAAACTGAGCCTGGACTCAGAAATCAGGCATACTATTTTGGACAAATTGGCTGTAACAATTGACGGCCTGCTGATTCTCTTGAAACCAAGCTTCATATTTGGAGACTAGGCAAATCTAGTCGATTCACCTAATTTCTTAGTTGATCATTGAGTTGTTGAAGATTGCCTTAAATGTTAAATAAGGAAACCTGATTGGACACATCTTTGTACATGAGTTCTGTTGGGAACATGTTGCTGACATACAAGATATGGACTACTCATCCAGTGGACGCCAGCATATGGCCCAAACTTCGACTGGTTTGACGATCCTAGATGCTTGGTTTGAGGAAAGAAATGACCACTCTTATTCTGGGCTCTCTTCCAACAAAGTGCTAAGGATTATTCAGTTTCACCTGATTTTTAGGCCATGGCCTATTTATGTCTTGCTCACTCTAGATCACATATGCATCTGCTAAATGTCGCCGAGGGACGTCATGTCAGAATGTGTGCAATTAGTATCTTTTTGGTAAAACTGTGGAATCACTGAGTCATTGAGGGATCATTTGGTAGGGGATTCCGCAAAACCAGGATCAGTTAATCCTGATTTTTGCGCGCCCCATGCTCCCCAAGCCAGGTTTGTGTGCAAGGAGAGGTGCTTTTCTTGCTAAATCGCACTTTTTAGTCTTTTGTTTTTTTTGAACTTCACATGATTGAGTGGGGAAGTGTGGCGAAAGTGCAAGGAAATCTGATATGGCCCGCCAAAATCGGGATTAAGGCATGATGCCATTTTTGCTTGTTCCCCACCCAAACGGAACACTTAAATCTTAATTTGCTTGATTGATACCTACCCTAATTGAATCCTTAAATGTTTCTTAATTTTCTTGATTGCTAACTATGATCCTGATAATTTCTATGTTGGATTTGTTTTGCGCTAACATTCTGGTGGAATTTTCAAGTCTTGGTCCTTACTTTTGTTCTTGATTATTTGAAATAGATATCACCGTGAAAAGCCCTTCATCAACAAAATCATCCGTTTGCGGGACCATGCTGACTGATAAAAGCAGATGGCACGTAGCATGCTGAGTGAGAGAAGCAGGCACATATCGAAGGCTGTGTTTGGATGCACAATTGAATTGAACTGAAAAAAATTTGATTTAGTCAAGAGGAAATGACAAAAAAGAAAAAAAGAAAGAAAGAAAGAGAACAAAAAAGATGTTTGTAGTAGTCAGCAGCCTCAAATAGTTCTATTCCTTTCAAGACTAATTTATAAGCAACAAGTTGGAGCCATACCCTCAGTACGAATAGGAAGGAAACTGCAAGTTGGTTGTTCCCACTTTATTTGACTGATGGTTGTAGTCCAGTTCGATTGTGCATCCAAATGCATCCAAATTGCAAAAGGTCAGCTTGCCGTCCCCTGTTTTCCACTGCCATTTTCCCATTTGTCAGTAGTTTGTTCCGTTGTCATTTGAATTTTCATTAACACTGATGCAGGCAAGCATGTGGAAACGGATGTCATGCGATTACTTTTAAATCTGGCCGGAGTCACAAGGTGATATCCGGAGAGGATGACTGTTTTGTTCTTTTCATCTGTATGATAAGTGGGAGACACTTGGGTACCTCGCTCTAGGTACCTACTGGGGTTACTTTCACTAACGTAAGAGGAACGGCTCAACATTCATAAAATCCCCGCTGTCCATCAGGTACGCCATCCCTTTTTTTGGCCTTAATCCAAAAAAGCACGCTGGTTCAACACTTACGTGGGCTAACCAAAAAAAAAAAACACTAAATCCACACAGTATGGTCCACCTGAGTTTTGAAATACTGTGATTTTTGGTTAATTCTTTCATCATCATGGTGCACATCAGATGAATGGATCGGATGGCAAATAAACACCACGGTGAGCCCTACACAAAACTAATGGTCCATCACAACTGTTTCATGTGGTGTCACCTACCTGAGTTTTTAGATTATCATGATTTTTGGATTCAATTGTTAAAATGAGGCACCATACCGAATGGACGGGGTGGATCTCATAATAGTTCCACCCTCATGGCACTTAAAAAGTAACCCCGGTATGTACCTAGCATAGAGTTACCCTAGAGCAGTTCATCTTAAATTATGTCCACACAATCAACATGGGAATTTTCTATTTATTTGATCTCCGTGTTTTCTAAAATAATACTAAATAAATGAACTGGCCACCTACGGGCAATGGCACCAGGACTTGTGGTACTGATCCATCTCTCTCGCAAACTTGCCACCTGTGTAGGAAATCAGTACCATGAAAGCAATAGGCCCCACCATTAATATCGCCTTCTTGAAAATCAGGCTGATTGTTGCAGCTGTATGTTGAGTCACTGTCGGGTATCCAATGATTCCGACAGCGTGGTCCACTTTATGAGTGGATGGGTGTGATTTATGTTCCAGGTGATTTTCCTGGTGGGGCCCACCCATTCATGGTACTGATGAACTACACAAGTGCCATGTTGAAGGCAACCTGGTACCACAAGGTGTGGTACATTGCCTCTAGGTAGTCAGATGGATAACTAACAAGGGAAGCTTTTGCAAAGGGGGCTGGTATGTTTCTGATGTATGCACGATGGTTTCTACCTATTGGAATGAGAGTAGTACCCTAAAGGCCTGTTTGGATCCACCGTTCATGAAAGAGCCTTTGTGGAATTTGTGAGAAATATCTTTTCTTGACTTTTTATATTTGTTGTAAAATAAACAAAATTTATTTCTCACCTCCACCTTTGAGCAATGGATTTTCCCACTATGGAAGGAAAATTGGTTTCTCAACGGTTTGATTGAAATGTGCCACCATCCATCTTCAATCGCTTCACATGTGCCAATCTGCCAAATGCCTCCCAAGAACTGGTTTGATTTGATGATCGTAGCCATCGGATCAATGCCTAACAAAATGGCAGTCTTAGGTGATAGGTTATTCATGGAAAGAGGATTGATAATGGATGTGGATCGTCCATAATCTGGCAACATCTCTCAAAAATCACTTCTATTGAATCATGCTAACCACCCAGTAAATTACCAGGAATATATATGTAGGAATAATCGGGTAAGTGTAAAATCTCAGTGAAATCATCAATCAAGATAGATATAACCAGATAAGCGTTAAATCAGTGGAATCGTCCCAAATATTTGATCAATGGCCAAGAAAATCGATGGTCTGGGTTGTAGGAAAATGGTCGAATCATTGATCTGGACCATCCATCATACGAGCCTTGCTCCTGATTTAATGTGCGTCAATTTGAACTAGGACATTGGATGGTACATACTGATCGTACAAATGGATGTAATCATCATCTGGAACGTCCATGACATGGGTTCTACTTCTGATTGCATGTATTCCTCAAGAATTGCTCTGATTAGATCATTTAAAACCATTTATACTACCCAATCGATAGCTAGGAAATGGATGGTCCATATTTTTTAGGAAAATAGGTCTAACCATCAATGTGGATTCTATGCCATACAGGCCCTTTTTTTAAAATTTTAATTTTAATTTTTATTATTGCATCTGTTCTCCAAGAATTACTTTTTGTTTGATAGTAACATGGAAGGTCCATACTGTTTGTAAGAAAACAGGTCTAATTATCTGAGCCACACTTTCATTTCACGTGATCTTCTGGTAACGGTTTGATTGAATCGTTCTATTGCTAGGTTTGTAGGAAAGTAGTCTAATCATCAATCTGGACCTAGCAAATCCCGTTTTTTTTTTTTTTTTTCTGCATGTTTTCTTGAAAAATGACTTTGATTGGGTCATCCTAATCATCCAATCAACTGCTGAAAATAAATGGTCCATATTGATTGTGGGAAAATGGGTCATAACCGAAGTCCTTTCACCAAATTAGCATCGTGTCTAGCTAGAAATGTCATAATGGGTATTGCAGATTACCGGACACTAGCCCATCAGCATCGGGCCCACAAGACGTTGTGTATCATATCGACCGGTCTTGCAGCCATGTGGGGCCCATCCAAAGAACGCATGCAGGATGCGTTGCTCAACCAAAACAAACTTCCATTTTCTTGTACCTTTTGGAAAACCTGAACTGCTAGGAATAGCACGACTTCCTCGAGTTAAATTTACTAGTGGCTGAAACTGGGCTTTGCCTGGAGCCTTCTTCGGGCGAGTTTAGATTGAGAACCTGGAGAGCTGTTGACGAGTCAAGACTCAAAAAGACATTTTGAAACCTAACCGGACCATATCTGGGCTCGAACATGAATGAAATCCCAACGTCTCCTTGGACTGGCACTGGGCCCAGGGCCAAGCTTGAGATCATGCGCTGGGCTTGAATTTCCTACAACTTTTGTTGGAGGGAGACATGAAACAAAAGAGCTGGGCGGATTGGGTGCTGAGACAGGGAAGCGGATTGGGTGGTGACCCCAACACCACTTGGGCGCGGTTTGGACTGTGAGGCCCACTGTGATTTATGTGCCTTAAATCCATACTGTCCATCCGTTTTTACATCTCATTTTAGGGCGTAATCCCATAATTGAATCAGATCCAAATCTCAGGTAGACCATAATACGGGAAACAGTGGTAAACAGCCATTATAAACTTATCGTGGGCCAGAAAAGTTTTGGATCAAGCTGATATTTGTGTGATCTCTTCATCCAGATCTTCGTGACCTTATCAACAGGTTGGATGGCAAATAAACATTCTGGTGTTTTAATGGTGGGTATTCAATCATGACTGTTTGCTGTATTATGGTCCACCTCTGCTTCATTTTCTGGTATCATGCGTTAAAATGTGTTTTCAAAATGGATGGACAGTGTGGATATAAGGATCATACATCAGGGTGGGCCCCACGGTTGGGGATCTCACCCACCTAGGTTGATCCCCGAAGCCGTGCCCCACATTAATGTATTCCGTTTTGCCATCTCATTTTAGAGCACGAGCTAAAGTAAAATAAAAATGAAGCAGATAAAAAGCTCAAGTGGACAACACTACATGAAACAGTGGCAATTGAAGCCCACCGTTAAAAACTTCTTCGGGACTATGAAAGTATATTCGTGTTTCCTTCGTCCAGGTCTGAGTGACCTTATGAACAGGTTAGATGGAATATAAACATTACGATGAGCCCTAGGAAGGTTTCAATGGTGGGTGTCATTATCCCCACTGTCTCCTGTGGTGTGGTCCACTTGAGCTTCGGATCTACTCAATTTTGGGCTCATGTTCTAAAATAAGCTGGCAAAACGGATGGACGGCATGGATATAAAAGATATACATCACACTGGGTCCCACAGCGCCCAACACTACCTAGCTAATCATTCAAGATGAAGAGTACCCTCAGGCTTCATGTTTAGGTGATCCATCCATTGATCTGATGGGCCTAACTATGGATTGTTCATTCCTCTAAAGCTTTCCTGATTGAAAGATCCTAGCAATCCAGTCGTTGGCCTATCTTCCTATTGGATGTGGAGAGTTGATGCATCATTCTGTTAACCGTGTATGTTGACGCCAATGACGGAAGGGTAGATTTATCCCACCGGGAAAACTTGTGGGGCATTCCAATGGCCCATCAGATCAACGGTCGTGAGCACTGAACCATGTACAAATGTCTAAGTCCGAGGATGCCATACATGATTTGAGGATCACATAATTCATTCATAGAGAGATAAGAGGAATTATCCCTTCCGTGCTCCTATTTGTTGTTTGCTAACCCACAGGTTCCTGCACACGTGGAGCCCATGGTCCAGTAATTCACACAGGTTACCAACCCTTTAAATGTGGTGGCCCGCAAATAGCCCACCGTGATGCATGGGTTTTTCCAAAAAATCCATGCCGTCCATCCGTTTGTCCAGATCCTTTTAGGATATGAGCCCAAAAAATGGAGTAGATCTAAACGCTAAGGTGGGCCACACCACAAAAAATGAGGTAGATCCAAGGCTAAGGTGGCCACATTACAAAAGCATGGGTAATTACGCCCACTGTTGAAACCTTCTTAACGTCCACCGTGATGTTTATTTGCCATCCAACTTGTTCGTAAGGTCACATAGACTTAGATTAAGGGAAAAGACAAATATTGACTTTAGATTGAGGGAAAAGACAAATATTAACTTGATCAAAACTTCCGCTGCTCATAATAAGCTTTTAACAGTGGGTGCTTCATCTCCACCTAGTGTGGTATACTTGAGCTTTGTATCTGCTTCATTTTTTTTGTTCATGGTCTAAAATGATATGGAAAAATGGATGGACATCATGAATAAATACCGTTGATGACAAAATCTGTACCACCTACCACCCGGCACAGCGAACCTCCAAAAAACTCTGATCCTGTACAAACAGTGAGCAAAGGAGACCCTGGCTAAGCCCAGGGGACCCTCCGATACCTAAGTCAGGTCAAAGGAATCTGGGTCTTAAGTTGATTGTAGAAAGAGGGTGTGAGATGTTGCATACCCGTAGTAATGGGGTCCTCTGGTATTTATAACTGTAGATTGGATGATTTGTGTCCGTTAATCTCGGCATGATTTGCTCAATTAGTGGGACATTGCGATCGTGGAGATTTCAACTGTAATCCAGAGATTACGCAGCATATCGTGTCTTAGTGGAGCATATCCGCGGGCGGGATATCCATGCATGTCCACGTAAAGTAGTTTCTTAGTTAGGCGCCCGGAACATGTACATACAGCCTCGGCCTCGAATCTAAATTAGGACCCAAAGTATTCTCGACCTCAAGCCTCGAACTTTGACTAGTGAATAGATATAACCCCCTTTATCGAGTTACCAAGCGAGACGGCTAGAGGCTAAGGTAGGCCTTGGTTTGGATTGAGAGTGGCCCTGACCCCCTCAATCATACCCCTCTGAGGTCTCTTCTCCCGACACCGAAGAAGGTAGTGGACTTGAGTCGAATTTTCCCATAACAGAAGCCCCCTACTCTTTTAGTCTGAGCTCGAACTTGAAGAGTAAATATCCGGGAAGATGAGACGATTGGGGCATAATTAATGCGATTTACCCCTCTGATCTCGCTTGCGACACAACAACTACGTCTCTTCAGTTCCCGTCCTCTTAGCAGAGGACACGTGGCGGCAGTTATGCTTTGTAGATGGTGAAGAGCGAGGAACGGTGTCACGTGTGCTGGGGAATCGAAAGGATATCTGCGGCATTGAATGACATTAAATGCTAGGAAGATTCTGACCTCGAAGCGTAGGTTCGGATGTATCGTTCTCCTCCACGTGTCTTACGGTGCTGATGCTGAGTCGTATTGGCCCTCGATACAACAGCTAATAATGATGGCGTCGAACGATGAGGTGGTTATATAAACCTCTCTTTCCCTTGTTCCTATATTTCTCGCATTTCATCCTTCTGCCTTCCTCTTTTCCGAATTTATGTTGAAAATCACCCTCGTCGGAAATCGCCTTCATCGAAAATCGCTTTCGTCGGAAATTGCCTTTTCGCCGGAAAGAGGATTCCTGACAGTTGGTGACCCCCATCAGGAGGCATCAGTTGCATTGTTGTGAGTTTTCTTCCAACACTTAGCTCACTTTCCTTTTATGTCAAACAACTTTGACGAGATGAGTTTGGCCCGGGGAGCTAGTTCGGAGGATGAACGAGAAACCACCGTCTCGGGATCCGGAGAGTCCGAAAGCCCCTTTGAGGCCATACCTCTTCATAATCTCGCTCCAACCTGAGGATCTGCAAGCTAGAGGGTCAAGAGCCATGACAAAGGATCAAAGAGGGCTCTCCTCGACCCTGCAGGACGATCGACAGTAGGCTCTAGGGGAGGCAGCGCTAAGCCACTAATCCTTAATGGATCGGTTATGATTGAGTCTCAAATGGCTCAGATCCGTGAAGATTATCAAAACCCTGATTCAGTTCACATCCGAGCCCCAGCCCCACAGATTAAGCGGGGTCTCCGGCTGAGCAGGAGATTGTCATCTTCATCTGTGCCCTCTAGTGCGAGCTCCAATTCCCCCTCCATCCTTTCCTACGCGAGTTGATAACACAGTTGGGAATTGTGCCGGGATAGCTCGTCCCAAACTCTTGGAGAACTTTGGCCTCTACTTTCATCCTCTGGCATTAGGCAGGGAACTAGAGACTGACGCTAGAGAAATTTTTGTTCTTGTACATGACCAAGTATGATAACACGGGCAAAGCCTGGTGGTATTTCTCAGCTAAGCCCCATGTATCCCAGGCTTGATAACACAACTTCCTTCTTCCAAAAAAGACTGGAAGGGGAAGTGGTTCTGGGCCTCAGGCGATTGGGAAGCCCCTGCCTTTGAACTGGGTTAACTGCAGAAGCGAGTCCCCACCAAGTTCGCCAATCCAGGTTGTCGAACTTTTCCTTTTGATTGTATTGCACATTTAGTTCTTCCTCATGCCCAATCTTACTACTTGTTTCTTCTTGTAATTCAATCGAAGGGGGCTCCAGATCTCTCTGCCTTCCATAAGCATCAGGTCGACCAGGTCCGAGTGATCCCTGCAGATCAACATACCTGGTTCGATCTTATTAACCCAGAGAATCTAGTGTCGTCTGGCTTCTGTAGAGTTCAGCCCACCCTCTTCGCCCTAGGTAAGCGAGGTTAGAGATATCGGAGATTAGTTGGCTTATCACACCAGACCGATTTTTGTTCCCTTCTTTTTGCAGGGATGGAGGTCGGTGGTTCAAAGAGGAGAAGGCCGCCGCGTCCTCCGATGGATGTCGTCCTCTCCTCCAAACCGAGGGCACATGTGGCGTCGAAGAAGAGGAAGGCCTCCGAGGTCGAAGTTGAGGCAGCTCCAGTTGTAAGCTCGGCTGGGATCGCGCCTATTATAGATCCCCCGGAGACCACTCCTGCCCGAGTCAGAGTTTCAGAGGTTGGGGCTCCTGCCCGAATCAGTGCTTTGGAGGTTGGGGCTTCGGAGGTTGGGGTCCCTCCCCGAGTCAGGGCTTCGGAGGTTGGGGCTCATGCCCGAGTCGAGGCCATCACCATTTTGTCGCCTTCTGTTGCGGAGTGAGCCCCTGAGGCGGGTCCTTCTGGGCCCAGGAGGGAGGTAGTAGGAGAGACCCTTGGCGAAGTAGCTTTTTTGCGACCTACGGTCCCCCTTACTGAAGCCGGAACCATGCCGGGTCGTGCCGAGGGTCGCACCGAGGTCCTGATCGGACATGCTAATGCGCCTGAGGAGGCTGCTCAGGCTTCTGCAACAAGCGGGGTCAGAGGAGCTTCCGCACCCTCTCCAATAGGGGGAGCTTCCGCACCCTCTTCCGGGGTTCTGCCTCCTGGTTTTCACATGGCTCAACTGATCCCTTGGGTAATTAAGCATGCACCTGAGGTGCTGATTGCTGACACCCTCTCCCGCCATCACATCAGCTTCGTGAACAACTATGCGGCTGTAATGTATCAGTCATTGCCGATGATGATAGAAGTGAAGGAGAGACTGAAAGGGATGGAACGGCTTGAAGCGGAATGAGCCAAGTTTGCGGTCGAGAAGGTGGAACAAGAAGTAGAGCGGGCCAAATTTGAGAAGGAGAGAGCGGAGCGAAACGCGCAATGGGTCGAGCTCGAGAAGAAGCTCGAGGCTTCAGTCGTGGAGCAGGAGGAACTGAGGAGGGCCGCTGCGGAAGGCCGAGCGAGAGAACTTCGTCTCCAAGGCGAAGTTAACCAACTTCAGGCCTGCTTGGACGTGGCCAAGCCTGAACTCGAGAGTTTGCGCTAGGCAAACAAGGACCTAGAGTTTAGGGTCTTGGAAGTCGAGTCAGGGATTGAAGCAGTGAAGGAAGACCTTGATTCAGAGCGACAAATGACAGCAAATCACCTCGCCCAGCAACGACAGGTCCTCGAGTTTGCTGCATCTGCGGAGAAGGCATCCTTACGGGCCGAGCTAGAAGCCCAAGTAGTCTTACTGGCGGCTGCGACGGTGGCGGAGTATAGGGATTCTGCTGAAAGGGCTCAGGAACTGGACAAATTATATTATTTTAGTTATGACACGGGTTTTGATGGTTGTCTAGCTGGGGCTAAAAATCTTTATCCAGCTCTAAGTTTTGACGTCCTTTTGGCAACCTCCACCGATCGCACCGATCTCACTACTGCGGGAGTTCCCGAGGGCAACCCTTCCGTGGAGTTTGCCAAGGATGCTTCCGCCATTGAGGCCATTGTCGATGCTCAACTCCTCAGCTCTGTTGTTGGTCCATTTGCTCAGAGGGAATAGCAATTTTATGTTCTCTCTCTCTCTCTCTCCATTATATAGATGATATATTTTGACCCTCTGGGGAGTGCATGTGGATGATAATTTTGTGTATGCTCGATCGTAGTTGATTTTTGGATGGTGGTTGTTAATTGTTGATTACTGAACTGATTCATTGATAGGTTGGTTCATTTTGAGGCATTGCCAAGCCGACTCCTTGACAGGTCAGCTCGTTTCAATGCTGCTTTGCAGAACTTTGAACTTTGTGGTATTGCACTTGTTAAGAGCTGACCCCTATGGGATCAACTCCTCCCACGATTGGTGAGTGACGCTTGGTAAGCTTGTTGGTCGGGCAACGATCCGACGACTCTGTCAGGGAGTCGGGTCATCTGTTTGGCTTTTTCCTCGAACATGAGGAGATGCCTCGTAGAATTTTCGTGGGATAACGTACTAACCCCTTCTTTAAGGGATCAGTTCGTTGAGCTGGCCCCAGCTTATGAAGGGCAACTTATTTATAATAGATAGTCCGCTCTGAGGCGTACACTTATTAAGTAGATTTATTTGGAATGTGGATTTTATTAAGAGCCTTAAAGGCTGGTCGCTCGGAGGCGTACACTTATTGAGGGGGCCTTAAAGGCCATTTCATCAAGGATAGTAGACTTTCAGGTGCTCGGCGTTCCAGGGGTGGGGGAGTTGACGGTCCTCGAGATCTTCTAAGTGGTAAAAGCCGGGTTTGGTCGATCGGAGCACCCGATATGGCCCTTCCCAATTAGGTCTGAGTGCTTAAGCCCCCGGTTCCGCGGTGTTTTGGAAGATTCGACGAAGGACTAACTCCCCTGGGTGGAACCGCCTAGTCTTGACTTTGGAATTGTAGAATCGCGCTACCTATTGATGTCGAGCAGCGACCGAGAGTCTGGAGATTTCTCTAGCTTCTTCAAGTAGATCCAAGTTAGCTGCTATATGCTCGATGTTTCAAAAATGTTGATGACAAAATCTGAACCACCCTCCACTCGGCACAACGAACCTCCAAGGAACTCTGATCCTGTACAAACAATGAGCAAATGAGACCCTGACTAAGCCCATGGGACCCTCAGATACCTAAGTCAGGTTAAAGAAATCTGGGTCTTAAGTTGATTGTAGAGAGAGTGTGTGAGATGTTGCGTACCTGTAGCAATGGGGTCTTCTGGTATTTATAACTGTAGGTTGGATGATCTGTGTCCGTTAATATCGGCATGATTTGCTCAATTAGTGGGATATTGCGATCGTGGAGATTTTGACTGTAATCCAGAGATTACGCAGCATATCGTGTCTCAATGGAGCGTATCTGCGGACGGGATATCTGGTCATGTCCACGTAAAGTAGTTTCTTAGTTAGGCACCAGGAACGTGCACATACAGCCTGGGCCTCGGATCTAAATTAGGACCCAAAGTATTCTCGACCTCAATTCTCGAACTTTGACTAGTGAATAGATATAGATATGACCCCCTTTGTTGAGTTACCAAGCAAGACGACTAGAGGCTGAGGTAGGCCTCGGCTTAGATCGAGAGTGGCCCTGACCCTGACCCCCTTAATCATACCCCTCCGAGGTCTCTTCTCCCGACACCGAGGAAGGTAGTAGACTTGAGTTGAATTTCCCCATAACAGAAGCCCCCTACGCTTTTAGTTCGAGCTCGGACTTGAAGAGTAAATATCCGGGAAGATGAGACGATCAGGGCGTAATTAATGCGATTTACCCCTCTGATCTCGCGTGCGACACAATGGCTACGTCTCTTTAGTTCCCGTCCTCTCAGCAGAGGACACGTGGCGGCGGTTATGCTTTTGCAGATGGTGAAGTGCGGGGAACGACGTCACGTGTGCTGGGGAACCGGAAGGACATTTGCGGCATTGAATGACATTAAATGCTATGAAGATTCTGACCTCAAAGCGTGGGTTCGGACGTATCGTTTCCCTCCACGTGTCTTGCAGCGCTGATGCTAAGTCGTATCGGCCCTCGGTACAGCAGCTAATAATGATGGCGTCGAACGATGAAGTGATTATATAAACCCCTCTTCCCCTTGTTCCTATATTTCTGGCATTTCATCTTTCTGCCTTCCTCTTTTTTGAATTTCTGCCGGAAATCGCCCTCGCCAGAAATCGCCTTTATCGAAAATCGCTTTCGTCTGAAATCGCCTTTTCGCCGGAAAGAGGATTCCTGACAGTTGGCGACCCCCATCAGGAGGCATCGGCTGCATTGTTGTGAGTCTTCTTCCAACGCTTAGCGCACTTTTATGTCAAACAACTTTGACAAGATGAGTTTGGTCCAGGGAGCTGGTTCGGAGGATGAACGAGAAACTACCGTCCCGGGATCCGGAGAGTCTGAAGGCCCCTTTGAGGCCGTACCTCTTCATAATCCCGCTCCGACCCCAGGATCTGCAAGCTAGAGGGCTAAGAGCCGTGGCAAAGGAGCAAAGAGGGCTCTCCGCGACCCTACAGGACGATCGACAGTAGGCCCTAGGGGAGGCAGCGCTAAGCCACTAATCCCTGATAGATCGGTTATGATTGAGTCTCAAATGGCTCAGATCCGTGAAGATGATCAAAACCCCGATTCGGTTCACATCCAAGCCCCAGCCCCCACGGATCAAGGGAGGTCTCCGGCTGAGTGGGAGATTGCCATCTTCATCTATGCCCTCTAGTGCGGGCTCCAATTCCCCCCTCCATCCTTTCCTACGCAATCTGATAGCACAACTGGAAATTGCGCTGGGACAGCTAGTCCCAAACTCTTGGAGAACTTTGGCTTCTACCTTCATCCTCTGGCATCAGGCAGGGAACCAGAGACTAAAGCCAGAGGAATTTTTGTTCTTGTACATGGCCAAGTGTGATAACATTGACAAAGCCTGGTGATACTTCTCGGCTAGGCCCCATGTCTCCCAGGCTTGATAACACAACTTCCTTATTCCAATAAACACTGGAAGGGGAAGTGGTTCTGGGCCTCGGGCGAATGGGAAACCCCTGCCTTTGAACTGGGTCGGCTGTAGAAGCGAGTCCCCACCAAGTTCACCAATCCTGATTATTAGACTTTTCCTTTTGATTGTATTGCACATTTAGCTCTTCCTTGTGCCCAATCTTACTACTTGTTTCTTCTTATAGTTCAACCGAAGGGGGCTCCAGATCTCTCTGCCTTCCATAAGCATCAGGTCGGTCAGGTTTGAGTGATCCATGCAGATCAACATACCTGGTTCGGTCTTATTAACCCGGAGAATCTAGTGTCGTCTGGCTTCTGTGGAGTTCATCCCACCCTCTTCGCTCTAGGTAAGCGAGGTTAGAGATACCGGAGATTAGTTGGCTTGTCACACTGGTCCGATTTTTGTTCCCTTCTTTTTGCAGGGATGGAGGTCGGTGGTTCAAAGAGGAGAAGGCCGCCGCGTCCTCCGATGGATGTCGTCCTCTCCTTCGAATGAAGGCACAGGCGGAGTCGAAGAAGAGGAAGGCCTCTGAGGCTGAAGTTGAGGCGGCTCTAGTTGTAAGCCCGGCTGGGATCACACCCATTATAGTTCCCCCGGAGACCGCTCCTGCCCGAGCCGCTGCTTCGGAGGTTGGGGCTCCTACCCGAGTCGATGCTTCGGAGGTTGGAGTTCCTGCCTGAGTTGAGGCCATCACCATTTTGTTGCCTTCTGCCGTGGAGTGAGCCCCCGAGGTGGGTCCTTCTGGGCCCAAGAGGAAGGTAGTAGGGGAGACCCTTGGCGAAGTAGCTTCTTCGCGACCTACGGTCCCCCTTGCTGAAGCCGGAACCATGCCGGGTCGCGTCGAGGGTCGCACGGAGGTCCTGATCGGACGTGCTAATGCGCCTGAGGAGGCTGCTCAGGCTTCTACAGCAAGCGGGGTCAGAGGAGCTTCCGCACCCTCTTCCGGGGTTCTGCCTCCTGGTTTTCACATGGCTTAGTTGATCCCTTGGGTAATTAAGCACGCATCCAAGGCATTGATTATTGACACCCTTTCCCGCAGTCACGTCAACTTCGTGAACGACTATGCGGCTGTAATGTATCAATCGTTGTCGATGATGATAGAAGTGAAGGAGAGGCTAGAAGGGATGAAGTGGCTCGAAGCGGATTGAGCCGAGGTTGTGGTCGAGAAGGCGGAACAAGAAGTAGAGCGGGCTAAATTCGAGAAGGAGAGAGGGAAGCGAAACTCGCAATGGGTCGAGCTCAAGAAGAAGCTCGAGGCTTCAGTCGCGGAGCAGGAGGAACTGAGGAGGGCCGCTGCGAAAGGCCGAGCAAGAGAACTTCATCTCCAAGGCGACGTTAACCAACTTTAGGCTCGCTTGGACGTGGTCGAGCCTGAACTCGAGAGTTTGCGCCAGGCAAACAAGGACCTAGAGTTTAGGGTCTTGGAAGCCGAGTCAGGGATTGAAGTAGCGAAGAAAGACCTTGATTCGGAGCGACAGATGACGGGAAACCGCCTCGTCCAGCAACGACAGGTCTTCAAGTCTGCTGTATCTGCGGAGAAGATATCCTTACGAGCCGAGCTAGAGGCCCAAGCAGTTTTATAGATGATATTTTTTTTTACCCTCTGGGGAGGGCATGTAGATGATAATTTTGTGTATGCTCAATCGTAGTTGATTTTTGGATGGTGGTTGTTAATTGTTGATTGTTGAACTGATTCATTGATAGGTCAGTTCATTTTGAGGCATTGCCAAGCCGACTCCTTAACGGGTCAGCTCGTTTCAATGCCGCTTTGCAGAATTTTGAACTTTGTGGCATTGCACTTGTTAAGATCTGACCCCTATGAGATCAACTCCTCCCACGATTGGTGAGCAACGCTTGGTAAGCTCGTTGGTCGGGCAACAAACCGACGCCTCTGTCATGGAGTCGGGTCATCTGTTTGGCTTTTTCCTCGAACATGAGGAGATGTCCCGTAGAATTTTCGCGGGATAACGTACTAACCCCTTCTTTAAGGGATCAGTTTGTTGAGCTGGCCCCAACTTATGAGAGGTAACTTATTTATAGTAGATAGTCTGCTCAAGTAGATTTATTTGGAATGTGGATTTTATTAAGAGCTTTAAAGGCTGGTCACTCGGAGGTGTATACTTATTGAGGGGGCCTTAAAGGTCATTTCATCAAGGATAGTAGACTTTCAGGTGCTCGGCGTTCCGGGGGTGGGGGAGTTGTCGGCCCTCGAGATCTTCTAAGTGGTAAGAGTCGGGTTTGGTCGATCAAACCACATGATATGGCCCTTCCCAATTAGGTCTGAGTGCTCAAGCTCCCAATTCTGTGATGTTTTGAAAGATTCGGTGAAGGACTAAGTCCCCTGGGCGGAACCGCCTGGTCTTGGCTTTGGAATTGTAGAATCGCCCTACCTGTTGATGTCGGGCAACGCCCGAAGTCTGGAGATTTCTTTGGCTTCATCAAGTAGATCCAAGTTAGCTGTTATCTACTTGGTGTTTTAAAAATGTTGATGACAAAATTTGGACCACCCTCCACTCGGCACAACGAACCTCCAAGGAACCCTGATCTTGCACAAACAGCGAGCAAAGGAGACCCTGGTTAAGCTCGGGGGACCCTCCGATGCCTAAGTCAGGTCAAAGGAATCTAAGTCTTAAGTTGATTGTAGAAAGAGTGTGTGAGATGTTACGTACCTGTAGCAATGGGGTCCTCTGGTATTTATAACTGTAGGTTGGATGATCTGCGTCCGTTAATCTCGGCATGATTTGCTCAATTAGTGGGATTTTGCGATCGTGGAGATTTCGACTATAATCCAGAGATTATACAGCATATCGTGTCTTAGTGGAGCGTATCCGTGAGCGGGATATCTGATCATATCCACATAAAGCAATTTCTTAGTTAGGCGCCCGGAACGTGCACATACAGCCTCGGCCTCGGATCTAAATTAGGACCCAAAGTATTCCCGACCTCAAGCCTCGAACTTTGACTAGTGAATAGATATGACCCCCTTTGTCGAGTTACCAAGCGAGACGGTTAGAGGCTGAGGTAGGCCTCAGCTTGGATCGAGAGTGGCCCTAACCCCCTCAATCATACCCCTTTGAGGTCTCTTCTCCAAGCACCGAGGAAGGTAGTGGACTTGAGTCGAATTTCCCCATAACAAATACCATCCATCATGGTGGGCCCCACGGAATCACTGCCTCGCTCTTCGTACATGATTGGGAGATGCATACTTGGTTTATAAGTAATTCATATTAAAATATCCAAATTGTGGTTACTGGTTTAAATGTATCATTAACCAAACTTTACGCTTCTTTGATTATTTTATTGTCGAATTGGTAGACAATTATTGGATGGATAAAGAATGAAAATTATCCAATGGTTTCTATTTCAACAAACAAGCATTCATAAATTTGTAGGGCCCACCAAGATGGGTTGAGCATATCTAATTCATGTGTGATGAAGCTATCTCAATACAATGGCATATCCTATATCAAACTTTTTTACTTAATTTGGAGATTTTAGTGGGATTTACCACTCATAGGCTGTTTCATTTAAATAATTAAATTTTTTTAAAATAAATATTTTATAATAAAGTTTTAAAAAAATAATAAATTATTTATCTGTAAACACTTTACCACATAAAAGCCAATAGGCTCAATGTAAAAGTTATACGGTCAAACTTTACAAATGTAAATTTTTGTTATAAGCATCCACCCCTAAGCAAAAGTGGGGTCCCACGAGTCATTCGGTTTAATTTCTACGGGCCTGCACATCAAGTCTCATGAGCTGCCAGAGTATCATATAACTCCCCAAAGTTCAAAGAGAGGGAAACACGACAAAGCGAATGGAAGGTGGGCAGTGAGTGATCTGCAATCAAGAAAAAAGGGAGCCGAATGCAATCATAATCCGGATGAATTTCCATACACAAATCAACATAGATCATTAAAACGCGTGTGGGTGTATGTGTTTGCCTCTTGAGCTGTTTTCCATGTCAACAACAAGAGAAAAATTCACACTCGTAGACATGATTAAGAGAGAGAGAAAGAGAGATATCATGTTTATCATTCTCGTGTCGACTAAGTCTAGACAAGATTGCAACCAAAAAGCATATTTACCTTCCAAAACAGCATGATGAGCTCTCTCTCTCTCTCTCTCTCTCTCTCTCTCTACATTAGTTTTGTTTGAGATGCTGGATTAATTTGGTGGATTGCATAGGTGGGCTTGCTTCCAAACGCAGAATACGTGTGTGTGGGCCATCCATCATCATGATTAATGGTTTGTGATAATGTCAAGTAATCACTTCGTTGGAATGTATGCAGTAAAAGTTACAAATACACTTTTTAATGTTTTTACTAGAATATACTGCCTTTTTCATGGAATGTTCACATGCTACCTTGTATTGTATAGATGCAACGCTTTCTTCCATCCAATTCTTCGGTTTTCTAAAACATCCGGCTGTAAAAAAAAGGTGGGCCTCACCATGAAGATCACTTGGACTGCAATCTACAGTCTACTTATTATGTAGGCCCCACCTGTATTGAGTTCGGCCATCAACTGTTAATGGATTTTGACAGTGTAGCCTACTTGAGCAGTAGACTGTCCTGTCCTTGTTTTAGTCACAGATGAGCTTTTTGGTGTGGCCCACTTTTTGCATGGTGGGGATGTTCTACACAAGTGACACGTTGGTGAGAAAATAAAAGCGTTGCAAGATAAGGTTCAAATGCAAACACTGATTGTAAATCCACTGAACCAAATGACAAGTAATGGGCTGATTGAAGCCGCCTCCCTCGTTTATTTTTGTGGAGAGGAATATATCCATAAGATTTTATTTTTTTATTTTATTGTATAATTATTATTTTTATACAAATGCACCCACCCACCCACACCTCACGTGGGTACTCAAACCTATGACTTCAGTGTTGAAATGCATGCATTGAGATATGTTGGGGACTTTAGCCTTTGATTTAGGTCATATTTGATGGGGATTTTTCTCCTCATTTTTTGGGATCGATGAAATCGAACAGGTTTCGATATCATCGATAATTGCAGGATTTTTCACTGCTGCTTGCTGGACAGTTTTTGGTCCTGTCGATATCATCGAGAGACCTTCAGATGATATCGAGGCTGTCATCGAGAGTGGCTTGATGGCATCGATAATTGTTGGAATTTCCACCCCTGGCCGTTGAACAGTTTTTGTCCCGTCTCGATATCATCGCAAGACCTTCAAATGATATCGGAGCTGTTATCGAGGGACCTTCGATATCATCGACGAGTTCTGCAGATGCGATTTCGGAAACGCAGATTTTGTGGATTTTATTTCCTATTTGGATTCTACCTCCTTCTATTCTTATATAAAGAGGTGTATGCGGGATTGATGTGCATTTTAGGGTATTTTAAGTTTCCTAAAGGTTTTCTAGGAGGGTTTAAGGCTATCAAAAAAGGTGTGAGAGAGAGAGAAAAGAGAGAGATGAAGCTTGTAGAAGGGAGATTCTGCTCGTAGAGGTGATCTACTTCGCAGTTCACGTCTCAGCGCTTCTATGTCCTTGTGATCGGTGAGATTTCTCCGTTTTCTTTTATTTCTCTTATTGTTTATCTACTCCTACGTGAGTGAAGAGGTTTGATCCAAGCGATGTATGCTTGTGATCGGTTGTAACGTTCTGCTTTATAATGGATTATTGATCTGGACAAGGTCCCGTGGTTTTTATCTCTTTAAGGGTTTTCCACGTAAAAATCTCTGGTGTGGTGTGGTTTGTGTTTTGATTTAGTTCATTGCATTATTATTCCATAATTCTGGTTTGTTTCGGGAGGTTAGATCCCAAGGTTTTGTGCAAGGCCCCCAACAATATTTCAATGATTTAAACGGTTTATTTGATGAGCCTCACTGTGACTAGGCAATACACAAAAATAAGTTTCTTAGATTAGTGAAGATAGATAATTTGATTATTTGATGCTTTTCCTTTGAATATGGACAGTCTCTTAAACATTTACATAATCAAAGATTAAAATATTTAAATGTTAAGAGATATTTTATATATATCCCACCGACAGTGATTCCATTAGAGAAACAATTTGAATCATTGGAAAGGATCACAATCGAATGGTTAATTTTCAAACATATCCTGTGACAATATGTCGGAATGTATTATAGCAAATCTCTATTGTAAATACCTTTTCTCTATTTTCCTTCGAGGGTGTCAGAAGAATATTTAAATTGAAGTTGCATAATGAGAATTAAGCTAATTCAATTATTAGGTGGGACATATCATAAAAAACAATGGATAACCATCCAAAAACCTTGCACCTACATAAACATAGAAAACATCGGACAACCATCCAAAAACCTTGCACCTGCATTAACACAATGTGTTAGGTCCCACCCGAATCTACCACTGCTTTGCCTTAAAAGGTTTGGTAAATAAGTCATTTGCTGGAAGATAACGAAGTTAATGGGCTGTGGTTTGGTGATTTCTTGTCTAAGAGATATCTGCAACGAATCTATGAAATAGAGTGGAGTGGATTAGGTATGGCCACAGCCTCACCCTACATGGTGCAGCTCTAGCGGTAGGGACCACTTTGATGTATATGTAGTATATCCATGCTGTCCATCCGTTTTTTCAGATCATGTTAGGTCTTGATCCTGAAAATGAAGAAGATACAAATCTTAGGTGGACCCTACTACAGTAAACAGCGGTGATTGAATGTTCACCATTAAAATTTCCTAGGGCCTACTGTAATTTTTATTTGCCATCCAACCTGTTGATAGGGTCACAAGGATCTGGATTAATGGAAAAAAACAAATATCAGCTTGATCCAAAACTTTTGTGGTCCACAAAAAGTTTTTAATGGTCAATCACTGCTGTTTCTTATAGTGTGGTCTACCTGAGATTTGGATTTGATTCATTTTGGGTCTCTTATCTTATAATAATCCCAAAAAACAGATAGACGGCATGGATATACTACACATACATCAAGGTGGCCCTCACGGTCTGGGCCTCACTGTGTTACGTGCGGCCAGGCCGCACCTAATCCGCTCCCGAAATGGAGGGGAGATGCTATTAACCGAAGAGATAAAGTGGTAACCAAATCACCACCACCGAATTGAATGTGGTGATGGCTCCCAACACTGTTTAAATTATAAGTATCTCATCCACCGTGCACCTGGCAGACGGTGCGGCCCTTACCATGGGGCCCACCTTGATGTATGTATTCTGTATCCACACCGTCCATCTATTTTTCCAGATCATTGTAGGGCACTATTCCAAAAATGAAGTAGATCCAATTACCAGGTGGACCATACCATAGGAAGCAGTGGTAATTGACCACTATGTGCTACAAAAGTTTTCGATCAAGCTGATATTTGTTTTTTCCCCTCATCCATTCTTATGTGACCTTACCAACAGATTGGATCGCAAATAAAAACCAGGTAAACGTTAAGCGACGCCCTTAGAAGTTTTTAATGGTAGATCTTTCAACCACCACTCTTTCCTACCGTATGGTCCACCTGATTATTGGATCTTCTTCATTTTTATAATTATATCCTAAAATGATCTGGAAAAACGAATAGATGGCATGGATACAGAATACATGCATCAAAGTGGGCCCCACGGTATGGGCCGCACCTGAATGGCACGGCCTAAGGCCAAACCATCTGAACGTATGGCCGAGTGTGGCTGTAGTTTCCTAACTATCCAATCTTACAGTAAAAAAAAAATGGTCAGTTGTCGAAAACCAACAATGAAATCGAAATCTAGACCGTTAATTATTTTTGCTAAACATAAATTTCGAACTGCCCGCTATCCATAAATGGGTTCCACAATTTGGATGGTCATGATCGACCTGCATACATGTCGCTTCTACGGTGGATGCGACACCACAACTTAAAAGAAATGGTGCCAAAGAGCGAGTTAGCAGCTTAGAGAAAAACAAGAGTCACGGAAAGTGAACTGTATGATGTGAGATAGAGAGAGAGGTGAGATAGAGAGAGAGGTTGGAGACAAATCCAAAAAAAAGCTCAACTAACGCAAGAGATTATGCCAACGCACTAACATGTTATCATTAACAAAACGAAATTAGTACACATGATTTTCTTCTTTTTTTTTTTCTCTCATAAACATGCTTTACATTTTCAAAGTAGGTCTAAGATTTTGTGATAGTTAACCACCATTTACAAAATGGTCATGACCCTTCATCCTAACACGTGGCACTCATGTACGGGTGTTAGATGGATGATTGAAAGTGAAATTGTGAGTGGTCCTTTGTTATAAGGGCAAAATCGGATCGTTGATATTGAATTCACAGTTCTTTTTTTTTGTTTTTGTTTTTTTTTATTTTTAATATTCCATCCACGGTTGGATTGAGGAGTCACTACAGTTTTTTAAATGGTGGTTAACTATCATTAGAAGATTTCTCCGTGAACTAGCACCCCAAAGGGAGAATGAAAAAAAAAAAAACAAAAAAAACAATTTAATCACATTTTAAACGGTTATTTAAGCTGGTAGGTAAATGGGGGAAGCGGATTACAGGCGCTATGGGGCCCACGTTGATGTATGTTCTTTCTATCCATGCCGTCCATCGATTTTTCCAGCTCATTTAAAGGTATGAGCCCAAAAATGAAGCAGATCCAAGGCTCAAGTGGACCACACCACTGGAAATAGTGAGCATAATGGCACTCACCATGGCAACGGTTCAAGGGCCCACCATGATATTTACTTGCTATCTAACACGTTCATAAGGTGGGCTCCATGGTCTGGGTCTCACCCACACCGCTCGATCTGGGGTTCGTCCGCCGACACCCTGGCGGTGTATCGATGTGTTGTATGTTGTGGGCCCAACATGACGTATGTATTTTATATCGACGTTGTCCATTCATGTTTTCAACTCATTTTAGAGCATGAACCCAAAAATGAAGCAGATCAGAAGCTCCAGTGGACCACACCACTGAAAACACTGATGATTGAACGCCTACTGTTAAAAACTTCTTTCCAACTAAAAGTTTTATATCAGGCTTGTATTTGTGTTTTCCATTCATCCAGGTCTGAGTGACCTTATCAACAGGTTAGATGATAAATAGACATTACTGTGGGCCCCAGGAAGGTTTCAACGGTGGGTATCATTATCCCCACTATTTCCTACGGTGTGATCCACTTGAGCTTCCGATCTGCTTGATTTTTTGGTTCATATTCTAAAATGATCTGGAAAAACGGATGGACGGCGTGGATATAAAAAAAAAACATTTATCCTGTTGGCCCCACAGCGCTTAAGACATCAAGCACATCCCAGCTAGGTGTTGGTGGTGGTGGTGTTGGTGTTGGCAACACCATCTAATCCGCATTCCCAAGCAATCCATTTCCGTAAATGGGGCGGTAACTTTCGGGTGTGACTTGCATTAGACTCCAGTGTTAGTCGTACACTAATTTAAAAAAATGGTAGTGAATCTTCAAACGTGGACTTGCCAAAGCATAACAATATTGCAATCAAGAACCGTCCAAATTGCAGATCCAACTGCATATGGAGCGTACGAGGAACATTGTAATGAGATGACGGTATTAACCCTATGATTATCCCTTAAAATCTGAACCATTCACTATTTTACTTTTATCTATCCGTTTAGCAGCCATTAACTGAATGGTCATGATTAATTGGGTCAGGGGTGATTTTAGATATATGATCCATCCACAATGAGACCCACAAGTTGGATGGTCTGGATATATAGCATTATGGCTTACTAAATATATTAGTATAGGGATTGCTAAACCAATGCAAGGTTTCCCAATCTTGAGCAACCACTAATTTTTTTAAGGGGTTAAAACTAAGGTGAGAGTTTAGCCCTTCTATAAAAATGGATTTGTATAAACTATCTTTAGACTATAAATAATTGTATATGTTCTTAATTTGTCAATCCCATTGTACATGAGAATTGATGCACTTTTAAATAAGTAGTTATGTATGTGATTGTTAGACCATGGACTAGATGTCTCTCCTTAGAGAGGTTGAATTACTTGTCAATGACATTTTATAATTTCAGTGTACATAAAGATTGCACTCATCTATGTAGATGAATAAGATGTTTCAAGGTGGGTGTGTACTACCTTATCAACCTCTCCATAACTACGTGGTAGATTGAGTGAAGATAACGCCATTTCAATACGAGGTCTTGGTATTGATTCCCAAGTTAGGTGTGACTAACAATAGAGTGTGTGTACTACCATGCTAACCAATCCATAGCAAAGTAGTAGATTGAGTGAAGATAATGTCATTTCAATACCGAGGTCTTGCTATTGATTCCCAAGTCAAGTGTGGCTAAAAATGGACTGTGTGTACTACCGTGCTAACCGATCCATAGTTAAGTGGTAGATTGAGTGAAGATAGCCTTATTTCAATATCAAGTCTTGGTATTGATTCCCAAGTCAAGTGTGGCTAAAAATGGAGTGTGTACTACTGTGCTAACCGATCCATAGCTAAGTGGTAGATTGAGTGAAGATAACGTCATTTCAATACCAAGGTCTTGGTATTGATTCCCAAGTCGGGTGTGGCTAATAATGGAGTGTGTGTACTAACGTGCTAACCTGGAACATGTTGTGTGTGATAGTCAAAATTTTAGCTTTCTGCATGTGTGAATGTGCCATATATTGTATCATATTTCTGTCTATTCCTTCTGAAACTAATTAATGAAAGACATGTAATTATACACGAGATGCATAGTGTATTTAAAATCTGTGAAAATACTTTAAGAGGATTTTGTGAATATACAGCTGGCATTTATCATAAGAGTTCAGTAGTGTTGGAACAATTATAGCAACCGTCAGAATATGAGAATGATCCAAAAGATTAGTTTAAGGCTATAACTAGTAATGGTATTTAGTAGGAAAAATCGTCTCATACCAACAAAATTAAACCAAATCTATCTTTCAATTATTTGTCATTTACATTCCGTAGTATAATCATTCAATTATCTGTCATTTATATTCCTTAGTGTAATCTATAGTAATAATCAAGTAGTTGTTAACTTTAGTTATAATTCGAGTTTACAATCATACGTTGGATTCAGTTCGAGTATTAAGTAAAGTTCTTCTTCGACATTTTGCAGTTGTTCTTTATGGCCGACCGTAAACATTTTCATTTTTATTTTATCTGTAATGAAGAAAAAAATCATTTCATACGGAAGGCAGAGGTGTGACTCGTTTTTAGAGGACAAACCACATCCTCTGATAATCACCTGATCATCTTAAGCAACGTTGTGTAAGTGGTTAAATAGGCAACTAATCTTATTAGATCTCAGTCATATACGATCGATTTTCGATATATCTGTCTATCTTGACACTTGATGTCATAGTTGCTCAATTTGAATTGAGCCACACATTCAATTTTGACACGTCTGCATTATCACGTGACCGATATTGAAATAACAACAGAACCATCAACCAATTTTATGTTCCTTATATATTACAATATTTTTTGAGTCCATGTACCTGAGTATTTGACTAATAATGAATGAAACAAGTAGTCTAATATGTCCATGCCATGAGTTGTTAGTCATAACACAACTTTTCTCGACGTCAAACAGTCAAAGCCTATGAAAGTCATTATTTTACGATCACACAATTGTTCGCATGAGGTTTTTAAGAGGAAAATATGTAGCACTCTAATCATGGCATCTTTTTTCAATGTATTCATGTAATAAGCCTAATCACATGTTACTCATTTTCATGTAGCCTATGCAAATAATATCATATTAGGGAGCTTATAGAACAAAAGTTATGAAGCTCATTAAAGTGACTATATGATATCCATTTTGTACATCTAATACACTAAATCATGTTAAGAAGTTAGCTAAAAATAATAATAGATCTAAAACTCAAGTGATCCACAATACCATAATAGCATACACCTATTTTCATTTTTAAAAATCAAAGGTACTATATATGTGTGTGTGTGTGTGTGTGTGTGTGTGTGTGGGAAAAAGGTTCTATGCGGTCGAGCTCATGAGAACTTCCCATGAGGTCGAGCTGTGTGGGCCCCACCGTGATGCATGTCGAACATCTACCCCATTAGTTAGATGTACCATTCCATGGTGGGCCTAGGGCTTAAAAATCAAGTCAACCCGTGACTTGTGTGGGCCACACCACATACAAAAGTTGAGAGGGGTTTCCCTCCATTAAAACATTCATAATCATTTATTGGGCCCACCGAGATGTGGTTCACAAATCCAGCCCATCCATTATGTGTGCCCCACTTAGATGAGGGGTCAGATCAAGTTTTAGACGCATCCAAATTTCAGGTGGGCCCCACCAAGTGCCTTTATATGTTTTAGGCATGTCTTCACATGATTTTAGATGGTATGGCCCACCCGAGTTCCGGATGATTTTTGGGAAATCCCATAATTTGAAGGGGAGCCATCAAATGCATGGTGTTGATGTTCGATACACATCATGGTGGGGCCCACACAACTCGACCTCATGGGAAGTTCCCATGAGCTCGACCGCATAGAACATTTTCTATACACACACACACAGATACTCATGAAATGGAAAATGGGTGGATGCAAGGCATCACTTTCCTTGTATCCGTGTATATTAAGCTCCTTGTTTTCTCTCTTACAAGTTTAAGCAAAAACAAGTAGTGGTGAATCATTACAAGTACTATTATGAAATTATGTGGCTAAATACATCTTAAAAAGCCACGTATTTGTTTTAGACCAAAACGCTAAATGCAATGAAGCCGCTAAGAACACTAGGATCTTGTATTCTTTCGTTAATTTTGGCCAATTCCCAAAGAAAAGCTACATGCCTTGTGATTGGGCACTTTAGAAGATTTTAATCATTTCACTGTCTAATGCTATTTTGCATATGCACATGGCCCCATCTCATTTCCCTTTTGTGCTTACCTTATTAAAGCATAGCTACTACCTTAACTACAAAACCTTAGCTCTAGATACATTTATGGGCCCTCTAATATCTAAAGTATCTTTAACAAAAAAAAAAAGGTTAGAAATTGCTAAAATTGCATAAAGGTTTGCTAGAGTGCATCCCCAGATATTGCAATAGGATCTGTTAGGACTTCAGCCGTTGGATGAGGCGTTTTTGATGATCCAAACTATTTACACTGTGGTCCTCGTTATAATGGAGGATGTTCAAAAGAATTCTCATATTGAAGTATTTCAACCTTTTGGTAATTATCTATCTATATTCAAAAGTGTTGGGGAAAAATATAACAAGTCCGGAAACCCGGTTATGGAATGGACAAACTCCACTGACACTGCCCGAGGATCCGAGATAACGGGTTCGACCGAGGCAAGGGATTAAAACCCAAGGGAGAGACTTGACTCGGATTGTGGAAAATAAATTCTGACCGAGAGATATAGAGTCAAGAGCCATGGGCCGAATATATAAGACTCATGAAGTTGCCGCGGATAACGAGCCAGCAACGTCTAAAGGGATCAATTAAGGTCCAAAGGCTAGAAATTGCTCCATCGATCATAAAACCGACTCATATTAAGTTGGTTATTATGTCGGTTATCAGAATAAGAAAGTGTACCGATTACGAGCCGATTCTATTCTAGCCGATAGAAGATAAAAAGCCTTGTCCTTGCAGCCAACCGTGACTCATCTATTACTGGAGTCGGTCAAGGCCAAGCTGAGTAAGGAAGAGACGGTGTAAGTATGAATACTGTTGATGCAAAAATCTGGTTGACCCTCTGCAGACCTTCGAGCACCTGCACAAGAAGAAGACAAAGGAGACCCTGGCTAGAGCAGGGGACCCTCCGATGCCAAAGTCAGGGTAGGAATCTGGGTCTTACAATATTGAGGAAGCTTGGATCGAAATTTTGCGTACCTTTTAGATGATGAAAGCTTCCTTTTATAGGCTAGAGCGTTTAATCGTAGGAGGATTCTTCTCCCGATCTCGTTTAATCGTGAGAGGATTCTCTCTCTAGGATCACGGACATCGGTGGCATCCGTCCGCGATCTTCATCCGATCCCGCAGCCGGATCGGGGATCTTATCCCAAAATGTTCGGGACGAAATCCGCTTTCACACCGTCCTTCGGCTAGTTCTCGTTAAGAGGGTCGCCCGATGCATTCTCGGGTTACCGGGTTCTTCGTCTCGAGGCGAGTTAACTTTTGGTCTCGGTTCATAAAGTTATTGACCCCGCCTCGGATCCGATGCGCCGTGCCTCGGATCCGACGTAGTGCTTTCTGCCGAGGCACCCGATCCGAGTCTTCGGACTTGGTATTTTTGTCCCCAACATAAGCCCCCTTACTCCGTGTGTCTCACGTGACACTCGGGAGTAACGAGTTGAGTCGGTTCATGACCTGGTCCGAGGCAATAAGTACATTTAATGCATCCTGTCTTTGTCTTGGATAGGAGACGATTCGGTTTCGACAACGCATGCGCCGCCAAGAACCGTCAAGTCGCTCATCCCGCCAATAAGGGTTGGACACGTAGCTAGGGCGTTATTGTCGTCGGTCGACGTGCGCCACGTGTCGAGCCGTGAGTCGATGCAGGCGTCGAATCATTTCCTCATTAATTACTTCCGGCGTACGGCAATCTTATAAAAGGGTAAGGGCCCCGCATTTCAAACTACTATTGCCGTTCCCGCTTTTCATTTCTTTTGGATGTTACGGCACTCTTCGCCATTTCCGTTTTCTCCCTCCTTAGGTGAGTCTCTCCTTCCTCTTTACTTAGTGATAATGGCGACTAGGGTTCTCAAAGTCCCCAGGGAAGGAGTTTCAGGAGGAGATGAAGCGAGCGCAACGTTTTGGAACGTTAATCGCCTTCTTTATTAACGGAGATGGCGGTTGATGCTAATGCCGCATTTCTCTCGAGCGGGTCACCGAAGCTCGGCGGAGCGCCTGCTGCTCCCGTTAACCCTTCTCGGGGTGATCTTCTTTGATAACCCGTCGGGAAGGCCCAATTGTCAAGGGGCATGGAGGAAGAAGAGGAAGAAGAGGAGGAAGAAGAAGAGATAGTGATGGCCGAGAGAACCTCTAAGTCGGTTCCTGTCGATAAGTCGGCGCTCGAGACGAGGGAGAAGGATCGGGGATGACCTAAGCGGGCCGGTTCCCTCGGTTCTAACCGAGGCGGATTTAGACAGAATCCGATCGGGTATCATATCCCCGATCGTTATCACTTATCTCCCTCGTCCGAGCATTTGCCGGATCATCCTCCTCTTCTGGGCGATCGCGATTTATCAAGTCTCGATGCAATGTGGCTGCGTACGCCCTTCAACCCATTGTCCAGGAGTTTTATGGTCGGATGGGGCAAATAGTTCGAATGGGTGGAGGAACTTACTCGGGTGCATGTGGGCCGAGATGGAACACCGCCGTTATCGTCGACGAATTCCTTCATTTATACCAAGTGCGCGTGAATCCAAACTATCCCGGCTACGTCTTCGCCTTGGCGGGCGAGGCGGCTCCTAATAACCGACCCTCCCACTTCTAACAAACACCGGAGAGAGCGTTGGTTTTGGGCCTGTGGCCGTTGGGAGTCGGTGAATCCGGTCCTACGAGGCTCGTGTCCCTCGGTCGTTTCAAAGAGCGGGTGACCCGGCTCTCCTTTCTTGCCCTTCATATTTTTTTGTAATATTGAGTCGACGAGCTTGTGTCCGACAGACATCCCCAAGAAGCGGCAAAAGCTCGGTGCGGTAAGCTTGGATCAAAGAGTTGAGGAAACTTGATCCCACAGATAGGTCCCTGGAAAGTGCTTTTACAAATAGGAGCGTCTTCACCTCGCAGGTCTAGACTCGGCCGTCACAGGTAATTGAGAATGTACCTTTGTGTATCTTCTGAATTTTCCCGATATTTGCACGAAGCTCGTCCTCATTTGCGGATTGTTTCCGAGCCGCCCCTTTTTGAGGCACCCCTTCCGAGCCAACCCCCTCCGAACCGGTCCCTTCAAAGATGACCGGGGCCCGTCCTCCTCCTAGGATGATTTAAAGTTGAAGGCTCCTCCACGATCGAAGTTCTCCTGTCGAAAAAAGAGACAGAAAGTGGTACGGAAGGAAAAAGAACCTATGGGTTCTTCCGCTCCCCCGTTGTCGTAATTTCGACCCCGGAGGAAAGGGTGGAAGTGATCCACACCGCGGCCTCGGAACCTAGACGGCACCCGACTAACATATTTCAACGGAGGTCCCGGAAGAGGAAGAAGTTAGGGCCGTGTCTTCCCAGAGGGGAGGAAGAGACGAGGACCGCATCCTCGAGAGGGGAGGAGACGAGTCAAGAGGGGCCGTATGCGAGAAGGTGGTATCGGGATGGTTCCTCGGGCTTTAGCCCACGGGAGCGAGAAAGAGTTTATCGGCTCTACAACGCTCCTTCGTCGCAAACCGTGGTCATGCGGCAAGGGTGCTTTTTGAGCTCGCTCCTTGCTTGGTTAAGGCCAAGACAAGGAATTATCTTCAACCCATCGGCCGAGACCCTTCGTTTGGCCGAAGGGCGCCGTGAAGAGGCCGAAACTCGGGCCGGTATTTTGATGGCGAGGCGGCCCTCGCCATTTCGAGGATGCGAAAGAGGCGGCTTTCTCGAAGAGCCCTCAAGAAACGCAATGAAGTTAGTCGGGCATCGGTTCTTCTTTCCAGGGCTGAAGAGGAAACCCGACGAGTTCTCACAGTCCATGCTGCTTGCCCGATGACTTAGCTCGAGCTAAGCATGAGGCGGCGGGGCTTATCCAGCAGGCTAATGAGAAGACTCAAGAGGCCGAGAAAGCAAGGGATCAAGCCGTCCAAGCATTTCTCGAATCCGAGGAGTTCGAGGATGAGAGGGATCGCTTGTTTCAAAGCGGATTTCTTGAATGCATTAAGGAGATAAAGAAATCTTTTCCCGACCTTGATCTCTCGGAAATCGAGGGTGGAGCCTTGAGTCCGAGAAAGGATCGAAATCCCGGTGGGGAAGAGGTCGGCATTTGTGAGAATGCTTTGGGACCACTCCGACCGGCGGACAAGAATAGGGGCCACCTTTTTTGTCTTTTTTTTTTTTTTTTTTTTTTTTGGTACTTCGGATGTGGTTGTTGAATGAAAGAAAATACTTTAGTTTTATTTGGGCTTTGATCTTGCTTAGTCCAGAATCTTTACATTGAGCACGAGTTCAAGGATAGTAAGTCTTGAGATATTCAAATGTCACTGATGAGGCAAACATTGCCCGTTTAGATTTCCAATTGATATGTTGGATGGTACCCGAGACAATGTAGGGTCCTTCCCAGTTTGGTCCCAGACTCAATTTCCTTAGTATTCGGAAATATGAGAACCATATCTCCCATCCGAAATCGTCGATCTTAACTCGGGCATTGTAGAACCGTGCCACTTGATGCTTCGTACGTAGGGTGCTATTTCCTTCGCTCAGAGGTCGAGTCCGAGTGCGAGGAGTTCTTCGTTTTCATCCTCGTCGAATGAAGTGATTCGGGTAGAAGGCGGCCGATTTCAACGGGGGAGTGACGGCTTCCGAACCGTAAGCGAGTGAAAAGGGAGTTTCTCCCGTGGCGGTTCTGGGCCGTGGTTCGGTAGGCCCAAAGAATTTTCGGGAGCTCTTCCGCCCACGCTCCTTTGGCTCTGGCCGAGCTTTGTCCGAAGATGCTGCTTGACAATCTTATTAACCGCCTCGACTTGCCCATTAGTTTGAGGGTGATGAGGTGAGGAATAGACGTTTCTGATACTGAGGTTGTTGCACATTTCGCGAAAACTCTTGTTGTCGAATTGTCTTCCATTATCCGTAATGATGGTATGGGGTACTCCGAACCGACAGATAATGTTTTTCCAGACGAACTCGGTGATCTTACGCTCGCTCTGTTATTTTGGCTAGTGGCTCGGCCTCGGCCCATTTCGTGAAATAATCATCTGCTACCACGGCGAACTTGGTTTGGGAGTGGACCTATGATGTCAATACCCCATTGTGCAAAGGGCCGGGGACCGCTCATTGGTGTTAGCGTGCTCGTCTCGGGATTGCTTTGCGAATCGTTGACATTTGTCGCATTTTTGGACGAGCGTGCAGCGTCGTGTTGAATAGTGGGCCGCAGTATCCCTGTCGTAAAACCTTGTGGGCGAGAGACCTTCCTCGAGTGGTTTCCGCAGATTCCTTCATGGATTTCTCGTAACACGTAATTCGCCTCACCGGTGTGAGGCACCGGCGACGGAGCGTGGTAACCTTTCTTATAGAGGGTATCGTTGAGTATGGTGTAACGGGAGGCTCGGAACTCGAGTCGTCGGGCCTCGGCTCGATCGTCGCGATTCCCCTTGTCAAGGTATTGGCGGGTGGATCCATCCGGGAGGGTTCCGAGTCGATAGCATGGACTCATAGTAATTGATTCATTTATGCTTGGTTTATCGACGTATTCGACGGGGACGGACCCGGGTATGTCATCTTCATTGGCGCAGGATCGCTAATAGGTCGGCTTTGCCATTTTCCGTACGAGGATCCGAGTGACTGACAGAGTTGAAACCGTTGATGAGTTCTTTTGCTTTCTCCATACGCTCTCAATTGGTCTTTCCGTGTCCGGTATATGCCTGGCCACTTGATTAACGACCAACCGAGAATCGCCGAACACACTTAAATGCGTGACTCCCATGCTAGCCGCGTAGCCGAGACCGAGCAACAATGCTTCATATATTCCGCCGTATTGTTCGAGGCTTGGAATCCAAGTCGCAAGGCATATTGTATGTAAGTATGATCGGGGTTTCTAGTACAATCCCAAAGCCCACTTGCCTTCGAGTTGGAAGAGCCGTCGACAAATAGTTTCAGTGGAATTATGGGCAGGGGGTGAAATGGCCGCCGGGGCGATGACATCTGGTCGGCATATCATCGATTGGGAGATCGTTTGGTGGGGTTCCATCGACAATAAAATCAAGAATGCTTGCCCTTTGATTGCCGCCTTCGGCTTGACGAATATCAAACTCACTCACTCGATAGCCCATTTCGTGAGTCGGTTAAGCTTCGGTTTCTGCAAAACTTGGCTAAGAGGTAACCGGTCATCACGATTATAGTATGGGCATGGAAATACTACCGAGTCGGCGAGAGGAAGTTATTAGTGCCAAGGCTACTTTTTCCAATTTGGGTATCTTGTTTCTGGCGGCAATAATGCTTTCTTTAACGTAATATACCGCAACGCTTTCCTTCTGGATTCTCGTATCAACGCCGAGCTAATCGTGCTGGTTGGATCTTGCTAGATACAAGAAGAAGGATTCGCCTCGACTCCGCTTTGATAAAAGAGGCGAGAACCGAGATATGATTTTAATTGTTGAAATGCCGCTTCGCATTCTTGTCCATCTCATTGTTTGTTGTCCTTTCAATTGAAGAAAGGGAGACACTTATCCGTGGCTCGGACAGAACCGATTAAGTGTCGCGACCCTTCTGTCGTCACCTTTGGATGTCCTTAATGGATTTAGGGATTCATTTCGACCAAAGCCTTTATCTTGTTTGCTTCTATTCCTCGCCGATAACCAAGAAACCGAGGAACTTTCCTGAGCTCACCCCGAAAGCACATTTATTGATTTAACTTCATCCGATACTTCCGTAGGATGAGAAACATTTCTTCCAGATCATTTACATGATCCGTCGCGTGTATACTTTTGACAAGCATGTCGTCGATGTATACTTCCATGGTTCTACCTATAAGCCGAGCAAAGATTTTGTTAACTAATCTTTGATAAGTTGCAGCATTCTTCAAACCAAATGGCATCACTCTAACATAAAGACCTTTGCTCGGTGACAAAGGTAGTTTTGATTTATCATTTGATGCATTACAATTTGATTATATCCCGAATACGCATCCATGAAGCTCGAAGCTCATGGCCATTATCTACTAGTCGGTCTATCCTCGGAAGCGGAAAGCTATCCTTTAAGCTTTATTTAGGTCAAGATAGTCGATACGACTCGCCACTTCCCGTTGGACTTTTTACCAAAGACGACATTCGCGACCCACTCTGGATAGTGTATTTCTTCTATGAAATTGGCCCGACGGAGTTTGTCGACTTCTTCTTCAATGACTCGCATATCGTTCGGGGCCGAGAGCGGTCGTCGCTTCGTGTCGGACGGTCGAAATGACGGGTCGACGTTAGTCGGTGGGTCATCACCGATGGATCAATCCCCAGCATATCGTCATGGCACCAGGCGAATACATCGGCGTACCTACGAGAGGGCTATCGCCTTGTCTTTCAAGGGGACCGTAGAGACGAGCCATTCGTCTTGTCTTTGATGCATCCGTCTCGACCAAGGGGACTGGGACTATTTGTCCTCGTTCATGACTCTCGCCCGAGGGTCCAACGATTCAATCGTTGAGAATGCCGATCCTTTCACGGCTATCATGTAACAACGCCTTGCATCTTGCTGATCTCCTTTGACAACTCCTACTCCCGACTCAGTTGGGAATTTTAGTGAGAGATGGTATGTGGATACCACGGCCTGAAGGAGACTTAGAGAGAGTCGGCCGAGTATGGCGTTGTATACTGAAGGTTGATCGACGACCAAGAAATCCACCATCATCGTCATTGTGGGGTACCTGGCCGGTGAGTGAGTGGCGAGATAATTCCTTCAGCAATACCGTCCCCAGGAAAACCCGATTATGAGTCCGAATCGGACGTAACATAGATCTCGATTCCCATTTTATTGAACGCCGAGTAAATAACACGTCGACAGATGACCCGTATCAACGAGTATGGAACACTTTCCGATTGGCGATAGTCGAGTGATAATCGGTGCGTCATCGTGGGGGTGATAGATACCTCGGGCGTCTCCTCTGTGGAACGAAAGACAATATTTTTCCCTTTTCTTCTCTTTCGGCCGCCCTATAACCATAAGCTCGACATCCGTCGACTAAGTTTTCTTGCATGGTTCTTTCGGCATTGTTTGAGTCGCCCCACCTCGCGGACCACCGATAATTGTCCGGATTTCTTCCATCGGCCGATTCTCGGTCGGGCGTCCCTCAGTTTCCGCATGCTTTAACCACATGCTCTTTGAGTCGGCCGTCCTTTATGAGTCGCTCGATTTCTTCTTTTAGATGACGGCAATCACTCGTACTATGCCCATGATCACGATGATAGTGACAGTGATTTATCCTTATCCCGCCGATTAGGATTGCCTTTGAGCCATCGGCCAAGTTGAACGAAACCTTCGCTTTTGATTTCCATCAATACCGCTCCCGAGTTTTGTTCGGGGGTATATGTGGAAAACCGCGCTCGGTCGTTTTCCTGATCTTCGCTCATTATGCGCTTGATCATCCTTGCGTTTCTTTCCCCGGTCGAGTCGGCTTCCTTTTTGACCAACTCTTTGACCGAGGTTTTAGTTTCACGCAGGATTCGTGTTTCTTCGGCGTTGGCATACTTATCCGACCGTGCCATAAAGAGTATCGGGCGGAGTTTTGTCTAAAGATGCCAGAATGGCTTATCTTTAACTCCTTGCATGAGCGCATTGAGAGCCGTTTCTTCCGAATGTTTCCGCATCAAGGGATTCGAAATTGAAGCGCTTTATGTAATCTTTCAAATAGCTCTCCTCGCTTCGAACTATGTTGTTCGGATGTGCGGGGGGCTTCAATTTCTTTTTCCCGCCGATGAAGTTCGTAAGGAAGGCGTCGCTCACCGGCCGAATGAACTAATGGACTTTGGTTTCAACTTGTTTGAACCACACCGCTACATCGGTCAATGTAAGAGAAAAGGCCCGACACATCATCGCATCCGAGGCGTCATGGAGCTCCATATATGTTCTCGAAGCATTCGATATGCTCCGTTGGGTCGGTTTTGCCGGTGAAGGGAGTGATTTGAGGTAACCGAAACCTCTAAGCAACCGAGCCGCCATTACCGAGTCCACAAAGGGGGACGCTTTGCCTCATATCTGGTTGGGTGCATATTTCGACTATGCTTCATATCCGCCATTTCTTTCGCCATTTCTTCCCGCACTTCTCTTTTAAAGTTTTGAATATCGGCTTTCCACGGTTCACTACTTCTGCCGTGCCTTCTTCGGGAGGTCTGACGCGCCTTCTTCGTTCTATCTCGTGCCGAAGGTCGGTTGGGGCGTAGATGCATTGGCCGATGGCCTCGGAGTTGGCTCGGCCGGCTCAGTGGATGCCTTGGTGTTGGCTCGGCCGAAAAGACCGTGGTGCGAGAGAGTTGAGGATCACCGCCGCATCAGACGTGTGCCGTTTCTCCTTGAGGAGGCGGGAGTGGTTGCATTTTGCCCCGATACATTCGTTCTAACATCCGCTTCATCATATTCATATCGATCGGATTTCTTGGACCTCGATCCAACCGCCCATCGTTCCGACCTCGTTGATTGTTGCTCGAAAGTCGCTCCTCGTTGGCGGTTGGCGGGCGTGTAGGTTTTGGACCGCGGAGACCGCGACCGGACTCCGTTCTGGCCCCGAGCCGCGATCTCATTTAGATCTTCTTCTCGGGACCGTCCTTCTAGTCATCACCATGGGCCGCAACAAAGGAATATGGGATTCCCACGTACGGCACGCGCCAACCGTTGATGCAAAATCGGTTGACCCTCTCCAGACCTTCGAGCACCCGCACAAGAAGAAGACAAAGGAGACCCCGGCTAGAAGCAGGGACCCTCCGATGCCAAAGTCGGGGTAGGAATCTGGGTCTTACAATATTGAGGAAGCTTGGATCGAAATTTTTGCGTACCTTTTAGATGATGAAAGCTTCCTTTTTATAAGCTTAGAGCGTTTAATCGTAGGAGGATTCTTCTCCCGATCTCGTTTAATCGTGAGAGGATTCTCCTCCTAGGATCACGGACATCGGGTGGCATCCGTCCGCGATCTTCGCCCGATCCCGAGCTTCGGGATCGGGGATCTTATCCCAAAATGTTCGGGACGAAATCCGCTTTCACACCTGTCCTTCGGCTAGTATCTGTTAAGAGGGTCGGCCCGATACATTCTCGGGTTACTGGTTCTTCGTCTGAGGCGAGTTAACTTTTTGGTCTCGGTTCATAAAGTTATTGACCCTGCCTCGGATCCGACGCGCCGTGCCTCGGATCCGACGTAGTGCTTTCTAAGCCGAGGCACCCGATCCGAGTCTTCGGACTTGGTATTTTTGTCCCCAACAAATACCATCCCGAAAATCTTGTGAAAGGATTCCTAATCCCGAAAATCTCAAGATCGGGAATCATCCGTAAACGGATGATTACCAAATCAAATCTCCTAAGCTTGAGGAGAGAATCCCTGTACGACAGGACCCTTCACTGCTATAAAAGGAGAACATCTCTAAGATCAAAGGTATGCAGAAAATACCTCAAAACCTCCTCCTTTATGGCCCAGTCACTGACTTAAGCATCGGAGGTTCCCTGACTTTAGGCAGGTTCCCCTTTTTCATCTTTCTTGTGCAGGTGACGACCGGAGGAGGGCGCCAGCATCAAGTTTTTTGCATCAACAAAAAGAATAGAGTTTAAATATTTCAATCTAATTGTTGCGTCTTTTTTTTTTCTATACTACTTAAAAATGATTTAATCTTATTTTAGTTAATCATGATTAAGTATTAGAGATTTATGATTGTTGGTTAAATAGATTATTTTAATAATTATCAAAAGAACTGTTATCTCTAATACATAATTAAATTACCTGAAATCAAATAAACTCATTTTATGGGGAACTTACAAAAGCTTTATGAGTTCTATTTTCTGACTATCTCTATCTAATGGTGACCCTATCATATAAACGGTTTTGATAATCGGAAAATGACCTCAAATTCAAATTAAGGCTAAAGTCCAACGTATCCTATGGCCCAAAGGTGGGACATCCGTAGGCACGTATGCCAATATGAAACACGTGTGTGAGATCTAAAGTAGCTTGATTACAGGATTTGCAAACTCATGCAAGTATTCAGATCATCTTGCTTGGGTGGTAGACTCTCAGGAGTTTCAACACCGGGTAAGGGTTCGAGTGTGTGGGGGTAAGTGTGAGTGCCTGAAAAAAAAATAAAAATAATAATAATAATAATAATAAAATAATAATAAAAAAAAGTATTCAGAGCATCATGAGTGAATTACTATTCATATGCACTCCCACTGATAAATACATCCACTCTTTTCACTTTTGGAAATGCTACCGTACGAGAGCTTTGCTGGGCCCACATGGCTGCATCGGCAAGCTTGTGTACATGTCCGGAGCAGATTAAGTACGGCGCAGCCTCACCCAAGATAGTGCATCCCTTACTGTGGAGACTACATTGATGTTTTTATTCTATATCCACGCCGTCCATTCACTTTTTCATATAATTTTAAGTTATGATCTCAAAAATGAATTATATCCAATTCTCAGGTGGACCATGCCATAGGAAAAAGAGCTGATTGACTATTAATGAGCCAAAAACTTTTGTATGAAGCTGATATTTATTTTCTCTCTTTCATCTAGGTTTCTTTGATCTTATTAACAGGTTGGATGGCAAATAAATGGTAGGGAAACATTACAGTGAGCTTTAGGAAGTTTTTAGTGGTAAGGGGTTTAATCATCACTGTTTCCTGTCATATGATCTTCTTCATTTTTGGGCTCATGCTCTAAAATAATCTGACACAATGGATGGACGGCGAGGATATAGAATACATGCATCAAGTTGGGCCCACGGTAAGGGCTGCACTGTCTTGGGTAAGGCGGCAGCCGCACTAATCTGCTCCATACGCGTCACCATATGAGTCAGTCTGGCTGACAGATGAAATATCCAAGCTGTCCCATCAGGTGGATCTGACGGTCCTGATGTTCTCGCATCCTGTCCATTCTGCAAGTGGGCCATGATGGTAGAAAAAGTTGGACGGGTGAGAAAACTTCAGCAAGTTTTTCAGCTGTACATTTGTTTCATAAAATGTAGGCCGCCTAACAAATGGACCAACCTGTTACTTAGTCAAGAGAATTTACACTACGATACCCATCTGATGAATGGACTGGATCTCACAACAATTTGCCATGCTGGCACATGTGTGGGTGTACATGAGGTGCCGGTTAGCGTTTGTGAACTTCGCAAATGGTGTATTTATCTATCAATTAGGGTGGTGTAGAAATCAATTCTCTTTTTCAGATAAGATTACGTGTAAAAAGCTCTATAATATCGTTATTGAGTCATACACATCGTCTCTTTTGCTTTTTCGATTTTTATTTTTATTTTTATTTTATCAGATAATGCATCAACCACTTGAAATTCAGTGGCAGTGATTTTCAGAGATGAACTCATCAAAATGTCCTTGTTCATTTTTTCTTTAAAACATGACAAAGTTGAATTTTGGGAAGGTCCATATGGTGATATCCAAACCGTCAAATATATGAAATCCTCCGTGGACCATAGGAAGAATTGATCATCTGATTGACTAAATTATAAGATGGGCCACACACCTGAATTTGGATTTTTTTTTTTTTTTTTTTTGGCATACATTGCATTTTATAGTGTGGCTCATCTTTTGATTGGATTGATTGGACGTGATGCACAATAACATACTGGCCCCACAATTCTCAGCCTAATCACTTTTTAAATAAAAAGGACTGTATTTTTGGTACTTTATCCCTTCAGGATTATTTAAAATTTTGAGTAGTACAGGAATTTTATGGTAAAATCTGAATCATTGAAGAATTTTGCCATAAGAATTCAAGATAATGTGATATTGTACTTTTTAAAAAAAAAAAAAAAAAAAGAAAAGAAAAGAAGAAAGGAGCATCTATTAATTAAGGTAGCATGCATGCCAATTCAAATATCGGAAACACCCCTAATTGCTAGATTACATACTATCTGTATTTAAATGGTCTGACTAAAGAACATTTGGAAATGATACAATATAGCTTTATACATCGTGATGGGCGCTATGTATAGAAATTCAGGAAAAAAGATATATGAAAATGATTTAATATGCCACCCAAACCTCATCAGTTGGATAGAACATGCCCCCATAGCAATATATCATGCCAGATTATATCATTTTTCTTGAAGACTTGAGATCCTATTTTAGCATGGATACCAATTATTTCTAAGATTGCCCATGCACCATGGAGTACAAATTGAGGAAATCATACAACTCAATGGTGCACTCTAAGACTTACTTGGATAGAGTGCAAAATAGAGAATGCAATTAATTTATATTAATAAGACATTTGCACTTTTAAGAAAGCAGTAAATGCTTCAGTAAAGTTTTTGCATTTGATGTGAAGTCTTAAATGACAGTTTTGAAGAGAGAAAAAAAATGTTTTTCCTTATGGAACTGTAATTTAAACAGTTGCAAATGTAAGGGATAAGCATTTTTTAGAACTTTTCTTTATATATATTTAAAAAGTGCAATGGGTTTGTTTTCCCTAATGTTTATAGTAGTTTACCTTTCACTCATGTTAAATTTTTTTATTTTCCTTGTATTAATTTCCCAGCATTGATGTTAGTTTATTTCTCAATGAAGGTTATACTTGCACTTAAATTTTAAGGTTTATAAGGCCATCAAATTTCCTACAAAATGTAAAGTAAATAAGTTATCATTATCTTTTTCAAGGGTTGATTAAAAAAGAAATTATTGGTCATAAATTAAGAGTTAAATACACTTGTAAAATATAGGTAAAATTTTATTATAATCTTTACATCTTCGCATGATAAAACTACTAATTTTATGGTGATTTCTGGATGAAATAAACAATGTAGCAAAATTATCGTTATAGTCAAATTTAAGTGATGTCACCACATACATACAAGAGTAAAAATCAATTACTTATTTACAAGCCACTATATTGAAAAATTAATTAAATTGATTTTTCACAAATATAGCCATCATGCAACCTCTTTCAATTAAGTTTCAAATGTTCTAAACTAGTGCATATTCAACTTAAATAAGGAATGGTTTAGGTACTTGATGCATTATACTTCGATGTAGGTAGGCCTTAAAATGTCTACACTTAGTAGCCTAGGGACTTGTAATTCAGTGACACAAGACATTGTTTCCAAATTACCCTTATTCATTGTATTGAAAATCTGCAACCTTATGTAATGCTGGTAAATTTTCACATCGGGCTCAAGTGAGATGGCTCGTGTGAAGCAGGGGCACACTTGGAGTGGGTAGCTCATATAAGGCGGGTGATTTGTATGAGGCGAGATCCATGTGAAGTGGGGTCCATTAGAGGAGTTTGACCGATGGCCTAACTTGGACTATGAGATAAAAAGATTGATTAGCCACACTTTATCAGTTCGAGCGTTTAGAGTAAACGGTTAGTTCTCCGATGTAAAAAATATATAGTATTAGAGTGTGATGTATTGTATTAGCCCATGAAGTGAGTTTAGCCAAGTTCTTGACACGGGCCATGAGATAAAGGGATCGATTTGCCACGCTTATTACCTGACCTTTTAGGACAAGTGGTTAGTTGTCTTGTGTTATTATGTAAGTATTTTATCCACTCAAACGGAAAATGCACCTTTTGCAAATTAGCACAATAGCACTTGCTATTATAAGGTCTAATATAGATGGTTTATGGTTCAAAAATCTGCCAAATGAAAAATTCCTAAATCATTCCCTGCAAACAACAAAGAAATCATTAAGAAAGAAAATACAATAACAAATCCCAATTGACCAATCAAAGGTAGAACAAAAGCAATAAATAAATAAATAAAATTTAAAAATAATAAAATAAAATCCAATGGTCAAGATCTTCTACCCTAGGCAAATTTTGGTTAATGGCCCATAGGATCTGATCCATGTATTAACATTTTGGATCACCAAACCTTGAGTCCCACCCATAAAAAATGAGAGTCCGAATTGTAATCTGAAATCTCCCAGCTGAAGCAATATTGTACAATATTTCATTCGGCATGGCCCATTACAACGGCATGTAATGACGAAAACCGTTACCTTAACATAAGGGCTGTTATAACGGCGTTTTTAACACTATGATTGATTTTGGAAGAAAAAATAGCTTTTGACTTTTTTCGACCAGTTCTTTTTATGAAAACATTAATAAAAATAAAAGGTAATGAAACAAGGAATCCGATAAAAACTTTTCCTACTTGTTCCTTCTTGTTATCATTTTAAACTTATAAAATAATGAGAATACTTAAATAGATAAAAGGGTTTTGTTAACCTTCACCCTGGTGAATGTGCCCTTGATCCGGTCCGTCTATTTCAAAGGGTATCTTTTAGATTGGTCAATTTCAAAATTCATGTTGATGGAATGTCCAATAACTAAACATGTCATACACTTTTAGGAAGGGAAACGACCTGAGACCTCACATGGAAGCTAGGTGGGGCCTACTGTGATGTTTGTGAGAAATCTACCACGTTCATCCATTTTGGCCGCTCATTTTAGAACGTGAGACCAAAAGTGAGGCAGACCCAAAATTCAAGTGGGCCACATGACAGGAAAAAAAAGTATGGAGGGAAATGCCTATCATATAAACCTTCCTAGGGGTCCATCACTTGTGTGTATACCATCCAAACTGTTCATAAGGTCATTTCCACTTGGATGAACTAAAAATACAAAAATACTAGCCTAATACTCTGATGTAGAGCGGGTCGCGAACAGTTTTATGACCAAGATGGATAAGAAAAGGCTCGGTCAACGACAAAAGTGATCCAGACCGTCAGACCTTAAATCGGACATATCTTGCAACCCGGAATGAGTTATCGAGAATAAAATATATGATTTTGGGTAGAACGAGCTACTTAAGCCACCCAACCTTGCTATGCTGGGTTGTACAAGCCAGATTTGTGAAATACGGCCAAATTAATGGTCATTTCCTTATTTTAATTCCGTTTTTACTATAAATAATAAGTTTTAGTTTGATTATAACTTTTCATCCATTGAGCTTTACTAATTATGCTCAATGCGAGAAGTGCTTAGAATAATTAGGAGAACAGCTTGGTGAAGGCAAATAGGACACTTACTATTTTTGGCCGAAAACCTTGCTAGACATCATGAACATCTATAAATAGTAAGTTTACTATTTATAGTAAGTTGCGAATTCTAAGAGTTTTAGTTGTAGTTTGATTCTGATTTCTCTCCCATTTCTTAGTATCCCTATTTAAAGAGTGGGGAACTCGTTTATTTCATTCATCAATCAATTTTAAATTTTATAGAATTTATTTTTTATTTTCTTATTTCTTTTCTTGTGGATTTGAGGAGTCTCTGTGAGGAGTCCATAGAAGTTCCGTGGGTTCGGAACAATTATCCCACTAAGGAAGACGGTGCTCGAGCTCACGTCCTTCCCTGCGTCATACTCCCACTAATGTACGGTGGCCATTCAATTCTCACTATTCCCTATCACATGGCCTACTTGAATTTTAGATAGTTTTCTGTCATGTGATCCATTGAAAATGGGTTACAATGTACTGCTTCATCCACAACCAAAATCAAATTATATTTGCAAACAGAGATACTCTCTGATACCATGTAGAAAACTAAGAAGATGTCTTATCTTCAATCATATCATCAATGGCTGACTCCATGTCTACGACGAACACGAGCATCCAACGGTTGAGATGGCTTCAGCCCAATTCTAGTCAATGAGCTGCTAATATATGCATGGACTACAAATAAATTTTTTTATCATAACGTGCCACGATAAGCACTAACTCAGGTGGCTGCAATTAACTGAACAAATCTATGACCGTGAAAATTTTGGCCGAAGCAGTCTAAGTACTGCTCACTTATTTCTATTATCCTCGAAGACTTATTGAATGGACAACCGTTATCTTTTGGCATCGGCATCTAGACAGCAAGGGTCCACATGGTGGATGGCTTGGATATTGCATCTACCTTCCACTCTTGCCGACATGTTGACGTGTGCATTAGCTCACACACTATGTGTTGGCTTAACCAAGCTCTTAGCTCTCTCTCTCTCTCTCTCTCTCTCTCTCTCTCTCTCTCTCTCTCTCTCTCTCTCTCTCTCTATATATATATATATATATATATATATATATATATATATATCATTGTTTCCGCCATATATACCCCTACTCATGGCTTAAAATATCTGGCAGTGGTGACTAGGCTACCAAAAGATAGATTTGATTTATTTTAAAACATGTTATTATCTTCTTTTATCTTCCCTTCTATGTTAATTGAGTTGACTTGTTTGAGCGCACTTTGGGAGTTCACTCTACTCACGTGTGGATGCTAGCACACGCGTGCAAGATCAGATCAGTTCATCAGGCAATCCCAAGAATGTGGATTGCCATGTATAAAATTGATCAAATGTACATGAATTGCATGATAATTGGTTAAGCTGTGTGGAGCTAAAGGATTGAGTAAGAAAATCAGATTAATATAAGGAAAAAAAAAAAAAAAAGCTGTGGGGTGCTCACCATGATGCATGTGTGGCATGGATCCGTCCATTAGATTTATCCCCATCTTAGCGCTATGTGGCAAAATTTAGGTTGATCTATAACTCATGTCGGCCACATCAAAGAGAAAAATGAGGGACTTTGGGAGGGGAAACTACCATAGAAACCTCCAGATCGAGTGTGGGGTCCAACACATCGTGTATATTTTATCCAATCCAGTCATCATGAGTGTCCCACCAGGATGAAAGGACACACTGCAATTCAAGCCATTACAAATTTTAGATGGGCCACAACAACTTTGATTTCACGCATCTTAACTTGAGTTTTTAATAGGGATAATTCTTCATATGTATAATTCTCCAGAGGAGCACCATTGCAAGGTTTGGATTCCACATACACATCATTGGTGGGCCCTAGCGGCTCTATTGCATATTACTCATGGAGATCTGATCATTCCCATATATAAAAAGCCATTTCCATATGACCATGTGATTGGTCAATTGTGCGCAAAATAAATAAAATATTATAAATAATTCAAATTTGAAAACATGAGTGGCCAACATGACGATTGTATTGTTTAGTTTTAGAGCTTTTGATGGATTTGTGCAGAGTTGTGCTATTGACAAGCAATCAGGAAAAAAAACTATGTCCATGGTTTGTTCATCCTTTTGTATATGAACTAGAATCCTTGTTTATAATAAGCAAGAAAATTCTATTTTATTGTATTGTAATTGATCCATGTCATTATTGATGTTGTTACCACTATTGCATTAAATGCAGTGTGTGATGATGTGGCCTAATTAAATTGAAATTAGCTTAATTTTTTTATTTGTGATAAGCAGAGGATTCTGATTCCTTATATATAAGAAGGAAATCACCTTTAGACAAGTAATCTAAAGCACGAATTTTGAAACATGGAATGATTATTTCTAATTAAAAGGTGAAATTCTTTTCCAATGGCACTATGACCTTTGTACACATAAAGAATATCCGTGCTAATACACATGTATAGCATATCCCATCATATTACATTTGTGATTGTCCAAATTCAAGCAACCATCCATCTTCAAGCAACAAAAATAAATGCTATACCTGTATCAATGTGCATGCATTAAATGTGCACTCATCAATTTGTCACCATTTATATTAAATTTCTCACATGTGCGACAACCATTCTTACTATCTATTTCTTGAGTTTGATAAATAAAATACAGAAGAACACAACACCGCAACATATATAAAAAATAAAAAACCTTTGCAACATGTCTTAAATGGCTTATTTAACACAAATTGGCCTGAATCCAATCAGTATCTTAGATGATGAAGATCACATGACAGGCCAATATGATCTGACACATGGGCTAGACATGCCAAACGGGTATAGATAGCATTTCTTGATGATGAAGTTCACCTCATCAGGTGATATTAATTAATATTCAAATTTGAAATATGAGCACTTGGAAAAAAAAGAATAAAGAAAAAAGAGAAAAAAGCTAATGACACTAGATGCTCCATTGCTCTGGGAGCTCCATGAGATATAGTGCTCTCCATGTCCTATAAGTTATAGTGCTCCTAGTTTCATTGGGACACTTAGACTGTCTAATCCATTGATCTAGCCTGTTCATCAGGTTTAACCCCATTTCATTAGTTACCATGCAAACGTAACACCAATCTGACAAATAAAAACCATTTGATCAATGGTACTTAATATGGACGGTTAGCATCAATTAAATAAAAATAGGTCTAATAAACAATTCGATCCATCTATATGTTTGGACCCGTCATGGAATGCTTATGATTCTAAAGCATCACTTTTGTTAGGCAATTGTAACCGTCCTATCCATGGCTTTGAATCAGTTGGCTGTAAAAAATAAGGTAAAATCAAAGATAGTTTGGACCATTTAACAAGTACAATTTTTGTAAGATAACCTACAAAATGTATTCTGGACATAATGGACGGATCAGATCGGTCGATTGAACTATCCAAGAGAACCAATATAGCTAGGAGCACTGTAACTTATATTGCTCCGAGAGCACTGGAGCAACTCCTCCGTAATAATAAGTAATAAGAAGAATAATAGGGGATTCACATGCGTGTCTCAATGGCCTTCAAAACGCTAATAATTCGGTTCTCCACTTAAAGGGATGAGAAGAGATATGATGTGGAAAAAGACAGACTTCCTTGTTAAAGTAAAAAGAGAGAGATAGACTCTTGTTTTTGTCATGATTTCGTCAAACATGTGGCCAAACAGGCCCCTCTTAAAGTCAAACCCTAGGCGTGCCCCATTGGGTGCGTGGAGGTCCGCTACAGGCTTTTCCACCCTTTAAGGTGGGGCCCACACAGGCCCACCCACCGCTCTCAATGATCGTGCACTTGCTCAGTAGAGAGTGTACTCGCAATGCACGTGGGAGCTGGGAAAAACATACTGCAATCGGAGCCGCTCATCAGGTGGCCCACACTGGGGAAGCCAACTGGGCCGGTTCTGATCATCAAGTAGGTCAAATGGACGCGTGTGAATTCAGTTATTGGTCGAATTATCTTAACCGTTCGTTTCGTTTACACAGGTTCGACCGACCTGATGATATTATCATCCTTTTCTTTAAGAAAGAATTTCCTGCACGCCCAACCGGTGGCTCTAATTTGATACACGTGTGCCATGTAAGCACGTGCGAGAGAGTTCACTTGAGCAAGAGCATTTGTCCTTCCCTTTACCAATCTCCCTCAAATGTTTCAATCCCCATCATTCTCTATGTCCCTTTTTCTTCCGCCTTCTTTTTTGCCGTCAACATCCATCTTATTCCTCATTTCTTTTTTCTCCTTCCATTCCCTTTCCTCGTCTGCTTGCACTAATAGCAGATAATAAAATCACATGGGCTTGCTAATCCCACTTCAATGTGTGGACCCGCTTACACGTGTCACTTCCCTATCTGGCACGTTTTGTATACATCCAAGCCATCCATCACGTGGGACCGTCACCATGTAGCTGCCCTGGTCCAAAAACCAGGCCATGAATGGTTAAAACAAATGGACGGCTAAAACAAGTTTCTCTAACGGTGTATTTGTTTCTTACACTGTGGCCCACTAGACAAGTGGGCCATCTTAGATTTTAGACCAGAGTATACTCATTGTGGGGCCCACCTGATGGACAGATTGGATATTCACCACATATGCCAACGTGGAACATGATCTAGCTAGCGTGCAGTGGGGTTGGACTATACACGCGTGCCATTAGCAAACCTCATGAATCAGATATCTATCGGATATCTATATCTATAGTTAGATACTATATATTAAAAGTCCGGATCCGGATCTTTTTAGCATACCACGGATAATAGCTGAGGAAAACATTGATACTCTGACAGACCGTGATGGATGATACGCATGCACTTAAAAATTACACACGTGGCATACAAGCAAATTTTTATAAAAAAGGTCCAAATTATGTCTCTTTAGATGTATCATGAAATAAATATTACACATATTTGATTACATGACTATCAGATTAGTGGACATTAATTGTACGGTCAAAATGAAAAACACCCGATCATCCTATTTCAACAAACAAGTGTCTATAGATCAAAGGTGGGGATTATTCAATATATTCGGACCGTTATATAGGAATAGATGGTCCCACAGTTTTAGTCCTTTAGCTTGAATTAGTGTATACCACGTGTACAATTTCTCCATGAGTATCATAAAACGCAATAGCAATCTTAAATAGAATTCTACGTCTTTTCTCAGGTGAAGTACAAACAAGGATGTATTTTAGTTAAATTGAGTAAGGTTGTGCAAGTTTCTTCTCTTCATGATGGCAGCCAACAAGCATGCCACATTTTTCTACGTTACAACTGCAAAAAGAAAAGGTAACATATATTGGATGTTTTGGACGTATCTGCCCATCCACTGCAAAGTCCACTAGATGGACGGTCAGAATCATCATGCAGACAGGTGGACCACATAAAGGAATTAGACAAGGCAATATGAATGATGCAGACAGGTGGACCACATAAAAATCAATATGCGTCTCAGGTGGTAAGGCGACTCTTCTACACGTACACCAGAATATGTACCACACGTGCGGTCATGTTGGAGCAAAACTAGGACAATTTTCTTTAGTGGGCCACATTAAATAGTGGGATTAAACTGATGTACGGCTTGAATCTCATTTCTAAGAGTCGTGTACAGTATGGTGGTGTGTAGAGGAACAACCTTGCACACGTGTGAGAACCCAGGAAGCTCTGTGAAGATGTTGCCTCTCTTTCTATCATTTTCATCAAAGATATGCATGAACTGTCACCGATTGCTAACTTCCACGGCGGCTATTTCGGAGCACATGTGGATGCCTTGGGATCCAATGACACTTACTGTTGCAGTACCCAAAAAAAGAACATCTATAGGGATTGGTGTTCACGTGTATCAAGTGACTCACAATTTTTTATTTTTTCTCTAGGGAAAAAAAAATCGAAAAGAATAGAAGCCATTATAACATTTGATCGAAAGCCAATAAAAATGTACGGTCATGATGGACATGACCAGGGATGGACGTGATGAGTGTTGTAATAGTTGTATTAAATTGAGTGTTTTTGTGACCAGGGATGGACGTGATGAGTGTTGTAATAGTTGTATTAAACTGAGTTTGTTCAATGTCACCATCGATGGTATCGAATAGTTCTTGATCCTACCGATATTTTTTAAATTTTCTTGAGTTGGTCGATGGACTAACTGGGTTGTATCTGGACAGTTAAGGTGTTAGTTTGATGTCATCGAATAATTAGTTATGATGCTATCGACAAGTGTTCGATGCCAACGATAGATTCTGCGCAAATTTTTATAGAACCACGAATTTGTAGGATTCGTTTCATATTTGGATTGTGCTTTCCGTAAAGGATATATATTGGAGTACAATTGGAATTGAGAGTGTATCAAGGAGGTTTTAGGATTTCTAAATAGTAGTACAAGGGTTTCAAAGGGTATAACAAGGGTTAAATTTGATGTTGTTTGAATCCGGTAAGCTATTTAATTTGTAATTTCTGCTTTCATAGCGATCATTTGTTGCTTTGTTCCATGGTTGTTTTCCGAAAGCATTTTTCCAGGTTAAATTGTTATGCTTTCTTTGTGTTTACTTGGTGTTATTGGATTGCTATCCTTGATTCATCTCTGTATACTTCCGCAGTCCCCTAACAATGAAGTTGAGCATCGTCTTCCTCAGGGGATAACTATTTCGAATTCATGAAATTTCTCTAGACTCCTCCCAGAAATACCTTGAATAAATAAAGAAAATAAAAAATATATAAATAATTTCTAAAAATTCGTAATAAATTGATTGATGATTAAAAAAAACGAGCTTACAACCTATTAAATAGTAACATGAACCTTAGGAAGAAGTTTCAGAATCAAACTATAATTAAAACTCCCATAAATCATGACATACTATTTATAGACGGTCATGATTTCTACTAGACATCATGGTTTTCAGCCAAAAATAGTAAGTGTCGTATTTGGCTTAACCATGCTATTCTCTTAATTTTTCTAAACATTTTTCATGTTAGACACAACTCCTAAAGCCCAACGAATGAAAAGTTACAATCAAACTAAAATTTATTATAAATAATAAAAATGAAAATAAAATGAGATTTTGACCGTTAATATGATGGAATCTGATCACAAATTCTACGTGGGCAACCTGACGGGTTGGGTGGCTAAATTAGCTTCTCTTACTTGAAAATCATATGGCACATCAAATAAATCATTATGATTTGCGAGATATGCCGTTTTAAGGTTCTTACCGTCCATATCACTTCCGCCTCTAATCGGGCCTTTTCTGGTCCGTCTTGGCCATAAAATTGTACGCGACCCGCTCTACATCATTTCATCAACAATTTGATACACTTATTTTATGGGCCTATGATGGTTATAGATTATCACTTTCATCAGGTCATCCAAACCGTCTACCCAATCCGTCTCTTGAATAAATAGCAATTAAAAATACACACACACACTCTCTCTCTCTCTCTCTCTCTCTCTCTCTCTCACACACACACACACAAAGAGGACCATCCTATGATGGATTCAACACGTGTTTACTTTATATTTGATGTAGTGTGGGCCACATATGACTTCACAGAGGGCTAGGCTTGAAAGAATTCAAGTTTAAAGGTTCGAGAAAAGGAAAAACTGCATAACATGCCTTATTAGCTTTTGTTGATCATGATTTGGTTACCTTAGAAGATTTGCACATATCTTATATTAATTGGAAAACTATCGGTGAATATCAACCAAGGTTGGCTCAAAATTGATTTAGCAAACTATGGTCATTTTATAGGTTAAATTATAGCTTGAAGTTAAAATTTATTGATTTTAGTAAATCATGAACATTTTTCGTTTTAGCTGTTTTCTTATCATAGCTCAAACATCTATTTTGAGCCATGGAATAAAGTTGGGGTGGCTCACATATATCTTAAACTGTTTTTAAAAAGTTCACTATTTCAAAAAGTAATTTATTATCTCAGATAAGTCATTAGTCTAGAGCTTACTTAAGCTATATATTAATTGGGTTGCAAAAGAACAATTCCCAATGTTACCAATTTTATTATTGTTTGGATTGAAGACTCCTTACTGAGGATGATCTTTTCTTCTCCTTTAATCTATACTCCAATTAAGTAAACAGTTGTTTAATTATCAAAGAGGATGATCTTATCTTCTCCTTTTATTTATATTCCAATTAAGTAAATATTAGTCAAATCAAGGACAAAAATGATTGATTGAAAGTCAAAGTGCCCATATGAAACGTGGGATTAAATGGTATTGAATTAGATTAGATGGAGTTGACATCATTCTTCTATGTCTAGAAATATCATAATATTTAGATTGTCCAATTCCATGTTTTCAATCCAAGTTTTCCTTTGTGAAAATAATTACATATGTAGTCTCCATTTATAATTATCATTAATGGACCAAATTTCACAACTGATACTAATCAACTATATACATACGCAACTGCATTGTCATATGTGAAGGACGAATATGAATGACTGATATAGATAAAACATATATGGAGCTGACAAATGTAGTGGATTTCCACCTAAAATTCCCTCATTAATCCAATCCTTCGCATGCCTTAAGTGCCTACTTCATGTAATCCTTCCCCAATTTTAATTGGCTTTGAGCATCTAATTCCAGGTGTTTCCCTCCTCCCGCGTTGGCCAGAGATAGAAAGGTTCATCCACCTTTGTCCTTTACTTGCCTTTACAAACCCAGTAGGTATTGAAATGACAAATGAGCAGCGTTCGTATTCGGTTTGTGTACATGAAATCACAGTGATAGCTACCAATGGACAGAGAGAATCTGGGTCTGACAAATGGACAGCTAGGAATCATATCTTCGATGTGATTCATCTACAGACGGAGGGCTGAGAATCACTTACACTGCATGCGCATGTATCATGGATTGGAAACGAACTCTGAATGTTCCAGTGCTACAGGTACGACTCGCCCTGGTAACCTTATCTTCAGGCCATGCTACTTAAATAAAAAAAAAAAACCCGGTTTTATTTCCTGAGAGTTATTTGATACTCTGATAGTTCATTACGCTTGATATGCACCCACTTAGAAATTTTAAAATTGGCATACATAAACTAAATCCAGAATTGTAGAATCCACTGTTCCTAAGTCACAGTCTCGAAATTAGAACCGTCGAGCAATCCTAACCACTGAACGTTGGTTTGTTGAAACAAGACCGTTGGATTTATTCATTTTTAACCGTCCAATAAATAACCACCGATCCAATCACCAGATATCAAATAATCTTGATTTTTAGTTATTGATACATATAAGCTGGGTCCGATAGTTTGGACAGTTCATTTGATTTAATCGTATGTCATGTATGTAATTTCCAAGTAATTTCTAAGTGCCTGTGTATCATCAGTCACTCTCGGCCAGTGCACCCAAGTATTTCTCCTTATTTCTGGAATTAACAGTCAACGGTCAACTCCAAAAAAGTAATGTCCCCTGGTCAGGGGTTCCGTGACTGGAGAGTTCCTTTGTGTATGTCGCGACTAGAAGATCCAGCACCTGTCACCGCCCATTGGGACCCACATGCTGAAATGTCCAATGATGTGAACCGTACATTTTATTTACTAATATTGTTAAGCTATTTTCCGATAATCGTAGTTTATTTTATCATCGACTTTTAGATTTGAGTACGAGCCATTGAAAATTTTCTTTTTTTTGTTCTGAATTAGATAGTCACAGTCATTTGTTCTGTGTAACTCTCTTCAGGTGGCTTTTATAAGATAGAGTCGACAGCATGGACAGTTCAGATCATCAAAACACTTAGTTTGTGGGCCACAGAGGCTGGCGACAAACGGTGGAGTTTGAAGCTCTATAGAGGCAAAACTAACATCTGGATGTGGACGAGGTTTCCCATTGCTTGTGTCATTTGACTGCTGTTATTTTCACTGAAAGGGCAAATCTACAACATCTGTTTTCCGGAGTGCGTAAAATATCTACGCACCCTCTGGTCCACTATGTTGTATATGTAAATCCCCTCCGTTCATAAGTTGAGAACCAATATTTGAACCGTAGATGCAAAGGATCAGCTCGATAGATAGCTAAATGACTACACACGAGAACAATGTGAAAAAAAAAAGCCATTAAAACCTCTAATTTCATGAGGTGTGGCTCTCCTAAGTTTTGAATCGAGCTGACTTTCGTTTCTTCACGTCATGATGGAGATTTGCACATAATTAATGGGTTTGATGAAAGGTATACACCATCGTAGCCCCACACAAAAGTACGGTTGGCATACCTTTCCCATTGTTGTGGTGTGGCCCACCTGAGTTATTGTTCTCGCTGATTTTCCCCTCTTGGCGAGAATCGAGGATAGAACATGATGAACAGATGAATGTTACATATACATCATTGTGGCCCACAGATATCAGGTGTTTTACGTGCTGCCTAAAACAAGTGCCGGTCCACTCGTGTGTGTGAGCTGAGTGATCCGACGATTGGAACCGTCCATCCTGTGGACTGTATGCCACCCAACGGGTAAATGGACTGTTCAGATCACTGGACTACTCAGCACTGAATACACGGAGTTCTACTGACACATAATAAAGCTGTCTGGAATCCACAATAGATAAGAATCAGTACTAAAAATTTTGAAATAATTTAATTGATAATTAAAAAAAAAAAACAAAATTTAACTCTTTAAATAAAAGGTTAAGATTGAGTTTTAGACTTAAAACTCTAACTCAAACAACTTAAAAACATGATTTACTATAAATACTAAACTTACTATTTATAGACTTGGTGGCTTTTGGCCAAAAATAGTAAGTGCCTAATTTAGGCTAACAATATTATTCTCATAACTTATTTAAGTCATTTTCTTGTTAAACGTGACTTATATAACTTAAAAGATCAAAAATTATACTTGAATTAAAACTTACTATTTATAATAATAATAATAATAATAATAATAATAATAACAACTAACCTAGCAGGTTGGTTGGCTTAAGTTAGTTTTCCCATGTCCAAAACCATATATACTAGAAAACCTAATTTCAGTTGATGAGATAGGACTAATTTAAGGCTCTCACGGTTTGGATCATTTTCACCTCCGATCAAGCCTTCTCTGGTCCATCTTTGCTAATGAAAGGGTTGTAGCCTTGACTGGTTTATCTTTGCTGTGAAAGTGCCTATGACCCGCTATACATTATGGGACTACTTTGATCAATCTAACCGTTGGATCAAGATTTCGGCCATTCATGCCACGTGGGAATAGGTTGCCATCTGAATCTCAAGAAAAGGTTGTCCACCACCATATGATTCAATTTCAAAGGTGGGTACTTTGAAAACTACAACGGAGAAACGGAACTGGTTCCAACCATTGAGAATGGTAGAGACGTCCGTTTCGCCGTATCCTTGTTCTCATGGGCACGTGTGCATTGATCATGACTGTGCACTTGTGGGCCTCATCTTGATGGATGAAAAACAGATTTCTCAATTGGGAGACAGTTTCTCTATTCGTGGCTGGCAAAAAGACAGACAAAAGGATAAGACAGGGCATGTAAATACCATAGCAGATCCTATCCATTCATCATAAGAATACCATAGGTAGATGTTCTCGGCCAACCATCAGGTCCGTACACTCGGCAAATCCTTAGATGGCTGTGCTTGTTCTTTTTCTTTTCTTTTTTAATTTTTTTTTTTCACACTCACGTGTGGGTCCTGGAACTCATGACCTTAGTGTTGAAACTCCTTGGGTCATCTAGCACCATGGATTTCTTTTTCTTTTTTTCTTTTTTTTTTGAGGGGGGGGCGGGGTGGGGTGGGGGTTGTTTGGCACCTAAAGTAACTGGGGTTTCAAATCCCTTCAATCAGGGGTTTGAAATCCACGGTGAGAGCTTAGATTACATCTAAAATCCTTTCAAGAGTTGCATTTGTAAGATGTGTGTCACCCAACTACATCTAAAATCCTTTCAAGAGTCGCAGGTGTAAGATGTGTGTCACCAGACTACATCTAAAATCCTTTCAAGAGTTGCATATGTAAGATGTGTGTCACCGGACTATTATTCTATCAAGTATATGGCCCACTGATGATATACCAAAACAATTAGATTATCAATTACATTATTATAATTACTTTAATATGATGATCAACAACATCCAAATATTATCCATGTAAATCAAAGGTTAAAAATTGTTGGTTAGTCACTTAGACATGGCCGAGGCTTGGAATTTCATCATTTTCAGGCAAAACATATATTTCAGCCAGCTTTTTGTTTGTTTGTTTTTTTGTTTTTTGTTAGCTTGTTAGTATGCCCACTGTCAGTTCACACTTCACTGCTAGCCACCCCCACTAGGGAATCGATGCCAAGACGCCAATGTTGAAACGAGGCATCTTTCACTCAATCTATGGTCATTTCACACTTCACTATTAGTACACCCACGATCAGTTCACATTTCTGCCCGCTTATTACGACGATGGTTTCAAACATTCCATACATCATGAATTAGAGATACTATAGTTGATTTAGTAATTAAATTCAAACCCTTGTAAACATGCATAGTTGCTTTTGGATTAAAGTTAGATTTCTAATTCACGGTGCCAAACACAATAGGAAGGTTCTAATTAATCCACGCTCCCACTCCAGACAAGCCCTTAAGTATACTACCAAGTCATGAGCAAAGATTCTTAGATAGTTATGCTTGACATTTCATGACATGCTTATTTTGTACATTACATGGTTATGTGTCTTTTAAGTAAGTATGATAGTAATTCAATATGGTACAAGAAGAACTATTGATTTACACAATTAATTATTATAATAGGTATAATAGTAATTCAATCTAACACAAGAAGAACAATTATTTACACAATTCACTATTGTACTTAGTTAAAATGGCGACTTTCTAATAATTACTCATTTTAAGGGTTAAAAATGCATTGTATTCTATAGTCATTGTTTTAATTATTTATGGTGGTTTACATCTAGTTTGAATTATACAGTTTGTTAACTATGGTGGTTTATTTATTTATTTATTTATTTATTTTTAATTTTTAATGTTGTTTCAACACTGCCTTCAATAATATCAATTATATTTTTTATTTATAAAGATTTTTTTGATCTTGTACCTTAAAGGGTTATATTTAGGAAACAAAAAGTAATATCTTCCTTTACTCATGCACCCGCTGTGTTACCTTCCCAATGGACGGCTTGGATTTGCTCATGTACCTAGCGTGGACATTTGCCATGTACAGACGCGTGGGCTTAGCAAATCTCAATCGGCATACAGTACATGTCCTTGAGAGGTTAGGATTGTCCAATGGTTGAATTCTTGTGCTGTAACCCACTAATGGTGGGACCATCCGATGAGCGGACCAGATCATGGTAATGTAATGGTTTGATCTCCGTATATAACACAACAAGGGGTTATTTCTTCGTAGGATTGCCCAACTAGTCCGAAAATTCTTCTAATAATCCATTCATGATAGGTCCACCCGGTGGACGGCCCGGATCACGATACTCAAAATGGTCCACTCTCCAACGAGTAAAAAGGGGCAGGGATTCCTTGGTCATTCACATGAGCAGGGAGGGTAACATGGTCATTCCGCAAAAAAAAAAAGCATTGGGGAATTCTGTAACGGCGAAGTGGAAGTTGACGACATCTTGCGTGCGTGGGAGGCCCATGCCCATCAGGCTGGAGTGGGGTCACGCCTATCACGCGTGCGAGGGAGGTAGAACACGTGCGAAGGAGAGATGATGCCAAAGCAGCAACAGCAGGGGGCCGTTGCAGGTGAAGGGGATGTGGGAGACAAAAAAGGGGGCCCACCAGCGGTTAAAGGAAAAGGCACGAGGAAAGTGGGGTTCCCGCAATCATAACCGCTCAGACTCTTTAGTCTTTTCTGCCCCCGCCCAAATCCGGCCACGCGTTACGTACGCAGGTGGCGTATTCTATCACGGAAACACCCTCTAACCTCGTGATCGCCTCTGGATATTTTTGTCATTATGCTTCGTTTCTAAGGACAGTTAAGTAAAAAGGACTCAATTAAAAAGTGGTGGGCTCTTATGATACCCGGTAGCACCATAACTTGTGCCACTACCAGGCTTCTGTGGGTCCCATTTAGACTTTTTATCAGATCCAATCCGTCCATCATATAATCCATTAATTTTTAGTCCAATAAGAAATAATCAGCCTTACAAAAATATATAATGGACCACACCATAAGGAAAAGTTTGAAGGGGATGCTCAACCATTAAAATTTTTCTCACTGTTTTTGAAGTAGACCATGTTTTTTTTAATGCCATCTAATCCATTCAACCTATGTAGTAGGAAGAAAGGACACACTTAGAATCCGGCCATTACAAAACCTAGGTGGGCCACACCATATGAAATTAAATGTCTTGTGAATTATTTTACATTGTCCCCTGCGCTGTGCCTCATCTGAGATTTTGATCGGCCTTACCTTTTTTTATTTCTACAGTAAGTATGAGGGGAAGAACACGATGGACGGGTTGGATTGGATGCATGATTGACATGGTCGACAGTGTACCACATGCGCATCTCAAAAAGAAATTGGAAACAATTCGCAAAGACTACGTAAATTATACTGTGGTGTCTCATCTATGGAAAGCGTGGCGTATATCAAGTCAAAACAGACCGTCCAAATCGTTGGGTCCATTGTGCATGGCGAAAAACCAGATAACTAAAATGGAAAATGATCCTAGCCATCAAATTGCTGGATAACAACTGAATCAACAAACTAAGATGATCGACGGTCAAATTCAACAAGAAAATCAGACGGTTAAGATCATTCGATCAAACTAATTTAAAGGTACAATCCATCATCCATTATGGTGGCGAAGGTTTAGACGTTTCAAGTACTAGACACTAGAGGCTCTAAACATCACTAGAACTGATAAAACGGTGAAAAACTATCACCGTAGTCTTATTCCAGAAGATGAAGGGAGCGGATCAGGTGCGACCCCGGCCTCATCCAAGACGGTGCGGCCCTTACTATGGGGCCCCAATTGATGTATGTATTTTATATCCACTCGGTCCATCCATTTTTTCAGACTATTTTGATATATGATGCCAAAAATGAAACAGATTCAATTCTCAGGTGGACCATACTTTAGAAAAAAGTAGTAATTGACCATTAATGGGCCACAACAGTTTTGGATCAAGCTGATATTTGTTTTTTTTACCTTCATCAAGGTTTATTTGACTTTATCAATAGGTTAGATAGCAAATAAACATTACGTAAACATTACTATGGGCCCTAGGAAATCTTTAATGGTAGAGCATTCAATCACCAATTTTTCTTATAGTATGGTCCACCTGAGATTTCGAACTTCTTCATTTTTGTATACATGCACTGAAATAATTTGGATAAACGGATGGATGGCGTGGATATAAAATAAATGCATTAAGGTGGGCCGCACTGTCTTGGGTTAGGACCGGGCCGCACCAAATGCGCTCCCGAAGACGGGAAGCGGATTGGCTGGTGTACCACACACGCTACTGTAGATACATGTCGTGCGAAGACGATCACTGACGCTCCCGAGCTCCGAGTTGTACGAACGGTTCAAAGAAGGTCAAAGTTATATGGGCCCTACAGTGATGTATTTATTACATCTATACTGTTCATCTATTTTTAGAGATCATTTTATAGCATTATTCAATAAAAGAATCATATCAAAAGATCATATGGACCACACCATAAATAGCAGCGGAGATAATGATTTTCACAGTTAAAAAATTTGTAAGGCCCACCATGACGTTTATTTTCCATTTAATCTGTTTATAAGGCCAAAAAGACCTAAATGAAGAGGAAAAAAAATTTTCATATTAATTCAAAACTTATGTAACACCAAAAAAGGTTTCAATGGTAGGCGTTCACTCTCTACGCTGCTTTTAATTATTACTGTTTTATTTTTTTGTCTCAAGCCTTAAAAAGAGCTCACGGTTTGGATATAACACATTCCTTGTGATCAGACCCCGGAACTTGTGCTGACGTAAATACAGCAGCTATATAACTGGTGTGAGGTTCACCAGCCAATCCGCTTCCCCGAAGATGTTCGGGGAAGGGAGGTGTCGTACGTTGACAAAGAAATAAAAATATAAGACGAAATTGCCCTTGAGAATTTTCAAACGGAGTGGCAACGGATATTAGCCTTTTTAGCATTCTTTGGTTTTTTTTTCTTTTTTTAAATGTGGAAACCGAATTCCTAATCGGTTTCATCTTTTCTTTTACGCGAGACTCCTATGTTAGGAAACATCATCATCATCTTCGTCGCATGTGGTTCTCATGTAAAGCTATCCAGGCCATCCAAATTGTGGGCCACATTGAAGATGGAGGATATCAACAAATCCTAACCATTCATTTAGTGGCTATCAAGTGGATGGTTAGAACTAAATAGCAAGTGCTTAAAATTCGGAGGGGAGACTCAAAAAGGCCAACATTAGGATTCCTTTGGTAGCATAGATTTGATCTCCTGTGGAATCTAATCCAATGAATTTTAGTTTCCATTGAATTAAGTGGATTTGGAACCACAGCTTGTCAGTTCAAAAAGAGCTCTTTTACAAGATTTGGATGCCTCGGGAGTTCAAATTCCTCCGATTACTACCCAGCAATCGCCCAAAAATTAGTAAATTAATCTAATCCCTTGCATTAATCAGGCTACCAAGAGAAATTAGTGTGTACTGACATGGGTGTGTACTAACAAGCTAACCCAAAAAAAATATATAATAATAATATTAATAATTAGTGTAAATTTTCAAAATAGATATAAATTTCAGGTGGACCACTTAAGAAATAGGATTGAACACCCACCATTAAAAACTTCTTAGAGTCTGACTGCAATGTTTATATATATATATATATGGGAAAAGGTTCTATGTGGTCGAGCTCATGGGAACTTTCCATGAGGTCGAGTTGTGTGGGCCCCACTATGATGTATGTCGAAAATTAACACCGTCCAGTTAATGGGTCCCCTTTAAATTATGGGATATCCCAAAAATCAGCCATATACGGAACACAGATGGGCCATACCATCTAAAATCATGTGAAAACACAGCTAAAACATATAAAAGCATTTGGTGGGGCCACTTGAAATTTGAATGCATTTGAAACTTGGTCTAACCACTCATCCAAGTGGGACACACATAATGGATGGGCTGAATTTGTGAACCAGTTGTCAGTGGGCCCAACAAATGATTATGAATGTTTGCATGAAGGGTAACCCCTCTCAACTTTTGTACCCGGTGTGGCCCACACAAGTCATGCATTGACTTTATTTTTAAGCCCTAGGCCCACCACGGAATGGTGCATCATGGTAGGCCCACACTATATATATATATATATATATATATATATATATATATATATATATATATATATATATATATATATATATATATATATATATATATCAGCTTGATCAAAAAACTTTTGTGGCCCACAAAAAGTCTTTAGTGACCATAGAGGTGGGCCCTACAGTCAGGGTCCCACTTACATGTTCTGGGGTCGCAGCAAAGACGAGCTGTATATAAGTATTCCATGTATACGGTTTTTAGCCCTTTTTTCAGTCGGAGGGTGAGACACATACAATTATTTTGGAGAAAGAAAATGACAAAAGCACGTTAGCACAACTGTTATTCTCTACCTACGTTAATGTCCTCTAAATATTCTCCACGTAAGGAGAGTGTACATCTACACCCTCCCTCCCTTTTTTATCATGCAGCTATTCATCGTTGAATAATAAACTAGTACAAAGATGTGCTATTTTTATTCCCACGATTGAAAAATAGTGGCTCCCCATACAAATATAATTAAAAGAAGTTTCTTTTCCATATAAAAGCAAAAATCAGGACATGTTTCCAACGTCATAAGAAAAGAGAAGGACATTTTGATACGCGGCCTCCATCTCTGCACAATACACAAGGGCTTGCAATTCTGACAAGTGGGGCCAGCTGTTCTGTGATCTAGACCATTGATCTTTTGCATCCCTCGGAAATCTCATGGCCCCCTTTACCGATATTTGAACCTTTTCCAGATGAATGTGGACCGTTGTTGAATTTCTTCCCAACCGTGTGACTGTATTATACAAATCCAAAGGTCAAGATAGTCCTGCCAGGATATTTTTTAGTCATTTCATGGTATACAAGAAACCAATTGTCTGGATTAAATAACGATGGCCTCTAAACCGTTATACCGTCGTGTATTTGGCCTTCTAGAGTTTGAATATAACATAGATCCGACCTCTCATTTATAGGCCGGATCCACTGCAAATGCTTGTAGAATGAGCTTCTTCTACAACTATTATTTACCCACTCATCAATGTGTAAATGTTATTTAACTGACTGTGTGGGGGTTTATGGTATTATGTGCATGCTGTCCAACCTCACATCATGGGCCCCACCTTGATGATGTGATGCACCAAAATTCGTGTCCATATAATCATTCTGTGGGCCATGACTCAAAAGAATAACAATGTACAACCACCCCGAAAAAGTCGAAATTCACCTGGTGGCCCATGTGATCAGTGGATTAGCCTTATTTTCCCGTGCATCCCACTTTCACAGTAGATGACCCTTCGCAAACACAAACAGGGTTATACAGGACTCAAATTAGGTTTTGGTTTGCATATTGCCACAGAATGCATTGCTCTTTGGCTTAGATTCTTCTTGTGTTGGATTTTAAAAGTTTTTTTTTAAGGTTGAATTGCTAATTTCGAATCTTTAGTCTTGTAGGTGACCCGGAATTTATGGTTAATGTGCTTTTCGATACGATATATAGGTCGTGGGCTAACCGAGTGTGCGAACTTGCTTCTTGGAAGCTTTAGAGATGGAGAGCTGGTGAGATTGGCCGATCCATTTACTACTATTTAGGAGAATGTGTTGTGTTGGTCAACCATCCTTTACATTGTGCTTATTTTATGGGTTATTTGGATGTAGTAAAAAAGGGTTGGTTTATGCTCTTTAAATCATATTGTCTTGGATTAGTTATTATATTTTTTATTTGTCAAATATATGGAGTGAAGATTACGGATAGACTATTACACGTAGAGAGTATAATGTGGATGATGGCGTGTTTTGTATTTATAACCATTTATAGTACATTAGTAAATTGACACGTATCATATTTTGGGCACTTGAAGATAGCACTTGTGCACATACGGGGCACTTGAAATTGGATAGTTGCACATGTGATATATTTGACACATGTAATGCATGTGTACAGAGTACTCTGCTCCAATATGTACCAAACTATAGGCAGTGATTCTATCTTTTTTTGAAGATATGTTATCCTTGCTAATAGTCAAACTTTGAAGATAAATTATTCTTATTTTGTAGGTTCTTGTCTATAAATAGATCGGAGAAACCTTGACGAAGTTGTCTGGCTCATAAAGTTTAATACAACACAACCTAACTTTTATCCTGGCAATCCCTTGTTAGGATTTTAACATGCAGCAAAAGTATAATGACATTTAAAAATTTTGATTTTAAATTTTAGTCACAAGGATTTGTTTAAACTCGATCCATCATGCCAGAAAAATTAAAATGCTCACCAGAAAAAACTTAACCATATTCATCGTGCCGTTGCGTGTTCTCGACCTTTGCCACGCGTCCGTCCCTCACAGGCTTGTAATCGAAAAGTTGTTGACGTAGAGTACGGCGCCTCGATTGCGATAGACCATCTTTGTAGATTCTTCTCGATTCAGTTGTCCTTGCCAACTGTCAAGGGAAGCGTGCCCACCCGTTCGTCTTCATTACATAAACTTACTCCCCAAGTTTGGGCTACAAACTTTTGGAGTAAGGGGCTTCTATTATGGGAAAAGGATAGCTCGGCCCAACCACCTTCACGAACGGCTCAACCCGACCACCTTCAAGGATAGCTCGGCCCGACCACCTTCAAGAACGGCTCGACCCGACCACCTTCAAGGTCATTTCAGTCCGACGAACATTTGTCCCCGAAATACTTTACCTAGTAAAGCTGGCATGGAGCCAGTGCCCGCTCCCACAAACATAGCCCTCAACAAATGTGGTCCCAAGTTCCTATTCGCTCACGCCCACCAGAAATTAAATGACCTGACAAGGCTAAGGGGCCATCGAGAATAGCTAGATCTGACAAGGGATCAAGTCTAAGCCATAGTTCGGACTGATTTAGTCATGATTGCATCAACTTGGGTCATCTTCGACCAAACAATAGAGCTCGGCTCTGATAAGCTTAGTCTAAGTCGTCCTCGGCCGCTCGACAGAGCTCTACTCAGATGAGCTCGGTTCGGATCATCTTCACTCGACTAAGGGAGCTTGACCATATTAACTTGGCACAAGACCCCCTCCTAGTAACCACCCAACGCACGTTTCTAAGGTAACCGACAACATTTATCGTTCGCGCATATATCGCCTAACGGTTGATATCATACCTAAGATTACAGGCCACCCTATCCTATGAATACTATAAATAAGAGACCCACCTACATGAATAGGTACGCAAAGTCTCTCACCCAAAAACTCCTCTACACTATTAAACCCAGATTCCTAGCCTAACTTTAGCATCAAAGGGTCCCCCGCCCTAGTCAGGATCTCCTTTATTTTCCTCTTGTGTAGGTATTCAGAGGTCGGAAGAGGACGATCCAGATTTTTGCCTCAAAAAGTTCGATTCAAGTTGAATACGACTCTAGCACGCCTGCCGTAAACATACTCACCCACGCATAAATGAAATCTGGACATTCATTGAAGGTGTGGCCATGTTGAAAATCAGTGGTTTTTAACAATAATAAAAAATAAAATTTCAAAATTTCAAAATTTCGGGATTTTCCTGCCAAAACGATTTTTAAATTTTTTGAATTAAAAAGTACGGTGTGTGTGCTCTATCCCACATCGGAAATACAAAAGATAGTTTTATGGTATTCTTACTTGGAGTTTTTTGGAGGAGATGAAACTCGGGTTGCATTTGCACTGGAACACACGCACGCACGCGCGCGCTCAGGCTTGGGCGTGGGTGTGGGCGTGGGCAGATGGCTCACTTTGCACGTCCACATCGTGTCGCAGAGGAGTGGCTCCCTCACGAACCGGTGTGATCGCGGTGCGATGGGTCTAATGCGATGAGTCTGGTCAGAGCCTTAGGGCAGTGTGGATCTGAAATGAGCCTGAATTTTTATAGGTGACTGAGAACGGTCAGATCTAGAATCCAAAATGTCCAGCCGTTTCTAAAAATGGCTCTCTACCTGAAAAGCCAAACGGTCCGAAAACGGACGGGCCAAGATGATCCAACGGTCAGATCTTCTGATCTAACGACCAGAAATGTCGAGGATTAATGGACAACGGCCAGAAACATTTTTCAAATGTTCTGAACCATTGAATACCACAAAGCAACGGGTCTAAACCTGAGGCCTATATAAACTGGACCATTCCAGTCCGATTTCATCATCTCAACACATCATCTCTCCCATCAAAACAGATACAGTCCATAGCTCCATTTTAGAATATTGTGATCATCTCTACCATCTAAATCTGTCAGAAGAAATCTACCGCGTTAAAACTGTTCCATAGTGGACCTATCGTGATTGCTGCACACTGGATCCAAATAAGGCTTGTCTTATCTTAGAAGCAATTCGTCTGTAACCCATCAACAGTGATAAGGGGACGAATCACGCTTTAAGGACAACGTATTTTATACGTGATTCAGCCTAGTGAAATTGTTATTTTTTCAATTATTTATTTTTTATATTTTCGGTGTATCCAATCAAATTTCATAACAGGCCATCGTTGAGAAAGCTACTTATATTAATCTTTAAATTTTGATGGCTTCTCCTTGATCCATTTAACGTAGACCAGACACGGAAGAGACTTATCAGAATCGTCTCACGTAAACGGTCCTGATTCCAACGCTCCTCTACGTGGATTGTGGAGAGGGGACGGGGACTAACTACTGAAACAGACAGGACCGAGTCTGGCTACTAAAGTGACGTCACCATATTATGTGGGTCCCATAATGATGTATGTGCTATATCCACACCGTCCATCCATTTGGAAAGACTATTTTAAGTCGTGAACCAAATAATGAGGTAGGTCCAAAGCTCAAGTTAACTCCACCATAGAAAATAGTGGGGACACTGACGGTCACCGTTGAAACCTTTGGGCCCACCATGGCCCCACCATGATGTTTATTTGAGATCAACCTGTTTATAACTTAACAAAGACGTGAATAAGGGAAAACATAAATATCAGCTTGATCGAAAATTTTGTGGCCCAAAGAAGTTTTTAATGGAAGGCATTCAATCCCCGGTGTTTTCTGTGGTGGGGTCCACTTGAGATTTGTATCTGACTTATTCTTTGACTAATAGTCTAAAATTATCTCTCCAAATGGATAGATGGTGTGAATACAATAAACACATCATGGTGGGATTGACATAGGTGGTGGCGTCACTTCACTAGCAAGACTCACTACTGTCCGGTTCAGTAGCTAATCCGCGTCCGTGGACAAGCAGCTAAATAGCAGAGTAAACGGGAGTAAACTTCCCGCTTTCAGTAAATCATGGCAACTGATCACTTCACACGAGGAATGCATGTAGACCAATTCAGACCATCCAAATCAAAGGCACCATTACTAGATGGACCATGGGCAAAATGAGAAAAGAAAAGACACCGATCAGGCAATCGTAGCCATCCAAATTGTGGTTGTCACATTGACCGCTAAAGGCAAAAGATCAGCAAGCAAATCAGCGATATTTCCAGGTTCTGCGCCTTAGACAATGGGAACGGATTAGGTGTGGCCCTTACTTTGGAGGCCACCTTGATGAATGTATTCTATATCCACGCCGTCCATCTGTTTTTCTAGATCATTTTAGGCCACGTGCCCAAAAATGGAGATGATCCAAATCTCAAGTGGACCATACCATAGGAAATAGCGGTGATTTACCATTAACAACTTACAATATACTGCAAGAGTTTTGGATCAAGCTGATATTTATTTATTTTTACCTTCATCTAGGTTTACGTGGACTTATCAACAGGTTGGATAGTAAATAGACATTACAGTGGGCCTAGGGAGTTTTTAATGGTGGAACATTCAATCACTGCTGTTTCTTAAAATATGGTCAACTTGATATTTGGGTCTGCTTCGTTTTTTGTTTCATGCCGTAAAATGATCTGACAAAACGGATGGACAGACTAAATGCATATAGAATGCATACATCATGGTGGGCCCCACAGTAAAGGCCAGACCTAATTCGCTCCCACAGACAATGGGCCTAGGATTTGGACACTACAGTTGCCATACATAGAGTTGGGCATGGGACGACTTGATTGACTTGTTAGACCCGACTCAATCCGATCTGAATGGGTGATTCGGTACAAACTGAGTAGGCTTTGCCCAATCCGAATTTAAACTGAGTCGATTTGGAGTTACTCAATAACTCGATCCGAAACTCGACTCGATTCAAAACCCAACTCAGTTTGAGTATATATATGATAAAAAATTCTAATTTCTAACTATCTCTAATGCTAACCCTATCGTCGCACCCGACTGATCCCAAACTCTCTCCCTCCCTCTCTCATCCTCCTCTTCGAAGCTCGGCAGCCACCCACCACCATCACCACCCTCCTCATCCCTCTCTCTCCTCCACTCCCCGCCTCCTCTTCCAACCCTGCACCACCCACCACCATCACCACCCTCCTCATCCCTCTCTCTCCTCCACTTCCTCCCTCCTCTTCCAACCCCGGCGTGACCACCCACCACCATCACCACCCTCTTCTCTCTCTCTCTCTCTCTCTCTCTCTCTCTCTCTCTCTCTCTCTCTCTCTCTCTCCTTTCTACTCCATTCTGTTGGGTTGCCTTGCACAAACCTTTGGATCTAGCCTCCCGAAACAAACCAGAATTATGGATAATAAAGCAATGAAATAAATTAAAGCATCAATCACACAACACATAAGAGATTTTTACGTGAAAAACCCTCAAAGAGGTAAAAACCACGGGACCTCGTCCAGATCAACAATCCACTATGAATTAGAACGTTACAATCTTCTTCACTCACGCAGGAGTGGATAAACAATAAGAGAAATAGAGAAAACGAAGAAATCTAACCAATTATGAGGACATAGAAGCGCTGAGATATAAATTGTAAAGTAGAAAAACCTCCACGAGCAGAACCTCCCTTCTATAAGCTTTCTCTCTCTCTTTCTCCTGCTCTCTCACCTTTGATAGCCCTCTTGTATTTTTCTCATCAACATAACATACGTAGAAAAATCCTAGGGACCCTTTTTTATAGTTTTAGGAAACTCCTTTCCGCATCTTAGTTGCGAAAGGACTTGCGCATCCCAGTTGCGAAAGGACTTGCGCATCCTAGTTGCGAAAGGACTTTGCGCATCCCAGTTGCGAAAGGACAACGGGTAAAAAAAAATCCATCACATTCCTCCCTTGTCTCTTAATCCAATTCGATTCCAACTCGACCCGACTCAATTCTTTTGATCGGGTCAGACTTGGTCCAGATTAGTTCAAGTCAGACCCAGACTTAGTACAGATTAGTTCAAGGTAGACCCGGACTCGGATTGGGTCAAGCATGTTGGACTCGGTACCGAGTTGGGTCGAGTCCGGGTTAGGCCTATTTCAAAACTGAATTGAGTCGGGTCAACCCTAACACAGTCCAACTTGACTCACCCTAACACAATCCAACTTGACTCGATGACCAGCTCTAGCCGTACAACTATGCCACGTGTACGGCTGATGAGTGGCCACCATTAGAAGATTGAGACAAGGAGGCGCAATTAACTACATGACAGATACCCGGACCTACTCATTCTAACTTTAACTAACAAATACAGATAAAGGAAAAGTCTAATTAACAAAAGCTAATTAAAGTCAAACTGAATTTAAGCCTCTGAGATTTTCAAAATTCCAATAAAGCACTTTCTTATGGCTGAAATATCAAAATTATCCTCGATGATTTCTAAATGACCATAGAAATATTGAGGGCATTTTCATCATAGGAGGTTTATGATCGAGGAGCTCACTTCATGCATAGATCTTGATCCCCAGTTCCTACAAATGGGTTCCATGATTTTTCGATCGAAGTTGTTTAACTAATGGGCTGCAGTGTGGATGGGCCATACCAAAATCTTCAAATATGTTTCTAGGAGATCCTTTCAAATGCCCCCAATTTGCAGATGTCCCCACTGGATCAACGGACTGGATTGTCGAGCCCTGGGGCTTACATGAAAGAACTATAAGATAAATGATGCGAGGCATATCCTTGAGGCAAAAGATCGTGGAATTCCACTTCAAGTAGTATCCGGCACAAAATTTACCTCAGGTTTATTGATCTGAACAGTTGATCTGATGGATCTCAGTGTCGATTGACCACGATCAAAATCTCCTCCCATGAAAATCCATATCATCCAAGTTTAAGATAAAAAAAAAATACTACAATGGTCTACATTAGATAAAAAAAAGTTTTAATATTGGACGATCAGGATCTTCCACTTGTGTATATTTTCAGACGGGGTCCCGTAATGTGGTCCTTCAGATCGGTGGGATGATCGAACACAAGCTGAGAACCATGCCTTGTGCCAGGATCATACCATTTTCCTTCCGGTCAATATCAATGGAGCTGCCTAGCGTGACTAGCACATGTGTTCTACCTTATCATTGTAGGAAAGAAATAATAGGCAAAAAACCTTTAAAGACATTTGTCACCGAACCACAATAGGTGTTGAGCTAGATGGTACACATTATTTGATGATGAGACATGGCAGAAGAGTTCAAGATGCAGAAGGTAGTTGAGAGAAGAGGAGTGATCAGGGAGATAAGTGTCAAGAAGATATGAGGTACTACATGTTACAATGATTCAATTGTCATAACCATTGAAATAAAGAGAGACATATGAATAATATGAAAGAAATCTATAAATAGCAAAAAGGTAAGTAAAGCAAGACGTGTCCTACCAATTAATCCAATAAACCAATCAAATTTATCTTATCTTTTGTTATAATAATTTAGCTCTATCCTAAGAGTATCAGTAATTTTTAGTGCTAATCTTTAGTTGAAATTCAAATCTATGCTCTTACATTGGACTGTTTCTGTTATGAGAAATATGATCTGACCATCCTCAGGGTTAGATTGAGCCTACGAGCGTACACCGCTACGCCCTCTTACCCAAAAATACTAGAGTTCACTCTCCCAAGGACAAGCCGAGGAGGTGATTGACTCAGTGAAGTTGAGGAAGAGCTAGATGAGGGTAAATAAGACCGACAAAAAGATAAATTCAATCTTAAGCTCGGCTCGACCAACATAGATCTCCCAAGCTCCTCAGAATAATCTCTGGCCGATTAACCATTGAGTTCAGTTCAGCATAATACGGTGCTCAACCTAATCCCGATTAATCAACAAGTTCGGCTCGACTATCTTCAAGTCGGCTTTATCCAAGCTATCAGGGCTCCATTACTTATGTAACCGTCCACTACATAATTCCAGGGTAACTACCTACATTTACCACTCACGCGCATCTCACCCAACGGCTAAGATCGTGCTTAAAATTGTGGACCATCTCATCCTATAAACACTATAAATAAGAGAACCATCTACATGAAAAGGTACGCAAGATCTCTCGCCTTAAACCCTTCAACACGACTAGACCTAGATTCCTAGCCTAACTTTGGCATCGGAGGGTCACTTGCTCTAGCCAGGGTCTTCTTTATTCTTCTCTTGTGCAAGTGCTCAGAGGTCTGAAGAGGACAATCCAGATTATTGCATCAACAGTTTCCATTTCCATTGCAAGCTCTTCTTTTAGAAGAGCTTTTCTGTAGTTGCACCTTGTGGACGACTATAAGTATTTCTTTTTGTCTAATTATTTTTGACTACTCCAATATACTAAAAAGTCCATTCGTACTGAAGGCAAGGTGCAGCCAATCTTCGGAGGAAGAGCCCCACCCTATGACAATCACTTAATTATTTTATAACAATCTTGTGTGAGTGGCTGAATAGGCAACTGATCTTCTCAGATTTAAGTCATATACAACCGATTTTGGTATTGTTGGTTTTTTATTATCTCCGGTCGATTTCTTCTCCTTGATCATAGGTTTCTTTGTCTCGATGGTTGATGGGAAAAGTTAGGTAATGAGAATATTGGTGGACCCAGTGACTAATCTCGCATAATGTTGCTTTCACCGGTTAAAGAAAGAAAGCATCTGACGAGGACAACTAAGGAATTCATGAGATCTCTGCCAGGACCATGATGTCTCCTTCTCCCAAGTGCTGAGAGAGGAGAATTCTGTTGCGGATTCTTTGGCCAAGATGAATCCAAAGCTCTGACCATGATATCCTCTCATACCCTGTTTATAGGATTTAAAAATCCTATTAAAAAGTTCTATCCTAGATGCAATAAAATGTGAAATGGAGAAATGACAAAAATTATTTTCCAGATCATATCTCTACACTTCCATACACAGGAAAAGATCAAAGCACATTTCCTTCAAAGACTGAAAATAATGTGGCGGAGCAAGATAATATATTCTGAAATGGAGAAATGACAAAAATTCTTTTTCAGATCAGATCTCTATGCTTCCAAACACAGAAAAAGATCAAAGCACATTTCCTTTGAAGACTAAAAAGACGGTAGCGGAGCAAAATAATAAATTCTGAAAGAAAACTACCTAATTTTCAAGTCACCTTTAGCCAAATAAGGATCAGAGGATAACTATCTTTCAATTAACAAAGGAAATGTGACTTGTTTAAAATGTAGAACGTATTTGTTTAAAATTATCATGAAGTATTTAGAAGGTGCTGACCAAATCCACGATCAAGTGATGATTTGGAACACTTTTCAAATAATCACAGCTGGCACTAATTGGATGGTACATGTCATTTGATGACATGACTTAGTTGAAAAGTCCAAGAGCCAGAAGGTGGTCAAGTGAATAGGAACAGTTAAGGGAACATGTGTCAAGAAGAGACAAAAAGGACATGTGAAACCATATGTGACAATGATTCAACTGTCATAACCGTTGAAATAAAGATAGAAGTATTTAGAGAACGCCAAAAAAATATGTTAATAATACGAAAATCAGCAAAGTAAGATGTCTCATACTAATTCAACAAACTAATCAAATTTATCTTATCTTATCTTATTGTAGCTTATCTCTATCACAGGAGTAGCGGTAAACTTTAAGTTAAATTTAAGCTATAATTCAAATTTTGTTTTCATTTCCATTGTAATCAGTTAATCAGTTCTTTACGAAAGTCTTTTTCACAGTTGTGCCTTGTGACCAATAATCAGTATTCCTTTTAGTATGATTGTTTCTGACTACTTCAATGTATTAAAAAGTCTTTTCATAGGCGAGGTGCAACTCATATTTGAAGGAAGAATCCCTTGGTCAAATAATCGCCTGATCACATTATAACAATCTCGTGCTAATAGCTGAATGGTCAATCTATCTTCTCAGCCCTATGGCATTTAATGTATTAGCCTCTCTCGGTCTTCGAGGTCAAAGTTGTTCAGTTTGAATTAAATCGCACAATCGTTTCCAACATGTCCGCACGCATCACACATTATCAAACCAAACAAAGTGCCAACAGGATGGAAGAGAACCTCGTAGTACACCGTGTGTGATATATAGACCATTCGTTTGGAAGGGCAGTAGCAGTAGGCCCCACCGCAAACATTCGTGACCTAATAATCAGGATCGGGCAAAACGAGCTGTTTAGTGGTCGACGTTCTACATTAAAACGACAATGAATGGCCCTGATGTGCCACCCGTCTAGCAAGGCATGGCTTGGGTCCTCCCATTTGTCTCTAGAGGTGTACACGAACCGAGCTAGCTCAATTAACTCGCTCGACTCGACAAAGCCCAATTCAAAGCTAAGTTCGAGCTGAGTCGAACTGATTTTTTGAGTTCGAAAATGAGTTCGATTCGAGTTTGAGCTGGCCCCAACTCTACTCGACTCAGATTGAACCCAACTCAAATCGAACTCAGATCAAACTAGTTTGGTGACTCGGTTACTTTGATATTGATGTTGCTCACCAAGTGTTTGATGAAATGACTCAACGAAGTATGATTGGTGGCAAGGAAGGTATATATATGAAGCAAATACCCTTTTTGTTTTCTTGATTTTTATGTTGCTTGGAAAGGGTTTGATAAAATACCTTTAAAATCATTGCAGCTGTTTCATATACAGTGAGATTTTGAAGGTGCAATCTAGGTGTCTGTGAAAATGCTGCACAGGTGAACTTAGCTCAATCTTAGCTCCAACTGGCCCAAGCTGCTTACCAAATTGAGCCAAGCTGGCCAGTTAGGCTCGAGGACTCGATGCACACCCCTATCTGGATCACACGCCTGATCAGGCATCCAACTCTCATGTGTGTAGAACGCCTACTTGCTCACATGAGATAGATACGGTTTTTGAGGCACACATGCCAGCATGATGCACGTGTATCATATGTGAGCCATTCATCAGTTATAGGACACGCTATCGACATGCCTGGCCCAGGAATTAAATCATTGGGAGACCACAATGTTAGGAAGAATTCGGTGGATCCCCAGATCCACTGAGGTCGATCCCTGACTGTGATTTATGTTACTTACATCCGGCCGTCCATCCGTTCTGAAAAGCTCATTTTAAGTCCATGATACCAAAAATGAAGAAGATCCAAATCTTAGGTGGACCACACTAAAGGAAAAAAAAGTTGATTAAGTACCCATCATTAAAATCTTTTTAAAGTCCACCAGAATGTTTATTTGCCATCTAACCTGTTGATGAGGTTACAAAGAGGTGGATGAATCGAACATACAAACATCAGCTTGAACTAAAACTTTTGTGACCCACGAGAATTTTTTAATGGTCAGTCACCATAATTTCCCGTGGTATGGTCCACTTAAGATTTTGATCTACTTCGTTTTTGGAATCATGCTGTAAAATGATCTTTCAAAACGGATGGACGGAGTCGATTTAAGACGAATACATTAAGATGGGCCCCAAAGTCAGGGATCCACTCACCTTAAAGCCGCCCCAGGAGTAGCAAATGGGCAAAAAAAAAAAAAATCATAGTCCACATTAAGGGGTGGACCACTCTGTCTTTCGGACTCACGGACACTTGTTTGAACAATCTCGATATCAGATTGGTTGATCTATCCTAACCTCTTGACTCGTGGACACTTGTTTGTGAAAATAGGACCGTTGGATATTTTCATTTTAACTATCCCATAAATGTCCACCAATCTGATAATCAGATGATCAAATAAATTTAATTTTTAAGTTCACGACACATCTACACTGAGTAACATATTTTGGACGGTTTAATTTGACTCTTATATGGCACGTGTGCAACTTCTAAGTAATCCTGTGCCTATATATCGTCTACCGCGCTCCGCCAAAGTATCAAAGTTTTCTCATCTCGTAATCCAAATTCAAAAAGTTCGTTTTACTTCCTCGGCCTCCATCTGTCGCGGAGCACTGGGTCCCACTTGCTGAATTTTTCAATGATCAGAACCGTCCACGCTGTAGACTCTATGTTATAGGAGCGACCTTAGGAAAATTTAACCAAACGGTTGATTATTAGATGACTATCTGTAGATGGAGTTAGAAGAATGACCCTACTTTAATGGTTTAATTGAACTCTAAAAATAGATGGTGTGGACCGTCTAGATTACTACGGTAATAAAGAGAACATGGAAGGTTTAAATCACGGGACCATCTCAGCATGTGGGCCCCAATGGATGGAGACACAAGGTGGGATCGTGAGTCGCGACAGAGGCAAGACAGACATATCCAAAAGAAATTCCATGTATATGCTTTTCAGAAGACACTGTATGCGATTCTCGGATTTGGAGACGCTTTCTCGGATCCGCTGTAGAAGAAATGTCACGATTATGTAATTCCCAACATTAAATTATCTTTCTCTCTCTCTAATCCAAACAAAAGAAAAGATGATGATTGAGATTGATTGCAAAAGAGAAAAAAGAAAACAAAAGAAAAGAGAAAACATGAAAAGAAAGAAAGAAAAGAAAAAGAAAATCAAAGAGAGGAGAGAGATAGAGAGAGAGTATACACTATTTAGTAGTAGTTTTTTTTAAGAAGTAGAGAGTAGAGAGAGAGAGGTCGTTGAGCATTTTCCCTCCCTTCTCTTACTGCAATCATCATGAAAAACCCTCTGCGCCCAGCACTCCCAAAAAGCACTCTCCCCACTCAAATCTCCCTTCCCTTAAATCCACCTCCCAAAACAACATTCCCTCCCTCAAACCCCACCATGAGATCCAAAACCGCCTTTCTCTCCGTCTTCCTTCTCCTCTTCAAAACCGCCCTGGTTTTCTCCGCCACCTCGTCCACCACCACTCTCCCTCTCCCTCTCCTCTCTCTCCTCTCCCTTAAAACCGCTCTCCGCGACCCGCTCTCCTCTCTCAATGACTGGAATCCCGATCTTCCCAACCCCGGTTTTCCCCAGCCGGTCTGGTGCTCCTGGACCGGTGTTACGTGCGATCCCACCTCCTTCCAGATCATCTCCCTCGATCTCTCCCACAAGAACCTCTCCGGTTTTATACCTCCCGAGATCCGATTCCTCTCTCACCTAACCTACCTCAATCTCAGCAACAATGGCTTCGATGGCCCACTCCAGACCGCCCTCTTCGAGCTGCCGTACATCAAGACCCTTGACATCAGCCACAACATCTTCAACGGTAGCTTCCCACCTGGCATCTCCAGGCTCCGTTTCCTCGCCGTCTTCAACGCCTACAGCAACAACTTCTCCGGCCCCTTGCCACGTGGCATCTCCAGACTGCGTTATCTCGAGGTGCTCAACCTCGGAGGCAGCTTCTTCGACGGCGGCATCCCGCCGGGTTACGGCGGGTTGACTCGGCTGAGGTTCCTCCATTTGTCGGGTAACTTGCTGCGCGGCCCGGTACCGTACGAGTTAGGGTCGCTGACTCGGCTCGAGCATATGGAGATCGGGTACAACGAGTTCCGCGGCGGGATTCCTCCTCAGTTCGGGCTTCTGTCGAATCTCACATATCTCGACGTCGCGCAGGCGAATCTTTCCGGTCCTTTGCCGAGCGAGCTCGGAAACCTGACTCATCTCGAATCGCTGTTACTTTTCAAGAACCATTTCACCGGCAGCATACCCGAAAGCTTTTCGAATCTTGGCTCGTTGAAAGCGCTTGATTTGTCCGATAACCGACTTACCGGGCCGATTCCGACTCAGTTTTCTTCTTTGAAGGAGCTGACGCTGCTGAGTCTGATGGACAACCATCTAACTGGTGGAGTTCCGGAAGGGATCGGCGAGCTTCCAAACCTCGAAACGCTTCTACTCTGGAACAATTCCCTCTCGGGCCATCTCCCTCAAAAGCTCGGCTCGAACTCGAAGCTGCAGATGCTCGACGTTTCTTCGAACTCGCTGTCAGGACCGATTCCTCCGAATCTCTGCTCCGGCAATAAGCTCTTCCGCCTTATTCTCTTCTCCAACAGTTTCGATTCCGAGCTCCCGTCGACACTCGCTAACTGCACTTCCCTGTGGAGGTTTCGGATCGCCAGGAACAAGCTCAGCGGCTCCATTCCGGCGGGCTTCGGCCTCTTGCCCAACCTCACATTCATGGATCTCAGCAAGAACAACTTCTCCGGCGAAATCCCGAGTGACCTCGGCATCGCTCCGCGGCTGGCGTATCTGAACATCTCGGAGAATTCGTTCGAAAGCTCTCTGCCTGAGAATATCTGGAGCGCACCGAGTCTGCAAATATTCTCTTCCAGTTTCTCCAAGCTGAAGGGCAAGATTCCGGATTTCATCGGATGCAAGAACTTGTATAAGATCGAAATGGAAGGGAATTCTCTCAGTGGAAGCATTCCGTGGGACATCGGCCATTGCCAGAAGCTCCTTAGCTTTAAGATCAGCCAGAATCAGCTCACCGGGATCATCCCATGGGAACTGGCCGCGCTCCCGTCCATCACAGACGTCGATCTGTCGCGGAATTCTTTCACCGGGACCATCCCTTCCGCCTTCGACAACTGCAGCACGCTGGAGAGCTTCAACGTCTCCTACAACCAGCTCACCGGGCCCATCCCGTCGTCCGGCGTGATGTTCCGCAACCTCCATCCGTCGGCATTCACCGGCAATGCTGGCCTATGTGGCGGGGTGCTGGAGAGGCCCTGCATGTCTGATATCAGCCCCGACGGCCTCGAGTTCCGGCAGCAGCAGCAGCAGCCGAAGAAATCAGCAGGCGCGATCGTGTGGGTCATGGCGGCAGCGTTCGGGATCGGGATCTTCCTCCTCATCGCCGGGAGCCGCTGCTTCCACGCAAGGTACGGGCGTGCCTTCCGAGAGGAGACGAAATCTGGACCGTGGAATCTCACGGCCTTCCAACGGCTGAATTTCACCGCAGAGGACGTTCTGGAGTGCCTGTCGATGAGCGATAAGATCATAGGAATGGGGTCGACCGGAACGGTCTACAAGGCGGAGATGCCAGGTGGCGAGATCATAGCCGTCAAAAAGCTGTGGGGAAAGCAGAAGGAGACGGTTAGACGGAGGAGAGGGGTTTTGGCGGAGGTCGACGTGCTGGGTAACGTCAGACACAGAAATATAGTAAGACTCTTGGGGTGCTGCAGCAACAATGAAAATACGCTGTTGTTGTATGAGTACATGCCGAACGGGAGCTTAGACGATCTGCTGCATGGGAAGAACAAAGGCGAGAACCTGGTAGCGGATTGGCTCACCCGGTACAAGATAGCACTGGGCGTAGCCCAAGGTATCTGCTACCTCCACCACGACTGCAATCCCGTTATCGTGCACCGCGATTTGAAGCCCAGCAACATACTGCTCGACTCTGAGATGGAAGCGAGGGTGGCGGATTTTGGGGTAGCGAAGCTGATCCAGACCGATGAGTCCATGTCCGTCATCGCTGGGTCTTACGGCTACATTGCGCCGGGTGAGTTTTGGTTTCGGTTTTTTCTAATTTTGGTTTTCCAGTCTGTCGCGCGTCAAGTACTTTTTAGTAAGTGTTATACACAAACTCTTGATCGGTGTACTGGGGCAACTGATCCAGACCGACCAATCGGAGGGCCAGCTCTTGGCCAGTAAGATGCCAGTTACATGGTACGTACGGTGGAGATGAGCTGAGGGCGAACTGTTTGAAATTTCTTAGATTGACAGGCCTGAGAAGAGTTTTAACTTGCCAGAGAGAACTGATCAGTGATCAGCTGCGGACAGTTATCACCACGTGTTATCTAACCATCTGTCCCGCTAACATGCCACCTTTGTAGAACATCAGTACCGTTGAAGCCGTAGGTCTGTCTATCACCTGTAACAAAAATCAGACCGGTCTGCTCATCAGGTGGGCCACGTGATTGGAATGAATGGTAACCGACTGTGTGACTAGATGTACTGGTTTGGCCCACCTAGTGAGTGGATCAGTCTGATTTTAGAGAGAGTGGTCTTCAAGTTGAAGATCTATCATTTTCATGGTACTGATTTCCTACACAGGTGGAATGTTGGCAGGAAAGATGGCACTGTACCCCAAGTTGTGGTACAGTTGCGTGGAGGTGATGAGTTCTCTCTTTTTTTTAAAAATGGAATAATAACATGCAGTTCAACTGTTTTATCCTGAAATCAAAGGTTCATCTGTTTTATCCTGAAATCAAAGGTCCGTAAGCTTTGCTAAAAAAACATAACATGCTCCTCTGGGGCTGTCAACGGGCTGGGCCTCATGGCCCGGATTTTGAACTTTTCGGGCCGGGCCGTTGGGCTGGCCCTATTCAAAATCTGGCAAGGCCTGTTTGGTAGTTCGCAGTACCCGAGAACTTTCGTGTATCAGGCCCCACTGTGGATGGGCCCGCCCTGTTGATCCTAGGTCAGAATTCAATCGGCGAAAACCTTCCAATGGATGGCTAGGATTTCTGCGGATGGCTTCATCGCAAAGTACAACCGGTGAACAGTTGGGATCCTGTTCATGTATGCCACGTGTACGGACACTGTGTGCTTGGAGATAACTTTGATATTAGCGCTCGACATCGATACCTTTACCGGGTCTTGGGCCGGGAAAGGGATTGGGCCTCCCATTTTCAGTGGCTCTGGGTCCCACGTATTTTTCCACCGTCCACCTACTAAATTTAGCTTGACTATCATTTTCACGCGTGTTCCATCTCTACCACGTGGGTCCGCACGAGTAGTTTCTTGCATACACCTATCTATATGATAGATACACCCTTTCTTTTATCGGGATCCCTGGAATGTGTCGTGGTTCCTACATGCTGAGACGATCGGACGATCGGAACCGCCCATGTTTTGGATTCTATGCTATATTAGGGCCACCTAAGAAACATAGTCTGAATGGACGACTCTGATGAGTACTAGTATAGAAGAATCTTGGCCATTATAAAGAAAATTTTCGATGGCCCACAATCGAGTTCATAGATCGACAGTCTGGATCGTCACTGAAGGGCGATTATGGGGTCGTGTCTTGTTTGTGATAGTCCGGAGAATTTGAACGGTTCAAAACATCGGTCTGCCTCAGCATGTGGCACCAATGTGGCGACACATGCTGGTGGCCCTGAATTGCGATGGAGGGAAGACGAACTCTGTTCTTTTGGCATTTTCCTCGGGAGGATGGTCTGAGCGCTTGGTACACTTGGGCCGTCCGATTCGTTTTGTTTATCGCTTTTTGTCCGCTACTTCTGTTTTAAATTTTGGAGGGGCAGGTTTTGTTGGTGTTACCGTCGCCATCACCGTTTTTCTCTCACCCGCCATTTTCTTTGAAGTTCTTCTCTGTCTTGTAGTCTGCGGACTATTGAAGTGAATCCGTAGTCCGCTTGTTCGGTCATGGGTGTGGATGATCCGGACCGTTCAAATGTCACGTACGCTGTGGTGACCTACCTGATGAGCGTTCTGAATCTCACAAGCACATGAGATCTGAGCAGGGCTAGTGCCCCGTCCAGCGCTAGTCAGATTGGCAAGTCAGGCGCTGTCTAGAACTCTACTGAAAATGAGAATGCGAGGGCTAGGGATTATAGCATTTCCATTTTCGGCACCCTCGTACGCATTTCGCCGGATGTGCCGAACAGTACCAATCGCATCCAATTCTCATTCGGGGTTGTTGTTGCAACCAAACAGTCCAAGAATGCGAATGCCATGGAATGTTTGTCCCGACTCAAGGACATGTTATTTGGTCATTTAGAAAGCAAAAGGGTAGTTTAGAAAAGACGAATACTTTGATACTCTGGCTGAGCGTGATAGATGATACGCAGTCACTTAGAAATTAATTGATCATAAATTGCTTACGTGGACTATAAATAATTCAAATTATTGTTACCATGTTACTCTTTTTTGGTCATTGAACTATTTGATTGGTGGACATTTTATTGGATGGCTAGGAATGAAAAACCTGATTTTTATACTTTTTAAGTCCAGTGGACCATAATTTAGTGGGTTTAATTTGTGTTCATATATGCCATGTATATCATTTCTAAGTGACTGCATATCAAGTGTTATATGCAGCCGAGTATCAAATAATTCCTCTTTAGAAAATGTTAGCTCTTCCTCCCAATTCTTTTGAAATCTGAATTTATCCCTGCATTGGCTACAGAGTATGCATACACGTTGCAAGTCGACGAGAAGAGCGACATTTACAGCTTTGGAGTGGTGTTGATGGAGATACTGAGTGGAAAGAGATCCGTCGACACCTCCGAGTTCGGGGACGGGAACAGCATCGTCGACTGGGTGCGGGCAAAGATCAAGACCAAACAAGGAGTGTCGGAGGTGCTCGACACAAATGCGGGTGCGTCATGCGCATCGGTGAGGGAAGAGATGATGTTGGTGCTGAGAGTGGCATTGATCTGCACTAGCCGTAGCCCCTCCGATCGGCCGACGATGAGGGACGTTGTCTCGATGCTGCAGGAAGCCAAGCCCAAGAGGAAGATGCCGGGCAGTGGTGGCGGTGGCGGCACGGGTGGTGATAGTAATGGGAATAGTGGAGGAGGGGCAAGCCCTTTGGTGCAGAAGCCAGCAATGGTCTGTTAATTTAAAATTCAAATGGGGTTTCTTTGGATTGGTATAGAAGAGATTTTTTTTCTTTCTTTTGCAATTTTCTTCTTTTTCTTTACTTCTACTTTTCCTTTTTTTCAAATGATGTAAGTGAGTCTTGGGCTGTGATTTTGATTATTGACTCCGTTTAACCTTCAAAGGTTTTAAGTAAGCTTGGTGATTGCTGGTTTTATATACTTCAAAAGCTGAAACTTTGGTGGAGTTGTTGGGAATATGAAGGGAATGAAGCTACTGAGATTGCATTACATGACAGGGAATTTGGGAGGGAGTTTTCAAAAGTGGAGAAGAGAGAAGGAAGAAGCTCCATTTTTAAGGAATGAGAGGAGTCTACATAGCGTGGAATGGAATTGGGAAGTAGCAATTGTAAGTGATCCTATGGTCCATGGAGTGAAACCTGCATTTGGTGGACCTTCAAATTGTAAATCAATAGACCAGATTTCATAACTAATGCCGGTCACTTGTATACATGTACGACTCAATTGTCACATGTAAAGGGCGCACACGAGTGCACAGCATGAAAAATACACATGCATCGATGTGGGGCTTTTTAAATTAATAAAAAATACTGTTGTATCTTCTGTTGGAACAGGATGATATGATACCTATATTAACCCAATTTTTCTCATTGTTTCCAAACTCGGATGGAATTTAGTAATTCCATAATACCTAATCACACCTAATCCAACGTTCCAAACAGGCCCTTACAAGATGGACCACATTGTAGAATTGCACAACCATGACCATAGTTTGCAAACCAGGTGGGTTAACTCAGGACTATCTCGAGTCAATCTATAGTGTTAACGCCTTCAAAATCGGGGGTCAAGCATAGACTCAACTCCCGAGTTCCAACGCATCACTTATGCAACATAGATAATGATGATTTAATGTTATTTGTGTTAGTGCATTAAAGATGAATGAGATTAAGCCAAAACAGCATATCATACTCCAGAGACAGTTAAATTACGCAAGCGGAAGACTATGATAGATATATAAAATATATAAACTGTTGTAAGTCTCCAGAGTATGAACATGTTACCAGGTTAAATATATCAATGTATACTCCAAAAATGGACAAAATAAATATACAAGGGTGTTCCAAAAGAGCAAACTAAAGTGTAATGGCATCTAATCAGCAACCCTGTAACCCATTCGATCAGAAGATAGTCTACATAGACCCGCCTGATAGCTGCATAAAGGAGGAACTCTCCTCATCATCATAAAAGTCCAGCTCCGCTTCGCAAGCATCGTCATCATCTGAAACTCAAACAGGGTCTGGTTGGTGTGTACACATCATCCCGTAATGTGGGAGTGAGTGATCAACTCAGTGGAACAATAAAGCAGAGGTTAACATGTTATCAATTCAGTCAAGCAGTAACGATAAAGCAGTAAATCACACATTCCTAAGTACTCTTGTTAATGCAAGAATGGTATGAATGTATGATGCATGCCCTCGCCTACGCTCCCTCAGCGACTTCATCTCATGTTTGCGCATAAACAACACTGCCTCAGTGCTTGACCTGCTACGCCTGAACGTACACGTAATGCAGTGTATGCATATGATTACCAAGTTCTTATTAGTCATTTTCATACAGCAGGATTGAGAAACTAAGGTATTGTAAACACTGGAAATCGGCGCCCACGCTGGTTTAAAAGTATTATGGTTTTGGTGGTGGGGGTGATTAGGCTGATTTGGAAATGTTGGAGTCGCCACTAGCCAAATAATCTCAGAATCTCGCGGTCGGTTAGAACCACGGAATACGTAAGGTTGGAAAAATCCGAAGACTCTCCGACCTTAGATTGACTCCTGATCTGCGATCCGGGATTCCGGGTAAAGGACCTTGGTTACAAAGAGAGAAGGTGTTAGGTACCCTCTCTGCCCGTACAAACGTACGGTCTCTACTTAGTGTGGTAAAATATTCTCAAAGGATGATGATGATGTTGTAGTCATGATGGGACTAGTCACACGTGGATTTCTGATATAACAAGATCCAAAATTTCGGCAGGCCACAGAGCATACGTCCGACAATATTTATAGAGGGTGGATGTGATGATGCTTATGTAAAAAGGTAAGAAAAATGGACTACATCACTAGAAATTTTTGATGTGATAGGATCCGATGTACGGCAAGTCACAGAGCATACGTTCACTAAAGATCTAGAGAAGCAGGGGGTTGAGAAGGGAGTAGATGTCATGATGAGTGCTTGTAGGATGATGAATCTTTGGCTTGGTCTTGAGTAGGCTATAGATTGAACTATGATATTTTTGGGCTAGGCTTGTAGATTGGAAGGGTTGAGGTGAAGGCTAGGGGGTGGCTGGAAATTTTGGGCTTGAAGGCTTGGGAGCCCCTTCCCTTCCTTCACTCTCCTCTTCACTCACTCTCTTTCTCTCACTCTCCTTCTCACTCTCTCTCCCTCTCTTCCTCTCTTTTTGTTAGTGTGTTGAAATGAGAAGAGGAGAGGGCTATTTATAGCCCTCTCCAATGGCATTGCCGTAATTATTAGGCTTGAAAGGGTTGAAAGGTGAGGTGGCAAGTGGTGATTGGTGGAGGAGAGAGAGATGTCACATGGCACACTCCCATTGGATCTTAAGGCCGGTAAAACTGTAAATAATGGAGATGGGAGGGGTAAATTCGAGGGAAAGTTGACTTTTGGACGCTGGGACAGCTGTCCACACGCGAGCCGCGAGTGGCGGCAACCGGATTACCGCAAGCGGTAAGTCAGTCACAGCCCGCGGCAGTCAGACTGCCGCCCGGGATGCACTGGGGCTGGGTTTGCACATGCAGGCTTCGTGTGGTGCTCTGGTTCGTCCAGTGGTCTCCTTTTGTGTTTTTCGGGGCTTAAAGTGATGGATTTTGATACAGATAGGGAGTTCTAGCTAAGGTATAGGGTATAGGCGGGGCTGTATTTGTGTTGAATGGTTTAGATCGAGGTTTTGGATCTTGGTTTTAAGATTTGGAAATTTTGGCCTGGGGTTTTGGGTTTAGATTGGGATTGGGGTGTGGTTCAAGATGTGATCATGATTCCTGGGTAATTTTAGCCTTCTTAAGATGTCAGCCCAGGTGGAGTGTCTACAGGTACCTCCCTTATATCAATACCCAAACAATGATCCATTCTAGGGTCGTCAGTCCTAGTTAAACTCATACGATATTACGGTTCTAGGTCGCTGCAAAGGGCTCGTCGCCAAATCAGTACAGGCCTAGTTCATACTCTGATTACTACGGAAAGGCTCATCGCATCAACGCAGGTTCAGTGTATGCTCGAGGTCACTACAAAGGGCACGTCTAGGGCTGTCAGGGTTGTTGCATGAAATCGTTACACCACTCCCCCATCACCCATCACGGCTTCGTCACCAAAACAGTGTAGGCCGACAGCTCGAATACAGTGTCCCATATCACTGTATTCGAATCACGAGTCTGGGTTGCTCACTGGTCACTACGGAGAGGCTCGTCACCCCAACGTAGGCCGACAGCTCGACCACGGTGTCCCATACCACCATGTCCGGCTCATGAGTCTTAGCGGATCGAGGTACCAAGGTTAACGGAGTTTCCACTGGTGAGTTTGGTACCTTAGGTTCAAGCAGTAGCGTCCAAATATGGTGAACATACATAGGGCCAATCGGGTTACTTGACGAGCTCGACTAGCACGAGCGCACATCAAGTGGATCGACATGAAGTGCGTAATCACTCCGTGTGGCCTAACCACTGTCGATAACCGAAGTACGGCTCAGATTCGTTGAACACATCCTGTGTGGCGAAATAACATCATCCACCAATCTGGGATCGGTTACCGATTGCCTGGACTATACAATAGCCCCAATCACATTCAATTACAACAGAATATCCTAAAAAATAGTTAAAGCAATTATAAATCAAGATTTTAAATCATACAATCATGTCCACTTTAGGGCTGTCAGGGCTATTGCACGGAATCGTTACACCACTCCCCCATCACCCATCACGGCTTTGTTGGAATACAACTTAAACATAGATTTATACATATGCATTACATAGAGAAACAGACACTATAATATACGGTACATGGAGGAAAGCATACACATAGTTAAAGGAGTTGAGAATCATATCTCAACACCCTTACACATTACAATTGATTAACTACTTACTCATTCAGGCATTTCAACAAACACTTTAGACTACATACATCAAAATATATGATGCATGTTGATCACATAGGTATTAGGCTAAATCCTTTCACTAGGGAATTGCCCCAATTATAACACGCGTGCACCCATGACGGATAGTCATGGCAAGCATGAATCCAAGTTCCATATTCATTCATTCATTTCCACAAACACTTGGGCTACACACTTTATCGCATATAACGTATATTTGGCCGTGGCGTGATTTAGGGCAAGTCCTTTCGCTAGGGAGTTGTCGCATACATAATAAGCATATAGTCATGGCAAATAATTATGTTAGGCACAAATCCAAATTTCATACGTATACGGTATTTTCTACAAATACAAGGAATACAGTATATTCAACATAGTTAACGTATATCTGAAAAATGAAACGGACAGCACTTTGTACATGTGCAATAACATCCACATTAGTAATATATCATTAATTGACATTGAAAGCCTTGAAAACCATAACCTATACATTTAAAGTCCGCACCTTACGCTGGTAAACATGTAACGGATTCGTTTGAAACACGTAGTCTTTGTCACTGGCAGGATGGCAACCTATAACGTGAACTAGGTTAGCTATTTTATCATTTCAACTATTGAAAACCCTAGAACAGCTTAGGAGTTGAATTTCTTACCTAAGAACGGGATCGGTATCGTTGGTAGAGTAGTACGGAAGAGCTAATTCAGCCCGTGGAATGATGGGATTGAATCCCAGGGATGAACTCCAACTCTCTCTCTCTCTCTCTCTCTCTCTCTCTCTCTCTCTCTCTTTCCTCTCTTCTCTCTCCAAGGGTTTCCCAAATTCGTATGGGATGAGAGAGTGAGGGCTTAAGGCCCTTATATAGGCCCAAACTGATGGGAATAGCCCCAGGGCCAAGGTATACTTAGGTTATGTCCAAAGAGCATCTGTTTCAGCTCAACGAAGCATTTCTAAAGCCCCCCTTGAGCCAAAGGTCGGACTTAAGCTCACAGACCTTGGATCTAGGTTGAGTTAAGTTTTCGTTCCAATCAAGTTTCCAGATCGCATGTGGCGGACCAGTTTTAATTCAACGGTTACCGAAACTCGATCAGGGCCACAAGTACACTGACCTGTGTATGAAATTTCTCCTGATCCGAGGGTGTATTTGGGTCAGATTCTGATGGTCTGATTGCTTATATTCGGCCCACAAGCGACAAGTCTCAGATTATTTAAATTATATTTAATTTCTAAAGAAAACCACGTTTTCTCACACTCTTCACTCCGGGCTCAAGCGAATAGCCCCGGGACACTATCTGGATTTGATTTCTGAGATGGTTGTCAAGCCTAGCGAGGCGGTCCTAATTATATAATTTCGTAGCAATCGGACTTTCGATGTGCGGTCCATATCCGATACGGAGTTTCAATGTACTCCCGAGAGCAACTGGGTAATGAAATTGATCCTAGATTTCAGGGTAACCTAGTGTCGATGATTCTACAAGTTTTGGGTCTTGCAGATCATACTTAAAGTGATTCAAGCGAATTTCACAGCTAATCTAGTTTAGCATTAGGTAAACTTGTCTAATTTCTAAAGGATTTGAGGTTTGAAAGGTTCATAAGGGGTTAGGATCTACTCCTTGCCTAAGGACATCTAACTCCAGGTTGGCAAAAATCTGAGGCGTTACATATAGTCTCAATCATAGGCTTGTCATTGAGTTGGCAAAATCAAGCAGGACTTTATTTTGTGTGTGTGTGTGTGTGTGTGTGTGTGTGTGTGTATAGTCATGCTCCACTGCGCACCTACACATGTGCGCACCTTTGCACACGTGCCATGGGTGTCTAATCTGAACGGTTCATGTGATGCGGAATCCCATGAAACCTTATGTGAGAAAATTTCACCCCGATCTAAAATTCTGGTGGGCCATAGCAAAGAGAAACGCAAATCAAGGGAGGAAACTGTTTTCATTTTTCATGGCCCATCAAAGTTTTAGATCAAAGTAAAACTTGGGCTGGGGGGTTTCACGAGGTGCTGCTTCACATGAACGGTTCAGATTTTGGATCCACATCAAGTATGATGGGTTCTCAAAAAAGTTCGTATGTAATACGTACGAACTGGTTCGCAGGTGAGCGTTTCCGTGTGTATAATATATATATATATATATATATATATATATATATATATATATATATATATATATATATATATATATATATATATATATTTTGATCAATGGATCTCCATGTCCTGTTAATTTGCTAATAGACTCACTCTTCCGAAGGCAGCAAAGGCATTGGGTTGACTCAGAACTTATTTAAGTTGCCAAAGTAGTTTTGTTTCACCTACTTAGGCATATTAGAACAAAGGGTTTTTTAGATAATTTCAGACAAGGTAGAAGCGAGGAAGAAGATGACAATGATGTTGATGATGACCATGACATTTATTGACGCCATTTAGCTGGTGATATGAATACTAGCTAGCTAGCTGGTGTCAAAGCTAGTTGGGTCTCACCACGATGTATGTGTTTATTTACATTGTCCATATTTTTTGCTATCTCCAAAAATAAAGTAGATCCAAATCTCAAGTGGCCTACGCTATAGAAAACAATGGGATTGCACGCCAGTTGAAAACTTTTTAAGGATTGGAAAAGTTTTGGATCTAAGTTGATATTTGCGTTTTTCTTTTATTCGGGTACGTGACCTTACGAAGAAGTTGGATAAGGAATAAACATCACCGTGTCCTTAGGAAATTTTCAATGGTGGACATCATTCTCTCAACTACTTTCTGTGGCGTGGTCTATTTGAGCTTTTGGATCTGCCTAAATTTTAAGCTAATGCCCTAATATGACCTGGCAAAATAGATGGACAGCATGGATAAAACACATTATGCATCATGGAGCTTACCGAGCTTCGACAACAGTTAGCTGGCGGATGTTTGAGTCACTAGCCAAAGTGCATCCGAAAAAATTCATATTTAAAAAGATGACCCAAATTCAAATTTGATAAGAATTAGATAATGATGGTGATAATGACCGCGATGATGACAAGCACACAAATCTGCGCCTGAAGAAAAACCTAAGAATCTAGATTTGAAATGAAAAGAACAGAATTTTTATTTTTTTTTAATTATTATTAATTATTTTAAAGTTATTAGAAGAAGATGAAATAAATAAATAAATAAAGAGAGGAAAATAAGATAAATGAGAACTAACCATCTATTATGAGTAAATACATAGATAAGATAAAATAAAATAAAATAAAAGCTAGCCTAGCCAACTTGGACGAATTGACCCAACGATTAATCAACACCAAGCAAAGTCTTGGTTTACAAACTATGATCACGATATCTGAGTGTTTGGTGGCCAACATATGTTTGGATAAGAACTGAATGGATGGTCCAGATTTATGGACTCTTTTAGGTGGCAATACTTGGTGTATGAAATCCCTCCTGTCATTGGGAAAGGACGGTCGAATTCATTTCCAAGGGTTGGTTCCGCACTGCGCGGATCCTGCCCCTGTCTGGACCGACCATGTGGACCCAGCCTAATGTATGTGTTTCACCATAAATTCGGACGCGATTTGGCTAGTGACGCTGCCACTGGCCACCTGGCTAGTGGTCGGTGCTATGTGGGCTCCATTTTTACACATCATTTTAATAATCTATTCTATAAATGAGGCAGATCAAAATCTTAGGTCGACCACACCATGGAAAATTAGTAGTGATTGAAATTCACCATTAAAAACCTCCTAGGGCCCACTGTAATGTTTATTTGACATCCAATATGTAGATCAGGTCATACAGACCTCAATGAAGGCAAAAAACAAATATCAGCATGATCCAAAACTTTCGTAGCCCCAATAATTTTTTAATGGTGGGAGTTCAATCAGCACTATGTGGCCCACTTAAGATTTTGATCTAGCTTAATTTTGGGTTCATGTTATAAAATTATTTGGAAAAATGAATGGACGGCATGGATGAGACACATACATCATGTTGGGGTCCACGAAACACCGACCACTAGTCATTGGCTTGTGGCAAGGGGAGTAGCCAATCCGTTTCCCATAATTCCAACAATGATGATCTGGACCGTTTGTTTGGTGCCACTCAAAATGGACACTCAAACAAATCAAGTCCACTCATGAGAAAGAACTGAAAATATAATTACAAGTGTACACTAATTGAGTTAGCTCGGTTAGTTCGCTCGACTCGTCTCAAAAAAGCTGGATTCCAATGGGTTCAAAACTGATTTCAAGCCAAGTGGAGCTGATTTTTTGAGCCTGAAAAAATTTCAAGCCCAGTTCGAGTATGCCCGAACTCAACTCAACTCAGATCCAACCCCAACTCAAATTGAACTCGGATTGAACTAGTTCGGTGACTCTATTATTTATATATTGATGTTGGTGAGCAAGTGTTTGATGAAATGACTCAACCAAGGTGGAGAAGGTATGAATATGAAACAAATACCTCTATATTTGATTTTTATGTCGTCTGCTAAGTGTTTGATGAAATACCTATAAACTGACCGTGCTCTTTACATTTTGTGAGAAATTGAAGGTGCAATCTATATGTTTGAGAAAATGCTGCATATGTTCGAACTTAGCTTGAACGCCGAGCTGAGCTGACCGGAGTTCGAGCTGGTCAGCTAGTGGCTGAGCCAAGTCGAGCTGTGCCAAGCTCGACTGGTGTACACCCCTAAATATAATAGAACTGGTGGTCAGTCCACATTCGGCTGTCAAAGAAACAAACTACCAGGTAATTCTTCACAGCACAAGTGGAATATTAATGAATCAATCGAGTCCGTCCATCTAGTTGCCCCTGCTTTAGATGGATAGTTTTTTCCAAATACACAAATATCCGATTACCCTATCCATCTGAAAGTGTTCTTCAAATATACCCTATGAGATGGAAATAGTTAATGGCCAAAACTTCATCATTAGAAATTTGGAGAAATGAATGGACAGGATTGTCTGATTGGTATTATTTTAAACCATGAGTCATCCATGGCAGAACTCACTAGATGGACGGCCTTGATCGATTCATCTTTCTCCGATGTGTACCCTGGGGTTGATGGATCTACCATATTCCGGTTCTCCAGCTCTACCGATCATCTCCCCTCTGGATAAAGCCATAAAAAATAATAATAATAATAAAATAAAAATCCCTTTCGTCATGTCTACTTAATTGCATCATTTTGAGCATGATCGATCTGACAAAACTTGTAAATGGGCCAAGCTGGTTGGGTTTAAGTTTGGCTGGCCCGGCCCGATGGCTAAGTTTCTAGGCCCAGGCCCGGCAATCAGGACCGGCTCGGCTCATTTAGTAATTACGCATTTGAAATAAGGGAGCAGATTAGGTGCGCCCCAGCCTCACCAAGAAGGTCCAGCCCTTACCATGGGGCCTACCTTGATGTATCCATTTTATATCCACACCGTCCATCTATTTTTCCATATAGTTTTAGGACACGAGGCAAAAAATGAAGAAGTCCTAAATCTCAGATGGACCATACTATTGGAAACAGTGGTGATTGAATGCCCTACCGTTAAAAACTTATTAGGGCCCACCGTAAAGTTTCTGAAATGTTTATTTGTCATCCAACCTGTTGATAAGGTCATATAAACATAGATGAAGGGATAAAACAAATATAAGCTTGATCCAAAACTTTTGTGCCCATTAATGGTCAATCACCACTATTTCCTATGATATGTTTGACCTGATAATTGAATCTGCTTTATTTTTGAGCCCATGCACTAAAATGATCTAGAAAAACGGATGGATGGTGTGGAAATAGAATACATACATGATGGTGGGCCCCATGGTAAGGCCCCATGATACATATGAATGGGCTGCATCTTTATGCTGGCATCAAAATGTCCATCTATTTTTCCATATAGTTTTAGGGCACGAGGTAAAAAATGAAGAAGTTCTAAATCTCAGATGGACCATACTATTGGAAACAGTGGTGATTGAATGCCCTACCGTTAAAAACTTATTAGGGCCCACCGTAAAGTTTCTGAAATGTTTATTTGTCATCCAACCTGTTGATAAGGTCATATAAACATAGATGAAGGGATAAAACAAATATAAGCTTGATCCAAAACTTTTGTCGCCCATTAATGGTCAATCACCATTGTTTCCTATGATATGTTTGACCTGATAATTGAATCTGCTTTATTTTTGAGCCCATGCACTAAAATGATCTAGAAAAACGGATGGATGGTGTGGAAATAGAATACATACGTGATGGTGGCTCCATGGTAAGGCTCCATGATACATATGAACGGGCTGCATCTTTAGGCTGGCATCCATGGATTGACCATTCGGCCGAGTTGGGTGACTCAGCGGAGTTGCGACTTGTTTTCGGATGTTATGAGTTGTCCGAGTCTCCGAGTCAAAAAACCACGCGGGTATCCGCTCTACAGCTTCTATTAGAGGCCTGGTCCTGACCCATGTCACTAAAACATGGGAGCGGATCGTATGGCCTTGGCCTCACCTAAGATGGTGTGTCCCTTGCTGTGGAGCCCACTTTGATGCATGTATTTTATATGTCCAAGCTGTCTGTCCATTTTCCATATCATTTTAGGGCATGAGCCCAAAAATGAAACAGGTCTAAATCTTAGGTGGTCCATACCATAGGAAACCGTGGTAATTGAATGCCCATAGTTAAACACTTCCTAGAGCCCATTATGATATTCCGGTAACATTTATTTGCCATCCAACTTGTCGATAAGGTAAAAAAAAAAAAAACCTAGATGAAAGGAAAAAACGGATATCAACTCAAAACAAAAATTTTATGACCTACAATAAGTATTTATTGGTCAATCACACTCTTTCCTATGTTATGGTCCACCTGAGATTTGGATCTATTGCATTTTTGGGCTCATGCCCCAAAATGATATGGAAAAATGGATGGACATCTTGGATATAGAACACATACTTAAAGATGGGCCCAATCATAATGGCCACACCTAATCCTCTCCCTTCCAAGCCCATGCCCAACCAGATCAAGTATATATTGTGCCCAGGGCTGAAAGTCTAGCGGGTTCAACCTGACTAACCCAACATTGGGTTAGGCTTGGGCATGATGTATCGGGTTTGGTCTCAAGCTTGGGCTATATAAACACTAACCCGATAAAAAGTTTAGGTCTAGCTGGAGTTGAGGTCTCGGGTTGTGTTGGTTGTTTGCGTCGAAGGCATAGGAAATTCTAATGTTGTTGGGTGTCATTGGTCCATGCCATTTCCGATGACTCAAGCTAACAAGATATGCTAGATTTCTCTCTACCAAATATATATTTTAACTTGTTTATTTAGTAAAAAATGAATTCTTTATGATAAATAACTACATATATAATTTATAAAATCATATGTACAAAAAATAGTACGTGTATTGGAATATAATAGACTGATGTAATAATGAAAATAATAGTCTGTTTCCACTTGATCAACCTGACCGAGCCCACTTGGGTTAGTCTCAACCCCAAGTTGAGTTAGATTGGATTAGGGTTGAGCACCAGCCCTACCCAACCCGCTTGACTTTCAGCCCTAATCGTGCCTGAAAGCTAATGTCAAGGCATAGAATCCAGTCCATGGGCCTGAGCCCAAACTAAGCCCAAAGCATTCCAGGGCAGCCCCTCTCTATAAGCCCAAGGTGAGTTATTTGATACTCTGGTAGCATATGATGGCTGATAGTCGGGTACTCAGAAAACCGTACAAATCGCATACATGAAACTCAAAATAAACCTACCAAATTGTAGAATCTACTGTCATTAACTTGCCATCCTAAAATCAGAAAATCAGAATTCATGGTCACTTGGTTGTTGAAGTAAGCGAATTGGATACTTCACACTTTAACGGTCCAATAAATATCCACGAATCTGTTAGTTAATAATCAAAGAAGGTTGATTTTTCGTTCATGACAAATCTAAATTATTACTTATTTGCCACTTGCGCAATTTCTACGTAATTTCCAATTGCGTCATCCATCACGCTCTGCCATAATATAAAAGTTGTTCAGCAAGCGAGCAGATTAGGTGCAGCCCTAGACGTGTGGCCCACATTAATATATTTATTATATATCTACGCCATCCATCCGTTTTTTCAGATCATTTTAGGGTATTATTATAAAAATGAAACAGTTCCAAATCTCAGGTAGATCATACTCTAGAAAAAGAGTGGTGATTTAACATCCACCATTAAAAATTTCGTATGGACCACTTAATAACCATCGTAATTTTAATTTTCCATCCAACCTGTTGATAAGGCCATAAAGACCTGGACAAAGAGAAAAAACAAAAAATCGAATTGATCCAATACTTTTGTGGTCCACAATAATTTTTTAATGGTCATTCACCATTGATTTACGCTCTGTGGCCCCATAAGAATCGGATCTTCTTATATTTTCGAAATGATACCCTAAAATTAGCTGGAAAAACGGACGGACGGATTGGATCTATAATATACTTATCAAGGTGAGTCCCAAGTCGCACCTTGGGTGAGGCCGGGCCGCACCTAATTCGCTCCCGTGCTGCAACCGTCGTGCAGACCACGATGAGCTTGTGACTCGTGAATTGTGCGTGGGCAACCGTCCGAATATCAAGATCCGCAGTAGAGTTATATTCGGACGGTTGGATTCCGGTAACACGAGTGCCACTGTTACGTGTACGGTTTTAAGTGCAGCTCTTCCTACGAAACCACCAGACCGGTTTTGACTTGTAGTTGCGAAATGACAGTTTTGTCCTTGCATTTTCCATCGGACAACACGGTAATAAGGACACGAATTTCCTCCGTTGATGTATGTGTGGAATCCATTCCGTCCATCAGTTTCTCCAGCTCATGTTACGTCATGAGCCCAAAAACATGAGAGATGCAGTACTCAATTGGGCCACAGCATATGAAATAGTGGGGATGGAAATGCCTGCCGTTGAAACCTTGGTATGCAGATGTTTTTGATCCAGACGCTACTTGTGTTTTCCATTCATTCCGGTGGGAGCAACCTTATGAACGGTTTGGATGGCTCCATAAAGGTTTTAACGGTGAGCATTTTATGTTCCCACTGTTTCGTGTGGCACGGCACGCTTGAATTTCTGGATATGATGCACGTTGTGGATGTGACAATAATCAATAGAGAAGTAACGACCATGCACGTGGATACGTGGCTAAGATCCAGCCGTTCATGAGGAATAATAGTCAAATGGGCCATAAACACATGGCTCAATTTCAGAAGGCATCCTTACACGGTTAGAATGCCCGATCAACACAATTTTGGTCACTTTTACAAGGCCACCATACACACAAGAACTATGATAATCCTGACCATCCATCCAGCAGTGCAACTCCTGATGGATTAGCCAAAACATTAACCAACAATCTTTGGCAATCGACGGTCGAGATCTTCCCACCGGTGTGAATTTGGAAAGTGGTCAATGGGTCGAGCAGTGGAGCGTGGTCATTACGGAATAAGGCGACTGCTAGTCTACCATTGGCCGTCTGCCCATCAGGCCTGAAGTCCTAGCCCACCGGGCCGGGCTCACCAACAGTGGCCTGGGCGAAAATGGAAGCCCGTTTATTAATGGGCCGAGCTCAGACTTCTTCTTATAGCCTTTTTCTTTAATCTGGACCGTTTAAAGTTTCAGTGGTAGTTTTGTACCATATCATATAAGGTGGGCCACAGCTAGTGAACAGCTTGTATCTTGTACAAAAGTAAATGGTCAGGCCGGACACGGACCGGCCGGCCCCCGCACTTTGGACGGCCCTCCCAATGGCGGGAAACGGCCGATCCAATCCAAAGAAGGGCATTGTCGTCATTTCACGTATTAAATGAATCTCGAATCGCGCCTGGATGGATCGTCAACGACGTACGGAGGCGGTGATGAGAGAGAAGGACCCGAATTCTCCTCCTATCCAAGAGGCAGTTTGGACCTTCTCTCGTTGTTTTAGAAATCTAGGTTTCTTCGATTCCGCTTTTAGGGTTCTTTCCTTGTCTTTTGTCCCCGATTTTTAGCAGAGGTATTCCAGATTTCGAGGCGATTTCGTATTCTTGGGAGGGGATTAATCAGATCTGGAAGTGATTTTGGAGTTTTTTGGAGCCTTGGGTTTGGAAATACAGAGAAGGGGTTTGGGTCTTTGGTTAGCGTCTTCTTGAATTGGGGCTGGTGCTGTTGGATCTGATGATGGCGGAGGAAACAACGACATCGCGTTACGTGAAGCTTACCAAGGATCACGATGCGCCGATGGAGGAGATTCGGCCCGGCGAGCTCAATCAGCCCGTTCAAATCCCTCAGGTCAGTTTTCCTTTTTTCTTTTTTTTTTTTTTTTTTTTTTTTTGAGATTTTTTTGTAGTAAAATCTTGAAGTTCTTTTTTTTTTATCTAAGATCTATTAGAATTTATTGGTACGTTATCCAGACCGTTGATTGAGTGGGCCTCACTTTCGATGGATGCATCACCATCCAAGCGTTATACTAACTAATTGATGTTGGCTGCATGAATCCTTATCCCAACTCACTGTCGAATGTTGGTGGATGTCTGTCGACAATTTGCACAGAATTGATGAGCCTAGTCATCTGATCAGTTGGCATTTTCCTGTTAAATGGCAATTGCCGCTATCTTTCTTTTTTCCTTACCTTCCTCTCTTTGGTTGCTAGTCAAATGGTTAAAATATTATCCATTCATGGGATATCTCTTCCACGGTTGATCCATCAGAGGTCTTACCCAATGGACGGTCCAGATCATGAACTGTTACATTGGGTGTCCAATGCCTGTGGTGTATCGATGTGCGTTGCCCTCAATGTTTATATGAAATGCATTAATGTGTCATTTGGTAACTCTGAATGAACATGGTGAGAGGCGATGACAGGATGGCGTCAAGGAGTTGGATTGATTTACTTTTGTTGAGAATAAAATGCAGTAATGGTGTCAAGGAGTTGGATTGATTTACTTTTGTTGAGAATAAAATGCAGTAATGGTGTCAAGGAGTTGGATTGATTTACTTTTGTTGAGAATAAAATGCAGTAAGCCTGTTTGGTTTTCCAATTTCCTATGAAATGCGAAGTAAATGAGCCAGCGTTATCGTTTCCAAGTGTTTGCTTTAACATGAATTATAGGTTGTAAATTGAGAGTCAAATGCACTTGTAAAGAAAATAGGTAAAATTGTAATCATTATAATTTATATTTGCACATTATAAAACTACCATTTTTACAATGGTTTCTGGGTGAACCAAACAATGTAGCAAAATCATCATTGCAGTAAAATGTAAGTTATGTCACCACAAAATTACAAGAGTAAATAATCATAACCCATTTACAGTCATTTACTGTTGTAATTGGAAAACCAAACGGGCCCTAAATCTATTTGTTCCTATAGCGTTGTTGTCTTACAGAGGAATCATTGTGTCATGATGGGCAAGTTTGTACATGTTGTGCCCATGGTTCTGGAATCCCAATTGGATCAGTGACCTGTGACACAATGGCTGCAGAAATGGTCCATAGTAAAATTCAGAGATGGGATTCGTAGAATCATCCAATCTTGAAATTTTTTTGGGGTACTCCATCCAGCCCATCATATCAACAGTCTGGATCACTCTTTTTTTTTTTTTTTTTTTTTTTTTTTTTTTTTGGGGGGGGGGGGTGTTGTAAAAGGTGGGGAGCTCACCACCTGTATCTGTGTTGAACAGTCTGGAGCACTGGAGGAACATGGGCCCCACTTGTACAAAGTAGATGAATCATGACACTATTCATGTAAGGATGCATTAGGACTTTATGATTCTTCCCCAGTTGCATTTCTACTTCTTTGTTGCATAGAGGTTGATCTTTCAGATCGAGTCAAGTCCAGATTTGTTAGTGTGCTGCTGTTGTTCAGGAGCTTTTGTGGAGTTGAGGATTTTGTTTTGTAATTCTTGAAGCTGCTCTTGGATAAATTGGGTGGTTGTGTTATTGGGCAGTTGGAGGTTCATAGATGCCATGAGTGTGGACAACCCCTTCCCGAGAGTTATGAGCCCCCTGCTGACGAACCTTGGTCGACTGGGATTTTTGGATGTGCTGAAGATACAGATAGTTGTAAGATTTCTTTCCTGTTATACTTGTAGCGTGTATGTATTCAGAGAGGTAACCATTTTCTTTAGAATAACATTAAGTGTGTTTTGATACTTGATTCATATCCTTGCTGATAGAATATAGATTGTGTTTCTGCTATTTGAAGTCATAAACTGTAAGACAGCACATGTTCTAGAATGTGGATGTTCTACTTTTGTTGAAAATGTAATGGATGTTTACGGAGGCATCAGTATCAGGCTGGCTTTTGAGGTTTAGCTAATACAGTCAATGCAACATGCAATTTCATCCAAGCAATTTGTCTCATAAGCACTACCTAAAGAGCTTTTGTGCCTCATCTGTTTTCCAAAACCATAAAAATACACTCTCAAGTCTGCCTTTGTCAAGCATGCCTCTTGAAGATCCCTTGTGTGAACGAGACAATTATCTTTAGTATATTGCTCAAAAAATATATTTACAATTTCTCATGATGATAATTTTATAGACCAGAATGACTATGAAATAAGTTACGAGGTTTTCTTAGACATTTATTCGTGACCAAGATGAGTAATCATCTTTTGCAATTTTGCATTTTGGTCTAGATGGGTGGGCCATTTAATTGGCTTCTTTTCTCTTTGATTTCCAATTGGCTTCTAATTCTTAATTACGATAATTTGAATGGTGAAAATATGCTAGTAACAACTCAAGGATGTTTAGTTAATGCGGACGAATGAGATTATGAGGCTATGTGAGTAAAGGATGCCCTTATTCAACCGACCAAAAAAAAAAAACTTACTTTTAAGGCCCAAACCAATTTTGAAAAGCATACCTCACACATCCATTTGTTTTATTTTTCTTAATTTTCTCATGGAACATTTTATTTACTTCCACCCCCATACCCATTGTTGGTTGGTTGATTTGCCCATCCCTACTGTTAATGTATTTAATTGCAGGAAAAGAGGAAGGAAGTAGTTTGTGGTGTTAGATGATCATGAACATGACAATGAAGAACTGGGCATTTCACCTTATAAATTACTAACTAGCCAGATGAGATTGGCTTCCAATTACAGTGGGTGAAGACTCAAAACGCCTATGTAGATGAATTATTATTTATATATATATATATATATATATATATATATATATATATATATATATATATATATATATATATATATTGGGGGGGGGGGGGGGGAGTTAGGATGAACAATGCAAAGTTACTCCTAGTTTTAAGGATGCATTAGAATACCCCTTAATATCATCATTATGATGACGACTAAAGAGGATACCATGCCCTGGGGACAATTTGATTTAGTGCAAGATGCCAAGAACGGCTTCAGGATGACTAGAATGAGGAGCATGCATGAACTAGCCAACCAAACTCATTGCATGAGACAAATCCGGTTGAGTAATCATCAAATATATCAATCTTCCTAACCAAGAACTGATACATGCGAGGATTATCAAGAAGTTCCCCATTGTTGACCCAGAGCTTCTTATTAATTTCCAGTGGAGAATCTATAGGTTTGATACTAAGATTCCTAGTCAAAGTCACCAAATCAAGAGCATATTTCCATTGAGACAAAACTATGCCCTTCTTGAACCAAGAGACTTCAATTCCAAGAGAGTATTTTAATGATACCAAATATTTGGGACTGTTAAAATACCATCCTCACACTTTAAATTTCCAACATCACTGGACTCTATTGGCATTAGTAATAAAGGATGCAATACTAAACTCTAAGGATAACCAAACCTACAATGTTAGAGATAAAGATGTTCTTATGGATATTAAGACACTTATTAGAAGAAGACAAAGAAGAAGAAACCCGGGGCATGTTTGGAAAGATGCATTAGATAGAATTAACACCATTATTACATAATGATTGTGTGTCTAGAAATATCATGGTATTTTGAGCATCCAATCCTATGTTTGGGATCAAATTCTTCCTTTTAGGAAAACACAATATTATATGAAACTAGCATTTGGTGGATGTTAAAATTGTAATCAAATGACTGAATTTCACAATTGATGTCAGTCATCTATATTCATATGCAACTCGAGTGTCACGTGTAAAGGGTGCATATGAATGGACGACATGGATAAAACGCATGCATCAACGTGGGGCCACAGGTGTTGTGGATTTTGAAATCCATCAAAAATCATGTTGTACCTCCTATTGGGACTGGAAGATCAAATACCTGGATTAGTCCAATCCTTCTCATCGTTTCCAAACACCAGATGGAATTTATATCTCACTTAATGCAATGCAATACCACACAATCTCGTGTTCCAAACAGGCCCTAGAAGAAGAAGAAGAAGAAGAAGAAACCTTAGAAAAACTTAAGCTCTAATACCATGCTAAGAAGAAGGAGAGAATTTGAGAGAAAGAGAGCATATGGGGTTGGGATGTCCGCCCCCTCTTAAGTATAATAATGGAAGAAAAGGTAAAATTACATATATGCCCTCATATAAAGGAAAAATTAAATGAATGCTAAGGGTCAAATAAGGAAAGCATGAAGTAAAGATGAAATGCTAAAACATAAAAGATAAAGGCCCATAACATATGAGACCTGGGTGTATGTCCCTATGGGCCCAGTCATAGGCCCACATGCATATAAGCATGAAGTAAAGATGAAATGCTAAAACATAAAAGATAAAGGCCCATGACATATGAGACCTGGGTGTATGTCCCTATGGGCCCAGTCATAGGCCCACATGCATATACACCCACAGATCCCAACACCCTCATGATCCTTGAAGAAAACACCTTTTTAATGATTTGGTACAGACTTCTAACCGAACTTACAAGTCCCTTCCCTTGGTACCTCTTCGGGGTTAAGAGCAATGAATGGTGATTTTATTTCCTTGTCGACTATCATTGCACATTTTAATTACTTCCACCCCACCCCCTTGTTAGTTTAATTTGCCTATTGCTATTATCTAGGCATACAACCATAGGAAAGAAGGTAGAAGATTATGGGGTTAAATGATCATGAACAATGATAGAGAAAAACTGAGAGTTTCATTTATTGAATTGCATTTGGTGGGATGTAAATTCCATCATGCGTTTGGAATCTATAGGAATGATTAAATTAATCCATGTATTTGACCTTCCAGCCCTAGTAGGAGATACAATGTAAGTTTTGATGGATTTCAAAATCCACTAGACCTATGAGACCCACATTGATGCATATGTTTTATCCATGCTGCCTATTTATATGCGCCCTTTTCACATGACACTCGACTTGCATATGAATATAGGTGACGGGCATCATATGTGAAATATGGTTCGTTGATTACAATTCCAACATCTACCAAACGCTGGTTTCACGTAATACAATGTTTTTCCCAAAGAAAGAATTTGATCCCAAACATGGGATTTGATGGTCAAAATACCATGGTATTTCTAGAAGAGTACTGCAAGAGTAATCATTATGTTAATACCATGTAATGCAATGCAACACAATACGAGCTTCCAAACACGCCCCAATAGTTTACGAAAAGTATGGGGAACTGCCATTTTTCTGTTGTAGATACTTTATAATTTCTAAATTCTATTTGTACATCGTTTGATCGCCAATGGCAATCTATTTGAAGATACGTAGGGTAAGAAACATAAGAATATTTGTATATTCTTCTGCCCATGAAAAGAAGGTAGCCGAGCCCATCGAAACAGCTTGTGTACTCTTGGGTAGAAACAGCGGGTTATGCTCATCCTGTCATTGTGGAAGTTTCCCCCTTTTGATCGGCTTTCTTCATATTAGCATTGGGCTGTATTGGCCTTCCGGCCTTTTTGTTTTTCTAATAAAATATCCTTTTGCCAGTAAAAGAAAAAAAAGAAGGTAGCTGAGCTCATCAAAAGCCGCATCATAGAATGGGCTTCCCTTAGCCCTCAAATTCAGTGGTTGTGCTCCTAGGGAATGGTTGAGGCTTCTCATTGAGAGCATGAGGGCCAAATCACCTTGGAAAGCAGGTCCCTTAATGTCATTAAGTGGACAATGGAGGATGAAGCCAACCCATGGAAGCTTTCCTTTATTTCCAAGGAAATCCATCTCCTTGCCTTGAGGCTAAACATTTAGTTCGCTCATGTTGGCAGAGAAGCGAATGCAATAGCAGAAGGATTGGCTGTTCCTTATCTTGTAATTGTGAATTCGATTACCCCTCTGAAGGTATTATGTTTCTCTCTTTGAATAAAACCTACATTATCTTCAGAAAGAAAAATCTAACAGTTTACATGAAATCTAGAAATACAATGAGGTTATAGTTTATTAGATTGTTCTGTAGGGCCCCCTTTCTTGATCATATATCATAAAGTTTTCATAAATTATCTGTTATATAATAAACAAGATGCCTTAAACCCCTCAAATACCTTCTGTACATGGATTTCCTAATCTAAAAAATTTAGATATTGCCATTCTGGGGGGGGGGGGGGGGGGGAAGAAGGTTTAGATACAAATTTCTTTAAAGAAAAAAAAAAATTGCTTTGATCTTATTTCCCTGTGTAGATTATACCAATTTATGTTCCTCAGGTTTCATGGTTCATCTAGCTAAGGTAGAAATTAAGTGCTGATAATTATAGAAGTTGTCTTTCATTTTTGCACAATTTAAATCACATTGGAACTCTAATACTTAATGTCCTTCTCACGCATTAGAACATAAATCATGAGAACGATTCTCAAATTTTATATTCTCTGGTATCTTCTACTACCAAACATGTTCCTAAACCATTAGAGTGTGCTGACTGTATAAACTGTACTTGATATCATGCCCCACAGTCATTGAATTGATTGGAAGTCCTGGATTACATCACAAGTTGGTGGAATTTTTTTACTCTACCAACTCCATTTCAGTATTTTAAGTAGCAAATAGTGTGTAGTGTAGTGTTCACCCCTTTGAAGCGTAAGCGACACTCTACTTCAAGATTTTTATATTTAGATTGTGCTTAGTTATGCCAAATTAAACAAATTAATAATGAAATTTCATGATATTTGGTGCAACCAAACACAACCTAAAGTAATAGAAAAATTAGGGCAGATATTAAGTATAAAGAAAAAGAAATAGCAAAAGACTAATTTAACTCACACACTACACTGTCTCTACCAGCTCTCCTAGTTACTAAAATCGTTGAAAAATCAACTAATTTCTATTGAAAATAGAAAAATGTAACAAATCATTAAAACCATTAATTGATTTTAATGTTTTAGTGAAAAATAACTCATAGAGTAAGCTACGTAGCTTGAAGATTAGGCTGCGTAGCACGTAGCATATGCTAATTAGCATGTTGCATAAGTTACAACAACTTATGCTATTTTCATAAGCTATGGAACGTGAAGTCTAAGCCACTTACGTAGCACAAGCTATTCAATACACTGCATTTGGAACAACTTGGGTAGAAGTGAGACTTGTTTACATTCAAATGTTTAAAGGTTCATGTGGGCTCAAACTTTGGTCTAAAATCACTATAGGCCATTGTTGTTAAGTCCTAAGATTTACTATTCAAATCCTATGATCCAACTCAAATTCCTTAGAAATTGATTCATGATTCAATTTGTATCCTGCTTGAAAGCTCATATTTTATTCATGCTATTCTTTAAAGATAGAATGGATATTGCTTCAAGAATCTAAAGTAATGTCCATTGACTAGTTCTCTATGTTTGATTGATTTGGATGCTCCATGAAGCGTTTACATAGAAGTTCCATTTAATGAAGTATTATTTGATTTCTATGTTACAAGTGAAGTATTATTTGTTGTCAAACATTCAAATGTTTTTGTTTTGGCAATATCTTGTTCCATTTTTCATTTATAAATTTAAAAAAAAAAAAAAAAAAAAAAAAAAAAAAATTAAAAGAGAGAATAAAGGAAAATCTTACTTTTTCATATTTCAAAGTGCAACTTCTGTTTTTAATTTTTAATTTTTTATTCTTTTTTCTAGTGAGCAATCAAAAGAATATATATATATATATATATATATATATATAAAGAAAATAGGGAGCAAGACGCATGACCAAAAAAATAGAACACACACACACATGCGCGTGCACAAACACACACAACTAAACCATACAAGAAACGAGAAAGCAACCCCCCAAAAAAGGGAAAAACAGACATAGTGAGAGGCTGAGCAACAGGGGCCACACTCTTCAATTACTTTGTTTATCAAGAGATCGACTTTGACTGCCCCATTCTTAGCTGAATTGTCCGCTTCTCCTTCAATTGGGTATGGACAAAGGAAAATTCTTGATTGGAAAGAGGAAGTTCGAAGGAAAACCTACATTGAATTGGAGGACATGTTAAATTGGATTCACGAGCTCGACATTAAGGTCAAGTAATCGGATCTTTTGGAGGACGGAATAGCCTTCAAGGGAGCCTTGGCAAGATTATGCACAAAGGGAGATAGGAATGCAAAATTCTTCCATAGTATTGCTAATGCGAGGGCTAGGTGCAATAAGATAAATAGCATTTTTGTGAAGAGTGATAGAATCAACAAAAAAGACAAGGTCTGAGGTGCAGTAGTTCAGTTCTATAAAGAGTTGTTATCGGATGAAGAATGGTAAAGACTCGCTTTCAATAATTTGCATTTTATCTCATTGACAAGGGAGGAAGCGAAATTGTCAGAGAAGCCATTTTCCATCGAAGAGGTCAAGAAAGTTGTGGATAGCTTGGGTGGAGACAAAGCTCCGTGGCAAGATGGTTTTCCATTAGAAATTTTTTTTCCAAGTTTTTTGGGAGAATGTTGAGGATGTCGTGCATTTTATGTCGGAATTCTTTAGTGGAGGGAGACTTTCGAAGCAGTTGGGGCCCTCCATTTCTTTAATTCTAGCATAGAACTTGAAAGATTATTGGCCCATTAGCTTCCTTGGGAGTGTTTACAAAATTCTTGCTAAGGTGTTAGCTAGAAGATTCAAAGGGGTGCTTGTGAGCGTCATATCCAAGTATCAAGGGCTTTTGTTGAAAGTAGGCAAAATCTTGATAGTGCATTTATAACCCATGAATGTATTGACTCGAGCTTTAAGGGACTGCATAGCGTTACATTATGCCAAGTTTTATATATATATATATATATATATATATATATATATATATATATATATAGAGAGAGAGAGAGAGAGAGAGAGAGAGAATGTCTAGAGAAAGGGGAAGAAGGAAGTCGCGTAGCTCAGGTTTCACCAACCTCGCCTCGGGTTAACTTTAGTGAAAATTTGTTAAAGCAAACCAAAGGTTCAACACCTTAGGACAATAGCAAATGGAACCTTCTAGCTATGAGAATCGGTTCAATTCAAACTTACTGCATTCTCCATTCCATGGAGAACCCAGCATAATTGGTTTTCTCTAGCAGTTATTTTTCCAGTATTTTTTCATATGGCCTTGCGACGTCTACGCGTTACAGAGCAAGCCGAACTCCCGTGAGTAAGTGTGATGGCTTTTAGTGCAACTTTACTCCGATCTGACATGATAACAACAAAAACTCAACTTAGATTCCTTAGAGTGAAGGCACAGAGATCCCGCGTAAGCATCTTTTGCCCATTGCCCATAATAGTTAGTGTCTGTCGGTGTTTCTCCGTTGCCAATAGGATCGACTTGGGTAGTTAGATTCAATTGTGAGATTCAAAAATACAAAAATCATGGGCCAGAAGTCATTAGGATCCAAAGGTTGTTGCTAAAGGACTATAAATCCTTGCTCTTAAGATCTGAGGGGTTTAAGGAAGGACTCAAAATCCTTTCTAATTATTGTCACTTATGCTACTAGTGGAGGTGTGGGTTAAAGGTTAACATTGCAAAAAGCATGATTTTGGGTGTTTGCATGTAAGGAAACCCATCAGGGTTTGGCTTCTTCGTTTGGTTGTGTGGCAAGAGAGCTCCTTTCCACGTATCTTGGCTTGCTTCTTTGTATCGGTAAACCTCCAAAGCATTTATGGGATGTCGTAATGGAAAGGGTGAAGAAGAAAGTCACCAAAATGGATGTGCCAGTATTTGTCCCTTGGAGGCCGGATCACCCTTATGAAAGCCGCCTTATCAAATATGCTCGTGTATTTTATGTTGCTATTCCGGTATCTGACATCCATGTCGGAGAAACTTTACAAATAGAGGCGGAATTTTCTATGGCAGGGGGCAGAAAGTACAAATAAGTTTCATTTGATTAAATGGGAGGAGTTTTGTAAATGGTACAACGGAGGGGCTGGTATTAGAGACTTGGGGGGCAATGAAGAAGGCGTTGTTGGGAAAGTGGCTTTTGCGTTTTGGTAGAGAGGAAGACGCATTTTGGAGGGAACGTAGTTTCTAGCAAATACGGGTGTAGTGAAGGGGGATGATGTATTAAGGAATCCTTGCTATATAGGGCCTCAACAATTTGGAAAGGCTTGTTTTTTGTAAAAACTTTCTTCAGTAAAGGAGTGGAGTATGTGCTTGGGAATGAGGGAGAATATTCGGTTTTGAAAAGATCCGTGGATCAGGGAGGAACCTTTGGAGCTATTATTCCTGAGAATTGCCCACGTAGTTGTGGATAGTGATGTCCAGATAGCGTGTTGTTTCTCAGGATATGGCGATATTGGGGTGTGGGCTCCTCCATGTTGATTACTTCTATCTGATGATGAGATTGATGAATTGTTCGAGATTCTAAAGTAATGCAGGGGCATTTTCACACCGGGCTCGAGTGGGGTTGCTTGTGGGATGCAGGGGCACACTCGGGGTGGGTGCGGCCCACGGAGGAAGTCTCGTGTTCGAGAATCCTCACCAGGGGTGATTAATGCGCATTTCACACCAGGCTCGAGTGGGGTAGCCCGTGGGATACAGGGACACACTCGGGATGGGTGGCCCATGTGATTTGGAGCCCACGAAGGGGGTTCGGCCGAAGTCCTAACCCATGCGATGCGGGGTCTGGGTTATGAGATAAAGGGATTAATTCGCCATACTCTAATAGTTCGAGCTTTTAGAGCAAGTGGTAAATTGTCTTGCATCATAAAGGCTATCGATGCCAGTGTTTTAAATAGCCACGCTATGTAGGGTGTAGCTTATGCCATGTAGCGTAGCTTCACCTTTACGCTATGTAGCTCATGAAAATAGCCTACGTTACATGATAATTGCATACATTACACATTACATAGATTATGTTACATGCTACATAGCTCACATTACAAATTATTTTTCATTACAACATTAAAATCAATTAATGTTTTAAATGATTTGTTACATTTTTCTTCTGAAATAAAAACTAATTAATCTTTTCAATGCTTTTAGTAAAATAATACAAGGAACAATATTAAATCAGGTTCCTTGCTTTTTCTTTAACTTTATACTTAATAATCGCCCTTTCTTATTACTTTAGGTTGCACCAAATATCACTAAATTTTGTTAAATTTCATTATTTACCAGTCTAATTTGGTGCAGAATATCATGAAATTGGTGCAACCTAGCGCAACCTTGACTAAAAATTTAGAAGTAGCATGTAGCTTGCGCTACACGCTATGTTGCTGACACTTCATGCTTTAAAGGGGTGAACATTATGCTCCATGCTATTTGCTATTTAAACCACTAATCGATGCTTACAGGGCAGTCATTGGGGAAAGAAATAGGTTGTCGTGACGTTGTGATTAATTTGGAAGATTCTCTTTGCAGTCCTTTTGTAATTTGCTGCACAACCATGGTTTGGTGGGGGAAACTATAGCTACTAAGCATGTTTAGTTCTATGGTGCCTCCCCCACCCCCTCCCCAAAGATTGCAGCCTTTGCTTGGCTTGTTGGTAGGGAAAGGGTGTTGACAGTGGATAACTTTCATAAGCAGAGAATGGTGCTCCCTAATGTCTGTTTGATGTGCATGGCTAACTTGGAGTCAGTTTATCATTTATTCCTCCATAGCCCATTTGCTAGCAGATTATGGAGCTATTTTTTACGCAAGTTCAATGTCTCTTGGGACTATCTGAGCTCCATTGGTTCCTATTTTTTGGTTGGCACAGGGTGTAGGCTGCGAAGGAAATGAAAGGCATATAGCAGCTGTGTTTGTTGGTGGGTATTTGGGCAATTTGGGAAGAAAGAAATGGGAGATGTTTCAGAAATTTGTGCCACTCGGCCCAGGAAATCAAATTCCGGGAATCGTCCACTGTTGGAAAACTAAACTTCAAGTTTACAGGCTTGAAGGAGCGTTAAAATTTTAGCAAAAATCGAGTCTCCGATTCATTCAGCCCCGGAAATTCGAAGATAACCCTGCCACTGGAATCCCAGAAAAGACACCCAATCCCAGCCAACCTTAGGTTCCCCCAATTTTATATTTTGGTTCAATTTTCAGAGCATGGCTCATTGTTTCCAAACTCTCTTTTTTTTTGAAGATTATGTCTCCAAACCTTTTTTGTTGATGGAAAGAAGGATTCTTTAAAGGGATTGAAATTTACATGGGAACCTGAGGTTCAAGAGAAAAATAAGTCACTGATGTATTAATGTTTCATCAATAACGGTGATTGACATGGTGCAATGAGAATATAAATAAATCTGTGTGAGAGATTAGACAGGACTAACCAACTTTGGTTCTGCCACAGGTACCTATGAACAGATGTCTTAGTATCCTTCAAAAAAGAAGAAGAAGAAGAAGAAGAAGAACAGATGTCTTAGAATGTAGAAAGGGACCCATCATTTGTAGGTGCAGTGAAATCTAAGAGCCAGGAGTTACCAACTTAATGAGTCATTAATAGTGTTCTAGGAACTGGATGTACTAGTTAGCTCATCATGATGTTACTGGGATTAGCTTGTTAGTTTCATTGAGTTCATGGTTGAAAATTCGAAATATATTTTTACCTTTCTTCTAGGCAAACAGTCTGGTTGAGGTACTCCTGCACATCTGAGTATTGTTAAGTTTTTTATTTGTTCTTTCTTTTTTTAAACCCAATTTTGTATGGAATGGGAGCAGTTACCCGGGCATTTCCCAATAACTAAGTGAAATCATCATTGAACTTGAAGGATCCCGTGTCCTTCATCATGCAAAGGTTTGCAATCCACAATGGGGACTAACAATCTCCAACTTCTACTATATGATCAAAGCAGGACCGCCAAATTATCTTAAGCATACGTTGAAAACAGCCTAGGAGTTTGAAAAACTTGATACGAAACGTAGTATGAATGACTGAAATTTTTGACGAAAAAAAGGACATACAAAATAAGCTTAAGGGAGAGGGGTGTGTGTGTGTGTGTTTCCCACCAGACATCTAAAGAGAAACAGTCAAATCGAAACAGTTAAGCAGAAACCAGCAGAATATTAAACTACTGCTAAGTGCTAATAATAAGGATTGACACTGCAGTTAGCCTCTGAAGCATTGTTTTTCAGTGCTGATCATGTATCCGTCATATTGGATCCCTGTTAACCATTATGGGTGTAAACAGGACAGATAAAAAAGTGCCATAATGGCACCATGTCTGTACCCTTAAGTGACATAAATATCAGTCCAGGCCAATACATGTATGACCCCTCTAAAAAAAACAGAAGCATGGGCCCTTATTCATGCCTCAGTGGTAGACTTACAGGAGTTTCATCACGAGGTCATGGTTCGAGTACCCATTGTGGTATAAAAAAGCCACTGTGGTGTGAGTGTGTGGCTGTGTGAGTGCATGTGTAAAAAAAAATAAAAAATTTAAATCAACAAATAGAAAAAAAATAATAATAATAATAATTAAAATTAAAAAAAAATCACCAAGACTTAAAAACACATTTTGCACAGTATGTCCATATTGAGCCATATCGATGGTCCAATCTGAATTTTGGGTATGAGTCGTATGACCAATTATTACCTAAATATCCTATCAGGAACCAGTGATTCCTTTTCTTTTTTCAACACACGCACTCACACCCCCACACACTCACACCACAATGGGTACTCAAATCCATGACCTCATGTTGAAACTCTTATGAGTCTACCACTGAGGCATGAGTAAGGACCCAGAACCAGTGATTCCTGATGTGATGGTTTGTATTGATACTGTTTATTTCTGCTGCCATCTCATGTGATTATTTTAGATTTTTGGTTTCAGCCATCAGAACTGAAAGATGGGAATGGTTCTTTTTGGTTCTTTTCATCTTTTATAAACAGTTGAAGTTGAAATATCTTAATATAGTGCGATTCAAGGACCCATATGTTGTTTCTACTGAATCAACAACCACTTGCTCTATCTTTTCCTCACCTCCAAACAAACACCAACACTCATTTTCCTACTTATATGCTTATTTTTCAGCCAAACAATTCATTGTCTCTTATGTGAGGTACTTATTCTTAATTCTTCTCCCTATTTCTACTATGATATGGATGTATAATGTTGATGTTAAACTACTATCCTGGTGCTTTGTGCCTACAGGTTGGACTGGATTGTTCTGCCCCTGTGTATTGTTTGGTCGTAATGTTGAGAACTTGAGAGAAGACATTGAATGGACCAAACCATGCATTTGTCATGCTATTTTTGTCGAAGGTGGCCTTGCACTTGCAGCTGCAACAGCACTGATGGTCCATGGCATTGAACCGAGAACGACTTTCCTGATTGGTGAGGGCTTAGTGTTTGCTTGGTGGATGTGTGGCATCTATACTGGTCTTTTCAGGCAATCTTTACAGAAGAAATATCATCTCAAGGTGATCTCTCTGTCTCTGGGTATATTAGATTCCAGCTTCTATTTGAGCTGAAACAAAAGGGTTTGCAAAGAAATCTGTCATGAATAGGGACACATGCATGCTATTGTTCGTGCAGCCTATTGGCATAGCACCAGCTTGTCTGTAGCGCATCTTGCTTGGGTAATTTTGTGGGATTACATGCATGCATTTAGTGATTCAGTGTCTGTTGGACCCTTTTCTTTTTCCACAGCTGACTGCAATTTATGTTATCCTTGAGTGTAAAGGCCTCTCTTTCACTTCAACGGTGATTTGCTTTTTTTATGGTCTGATTCTTGCAATGGTCTGCAGAACTCTCCTTGCGATCCATGCATGGTACATTGCTGCATGCACTGGTGTGCTATCTGTCAAGAGCACAGGGAAATGAAGGGACGGCTCTCTGACAATGTCATGATGCCCATGACCATGGTAAACCCTCCTCCAGTGCAGGAAATGAACACGTCTGAAAGCCGAGAATCAATGGCCTCTGAGAATGGTGTCCAACATACCAATCTGGAGATGCGGCCTTTGTAATGTTTCAGAAAAATAGAACATATTTGCAGCTCAGAACACCTGTTTTGGTGTATCCTTTTCTGTTTTTGTTGTTCCTTTTTTTCTTTTCTTTTTTCCCTTTGTTTTCTTCTTCAGTCTTCTTTTTCTTCTTTTTTTCTTGGATCATTCCCAAGAGAATAGGTAGAGACTGATGTGAAACTCTGAGATGGCTCGGCATCTGAGAATAGAACATATTTTGCAGTGAACCATGCATGACACTTCCTGGCAATTTCTATGTTCACAAGTGATGTGGCTCGCATACTTCATTGTAGCTCTAATATAATGATGACCATTGCATTATTTGCACTTGTTTACAATCCAGGTGCTATCGGGCTCATCTGGACTCCTCCACAGTGCTGCAACCCGACGGCTGCAATGCCAAATGCATACTAAGTTTGGACATTTGAAATTGTGGGCCCCTTGGGAGCCTACCCGACAATCATATGTATTGGACAATCTCAACCATCTGCTTTTGTTCATTAAATTTGGACCATTGACAATTCTATTTGCTACCTTCATTTCATTGTCACTAGTTTGTACGGTTAGGATTGCTTGATCTGTGTGACTTGCAGGCTATGTGCCACCCACAACATGGGCAATCAAGATTGGCTTGTGTGCGGTTGAATGGGTTTTGGCACCCTTGTGAGGTCCTGCTGGCTGGATTTCCATTTTCCACGGTGGTATTGTTTGGCATGGGCATGTTCTGAGAGATGATCCTACATGCGTGGGACTCTTGGAAGTCCAATCAATAGAGATCCTGACTTTGCATTTTTCTCTTGCAGACATTACATTGGATTATCTGAGCCATTAGTAACTTTTCTTTTTTTCTTTTTCTTTTTTAAAGGTTATGCTTTCCAAACCATGGATGGGATGGTTAGCAATGCCTGGTAAAAATGGTGCTTTAGAACTGCAAGCCATTGTCAAATAGATGCGTATATTGTTGATTGGACCAATCTTCCATTGTTATTTCCATAAATGATCCTGACCATCTATTTTATAGGCTATTGATTCGATGGCTAAATTGTTTGATTGGTGTGAAATGTGCCAGCTATTATCGACTGTCCAGATTGATTGATTGGGCTGCCCAAATGTCTCCATACAAGTAGGACTACTGCAAATTGTATTGCTGTGGTTTAATCATTTCTCTTTGGCCGAAGAACTCAAGTGTTAGAAAGGTCAGACAGGCATTAAGAAAGGATACTTGAATTGAAGGATAACTGTTCTTCAGTGGGCCCAGCTGATGGCCAAACCAATCTGAGTTTTGTTTACCAAGTGTATCCCATGAGCGGCCCAGATCTCGCCCCTTCATAGCCGCACTCGTACTGTGCAAATATCGAATCCAGGGGACTTCAAGTTTCAATTGCGTATGCAGGTTTTTATTTCCGACAAGTGGACAGTTAAAAATGAAAATGTCCAATGTCTATTGAATCCACCAAAATCAAAGGGTGAAAAACACTTTTCTCCTTCATTTTTTTTTTTTTTTACTGGATTTGGATTCCAAATCCGAACTTCTCAATATCCATGCTATCAACAACCCTTCCCAGACAGCTAAACATGCCTGAAAAATAGAAATAAATAATAAGCGGTATCAAACATAGGTCAATTTATATCTTTTGCTTCCAAACCAACAACAACACTCCTTTACTTGGACAAACCTTTTAACCTTTTCCTCACAAAAGCTTTGACGTGCGATGGTTCCTAACTGCAAGCCATACATGTAACTGATTTAAACAGTCCAAACTATGGCCCACTGCAAATGGGTCATTAGCTCATAAACCACATGGAACTAACTAGTAGCACTATATATGGTTTAGCCATTAGCCATGGGATGCCGATTGCCTCCTACCCTCCCCCTCGTCTCAGGGAAGGTCTCTGTGGGGCCCACAGTGATGTATGGGTTTTATCCACACCGTTCATCCATTTTTCCATATCATTTTAGGGTATTACTGTAAGAATCAGGCAGATCCAAGGCTTACTTGGGCCACACAGTTGGGATTGAACGCCCACCATTAAAAACTTCTTGGCGGCCACTGAAGTTTTGGATCAAGCTAAAAATTGTGGCTTCTCTTCATCTAGGTTTTTTGACCTTATGAACAGGTTGGATGGAAAATAAACATCACGTTGGGCCCTAGGAAGGTTTCAACAGTCGGTGGACACCGTTGCTTCCTGTTGTGCGGTCCATTTGGGCCTTGTGTCTGTCTAATTTTTTGGATCAAAGCCTAAAATGATATGGAAAAATGGATGAACGGTGTGGATAAAAACCGTACATCACAGTGGGTCCCACAGATCCCCTGTCTACACCCCTTTACATCCTGGCGGTTGCTTCCTTAGCCATGTGCCATGGCAATTAAAAACTGCACTGGCTAGGAGAGGTAGAAAAATAAAGACTCGAGAACTTAGGGCTGTTGTAAGTTGAGCTGGGACAAAAGGGCAAAGATCTAATGGCTAGGATCTTCTGATATGAAGATATTTTAAGTCATCCCTATCAGGACACGTTATGCACGGTAAAAATTTAAAGTAGCATCAACTGTACAAAAATAGGAATATAAAATCTAAACCGTTAGTCACCTATTCATTTTGTAATTCCAAAACTTCTTTACTTAAAAAATAATTTAAGGAATATGTACAACTGATCAGAGTGGCGCAGCGGAAGCGTGGTGGGCCCATAACCCACAGGTCCCAAGATCGAAACTTGGCTCTGATATTAAAATAATTATTTTCCTTTTTTCTGCTATTTTTAATTTCTTCCTTTCTCTCTGCTTTTTATTCTTTCTGTCTTCCAATCTCTCTGCTTTTTTATTTGTGTTTTCTTCCAATCTCTCTGCTTTTTTTTTTTTTTTTTTTTTTTTTTCTCTTTCCGTCTTTTTTTGTGGTTTCTTCCAAACTCTCTACTTTTTTTTTTTTTGCCTTCCAATCTCTCTGCTTTTTTTTTTTGTCTTCTTCTTCTTCCAATCTTTCTGCTTAGAAAAAATATCTGAGCGTGGTGAAAATGTCTGAGCATGACCCCTACTTAGTAGAAAAGTGTCTGAGCATGACCCCTAAAACGCACAGGTGCGCTGTTACCTTCGTTTCTTTCTTGTTCTTCTTTTCTTCTTCCAAACTCTGTAATTAAAATTTAAAATATATTTGATAGAAGATATATAACTCATTAGACTCACCCAGCGGAAGCCTAGTGGGCCCATAGCCCACAGGTCTTAGGATTGAACCATGGCTCTGATAGTGGAGTTGGCTCACCTTTTATTTTTTTCATTTTTCATTTTTTCTATTATTTTTTCCCCTTTTTTTCTATTATTTAATCTTTTTTGTTTTGTTTTGTTTCTCTTTTTTTTTCCCTGAATGTTAGCTTTTTTCTTTTTCTTTTTCTTTTTTTTTTTTTTTTTTTTTGTTTCCTGAATGTTAAATTTTTATTATCTTTTTTTTTTTTTTTTTTTTGCTTTGTTTTGTATCTAGGTTTCAAAAATTTTAATTTTTAATTTTTTGTTTTGTTTTGTTTTTTCTTCTAAATGTTAATTTCTTCGATGGTCTAGATCTATTAATGGAAAGTCCCACTCCTGCAGTAGCCCTAGTGTGACACTTTATCCAACATTTAGAAACAAGGGAAAGAATTGGATTAATCAAGTATGATATTATTCCGTCCCAATAGTAGATACCGGAGGATTCCAGGTGGATTTCAAAATACATTACATTCATGGGCCTCAAATTAATGCATGTGTTTGATCGATGTGGTCCATCCATATGAACCCTTTACAGATTTCAATGGCATATGTGTACAAGGAACTTGGACTGCTGATTGTAATTCCACCGTCTCACATGCAGTTTTGCATTACCGTGTCTTTCTTAAAGGAAGAATTTGATTCCAAATGTGTGATTGAACTATAAAAATGCAATGATATTCCAGGCATGCAATCATTGTGTGATAATAGTGTTAATTCCATATAATGCAATTCCATACCATTTAATCTGTGTACCGAATAGGCCCTTAAAAACTATACCGGTGGTATAGGGCTTGTTTGGATGTTCGTAATTTGAGTACACACGAACCTAATCACATGGTAAATAGAATCAGTGCAAGGTAAAATACTCAGCTGTGTTTGGATACCTATAATTAAAGGACACTGCAGTAATGTACACACACACTTTAGCAAAAATGATAAATTTTTTAGCCTTGGGTGGGCTATAAAAGTGAGCCCATTTTTGAGAATCTGATCCTTTTTGGCATTTGTATCTCATGATCAGTCTTTCGAGAGGATTCCAATTTACATGATTTTGCATCATTTTATTTTATATTGACTCCAATTAGCACTAGTTACCATCAATGAAATGACAGTTTTTACCTATGTGCATTCATTTACCATCAACTAGGTGATCCCAATATGTAGTCAAGTCAAACCACCCAAACTATGTACCTCACTTATGATGGGCTACCGGTTTGGCTCAAACTCAGCCATGTGCATGTTGAGTATGCCAAAGCCGGATGTGACTTAATTCAAACCGAACTCCTTTTTACCCCATATATCGCGATAGATGATCGCTTGGGACTGGATCATGTGAATATCGGTCATCTATCTAGCCAACCACCGTATTAGATCATGCGATTTGTGAATGAGAGGGTTTACTTTTCAAATGAATTTTTTTTCTTATATTTCTATCAAAAGGACTTGAATATTCATATGATTGCAATGTAGTTCGATGATAAACCAGTAAAGAAAGAATATATAACAAGACAAAAACTGAAAGTATTTTATTAATGATCTTCCAATATGGACACTCACAACTAACTTGAGGAATGATGATTTGTTTGTTGCATAACATAGGTTGAGCTTCGTAGAAGGACAGTCGAGAAGTGCAGGACGGTCGTCTATTCGTTGCTCAGTTGAAAATTAAGCTTCATAGCGAGAATGACAATTGAGGATTAAACTTCGACAATTTGTTCGCCATTTAATCAAAATCGGGCTTCATAGGAAGATGGCTAGTGGGATGATAGTTTGCTCGATGATTTATTGGGAACCAATTCTATAATAAGACTTTTGTAATTTGACTATATGTGAATTAAACTTCATGGCAAGACGGTCGACAAAATCACTTAGCACGTAGCAGAAAAATCATATAGCCTTTATTTCCAAAATGAGCAATCTTCTTTGCAATCCAGCGAGATGCCATGAATGAGGGATGAAGAGATAAGCTAAGGATAAAAACTAAAACCCATAATATGTGCTAACGAGCGATGGGGATATATATATATATATATATATATATATATATATATATATATATATATATATATATATATATATATATATATATATATATAGAGAGAGAGAGAGAGAGAGAGAGAGAGTCATGCTCACCTGCGCACGTGCGCACCTCTGCATACGTGTCATGGGTGTCTAATTTGAACAGTCCATGTGATGCGGAATCCCTTGAAACCCCAAGGGACAAATTTTCACCCTGATCTAAAATTATGGTGGGCCATAGCAAAGAGAAATGCAAATCAAGGGAGGAAACTGTTTTCATTTTTCATGACCCATCAAAGTTTAGGATCAAAGTAAAAGTTGGGCCCGAGCTGTCACGACCCAGATTTCGAGTACCTAGCGTATACTTCGGACCCGAAATCCATGTCATGACTTGTACACTAAGTGTACTTAAACTATTAAATTGCTTACAAAAAATCTCATCTATCAAGTAACTTTACCGTAGATCTACGATCCATTCATACTAAGAATCATCTCATAAACAAGAAATAACCATTTATTTCAAATAACTAATCATAAACATAGTTAAGAACCCTCCCATTCGGGGTCTTATGAAATAAAATAAATATGTCCAACAACTTTAAAAAAAAATTTTAATTAACAATCTAAGAAAATCAAATATAATAAAAACAAATCATGTCTACTCTAAGGCAATAATTTCTTCCTCTGTCAAGTAGGGTCACGTGTCACTTAAATCCTTCTTCGGCTCGGCCACGTATTCCTGTTCTTGAGCCACCGGCTCACCCTCATTCACATCTGTACGGTTTTTCCATCAATAAAAAGGATAAGCTGGCCAAGCCTAGTGAGAATTTCCGATATGGTTCTTTACATCAAAATAGAATGTCCAATAAACATACACATTATAAAATTAAATTTAAAAAAATGTAAATGCAATGCAATAATACTTCAAGTGGGAATCTGTCCACTTGCTTGAGTTGGAAACCCGTCAACTAGCATCTGCCCCTTAACAGGCCTCTACCATTTGGTAAGCATAGGCAAGGCACGCATCTACTCCTTGAGTAGGCTTCCACTAGTATAATGGGCTTCTGGTAACGATTCTACCAGGATATACTGTCCAGGGAGGTCCCCTAGGAATCCGGCACGTGTTGTGCATGCAATTGTTAGATGCACCATGAAGTCATGAATCATGTATTGCATAGGCTATTTATCACATTTGAATCAATATAGTTTAACACCTTAATCAAATCATATCATTATTAATACAAAAATCATAGTCCTTTCAGTCAACTAAAAGTACACGACAATTAAATCATGGCAATTAAATCATGACAATTGAATCATGGCAATTAAATCATGGCAATTAAATCACGTCAATTAAATCAGAATAATAATACAACACAACAAATAATCCATCTATTTTTAACTTGATGGATAAGAAACACATCGGGATCACTCACCTTGATGTGGTGGAGATGATTTCGTGAACCAACGGTTTGAATTGAATTAGGACTTCCTAAAATCGCATAAATAAGAATTTTTCTTTAAATCTTACGATTACACATAATAAATAAAACGTTTGATTTATTATTTATTCAGATCAATACTGCCCATCCAATGGTTAGATCTGTCTAGAATTTAAGATTTTAATTTATTTTAATCTTAAGAAGATTGATAAACATATGACCAGTACGGTCCATTAAGGTGTCGAATCGATTTGATTCTTAAAAATATTATACAATTAATTGTTATAACACCCATGAACATTACGGATCATAATGGTCTCTGTCCATAAAAAAATATATATCACATTCTACATATTACCCTTAAAGCCCTGCGCATACCTTAAAATCTTACGTTCTATACTTTAGCAAGTCATGTGCATACATTTTTACATGAATTAATTAAACCTACACAATGGATGTGTTTGATTGATCCAATCCATCCAATGTGTAGATCATGCCAATTTACATATTACATGAATAAAATAAAGAAAAATAATATAAAATTACTCACCTGAATAAGTGAATTCCAAAGAAATTCCTCCTTCCCACTTTTCCTTCTGTATTCTTTTTATACGAGTTTTTCATTATTTTATTTCAGTTTTGATAGAACTCATGCTCTCTCTCTCTCACACATTTTTTTTCTATGAGTTATTCTTTACTTCTTTCAGTTTTAATAGAACTCTTCTTAGTTTTTTTTTTTTTTAAAGAAGGAAGGTTGATTGGGGAACTATGAGATACAATGAATTTTGTATAATGAGAGAATAGATGAAGGATAACGAGATCAGCGGATCTCTTTCCCACTTAAAGTTTGAAATTTAAAATTTAAAATTTAAATTTTATTTTAAAAAAATACGAGTGTTACATACTACCCTCCTTAAAGAAAAATTTCGTCCTCAAAATTTACCTGAGGTCATTCCTCAAAGAGATGAGGATACTTCTTGCGAATTTCTACTTCTGATTCCCAAGATGTTTCATCTGCTCCATGATGTAACCATAAGATTTTGACTAACGGTATAGTTTTTTTACGTAAGATATGCTCCTTACGGTCTAAAATTTGAACCGGTTTCTCTATATAAGAGTGTCTTCTTGCAGCTCAAGATCTTGCCACTCAATAACATGAGAGGCATCTCATTCATATTTTCGCAACATCGATACATGAAAAACATTATGAACACTTGCCAATTGAAGAGGTAAAGCGAGTCAGTATGCTACTGCTCCAACACGTTCAAGAATCTCAAAAAGTCCAATAAATCGTGGTGCAAGTTTTCCTTTTGTACCAAACCGCATAAGTCCTTTCATCGGAGAGACCTTCAGAAATACATGATCTCCCTTTGTGAACTCCAGATCACGTCTTCTATTATCGGCATAACTCTTCTGACGGCTTTGCGCAACTTGTAAACGCTTACGAATGATCTCGACCTTTTCAGTAGCTTCCTGAACAATATCTGGCCCGACCAAACTCTTCTCACCTACTTCGGTCCAACAATTAGGTGCGCGACAAGGCCTCCCATATAAAGCTTCATATGGGGTCATTCCTATGCTTGCCTGATAACTGTTGTTGTAGGCAAACTCAGCGAAATGTAAATTGTCATCCCAACTTCCTTTAAAATCAAGGGCACATGCACGCAATAGATCTTCCAATATCTAGTTCACACGTTCGGTCTGCTCATTGGATTGTAGATGATATATTGTACTGTAGTCTGTAGTGGTTCCCATAGCTTCTTATAGGCTGACCCAAAACTGCGACGTGAAACGAGGATCACGATCTGATATGATAGAACTAGGGATGCCGTGAAGTCTTACAACTTCACTGATATACAATTTAGCGAGCTCATCCATCGAATAGTTGATACGAATGGGAAGGAAATGTGCTGACTTTGTCAGTCGGTCGACAATCACCCATATCGCATCGTGCTTTTTCTTAGTCTTGGGGAGACCAACTATAAAATCCATAGAAATACAATCCCACTTCCACTCAGGTATTTTCAATGGTTGCAACAAACCTGATGGATTCTGATGGTCTGACTTCACCTGTTGGCAAATAAAACATCGAGAAATATAATCTGCGATCTCTTTCTTCATGATCGGCCACCGAAATAATTTCTTCACATCCTGATACATCTTCGTGCTTCCGGGGTGAATAATAAACTTGGTTCGATGTGCTTCTTTCAAAATCTCGTCCTTCAACTCTGGGACATTAGGTACACAAATACGTCCTTGGTAACGAATCCCTTTATCTGCCCTATTACTCCATTCGGACTCCTCATTATCCTGATGCTTGGCTACCATTTTTAGCAACCATTCATCATTAGTTTGCGATTCAATAATCCGATCTCTAAGAGTCAGTTTCATTTTAATATTACATATCTCAACCTTCTGCTCTTGAAAATTTAGTTTGACGTCGAATTCTCTTATGAAACTCAGCATTTCCCATTCGTAGATCATCAAACTAGCTATAGTCTTCTGCTTATACTCTTTTCTGCTTAAAGCATCTGCTACTAAATTTGCTTTACCCGGATGATAAAGCAATTCAAAATCATAGTTCTTCAGGAATTCTGTCCATCTTCTTTGTCTCATATTCAGGTCTTTCTGTGAGAATAAGTACCGAAGACTCTTGTGATCTGTAAAAAGTTCGAACCGTTCGCCATACAGATAATGTCGCCAAATTTTTAATGCGAACACAATGGCAGCTAATTCCAGGTCATGAGTTGGGTAATTACGCTCATGAGGCTTAAGTTGCCTTGATGCATAGGCAATGACCTTACCAAATTGCATTAGTACACAACCCAAACCTTTTGTTGATGCATCTGTATATACTTCAAACATCAATCCGTCTTTCGGAAGAGTAAGGATGGGAGCGGAGGTTAGAAGTCGCTTTAATTCAGCAAAAGTTTCTTCACACTTCTCAGTCCATTTGAATGGTACTCCCTTCCGAGTCAGACTTGTCAATGGCCCGGAAATCTTTGAAAAATCTTTGATGAATCTTCTGTAATACCCAGCCAGTCTAAGAAAACTTCTAATTTCTAAGACATTTGTGGGTCGTTCCCAGTTCACCACTAATTCAATTTTTGCTGGATCTACTTCAATTCCCTTTTCTGAGATAACATGGCCAAGGAAATTAACATTCTCCTTCCAGAATTCGCATTTAGAGAATTTAGCATACAATTGATTGTCCTTTAAAATCTGTAATGTTGTCCTCAAGTGTAGCTCATGCTCTTCACTAGTCTTGGAGTAAATCAAGATATCATCGATGAATACAATGATAAAGTTATCCAGATAAAGCTGAAATACTCTATTCATCAGGTCCATGAATACTGCTGGGGCATTGGTTAGTCCAAAGGGCATATCCAGAAATTCATAGTGTCCATAGCGTGTTCGAAATGCCGTTTTATAGATGCCTTCCTCCTTGATTCACAGCTAATGATATCTAGATCTTAAGTCAATCTTTGAGAAATACCGAGCTCTCTTCAGCTGATTAAACAAATCATCAATGCGTGGTAAGGGATACTTGTTCTTAATCGTCACCTTATTCAATCGGCGATAATCAATACATAAGCGTCTAGTACCATCCTTTTTCTTCACGAACAGTACCGGCGCACCCCACGGTGACGTACTCCATCATATGAATCCCTGAGCCCTCAGTTCTTCTAGTTGTTCCTTCAATTCCTTCATTTCAACAGGCGCCATTCGATATGGAGACTAGATATTGGTGTTGATCCTGGCAGAAGATTAATACCAAAATCTACTTCTCTACGAGGTGGTAAACCCGGTATATCTTGAAAATTTTCTTGATATTCCTTCACTACTGGAATTTGGTCTACAGACAATTATGGTGTCTTTCCATTCATTAACATCATAACATGCTCGATCCTTTCGTTCTTCTGCTTCCCTTGAATTGTAAATGACTTTCTTCCGGGTACAGAAAAATTAACCATCTTTTCGTAACAATCTAACTTAGCATGATATGGGGTAAGCCAATCCATACCAAAAATAATATCATATCCAGACATGTCCATGACAACCAAGTTAGCTATCATTGGAATCCCTCCTAATATGACTTAAACAGACTTGCAAATCTTATCTAAAATAACAGGTTTTCCTATAGGAGACTTCACAGAAATCTTCTTTACAAGACTTTTTGGTTTTAACCCTAATGGAGTTATAATGGATGACGCAACAAAAGATAATGTAGCTCCAGAATCAAACAACACAGAAATTGAAATGCTATTCATATCAATTGTACCTTCCACGACATTATGGTTATCTTCAAGCTTGTCTGCCAGTGTGATGGAATGAATAGAATAAACCGGAGCTCTCGACGGCTGCATTTTGGTTTGTTGATTTCCCTGGTTTTAAGACGTAGGAGGTTGAGGCTTATTATGTTGATTCTGTGGAGGCTTAGAAAGTAATGCACGCAACGCTTGACCCGATTGTTGAGTAGGTGCTGGAAGTTGCAATCTAGGAGGTATTTGCTGAAGTGGCATCACTCCCATGTCTTTAAATCTGGTCCTACACACCTGGGCTTTATGTCCATACTTTCCACAATATGAACAATTTCAAGGAAAATGTTGCTCCTGATTTCTTGATGGTGCTATGTGAACATGCGTCCGTTGTCTCTTCTCCAAAGGTTGTTGTTGATTTGGCGCGGTTCTGCTTTGGCTTCCTACCTTCGACTTCAGAAAACGTTCACAATCTCTCTCGGCTCGAAGGGCTATATCTACAATTTCAGAGTACTTTTGAATATCCACACAACAAAATCTTGTTCGGATATTCTGACGAAGACCTTCTTCAAATCTTGTTATTTTATAATCTTCATCTAGTCTTGTAATATATCTTGACAACTCAGCAAATTTGGTCTCGTATTGAGCCACAGTCATCGCTCCTTGCTGTAGGTTTGCAAAATCTGCCATCTTCTGGTTTCGATAAGCCTTGGGAAAATATTTTTCATGGAATTTATCTTGGAATTCTTTCCAAGTCCACAAATGTCCAGTTGGTACCATCCTCTTGGCTGCTCTCCACCATACATCTGCTTCGCCCTGCATGATGAATGTTGCGAGTCGAACCTTTTGGTTATCAAGGCAATTTATATCTTCTAAAGTCTTCTCGACTTGTTTAAGCCAATCTTCCGCAACTGATGGATCAGAAGCTCCTTTGAAAACTGGCGGACGTAGCTTGGTAAATTTTTCGAGCATATCTACTTCTCGAAGTGGTTCAGTTCCATGCGATGAGGAATTCTGATGATTCTGAGGGGCTTGGTTCAAATTCGTTAATATATTCCACTGAGCTGCAAATTGTTTTTGTTGTTGTTTCATCATGGCCGCCATCTGAGTCATCAACCCAAAGGCTGCATCCCAGGGCTGAATGTCAGGTCCATTGAAGTTAGCATGCATCGTATTTGGAGATAGCGGTAAATGAGTGTTTGGTCTTACACCACCCATATTAACAGGATAAGGAAGTGGTAGAGGAACTTGTCCTACATCGCCCACTTCATCCTCATTTATCATATTCTCTTCCTGCTATTCAGGAGCCATCCCTGATTCTTCATGAATAGTCATATTTGCTACGGGAGTCTTAGGAAGAGGTGCACTCGCGGAGGGCAACAAATCTCGGATACTACGGGTCTTCTTGGGGGCCATTTAATCCTATGAGAAGAAAATTTATTTTAGCAAGGAAATAAAATTTAATTATATATATATATATATATATATCATATCAATCAAGGATCATAGGTTGGGTTTCAAAGTTTTACACGTCACGATGATTAAAGATCAAAGCGTTGCAACTCACGACGTGACTAAAGGAAAATTTCAAATTCGAATTTGATAAACACATTATTATTTCCAGAATTTTAACTTCCAAACTGAAAGTCGGAATGATCTGAAATTTGGAACATAGGTCACTGACTATCTGATGGATTTTTACAAAAAATTTTCAGATTAAAATCATTACATCTACTTAGTTTTTCATCACTACTAAGGGAGAAAAATCATGCTGTCTAGCAGTTATTTTTATCATTTATGGCCTACTCTTTGAATTTTCATAATTTATTTATAGCTCAGATTGTCATAAAATTTTATACAGATATCCAACAATATGTACATGACTCTATAAAAAATTTAAAATATTTTTGGGTAACAATTTTATTGTATTTGATCAAGGACACTAAAATGGTCCAGATTTTCAATCAACAATGTAAACAAATTGTCAAAATTAGAAATACTTACCCTGGACCTTTAAATTTGGGGGAAATATTCTTATCGGCCTAAAAATAAGTCTTAGTAAGTTTAAGATTAAATTTTCTTTCCTTTTTTTTTTCTTTTTTTTTTTAAGAAAAAAAAAATCGCTAAGTATGGGCTTATAATCCTATAAGAAAGAATTTTAAATTTACTAGAGATAATGACCTTTATTTAATTTTATTTTACTCTTAATATATATATATATATTTAAAATAATTTAATTTAAATAAAAATATTAATTAAACCAAAAATAATTATTAAAATGAAAAAATCCATTAGTTAAACCGATAGAAAACCAGTATGGGCAGATTGATTTCCGGTTTGATGACTGTTGTTTCTATCACCTTTTCTTGTACTTTAAAATTTTAGATTAGATTCTAATTTTTTTCTAGAAATATTAATATAAGTTTGATATGTATCTGTGAAATCTTATCTAAAAATTCCAACCACAAAATATTTTAAAATTCCTGCAGTCAGACCTGTCCAGAATTTTATGAATTCTGACCAACCTGTGCTAACTCACTGAATCAGTATAGTGACTCTGAGATTCAAATTTTTTTTATTATTTTTATATAAATTTAGACTCGTCTATCTTCGATTAGGCTTTTGAATCGCCTCAATCGGAGTAGTACTTTTATAGTTACAAATTTTACAAGTTGGGTAATTTCTGCTGCCTATTATTATCAAACATTATTTTATAGATTAAAAATCTTAAAATTTTAATTTCAGTCCACACTAACCCATATTAATTTAAATTATATTCAAATAGGAGTTCTGAGAACCTAAAGTTTTTATTTCTACGTTTAAAAATGAATAAGAATTTAGTTTTGAATTTCTATGTACCTCATTCCATACATCAATAGAGAGGGAAATTATGATGAAATATTTTTAATTTTATGGGTTCTACAATTTATGAAATTTTGTGGGATACATGACCTACAGGTCACTCTGGATTTTGGAAAAACTATGCTCTGATACCATTCTGTCACGACCCAGATTTCGGGTACCTAGCGTATACTTCGGACCCGAGATCCATGTCATGACTTGTACACTAAGTGTACTTAAACTATTAAATTGCTTACAAAAAATCTCATCTATTAAGTAGCTTTACCGTAGATCTACAATCCATTCATACTAAGAATCATCTCATAAACAAGAAATAACCATTTATTTCAAATAACTAATCATAAACATAGTTAAGAACCCTCTCAATCGGGGTCTTATGAAATAAAATAAATATGTCCAACAACTTTAAAAAAAATTAATTAACAATCTAAGAAAATCAAATATAATAAAAACAAATCATGTCTACTCTAAAGCAGTAATTTCTTCCTCTGTCAAGTAGGGTCACGTGTCCCTTAAATCCTCATTCGGCTCGGCCACGTATTCCTGTTCTTGAGCCACCGGCTCACCCTCATTCACATCTGTACGGTTTTTCCATCAATAAAAAGGATAAGCTAACCAGGCCTAGTGAGAATTTCCGACATAGTTCTTCACATCAAAATAGAATGTCCAATAAACATACACATTATAAAATTAAATTTAAAAAAAATGTAAATGCAATACAATAATACTTCAAGTGGGAATCCGTTCACTTGCTTGAGTTAGAAACCCGTCAACCCGCATCTGCCCCTTAGCAGGCTTCTACCATTTGGTAGGCATAGGCAAGGCACGCATCTACTCCTTGAGTAGGCTTCCACTAGTATAATGGGCTTCTGGTAACGATTCTACCAGGATATACCGTCCAGGAAGGTCCCCCAGGAATCCGGCACGTGTTGTGCATGCAATTGTTAGATGCACCATGAAGTAATGAATCATGTATTGCATAAGCTATTTATCACATTTGAATCAATATAGTTTAACACCTTAATCAAATCATATTATTATTAATACAAAAATCATAATCCTTTCAGTCAACTAAAAGTACACGACAATTAAATCATGGCAATTAAATCATGACAATTAAATCATGGCAATTAAATCATGTCAATTAAATCAGAATAATAATACAACACAACAAATAATCCATCTATTTTTAACTTGATGGATGAGAAACACATCGGGATCACTCACCTTGATGTGGTGGAGATGATTCCATGAACCAACGGTTTGAATTGAATTAGGACTTCCTAAAATCACATAAATAAGAATTTTTCTTTAAATCTTACGATTATATATAATAAATAAAACATTTGATTTATTATTTATTCAGATCAATACTGCCCATCTAATGGTCAGATCTATCTAGAATTTAAGATTTTAATTTATTTTAATCTTAAGAAGATTGATAGACATATGACCAGTACGGTCCATTAAGGTGTCGAATCGATTTGATTCTTAAAAATATTATACAATTAATTGTTATAACAACCATGAACAGTACGGATCATAATGGTCTCTGTTCATAAAAAAAAAAAAATATCACATTCTACATATTATCCTTAAAGCCCTGCGCATACCTTAAAATCTTACGTTCTATACTTTAGCAAGTCATGCGCATACCTTTTTACATGAATTAATTAAACGTACACAATGGATGTGTTTGATTGATCCAATCCATCCAATGTGTAGATCATGTCAATTTACATATTACATGAATAAAATAAAGAAAAATAATATAAAATTACTCACCTGAATAAGTGAATTCCAAAGAAATTCCTCCTTCCCACTTTTCCTTCTGTATTCTTTTTCTACGAGTTTTTCATTATTTTATTTCAGTTTTGATAGAACTCATGCTCTCTCTCTCTCTCTCTCACATTTTTTTTTTCTATGAGTTATTCCTTACTTCTTTTAGTTTTAATAGAACTCTTCTAAGTTTTTTTTTTTTTTTAAGAAGGAAGGTTGATTGGGGAACTACTAGATACGATGAATTTTGTATGATGAGAGAATATAGGAAGGATAACGAGATTAGTGGATCTCTTTCCCACTTAAAGTTTGAAATTTAAAATTTAAAATTTAAATTTTATTTTAAAAAAATACGGGTGTTACACGGGGGGTTTCATGAGGTGCTGCTTCACATGGATGGTTCAGATTTTGGATCCACATCACGTATGATGGGTTCTCAAAAAAGTTCACACTAGTTCCGTGCAAACTGGTGCACAGGTGAGCATTTCATATATATATATATATATATATATATATATATATATATATATATATATATATATATATATATATATAATAAAAAGATAAGCATCAACAAGGGACGGGTAGATAAATAGCATTGTGCTTAATTTAATTGCATTGGCATGTAGCCTAAAACTTTTCATTATGTGCTCTATTTATATTAATCGACTTAAGAGGTAGTTACTAAAGAGCAATTTTTGGCATTGCGAGAGATTGGGCTAGTTGGCCGTGTGATCTCATGTGAGCCATACACATAAGTGTAGCCTCTCACATTTGATTGTGTGTATAAAAAATATTGATTTCAATAAGTAACGTGCTTGTGCATGCTATTTTAAGTCACGGAGAATACATTTTCCAGCAAGTTATGTAATTGTGCACACTCTCCTAGGTCAGTATTCTATTTTTGATCATTTACAACTTATCACGTCTGAATGATCATCTTTTTTCCCTTATTGCTTTACTAAAGAGTTTTTTTTTTGTTTTTTTTTGTTTTTTTATTTTTATTTTTAATGCATTGTCTTTTATTGGACTTTTGCATGTAATGCATTGTAATATGGACAAACCTTTTACTTCTTAATATGAAGTTTATCTTCAGCACATAAAGTATATTGTTTATACATAGCGCCTTCTAAGTCATCTAATCTAATCGTATCAGATCCTCCCCATGTCTTTTCGCATTTGGAGAATGTGAAGAAATGTTGAATAGTTACTGTTACACTCCGAAATCCGGCACTGGGTATATTCAACCCCGATTCTGTACCCGAAGGCATGACTTATATTTTGTATGTTCACATTTCATAATCCACACATATATTGACAATATTATTCTTATTCATAAGATATAACCATCTAAAAATTTAAATCAATAAATAGTTATTTAAAGAAAATAAAATATCCATGCCCTGACTATTGAAGATTATCACCCAACTCATGTCTCAAAACATGTCATCATCATACTATCATACTAAATGCTCATTACAACTTATTTAGAAAATGTTAAAGAAACAAAAATAAATCTAAATATAAAAGCAAATCTCTCTAAGCGCCGCTACGAAATCCTGATCCTAAAATTTTAAAATCCTAATAGGATAAGTTATGAAGCCCAACTAGTAATCTCAATACAGTTTTAAAAAAACAACTTCATATAATCTAAATAAAATGTATAAAAAAAAAAAAAAATACAATACATGTTTATGTAAAGCAAATAGATGATGATGTTAATAAATATATATATATATATATATATATATATATATATATATATATATATATATATATATATATATATGGGAAAAGGTACAATGCGCTCGAGCTGATTTTAACATCCCATGAGGTCGAGCTGTGTGGGCCCCACCGTGATGCGTTTCGAACATCTACCTCATCAGTCAAATGCACCATTCCATCGTGTGCCTAAGTATCAAAAATCAAGTCAATCCGTGACTTGTGTGGGCCACACCACATATAGAAGTGGAGAGGGGCCGTGCACCATTAAAACATTTATAACCATTTTTTAGGGCCCACCAACATGTGGTTTGCAAATCCAGCCCATCCATTATGTGTGTCCCACTTGAACGAGGGTTCAGACCAAGTTTCAAGCGCATGCAAAACTCAGGTGGGCCCCACCAAGTGCTTTTATATGTTTTAACGGTGTCTTCACGTAATTTTAGATGGTATGGCCCACCTGAGTTCCGTATATGGCTAATTTTTGGGTTCTCCCATAATTTAAAGGGGACCCATCAAATGCACAGTGTTGATAGTCGAAACGCATCACGGTGGGGCCCACACAGCTCGACCTCACGGGAGCTTATCGTGAGGTCGAGCGCATAGTACCTTTTCCCTATATATATATATATATATATATATATATATATATGCCATAATCACCAAGGTCATTTTATCCCAGTTGGCCAACACCCGCACTAATACAACACATAGCCTGGTAATGCAAACCTTTTGCGTGACATGCTTACCCATTCTAAGACACTCCGTGAGGAACTCATTTGTACTTTAGCTGGTCAGACTAATACCTTACCAAACTTGACAGCATGAATCTTTTGCTATCCTAACATGCTCACCCACTCAAAGGATACGATAGAGATGACAAGAGGTATCAATTGAGATTCGGAGACTTTCAACCTGAGGGTCTAAGTTGCCCCACGCTTGCTTATACTTTATGGATTTTTTACCTAGAAGACTTGATTGCCCCACCTATTTTCTGACTTTTTTCATACATGATTTTAATATTTTATGAATAAAATGTTTCTAAAAAATCTTCAATGACCGATATTCATCGATTAATCCATAATATGTGATGTACATGATTTATTAAACTAAAAATAAAATTTTCAATCAATGTAAATTGTCCATACATGATTAAAGTTCTACGTAAAAAAATAATAATAAATATGCAATGTAATCTATTATATATTGATTAAAATTTTACGAAAAAAAAAAACCTACAATATAATTGATTAGATATAAGAATCTAGAAATTATATATAAAATTGAGATTTTTGACAATAATTTTAACATAAAAAAAAATTCTAAATAAAAAAATATTTTTTAAAAAATAGGATTAACAATAAGCCAATATTAAAGTCAAATTGAGTTATGTTAATTAAAGATAATAAAAAACGACATTTAAAAGTATGATAAATAATTTTATTTTTTTTAAAACTACTACTAATAATAATTGCGACCAAGATGAGCAATTAATTAAAGATAATAAAAAATGACATATTTAAAAGTATGATTTTAAAAAAACTAATAATAATTGCAACTAAGATGAGCAATTTCATATATCATATTATTCTTTTATTTTAAACAAATTAAATAGAAATAAATTTTTAGCATCCACAAATGAACAAATAATTTAGTAGAAAAAAAAAAACACACACACACAAGTGAGAGAATACTTTTTATTTTTTCCTTTTATCTTTTTATTTTCTTCTCTTTCTTTCTCTCTTTCTTTTTCTCTCTCTTTTTCTTTTTTTTATCTTCCTTTCTCACTCTACCTTTTTCCTTATCTCTCTCTCTCTCTCATGAATAACCAACTCCTTTCTTATCTTTTTTATTTCGTAATCTCTTTGATATTTATTCCTTTACATTTCCCTCTCATCAGTATTTTTTTTTTCACATTTAAATATGTGCAAGCACATGTTTAGCTTAACGTGTGCCAAATGTGTGCTATGCGTGTGCATGTGTATATGGCAATGGATGTAGTGTGTGAGTGTGAGAGGAGTGTGAGAGGTGTGTGTTCATGTAATGGGTGTACCGAGCTAAGCAGAGTTCGAACTGGGATTGGCGGCGGGCCGAACCAAGCTAAGTTGTACCAAGCTCAAATCAAATAAACTCGTGTCCAGCTCTAACTATGTGATATGTGACCCACTTCTCCATTTTAAAATATGGGCCCATGACTAAGCCATCTCAATCGCTTGTGCTCACAACCCTAATGAGTCACTCATAATATGCTTGATGCAACATCCTACTTACAAGTAAATGAGCACCGTGTGACAGACACCGTGGGTCTCATCCACACCAACCATCAAGTGCATTGCGCCGACTCTATTAAATAATATTCTTGTACATATTTTACATGGTCCTTGTTACTATGCTAAAGAGGTTTGATAGTTGAATTCTTGCATTTAATGTATTGTTTTTATCAAAGATTTTCATTTAATGCATCATAGTATGGACACATCTCTTGCTTTTTGGCCCAGTTTCATCTTTACCATGTAAATCAGATCTGATTCTATTAGGTCGGGTGTAAAAAACAGCGTAGAAAGTCGGAATGGCCAAAAATAAAGAGGATGAACGGTCAATATTCACTGAAAGATGTTCAGTTAATAGTTTAGGGAATGATTTCTTTCTTTTTTTTAACATATATACTCTCACCGTACACTTTTTTTTTTACACCCACACTCACACCGCAATGGGATTTCACCACCTATGGATACTCAAACTCTTGACCGGGTGTTGAAACTCCCAAGAGTCTACCGCACACACTCGCACCACGAATTGGCAGTTTTGTGGGTGGGCCCACCGTGATGTATAGTGTGTACATCGAGTCGAACCGAGTCGAGTTGGCCTCAGTTCGACTTGGCTCGAACACTGGTTGACCTCAGCTCAAACTCAGGCTAGGTCCTCGAGCATGACTGGCCAGTTCGGATCGGTTCGCTCAGCAGCTTAGGCCAGCTCGGGCCGAGTTCGCCATTGACGCATTTCCACAAATACCTTAACTGCAACTTTAAAATCCCTTGAAAATTAAAAAAATAAATAAATAAATAAATAAGAAGAAGAAGAAGAAAAAAAAGTGTCCAGTTAGAGACTTCTTGAAATTATTTTAAGAATAGAAATTTTAAAACTCCAAAGACTTCACTTTTTTTTGTTTTGAAACAATAATAATATAAGGGAAGAAGAGTCGGGATAAAGTATCACCCACCAGGTTTCACAAACCCAATGATATTATTCAAGATTGTCAGTGAGTGCTTCTTTGTGCGCAATATCCCCAAACTAGTTAACAACCCCTGCATCGCCATGTCTAGGAAACAAAAATCTCAAGAGAGAGAAATTGGAAAAAAAAAATAAAAAAACATCAAAATCACTTTCATTTTGAAGAGATTATACTGTGAAGAGAAAGTTGACCTATCTTGCCACCAGCCACATTTCGTTGAGTCATTTTATCAATTAGTTGGTGAGCAACATCAATGACAAAGTAACCGAGTCACCGAACTTGATCAATTCGAGCTAGATTCAAGCTAGATTTAATCCAAGTTGAGTCGAGTCGAGCTAGGGCTTGCTCGAACTCATTTTCGAGCTAAAAAAATCAGCTCGACTTGGCTCAAACTCAACTTCAAACCGAGTCGAATCGAGCTTTTTTGAGTCGAGTCGAGCGAGCTAACCGAGCTAGCTCTATTCATGTACACCCCTAATGATGTATCTGTATATCCACACCACCCATCCCTTCTCTCGCATCATTTTAATGATTTGGGTTTTTTTTATTTTATATATATATATATATATATATAACACCACCCCATTTTAATGATTTGGGTTTTTTATTTTATATATATATATATATATATATTTATTTTTTTTTATCTACACCACCCATCCCTTCTCTCCCTAACACACGCACACACACCCTCATATACTCACGCGTAGTAGGATTTCACCACCTATGAACACTCGAACCCTTCACCGGGTATTGAAACTCCCGAGAGTCCACCACCTATGATTTGGGCATTTAATGCAACGCAAGCTTATCATTTGGTGTGGTCCACTTAAGCGCGGGATCTCCCTTATGCATTTAATGCAACGCAAGCTTATCATTTGGTGTGGTCCACTAAAGCGCGGGATCTCCCTTATTTTCGTGCACATACCCTAAAATGATGGGATAGACAGCTTGGACATACAGATACATCACAGTGGCCCCACCCATATAACTGTCCGTTCGTGTTTAGAGAGGGGTAGAACGCAATCAGCTTCCCGTTCAAATGGTGCCCGGTGAATGGTGCCCGTCCCAAGCTGAGAAAGGGCAGAAGCTTTTAGTTGCTACTGTAATGTATATGTCTTATCTACACTGTCCATTCATTTTTTTTTCCTATCTATTTAGGTTATAACCCAAAAAATAAGGCAGATCCAACGCTCAAATGTACCACACCACCAGTGATAATGATTTTCACCGTTGAAACTTTTCTAGGGTGTTTATTTTTCATCAACTTATCCATAAAGTTACGTATACCGAAGGGAAAACACAAATATCAGCTTCATCCAAAACTTCCGTAGCCTCCGATAAGTTTTCAACGATAAGAGTTTAATCCTCATTGTGTAGTCCACTTTAGCCTTTGATCTACTCATATATGGAATTATACCTAAAATGATACGAAAAAATTGTGTAGTCCACTTTAGCCTTTGATCTACCTCATATATGGAATTATACCTAAAATGATACGAAAAAAATGGATGGACGGTGTGGATAAGACCTATACATCACGTTGGCCACTCTAAGCTCCTGCCCGTTCCCAACTCGAGACGGGCGGAGTTGGACGCAATCCATCGCACTCCGCCGGAGTATCAAAGGTTTTCTCTTCTCCCTTCCGTAGCCCTTTTCATTCTCATCAAGACTCGCAGAGAAAAGCTCCTCAAACAAGAACCTCAGCAGCTTCCTATCTGACCGTCCGATCGACCATGTTTCGACAAGCCCCTCGCCTTTTGGCCCGTTCGATGATGGCCCGGTCTCGGGCCTTCTCCGATGTCCCCGCCCAGCCCGCATCCGACTCAGCGTTCGTCGAGGCATGGAAGAAGGTAATCCCGAACATCGACCCTCCCCAGACCCCACTCTCCTTCATGAAGCCGCGACCCACCACGCCCTCATCCATTCCTTCGAAGATCACCGTCAATTTCGTCCTCCCCTACCAATCAGAGCTGTCCGCCAAAGAGGTAAACGGGTCGCACCCATATCTATCCGTTCCTGTTGTTAGATTATCTCCTTTTGAAAATGGATTTAGAAAATGGGGTTCTGATTTGATGATTGAGAATGCTAGTTGTTGGGTTATTAGGGTTTTTGTGGATTGATTTTATTTTATTTTTACCTCTTGGAAATGTAGATTTTGGTGTGACGACGTTTGGATCTTGATTATATTATAGTTTTAGTGAATGAAGATTTGATCCCCTTTTGTTGAAGTTTAAAGAATCCTTAGTTTTGTAGAGCAAGATGTGGCCGATGGGTGCGCTTGGGTGTTCGATTGGAGTGAATCGCAATAACCCAATTCAGTAGGGCGGAAAATGATCATGTGGTGGTGATGGCCTCCCTCAGTTTACAACAGAGTATTAGCCTTCAAATCATCGTTGTTATCCTTCATTTTCAAGTCCGGCTTGAAACGCATGGAATGCGATTGAGGGATCGGTTGTTGTTGTGAGTTAAAATGGCTCCTCTCCCACTTTGGTGATTTTCTCTTTGTTTTGATTGAGCATCCAAACACACCCTAAATCTAATGACTTGTAAACTACAAAGACTTTGTGAGGGCTTTTCCAGAGAAATTTATTTATCCTTTGTACGAGATGTGGTACTGACACCTGCAATGGCCATGTGGTCTATGCAAACAATTCATAGGCATGCCAGGTATAGTATCCCAATTCAAGCAATGGCAATCACAACTTTTTGCTGATAATGTGAATATTTGTGGTCCGTTTTGGGTTTATGCTTTGTAGGGATGAAGGAGATGCAGCAGTTGAGGAGAGGAAAAATGGTTTTAAATTGGCACACTATTCATGGATCTTGGTATTAGTGTCTGTGTTGATTGCTGACATGCTTATTCTGTTTCCAAACTTCACCTAGAAACATGCCTCCCATACCATTTACTTTTGAAAAAAATGATTTGGGCTAATCTAAGGCATCTTCTAGTGCTAAGATGATGGCCAGTTTGTGTCATTGACTCATTGCTGATGCGAATGATTGCCTGATTAAATTACCTTCAGTGATCCAGTAGTAGACACAGAAATGTTCCAAAGAGATGGCTATAAATCGCAGATTAGATATTGAATTCAAAGATGTCATTCTAAATGTTTAAACGAATCCGGGTTTGTTACGGAAACACACACATACACACACACTATCTCTCTCCCAATATAACTAAAATTTTAGAGAAACGAAGATTCACTTGGATTTGTTTTGGAAATTCTCTCTTTCAATATAACTAAAATTTTAGTAGAGAGAAATGGAAATGCGCCTGGAAAGGGGCAGTGGGGAGCCAATTAAGGGTGACCCTACTGGCCTCCCATCACTTCCTTTTCGAAAGGAAGGTCATGAATCTCATTTGTCTAACAGCTACATGCTAGAAGATAAGCCAATTTCCAAGGCTCCAGCACTAACATTTTAGACCATTTGATGGCATTACTCGAGTCACCCTCATCCATCAAGCTTATGGACCAATATATATATATATATATATATATATATATATATATATATATATATATATATAAGACGCCGAAATAATGTGTTTTGTAAATTTTGAGTTTCCTCATAATTGGAAAATAAAATAAAAAATCCCCCCTTCCTCTGATTAGTGAAATCCTATCCCTTACGGTAGAGATTGTTTTCTTGAGTAGTAGAAACTAACAATCTCCTTAGACCATTTATAAGATACAAATCAAACCTATCCAACTGTCCATACTGAATGTCTAGTCAATTTAGTAATCAATTCAAGGTCTGGACCACATCAAGGGTCCATATTCACCTTATTGGCCATTTGGGTTCGGTCAAAGGCCCTGATGATTATTTTCAACATATCAATGGTTTTTTTTTTTTTTTTTCACACACCCCCACACACTCACACTAGTGGAATTTCACCACCTATGGATACTCGAACCCTTGACTGGGTGTTGAAACTCTTGAGAGTCTACCACTCGAGCAAGAGTAAGGATCCTCAACGTATCAATGGTTCGACTAAACTACAGGGACCCCAAATCAAGCAGATGGCCTATGTGGCCCACCAGTCCAACCATTCGCCTTTATAAGGCCTTTTACAAAAATTTAAGGCCCCTTTTGGAGGATTTGTACAGATTGTTTAATCCAATAGTTCATATTTTTATTTACTTTAGTTTCCTTGGTTGGATTTGAACTGTTCATTTTAGTATCCTTAGTTGGATTTGAACTGTTCATTTTAGTGTCTTTGTTTAGATACTCTTTAAATGCAAGTTAGGTGAGAATAGGCAATTATTCGCGATTCAATGAAATAAGCAAGAGAGAAATTTCTATAGACTTCTTTCTAAAATAATCTAGAGAAGATTAGCAGCCTGTATAAAGCTAATATAAGGTCGTACAAATGGTGCTATGAATGTTACTTGATTATTTGAATGATCAAATGAAGTTAACTTCTTAAGTTTGCTGTGACTTGATTGTAGCCTAGGAGAGTGATTCTTCCAGAAGCTAGTGGTGCAATGCATCTAGATCCCTTGGTATAATGCGTAAGTTGTTCTTTTTGATCTGATGCCACATATTTACCTTTCTTCCTTTTGTTTATTCTATATTCTGCTGCAAGTGAAGGGATCATAAGTCTAACAGAGAGAAGGGTTGAACATAAGTCTCATTGCCACCTACCCTTATCCACAAGGAAGGTGCCATCGAGTTCGAAGACTTCTAGCTAATTAGTCTAGCAGGCAGCGTTTACCAAATTATCGCAGTAAGTCTTGGCTATGTAGATTGCTTGTGGTTGTGCCCCTCATCATATTCATGTTCCAAGGGGCATTTATGCAGGGTCAGCAAATCCCTGGTGGTGCCAATGAATGCATCCACTTAAGAAAGAAATCTCCGGTCCTGGATTGTGAAATCGAAATCGAGAAAGGGGTGCTATCCATAAAGGAGGAGGTGGTGGACCAAGGACTCATCCAATTACAGAGCTTCGGCGTTATGGAAAGGGTTGCTATCCATAAAGGAGGAGGTCCTGAAAAGGATAGGAGTTGCTATAGGGAAAGGTGATAGTACTCAATTCTGGTACAACATCTGGGTGGGCGACGCTGCATTGAAAGACGAATTTCCGCACATATTCCGCATTGCTTCTAATCAGTCCATTGTGGTTGCTGGATGTTATTCTGTCCTTGGGGGTGAAGTGGTGTGGAATCCAGAATGTAGAAGAAATCTCCATGATCATGAGGTTGAAGAATATGTAGCCCTTTTTAATCGCATCCACAACGTCAAGCCGGATCTGTCTAGTGCGGACAGATTAGTTTGGAAAATTGACAAATCTAGAGAAGTCTCAGTTAAGTCTTTCTATAGGAGCATTGATAGGGCTTCCTCAATAGGAGAAGAGACCCAGACTAATCATGTTTGGAAATACAAAGCTCCTCCCAAGATAGTCGGTTTCGGCTGGCTAGCTGGTAAGAAGAAGGTCCTTACAGTTGATCATTTGAGAAAAAAAGGGTATGATTATGACTAACGTGTGTCTATGCTGCATGACAAGCGAAGAATTGGTGGACCATCTCTTCATTCACTGTCCCCTTCATCATTCGGATCTGGCCAGATATCCTATATCATTTTGATATCCGTTGGTCCTTACCAAATTCGACAGGTAGACTCCTTAATGCTTGGCATGGCCCAAGATTGGGCAAATAGAGGAGCGATTTATGGAGAATGTCCCTCCTCACTATCTGGTGGACAGTGTGGGAAGAAAGGAATGGAAGATGTTTCAATGGTGTCTCAAATTCTCCGGAATCCATAGCGTTTAGAGCGAGGCGGTTTGTAGTCGAGTGGGCTTCTAATGCAGAAAAATTAAAGGGCTATAATCTTCAGTTTATCGGAGTGTAGCAGTCCTGCTACCTCAGTGGTTTAGCTATCTCTGTATTTCTCTTTATCTATTAATATAATTTGTGATCTTTCAAAAAAAAAATCAATATCAAGAAAGCTTATGACCACATTGATTTCAGTGATCCTTTATGACTGACCTTTTCCTAGACTACTGGAGTAGACTGATTCTAACGAAATTTGAGCAAGAGCTCTAAGGGAAGGATTTCGGATTTTTCTGAACGTCATTCACTAGATCCAATAGGAGCAGCTGGCTTATTCGAAAATGTAGGCTTTTGTTTTTTTTATGTGATTCAAGAGGTTACCAAGCTACCCATCTCATTTACTTATGTAGGTAGGGAAGCTAACGAGATCATCAACATCCTAGCTGCAGAGGGATTAGAGAGATCATCCCTTTGTGTCGGGGACATGTTTTCTTTATCCCAATGGAGTACTTTCCTTAATCGATAAAGCTTCACTTTAGTATAAAATAAAAAGGAAAGAAAAAACTCTATTCTGTACTTTTGTATCCATATTTAACTTTTATATTATATTCCATTCTCAATGCATTTTTACCTTCAATTGATTCACAAGCCTTTTGATGTCTAAATGATGGATTTCTAATATCAAGTTCATTTGCTTCCGTATGCCCATTTATTATGCCTTTTTCGATGTCCATGTGGTCCGACAGCCAAGTGTTTGGATCAGTAGACTCCTCTTCTATATGAAAGAGCCCGTATGTATTCATGACAGAGTGCCTGCATAATGTAGTTTATGCGGGATGTTCTTGCAGCTTTCATATACTTCATCCTTCTCTCAGTCATGCACTGAAGTATACTGTTTTGTCTTTTTTTCCAATTCATGTATTTTTTTCTCATTCATCTTAAAGCTTAATATACATTGGTTGCTCGTTTATGCTGATCGAGCATGTTTACTTCATTCTCCTCCTTCATCTTCCTCTTCCTCCGCACATTCATATCATGTTTGGCATGTCGGCGTGTGTAATGGTTATCTTGATTTTGCCTAGTTGATTACACACATTCTTTATCTTTTATTTTCTGCATTTCCATATGTTCTCAATGTGGTTTCTATTTTTCTTGCTGCACCAAACACTAAGCCTCGCCGACCGTGATTTGGCAGTTCACCCAACACAGACTAAAGCATCCATTCAACAAAAAACTAATATAAAACACAAAAGAAGTGAAGAAGGGAAAGTAGACTGCTCTAATCTTTTATGTATTTTCAGGTTGACATGGTGATAATACCAGCGACAACTGGGCAGATGGGTGTTTTGCCGGGCCATGTCGCCACCATCGCAGAGCTGAAGCCTGGAATCATGTCGGTCCATGAAGGCAGTGAAGTCACCAAGTATTTCGTAAGCAGTGGATTTGCATTCATCCATGCCAATTCAGTTGCAGATGTAGTGGCTGTTGAGGCTGTCCCGGTTGACCACATCGACCCAAACCTTGTCCAGAAGGGGCTCTCAGAGTTTACCCAGAAGCTCAGCTCAGCCTCGACCGACTTGGAGAAGGCTGAAGCTCAAATTGGGGTGGATGTTCACAGTGCTCTCAACTCTGCACTTACAGGGTAACAATCTTTCATCCCACCAGTTTTTTTCTCTTTGGGTTGTCTTTCATCTCTTTCATCAAGAGATTTGAAGACTATTTGGCTCTCAAGATTGAGATCTATTCAGTTTGTATTTTGGATTGGCTGCCATGAATCTCTTTCTAGTTTTTATGACACTGATTTTGTCAAATGTTGAATAAATTCTTGGAAACAAGACTCCTTAGAAACTCTCAGAAAAAGGTTACTATACATCCTTGGATTTGATTTTCCTTTACTCACTGAATTTTGAAGAAACCAAGTGTATCCCATGAGCGGCCCAGATCTCTCCCCTTCATAGCCGCACAATCACTCGTACTGTGCAAATATCGAATCCAGGGGGTTTCAAGTTTCAATTGCATATGCAGGTTTCCATTTCCAACAAGTGGACGTTGTGATTCTTCGGTCCAGATCATTGATCTGTCACTTCCCACAATGGATGGACGATGCCCCAGAAAATCCCCCCAATCCGATATCTTAATCTTTGTATTCTACCAAAAAAAAACGGCTGGAATTATGTCCGTATGAAAATTGTTGATGTGGATGCCATCCACGGTGGACTCCATAATATCAATGGCTTGGATGAATGAACCACGGGTCATTTCTACAAAATGAATACACTAATAGTAGTGACAACATTAGGGCTGAGCAAAAAATCTGATATGTAATGTCCCTGCATAGAATATGCAGTTTATTCCTCACGCGCACACGTCGCAGTCAGGTCTGATGATTGTAACTGCCCTTCTGCTGGCCCACCACGTGAACAGGCTATTTACCAAAACGGGCGTCTGATAAGCGGCAGGCAAAGGAATGATTATATCAGCGGTCTAAAGTCAGCTGAATCATATCGTCGCCTGGGATTGGAACGAGGACACCGCTACTAGTGGTGCCGTACCATATTTCTTGACCAAAATGCCATTTGGGGAGGACACCTTACCGTTAAGATCGCATTCATACACACACACACACAAAAAATAATAATAATAATAATAATAATAATAAAACGGTTGAGCCATCAGGTGGGCTATACCGTTGGAATCAATAGACAACAGTAGCTCTGACTAAACATACAGGTGGCCCACTTGGTGAATTGATCAGCTTGAATTTCAACGGTGATAATATAAATTGTGCGGGCTGTTGTTTGATGGCCAGGATGTCCTACACAAGGGTCATGTTAGCGGGAAAGATGGTGCCCCACCACATTGCATGTACCTGATTTTTTTTTTTGAAAGGTAATGCATGTACGGGATTAAGTCGGGGCGCGGCTTCCCACGGTGAAGTACGTGCCTTGCATCGATCCCGAAAATGAAGCAGATCCAAATCCCAGCTGGACCACGCCACAGGAAACAGTGGTGGTTGACCATTAAAAACTTCTTGTGGGCCACGAAAGTTTTGGATCAAGATGATATTTGTGTGGTCCCTTCGTCCTCGTCTTTTTTACCTTATCAACAGGTTGGATGGAAAATAATCGTCTTTTTTACCTTATCAACAGGTTGGATGGAAAATAAACATTCCGATAGGCTCCAAGAAGTTTTTAATGGTGGGTATTCAATCACCTCTGTTTCCTATGGTGTGGTCCACCTATATTTTGGATCTTCTTCAATTTTTTTTTATATGATTCACTAAAATAAGATTTCAAAATGGATGGATGGCGTGGATTGAAGAGACATACATCAAGGTGGGCCCCACAGTCATGGGATCCACCCAAGGCGCTCCCTCCTCCCCGCGGACGCTCGTAGATATTCGATCACTTCAACTTGATAAACGTTAGCTCCGCATACAATTTCTTTGTGCCAGCATATCAAGCATCGTGTTCGAATATCATTTAACTCATCTTCATCTTTTTTACTTTTTCCATCCCATGCTCCCTGGCCATATCATCTTCTATCACCACTTTCTGGGGCTATGTGATACTTTGAAAGGGTTACACACTTAATATGCAGGCCCTTAGTTTTTGAAAGTTAATTACCAACTCAAATCAAAACTAACTACAATGTAAATTCCATCCACTATTGCTAAGTAACATTTCCAAACTCGTACTGTTTGATCTATTCTAACCTCTGATTCACGGGCCCTGCACATAACTAATCGGTGGACATCCCAATCTCAACTATTCCACCTGTTGTGGACCACATGGGTTGTGAATTAGCCTGATTTTTGGGCAACGGTTCAAACACAATGTGCTACACCAGATGGCCAATGTGGATCTCATCCACATGAAGTTGGTCCATCCACGTCAGCTGCCTCGTATCAATACCCAAATCATGCAGAATTATCTCATAATCTTGTAAAATTAATAAGACACACTGTGACATCAAGGGCCCGTTTGGATACCACCAGATAAGTGGCTTTTTCTACGTACAACAGTAGATAAGTGACTTATTTAAGATAAGCAAATTTGGTCTACTATATAAGTAACGTTTTAACTTAGAAGTACATAGTCACTTTAATCAAATTTTTTAGGGCCTGTTTGGGAGCGTGGATTTGGAACCCCTAGATTCGCAACCCCCAGGATTAGAAACCCCCTGGATCGGCAATCTTCCCGGTGTGTTTGGCACCCTGGAGTGTGAATCAACTTTAATTCAAAAATACCTATACATGGTATATTTACAGGGGATTGAATTTAATTACTAAATCAACTTTAATATCCTTAATTAGTGAGATATATAATTTTTGACACTAGTTGTAATAAGCGCACTGAAATATATGCTTTGCCTGAAAATGATGAAATTTCAAGTCTTGGATGGACCGCAAGCACAAGATCATGTTTGAGTGACTAACCAACGATTTTTAATCGTTGATTAATATAGACAATGTTTGGACGGTGCTGATCATCATTAGTGGGCCATGTGCCCAATAAAAAGATAGTGTACAGTAACATATGTGTTACACTTGCAACTATTGAAATGATTTTAGGTGTAATCTAAGCTCTCACCGTGGATTTAAAACCCCCTCAAAGAGGGGATTGGAAACCCCTGGATTCGCAATCCCCATCCGCCGGTTGCTTTATGCTGCCAAACAACCAAGGGGATTTCAAACCCCCTGCAATCCCCTCCAATCCACGGTGCCAAACCACCCCTTGAGCTTATCTACTTTCATAAGTTGCTGAAGAGAAGCATCAAGAGAGACCGAAGAGAGTAAAAGCTAATAAGTATGTTGTTTGCCAAATGTACTTTTCTTCATCACAAGTAGAAACAAAGATAAGCTAACTATCATGGAATAAGTATCTTATTTTAAGAAACTTACAATCCAATCGCTCTTTAAATGTCTTATTTAAAATTTAAAACATCAATTTATTATATATATTAATATATATAGTGGTCCCCATGGGAGCTCTAGTCGGATGACTTATTGTCCGACTGGGGTTCAGGCGTAATCCCTTTTGGCTTCTGCTGGGTGCAAATGTGAGCGTGTGAGAATTGACGGTGGATTGGGTACTACCCCGACCAGGACCTAGCCAGAGACAACGGTCCTGTCAGGGGATTTGTGGGCCCTCACCAAGAGGTATGTATTTTGTCCATCCATTTTGAAAAATAAATTCGAGTAATGAACTCAAAAAATAAATGTTCAAAGTGGACCACGTAACCGGAAATAGTGAGGATTAAATGCCTGCTGCCAAAACCTTTTGGGGGTCAGATATTTATTTTTTCGCCTCATCAAGGTCTATGTGACTATAGTAACAGGTTGTATGGTAAATAAACATTATGGTGGGCCCTAGGAAGGTTTCAACGGTACAATCATTATCACCATTGCTTCATGTGGTGTGGTCCACTTGAGCCTTTCATCTGCCTTCTTTTTAGGCTCATGTGCTAAAATGATATTTCAAAATAGATGGACGTTTTGGATAAAACACATATATCATAGTGGGCCTCAAAAAACCTCCAACTGCCCATTTCTAGATAGTTCTAGCGGGGGTATTACTCGGTCCGTCCTCTCTAGACTTAGATTCGGTAGTGACTCCACCAGTACCTACTTCAGTGTTGGAAAAAAGCTTAGTGGGCCACACCATGATGTATTTTGTCACACAATTATTTTGCTAGAACAGGCCGTGAGCCCAAAAATGAAGTAGATCGAAGTCTCAAGTGAACCACACCATAGAAAACAAAAAAAACTCATCCAGGGCACAAATGTTTTGAATCAAAGCTGATGTTCATGTTTTTCCTTCATCCAAGTCTATGTGGCCTGGATGACACATAAACAGAAGCAAAAATAGGCAATAGCCATTAGCCACTTGACGGTTCTTCTTGGAGACCACCATGACACTATCCATCCATTTTTCCAAATCATTTTAGGCACAATTTATAAAATAGGTCAATTTTATATCTCATGTGGACTACACCACAAGAAATGGTGGCAATTGAATGCCCACCGTTAAAAACTTATTGGGGCCATAAAAGTTTTGGATGAAGTCTTTGGGTTCATCTAGGTCTATGTAAGCTAATCAACAAGTTGAATGGCACATAAACATTATAGTGGCCCCCATGATGTTCTTAATAGTGGGTGTTAAATTGCCAATATGCGGTGTGGTCCACCTAAGATTTGGATCTGCCTCATTTTTTGGGATGCAATTTAGCTAGTGACCCAACATCAACTAGATGGGTGGTGTCACACGCTGATCTATAGCTCAAGTGGTAAATTGAGTGAAAGATACCTAGTTTCAATATTGAGGTTTTAGTATCGATTTCCTAGTGGGGTGGCTAACAGTGAAGTGTGAACTGAGAGTGGGGTGTACTAACGAGCTAACAATTAATAATAATAATAATAATGACAGGTGGTGTCAAAGTTATCTGAGCCCCACCACGGTGAATGCGTTTTATGTATGCTGTTTATGTATTTTACGGCTCATTTTAAGGCATGAGCCCAAAAAATGAGGTAAATACAAATCTCAGTGGACTGCACTTGTTGATTCAACATCATTGAAAACTCCTGAAGTAGACCATGATGTTTATTTGCCATCCAAAAGATCATAAAGACCTGGATGAGGGAAAACACAGGTATTAGCTTGATCCAAAACTTCTATAACCCTAAGAAGCACAGTAAGTATTCAATCCCACTGCTTTTGTGATCTACTTAGATTTGAATTGCCTTATTTTTGAGCTCATGCCCTCAAATGAGCAGTAAAAATGGATGGATGGCATGGATGGAACATATACATTGTGGTGGAGCCGCAGAGAGTCTACTCCATTGGAGTCACTAGTTACACCCCATACCAAAATAATTATCCAAAATGGATGGATACCATGTATAAAACCCATATCATGGAGAGGCCCACATATCACCGGCCAGTAGCCACGGAAACTGATTGGCTACTCCCCCTGCCACTAGAGTTGGGCATCGGATGGAGTCGGATCGGACTGGACCTAATTCGATTCGGTCTGAAATATGCACGGGGCTGACCCGAACTTGATCCGATCCGGAATCGAGTCCGGGACATTTGAGTCGAATCGATCCGATGCACAGTTGGCATGACCTGGACTCGGTCGAAAACCCGAATCAGATTAGGTTGAGTATGCGGGTCAAATTATGAGGTATTTGTTATATCTAATCCATCCATCCATTTGAAGAGCTCGTCTTAAGGCTTGAGCTGAAAAATAAGGCAGATCCAGAGATCGGTTGGACCACACTGCAAAAAACAGTTGGGGATTGAACGTTACCATTGAAACCTTTTCAAATATCACAAAAGTTTCGGAAATATGAAATTTGTTTTTCCTATTCAACCATGTATTTTTAGCCCTATTAAGGGATTAGATGGAAAATAAACGTTATGCTGGCCCCTGTAACATTGATCTCATTTGAGCTGTTCGTACAACTCGGAGCTTGAGGCGCGTCGGGGGATCGGATTGCGTACTGAGTTACTCAGTACACTCTTATCGTACTGAGTAAACTCAGTTGGGCCCACCGTGAAAATAAGTGGTTTATCAACACCGTCCATACGATTTTTTCAGCTCATTTAACGGGTTGAGCCCAAAGTTGAAGCATATCCAACTCCCAAGTGGATCATAAGACAGGAAACAATGGGAATAATGATTTCCACCGTTGAAACCTTCCTAGGCCCTACAGTGATGTCTATTTGTCATCCAAGTTGTTAATAATATCACAAAGACATGGATGAAGGGAAAAAAAGAAATATAAGCTTAATACAAAAATTCCGTGACACTCAAGAATTTTGCAACGGTACAAGTTCAATTCACACTGTTTCATGTGGTGTGGTGCATTTGAACTTTGGATATCTTTCAATTTTCCACCCATGCCATAAAATTATCTAATAAAATAGATGGACGGAGTGGATAATCCACAACGCAACTGGATTGCATACTGAGTTACTCAGTACGCTCTTATTGTACTGAGTAAACTCTGTTAGGCCCACCGTGAATGTAAGTGGATAATCCACGCCCTTCATCTGTTTTGACATATCATTTTAGGTGTGGAGCCCAAAATTGAAACATATACACAATTAAAGTGGACCATACTACAGTAAACAATGGAACTATTAATTTCCACTGTTGAAACCTTTCCAAGGCCCACAGTGATTTTGATTTGTCATCCAACATGTTAATAAGATCAAGCAGACATGGATGAATGGAAAACACAAATAGCATCTTGATCTAAAACTTCTGTGGCCCCAATAACTTTTGAACGGTAGAAATTTAATTCACACTATTTCGGTTGGTGTGGTACACTTGATCTTTGAATGGATTAAATTTTACAGTAGAACTCTAAAACTATCTTTTGAAATGGATGGATGGAGTGGATAAAATGAATGAATGACTGTGAATCCCACAGAGTTACTCGTACAACTCAGAAGCTAAAGGTAGTTTCCGATCGTATTGGCACGGCACGTATATACACACCAGCTGTGTTGACGTGCCGGGCAAGAAATTGCATTTGGTACGTAATACGTGGATTTCCTACGTAAGCTTGCACTGGGAAGCTAGGTGGGATCCACTGTGATGTTTGTGAGAAATCCGCCCCGTCCATCAGTTTTGTGAGTTTATTTTAAGATATCATGCCAAAAATGAACTGTATCCAATGCTGAAGTGGACTGAAAACGTGATAATTAAACGTCTACAGTTGAAATATTCGTGGGGCCACAAGTTTCCAATCATCATAATATTTGTGTTTTCAATTCATCCCAGTAGGAATGACGTTATTAACCGTATGGATGAAATATAAACATCTCTGTCTAACTCAGGAGGTTTCAACAGTCGGAATTTCCCTAACCATCTTTTCCATTATTGCGGTCCACTTAAGCATTGGATACTTTTCAATTTTAGCATCATGTCCTAAAATGAAATAAAAAAACGAATGGACGGGGATTATTATTGTTATATTTTGTTTTAAAATATTATTAAATTTGAATTTTCAAATTTTCGGTGATTTCCCTCCACATTTGAAAAGTTGTGGTACTTTTGGGTTGTGGGTTTTGTCCCACATCGGATAACCCACATCGGATTTGACAAAGTAAACTATCTTGTATATAAAATAGTATTTTTGCCTAGGGCTTGTGCCCCTTTCAGGGGGCATGTGAATTTGGTCTGTGGGGGGGGGGGGGGGTTATGCCAATAGCTCTAATCTATGCCATTTACCACACACGCGCGCGCGCGCCGAGCCGAGTCCGAGTCCGTGGGCGCGGGCGCGGGTGCGGGTGCGTGTGCTGGTGCGGTGTGAGTGTACTCGCTTGTGTGTGTGTGTATGGGTACTCGCGAGACTTTATTTGCGAGAGTGTACTCGCACTTGCGCCTTTTCGTTTTAAACCAGAAAGATGCATCCCTTTCGGTTAGTCGCACTTGTTGGGTTTAAACCCAACGGACCTAACCTTTTGTAAAGGGTGTTTATACACCACTTCGGAGTCTATATAAAGACGACCGATTCCAGTTTTTTTTAAAAAAAATGAAAAAACTCTATCTTATAAAACTCTCTCTGATACGGATTTTTAAGAATTTTATTACTGAGTTCATCGCTGAGTCAACTCAGCACTTTCGGATTAAATTGCAAATGGTTCGAGCCCGTGTACAGTGAGTGCACCGCTGGGATCGGGTCATAGTCGTTGTATCCTGGAGGTCGATTGCTCAGTCACGCTCGTACTCAATTCAATTATATCCTGGAGCAAATTCAATTCAATTCAATTCAATTCATAGTCGTTGTATCCTGGAGCAAATTCAATTCATAGTCTATTATATCCTGGAGCAAATTCAATTCAATTATATCCTGGAGTAACTATTATATCCTGGAGCAAATTCAATTCAATTCAAGAATTGAGCTACAGTAACTATTATATCCTTGAGCAAATTCAATTCAATTCATAGTCGTTGTATCCTGGAGCAAATTCGATTTCAAGCCAAGTGACTCAGTCACGCCTCGACTCAATTCAATAAGTTCTTATTTCTCAAAATCTTATTTTCCTTTTTTATTCTTGATTTTAATAGTCTATTTAATTCAACTAAATATTCCAACAATTTCTTCAAAACATCAGTAGGCCCCACCCGGGTTCGCACCTCAGTAACTTCACGGGGAAGGCTTTGACAGGAAATCCACGCTGTTGCACGCTCTTACCTACGTACTGATTAAACTTCGTTACTGCCCACCGTGAATGCAAGTAATTTATCTATGCCGTTCAATCGTTTTTCCATATCATTTTAGTCCTTGAACCCAAAATTGATGCATATCCAAAGCTCAGGTGGACCATACCACAGGAAAAAGGATAAGCATCAATAAAAATCACTCTGTATCGAGTCGGATCGGATGGGTCCGGATACATTCGGATCGGGTCAGTTTAGATTGACTACAACCCGATCTTGATCCGAAAAACTATCAGATTTGAATGACTCTACCCGATCCGCACCGATCTAGGCCGTCGGTTCGGTTCAGAACGGATCGTATGGGGTCTGATCGGGTTGGATCCACCTGATCGGATCAGATTTACCCAGCTCTACCCGATCCGCACCGATCTAAGCCGTCAGCTCAGTTCGGAATGGATCCACCTGATCGGATCAGATTTGCCCAGCTCTACGCTGCCACCAGCCGGTGCTCTGTGGGACCCACCATGATGTATGTGTTTCATCCATGCCATCATCTATTTTTTAAGATAATTGTATTGTATGAGACAAAAAATAAAGTATATTCCATTCTCATGTGGACCACATTATAGGAAAGACTGTTGAATGAAGGTCAACCATTAAAAACATTTTGGGGACCATAAAAGTTTTGGATCAAATTGATCTTTGTTTCGTCCCTTCATCTGGGTCCGTATGACCTAATCAACGGATTGGATGTCAGATAAACAGTGCAGTGGGCCTTAGGATGATTTTAATGGTGGATATCCAATCACTATTATTTTCCTGTGGTGTGGTCCACCTGAGATTTATATACCTCTCATTTTTGGGATCAAACCCTAAAATGATTCGTAAAGATGGATGAATCACATACATCGTGGTGGGGCCCACAGAGCACCGACCATCAGCCGGGCTGGTGGCAGCCTGGCACGGGGGTAACCAATCCGTTTCTTGCTACTGGCAGGCTGGCAGCGTCTGTAGGCTATCCCTTCCCTAGATAAGCATTGCAGTGGAAGTTTCTAATGGTGGGAGTTCAATTACCACGGTTCCCTATGGTGTGGTCCACCTGAGACTTAGAACTACCTCATTTTTGAGCCCTTTTCCTAAAATGATACCTAAAAATGGATGGATGGAGCAGATAAAATACAAAAATCATTACGGGGCCCACACGGCTTTTCCCGCACCAACCGGTCCCGGCGGGGCTAAGGAAATGGATTTCGTGCCGCGTACCTATAGTAGCGTACTGGCTAAATTGTGTGGGGGCTACCGTTATGTATATGTATTATCCACTCCATCTATCAGTTTTATCAGATAATTTCATGGTACCAGACCAAAATTTAAGGATATCCAAAACGAAAGTGGACCACACCACAAGAAAAAGTGGTGATAATGATGACCACCGTTGAAACCTTCTTAGATACCACAGTGATGCTTATTTGTGATTCAACCTGATCACAGATCGCACGGACATGGACGAAGGAAAAATACAAATATCAGCTTGACTAAAACTTCGGTGTCCCCAAAGAAGTTTTCAACGGTGAGCATTCAATTCCCACCTTTTCTTGTGGTGTGGTCCACTTGATATTTGGATATACTTCAATTTCAATTTCATGCGCTTAAAGGAACTGAAAAAAAAACGAATGGACGGAGTGGATCAGTCACATACATCACTGTGGGCCCCACAGAATTTGCGTGTACGCAATCCGCGTCCACCGGCGTGGTACTGGAGGGGTCACTACGTCGACGGGTTGGACTTCCGTCTCCAAACCCTGGATATATAACGCTCGCGCAGCTTCCTTCCAAAACCCCTCTGCAAACCATAGAAACCAGCGTCTCACAGTCAGAGATGGCCGACGAACCAGCGAATCCAAACCCCACCGTCGGAGACTCTCACCAGATCCAATCCTTATCGTTGGATTCTCGAGATGACGGCAAAGGCTTTACTCCAAGCGATTCGAGACCTGTGGTCGAGTAAGAAGAAGAAGTTCCAAATCATCATTTCTTTGGATCTTTTTCTCTGTGATTTGCTTTTCATCTGTGTTTGGTATGTTTCTAACATGCACCGTAGGTTGACATTAGAAGAGAAATTCAAGATCATAAGGAGCATCGGAGAAGAATGCATACAAGAAGATGAGTTGCTGAATCTTCTTGCAATGAAGAAGGATCCGATGTGCTACGACGGGTTCGAACCCTCTGGTAGAATGCATATCGCCCAGGTCTGTTCCCTTCCATTAGTTGATTTCTTCTTATTTTCTCATCTAGTGGTGCGTTTGGATGCATTGTCGATTTAAATTACAATTTTTATTAGTCTGATGCAGTGGAAACGACCGAACTGTGGTTTCCTTCGTTAGCATTCGCCGTTAAAACTGAGCGTAGTCTGTTTAAGCTGATGTGTACATGTACGGCCCATTACTGTGGTTCAGATTACATCAACGGTTTGGATCAATCTATTTAGGCTGATATGTACATGCACGGTTCATTACTGTGGTATAGATTAAATCAATGGTTTGGACCAATCTATTTATGCCTTGTCATGACTGTACCATTTGTAAAATTTCAATTGATATCAGGGAAGTTATTTGATACTCTTGCAACCTGTGACCCTTGATACGTAGCATTGAGAAATTGTCACGTAGTTTTATTAACTTACTTGAAACTGCCTAAGTTGTAGAACCTACTTTCACCAAGTTGCTGTCCCTAAATAGATTGGTTGGGCAGTGTTAACCTCTGATTCGTGGGCGCATGTTTGTTGAAATAGGACTGGTGGATTTTTATTATTAATATTATTATTATTATTTAAATTTCAACCATCCAATAAATGCCAAACAATCAGATAGTCAGATGATCAAATAAGGATATTTTTTAGTTCATTGGGCATTTTGGATCATTTAATTTCAGTTGGTTGATGTAATGTATGCAATTTCTAAATGCCTGAGTATAATCCATCACAATCTTCCAGATTATCGAATATTTTCTCGTTGATAAAAATGAAGAGTCGTTTCAGTGAAGGCTCTATAGGCTCGGCATTATGGTCAAGGGCTATGAGTCTACAACATGTGTTGTTTGTGGGCCAAGGTTGATGTTTTTGTGAAATCCAAACTGTGCACAGGTGAGCCCTACCTTGGAATTAATGTGCCCAAAAATCCAGACTTAATACGAAACCTAGGTGGGCCATGCCATTGGAAACAATGTAAAAATGTGCCCAAACCTCCAAATGCAAGTGGTGTGGATCTGCTTGATGTTTGGGATGTCCCTTCATCCTTGTTGGGCACACCTTGTGAACAGATTTTATGGCATATAAATATTATGATGGGCCCAGAGCAAACTGATATTTTTATTGCATATAAATTGATGCTCAAGTTTTAGTGTTGTGCGCATTTTGTATCTTCATTTTTTTTTTCCTTTCTTAGTCTTGCTTGTTCTTTCCTTCTTGTTGCCGGCTTGCCGCTGGGCTAATAAATTGGGTGCATTTGTTTTTAAAAAAGGGATAAAAAACTAAAAATGATTCTTAGTCCCAAGATTCGTTAGAAGAACCTCTCAAACTCTACCAGGGAATCGCACACAGTCACCATTTGTCAAAATTTAGCCATAACACCTGTGGCACTGGCTTGTTCAAGGTTTCTGAACCAAGTGCATGGTGCCTTGGTGAACTCAGACCAAGTAACCAAGCTAAAACTTCACACGCCCATTGGTAAAATAATATCGCATCACCTACCAAATGGGTGTACGCTGGCTCCACCATTTATTGAACCAGAGTATTGTTGTCTCTTGTATTATTTGGCATGGAAGGTCCACCCTAAAGGGTCTTCATCGAACTGCAGAAACTTGATCTTAATATGAGATGTCCATCCGCCACTTGCTGCTATGGGTTGCTCTAGTTTTTGACCAAAACCGACACCAGACAATGCCGATGTTCTCCAACCTTTTGGTAAGATTCAGCGGTTATCAAGTTGTTCAACATTGCTAATAGTAGCCTTATTCTCAGCAGTAACTTGGGCTTGGCCTCAACACTTGCCATGAACCATTATTGCTTCTCCCTGACCACTGTAAACGGCTCCTTGGTGGCTTTATGGTGTTTCAACAAATCCTCCTGCAACATTCTCATCTCTTTCTCTAACTGCTTGAAGCGCATGCCATGTCTCATGGCTTTCTTTCTTTCTTTTTTTATTTTTTTTATTTTTATTTTTAAAATTTAAATTTAAGGATGACAATTTATAGATAAAGTGGCAAAACTGAAAGAATGTAAAGAATAAGAGGGCAAAAGAAAACAAAAATCGCCTTGGCAATGAGTGACAAAATCACCTGCTCGGGGTTTGGGCAAACAGTAAGCGTCATGGGTGTTCTCTCCATAGACACGAGTTCGATTCCCCTCCTCGGGATTACCCAATGCATGTGGTTTACAGATGATTGCGTGCATCCGCAAGGAATAGTCTTGCCTCAAAATGGGGCAGGGACCCCAACATCATTAAAAAAAGAAAAGAAAAGAAAAGGGGGGGGGAGGGCGCTAACGAGCCTCAACTAAAAGGATGCCTGCACCCATTCTGCAACCAGAGTTTTGGCTCTGAAAAATATCCCCTTGGGATTGCTACAAATGTCCGAGAAGCATCTTGAATTTCTTTCCTTCCAAATGGTCCATAGCCTAGCTAGAAGAAAGAGCCTCCATTTCCTTCTACCCAAGCTTCCCTGACCACTACCGTGCCATTATCTGAGTAGGGCTTCAATAGAGCTTCCCTGATCACTACCGTACCAAGGAATTGAAAGATGTTGGCCCACACTTTCGAAGTGAATGGGCAAAGCAAAAGGAGATGGCGAACAGATTTATCATCTTGTCTACACAATGGGCAAGCATTGATAATGATACGACCTCTCTTTTTCAAGTTATCAATCGTTAACACCTTATTCCAACCCACTAACTAAGCAAAAATCGACACCTTAGAAGGCGCACCATAGGACCAAAGGAGTAGAGTATGCACCACCTCTAGATCTTCCGCTTTGGTTTCTAGAGAGCAAAGAATGGAAAGATTTCACCGAGAACTTCCCAGATTTATCCTCGAGCCCCCCCGAACAGAATAAGAAGAACTAGCAACTCTTGAAATTTCTCCTCATGGAGATCTCTACGACATTAAGAAATCAACACCCCTTCGCTATCTTGAATAGAGAAGCAACATTTCATCGAAGAGTCGGGGTCCAATGCCACTTGAGCAATTCTTGGGAATTGCTCCTGCAAAGACTGATAACCTAACCACACATCCAAAATCTTACCCTCCCCCTGTAGTCACCCTACTATGGATCACATTTTTAAGTTCAAGATTTGCTTCCACACACCTAATGCTGTATACATAGAGGCACTATTGGGCCACCACCCATGATCCACCCCATATTTTCTAGCCAAAACCTCCTTTAAAAGGCTTCCCGCCACCCCAAATTTCCAAATCCATTTCCCCAATAAAAGCGTCATTCAATGAACCTAAGGGCCGCCCCACTTCTTTAGGCCTACAAACATCAACCCAATTCATAAGATGGAATTTTTTTCTTAGCTTCCCCAACTTGCTATAAGATATCCCCTTTCAACTTTTCCAATTTATTGAGCACTACTTTCGGGCGCTTGAAGAGAGGCATGAAATAAATGGGGAGGTACGAAAGCACTGCTTCGATAAGAACGATTCTATCCCCCAATGATACAACCTACTCTTTTACACTGAAAATTTCCTTTCGACTCTCTCAATCACTGGATCCCATAAACACCATTTCACCTTTCCAATACACAAGGGAATACCCAAGTAAGATGTTGGGGAGGACTGCCCCTTGCAACCAAACAACTGAGCAAAAGAATCCACTTCCTCCTTGGACAAACCGATGCCCAAAACTGTTGATTTTTGAAAATTTACTGCAACGTCTGAAACCATTTCAAACTAGAAAATCGCATTCTGAAGCTTATCAATTCGAGTGGCGTTCGGCTCACAAAACAAGATGATGTCATCCGCAAACTAGAGGTGAGACACTTAAAAGTCTCCCCTATCCACCTTGAGGCCCCAAGTAGTGTTTTTATTTTTATTTATTTTATTTTATTTTTTATTTTTTTTAAAGGATAACTGGAAAATATATTAATAGCGAAAAAGATACAAAAGAGAAAAGGAATCTGCTGAGATAGCAGACAACTTAGCAACCCCAAGTAGTGTTTTAAATGGCATGTAGTGTATAGTGTAGTGTTTGGCCCTCTCAGCAGTCAACACTATCTTGAAAGCATCCTTCCTTTCAAGAGAAGAAGAGATGCATTCTCTATTCAATCTAGTTGATAGCTTGTTACCTTCCAATGCTTGATTCATCCATCACCTTTATGGTGGAATCCATTGATTCGGATTTAGGGGAGTTGGGGGCTGCATATAGTTGATGGCTCTGTTTCCACATCATTTGGTTGCCTCTGTTCTGGCATGAAACGGTGCACATTCAGGGTACACCAAAACATAATTAGTAATTTAGTAAGGAACATCTGGGTAAGCTTGCTTTCAACCACGATTTGGCCCTAAGGCTGCCACTTTATCTCTTTTCTTGCAGGTTGTTTCCAATGCACTTTTTAGTCATTTCAACATATCATTTTGATTTTCTTATTGATAGTTTGATGTCAGTCAACTGAATTTCCAGAGGATTCCTTGGGGAGTTGTACCTTGTTGGCATCAACCTCAGATGCTTGCCACTAAGAACTGTTTTTCAACATTATTTTAGCTCCCTTATACATTGGCTAGACCATTCCTCCCTGATTGATGTGAGTCAGCCAACTTGTTAATTGCAATAAGTGGAATTGTATTATGTGGTTGATCATGTTAATGCTCTATTAGATTCATATGAAGTACAGATGAAAGGTTGAGGCCTTACCGCACTGTCCCAAACATTATAGTTATAAACGGTTACTTTTGATTGTTGAGCAGGGTGTTATGAAGGCAATAAATGTGAACAAGCTGACATCTGCAGGATGCAAAGTGAAGATCTGGATTGCAGATTGGTTTGCCCAGCTGAACAATAAAATGGGCGGTGACTTGAAAAAAATCCAAAACGTCGGCCGTTATCTGATTGAGATTTGGAAAGCTGTGGGAATGGACCTTGATAGAGTAGAGTTTTTGTGGTCCTCAGAAGAAATTAACAAGAATGCCACTGTGTACTGGCCTCTTGTAATGGATATAGCTCGAAAAAACACGCTTGCAAGGATCGTAAGGTGTGAGAATAACCTTTGTATGCATGTTCTTGCATTCATGTGCATTGGATCCTGAGTGTTGTTCCATGTGTGTGTTCGGCGTGCATTTTCTGATCTAAAACTTGAGAGCAACAGTAGCTTCTAGCGACTATCACCTAATCCAGAACACGAGGTTTGATAGTTTCTTGATTTTGTAGGTGCTGTCAAATCATGGGTCGGAGTGAGCAGGATGACTTGACGGGAGCGCAGATTCTCTACCCATGCATGCAATGTGCTGACATATTTCTTCTGAAGGTACTGTCTTCCCAAATATCTTCCTTTTTAAAATATTAGTAATGAATGCTAGCTGGTTTTTCATGAGCTCATATTGGGGTGTTAATTTTTATTCGTTTTGTTTATTGTTTGGTTTTCTCCAATCAATCAATAAGGCGTAGAATTGTGTCACTGACACAAGTTTGCAGAACTAACTATTGCTGTTTATTTTGTTTTTACAGGCTGACATCTGCCAGTTGGGCATGGATCAGCGTAAAGTGAATGTACTGGCAAGAGAGTACTGTGACGACATCAAAAGGAAGAAGAAGCCTATTATCTTGTCACATCGTATCCTATATATTCATCTGCTGTGTTTGTTTATTCTCAACTGTGATTATATGATTGGCCTTAAGTGCTGATGAACTGCAGACATGTTGCCTGGTCTACAGCAAGGTCAAGAGAAGATGTCAAAAAGTGACCCATCATCTTCAATCTTCATGGAGGATGATGAGGTAGGTGCTTGAAAATGGAAAGAAACATGTGAATGTCGATAGAATTAAGACTGCATTGAAAATTTGCTGTATTTGCATTCAGCTTAAGGCCATTGTCCAAAATGGCAATTTAGCTTGAGTTGTCTCTTCCTTGCGTTGAGCTCACCTGTGCTCTAGAGCCATACTGGGCACTGGATAGAATCGAGTTCTCATTTAATATTCACAACTAACGTATGTAACTGTGTCCACATGGTCCGAATTGGTGTTTAGCAAGAACTATTCCTGCATGATGGCACTACATATAGCCCTACCTATACACATGCCCTTGTAACAAGTGTTTTAAATAGCGGTAGTGTGATGCGTAGCGCTCAGCCCTCTATAGCGTGTAGCGTAAATATGTAGCGTGTAGCGTAAGCTACACGATTCTTCTATTTTTTAATTTAAAAAATTACGCTACACGATACTTCTATTTTTTAATTTAAAAATAGGACAAATATAATAAATAGTGAAAAAAAAGGAAAAAAAATATATAAAAATGCATAAAAGATGATTCATTTTATCAATTATAAGTATGTTAAAAAGTTATTAGTTATCATTTATCAAAAGCCAATCCACATATATAAGCCAAATCAAATAATTATCACATCGACAACTTTATAAGCAAACCACTTTAATTAATAATGTCTAATTGAAACCACAAGTCACAATTATGAAAAGAAATAAAAATCCCATGGGTTAAAAGTATCAAGTACAATACAAGTGTCACATTTCTCAACATTAGAAACAAAGAAAACTTGAAAAAAATAATAAAAAAACTAAAATAGTAAAAAAAACGCATTGTAGCCTACGCTACGGACGCTACGCACTACGTAGCTGTAGCGTACGCTACGACCCTTGTAGCATACGCTACAGGAGATTTACGCTATTTGGGAGCTACGTAGCGCTACGGCTACGCTACGTAGCGTACGGGCGCTATTTGAAACACTGCTTGTAACATAAACTTGATTATGAACTGAGTTTATGAAAACTGATAACATATGTTTTGACTATGATGTTGTTCTCTTGTTTCGATGCTCCATTTCATGTTCATAATATCTGTTTCCTTTCTGTTCACTGTCTTCTTCTTCTTTTTTGTAGAATGCTTGTTATAACAGTGTTGGCTTATGTTATAGGCTGAAGTGAATGTGAAGATAAAGAAAGCATACTGCCCTCCAAAGATTGTGGAAGGAAACCCATGTTTGGAATACATCAAGTACATCGTTTTCCCATGGTTTGGAAAGTTTGAGGTAGTACGTGATGAGAAGAATGGTGGGAACAAGTGAGTTTTTTCTTCTTCTTTTTTAGGGTAACAAGTGAGTTTTGTTTCATCTCTTAAGTGTCTATTCTCATCCCTTGATTGTTTTTGAAATTCTTCATTTATTTGTTTGAAGGCAAAGATGTTTGTGATTGTGTTTTCGGTTGCAGACTGGAAACAGAATCAGAATCAATACATTTCAACCTGCTTGTATCAAGAATTTACTGACTATTTTCTTGATTTATCATCATTCATCACACCCATTTTTACGAGGAATAGGTTCAAGGTATTCTGTATCGGTAATGGTGGTTGTAACGGTTACCATTGTTACTGATACGGGTATCGGCCATAATGGTTGTATGGGGGTGTAAAGACCGTTACGACTCCCGTAATGGTTGAAATTTGTTCCCTTAAAAATTCTGAAAAAATATTTAGAAAATCCAGAATACTGTAAATATTCTAAATATGTATTCATTTTTTGTTTTAAACATGTTTGTGTTAGCGTAATGGTCCACTCTTTGGTGAGAGTGTTGTATTTGGTTGTGTAGTGAACTTATGAACATGGTTATGTGTTTCTAATATTTATTCGTTACAATCAAGCATATTATAATTAGAAATCGAAAAAAAGGGCATAAATTTCACTTTTTATTTTTTTGAAAAAATTGCCCTTGGAGCTTTTATTCACTCAAATTCCTTCAATCTACAATTTTAATCCTAAAAACTATGGTAAGAATCTGCTGTAAAATAATCTAGAAAGGTTTTTGGAATAAGAAAAGTGGAAAATGAGGAGAAGAATGGATTTACATAGAAAAAATAGATGTTTTTCGACCGTTATGGGCGTAATGGTCATTATGGCCGATAGGGTGAAAAAAAAACAATTGCCCCGTTTCACCCCCCCCCCCCCCCCCGTATCGCGTAACAGTCACGGTCGTTATCTGTATGTATTGGCTTTTACGGGCGTATCGTAATGGATACGGAACACCTTGGATGGGTTGATTGCCACAGGGTAAGAAGTAGAGGTAGCAAGGGGTGGAAGTTGCCAAATAGAAAGCGATGTCCCTTTCTTTTGGAAGACTAACATTTCTTTGAAGCCACGTCCTTGCAACAATATTATTCTGTGCTGACATACTTCTCTTGAGTTGTATTTCCTTTGAGCTTACAAAATTTATTTTGTCCACCCCTCCCCCCCCCCAAAACAAACAAAAAAAATACGAAGAAAAAGATGTCACATATCCTCTCACATTGGGTATCACCTATTTGAAACCTCACTCATACTTGCAAATATTGGATGCATTGATGGTAGGCATTGGGCATGTCCAAATGGTCTTCTTGCTCAGGCATTGAATTTCAAACGGCTCATAGATGCCTGGCCTGTGTGGTTGGATTCTGTATGATTCGAAATGCTATATTGATGACTGATGCTCAAACTACTAATATTGGATCTTTAAAGGACTGACCTGTAAAAATTTCACCCTCCATTCAGGACATTCACCAGCATTGAGGAACTGATAGGTGACTATGAAAGGGAGGAATTACATCCTGCAGATGTCAAGCCTGCACTTTCAAAGGCATTAAATAAGATTTTGGAGGTAAATCTCAGTTTCATGTTGCTCTGAAGCCCGACCTGCTTTTCAGTAAGCTTGTGTGAGGAAATATGTGTATTTCCATTGGCATGCAGGAGCTTGTGAGCCACTGGCTCCAACCCATTGGTTTGTGGTGGCAAGGAACTCTACTCACATCCAAAGTGGGATTTCAGCGATGCCCACGTTCATTGTGCATAGAGCTTCCCACCTACCATGAATGGTGCACAAAAGTGGGGCTCTTATGATAATTCTCGAGTGGAAAATTGCTTAATGCTTGCTACTGTATTATTAAAAACAGTGTCGATGATGCTTCAACATATACCAGGCATGCAGTCGCTGCACTGCACTACTGGAAGTGCTCATCCCATAGTGTCGAAATCAAATTGATTAGATCTGGTGGCTCAATCATGACCTGCAAATGAATTGTTAACACCACAGTTGCAGTTCAAATTCTACCTGCAGTATTACTTGAACCAGATGGGCAGGAATGTTTGCAAAATAAAAAACTGAATGTTCACCATCCACAACGGGACCCACCAGGTTGATGGTTCAGGTCACCAAAAAACTGAACGTTCAAAAAACTGAACGTTCACCATCCACAATGGGACCCACCAGGTTGATGGTTCAGGTCACCAATGTTGAGACCATGTACATGGACTTGGTCCTCTTAGAAATTAAAACATTTTTGGTTTCGTCCTCTGCTGATGAATAAATGTAAGATGTTGTTTTTGAAGATAATCCTACTTGTTCTAATTGATTCTGTGTTGCATTGTTTGTTCGTAATCTCCTTTGCATCAGCATTGAAGGGCCTTGACATACACATCAAAATAGCTATTTGGGTGGAAGTTCTGTTGCTATTTCTTGTTTTTCTTGAAAGTAGATCTCAATCCTCCCTTTTGTACTTGCAGCCAGTACGGGAACACTTCAAAAACAACACTGAAGCCAGTAATCTATTGAGAACTGTAAAGGTATGAATATGAATTTCTTCAACAAGGTCTATTTCCTGTTAGAGAAAGGAAAGCAATTGGTAAGCAGTGCATATGAAATAAAGAATTTTCGAAGGCTGTGTGGATGTACAAGCTGTTAACTTATGGACGTTTAGTTTATTTGAGAGAAAATGATAAAAGCAATGTTTCAAAGTCCAACCGGATTGGACAGTCGGATTGGCTTGAATCGAAACGGGCATATAACAGGTCTTGGCAATTGTTCAGGTTTTCTGGGTCAAGCGATCCAATTGACTGAATGGACTTGTCAGCAATTTTTAAATGGTTGGTATAGAGGTTGAAACTCTGAGCTCCTACTTGAGAAGCATAAAAACTATCACTATAATAGTATAATACTATTATACTACCACTATAATAGTATAAAGAAATATAGTGATAGTCAGTTGCAGCCTAAATGATTGGCACCTTGCAATGTTAGAGGTTTCTTTCCAAATGATTTAACGGTCCAATCTTGTTGGTTGCGTTGCGAACTTAATTCTCAATCCCATCTAGGTTTCCATTAAAGGGATGCACTGTGGCAAGGAATCTCACACAACCCGTTTTTTCTGTTTTGCAGGCTTACAAGATTACCAAGTGATTTAGAAGAGGCGGATTGCAGGTTGCTCTCCTCAGAAGGCAGTTATAGTAGATTGTTGGTGGATTATTTCATAACTAACAGAAACAAATCTCATATTTTCAATCAGCTATCATTTTCTGAATATGTGATGGGTTATGCATTTGAACACCCAATTTATTTGACCATTGATTTTGCTTGCAATAGTCCATATATTGTTTCTTCATCATGAAGATGCCTATTCTACAAATACTATCCCAAGTCCTGTGTCGAGCAGAACGAGCCTGCCCTGAAAAAAAAACCGACTGTGGAGGCTTAATACCGATTGTATAGAGTCTTTCATGTTCTGACAGAGACGTGTTTTTTCCAGCAATTTGTAGGGATTTTGTCCTTGTGGAGCTGTTGTGATTGATCATGGGTCCTGCTGCACCTGTGCCTTGTAGGGATTTTATTGTTGTGGAGCTGTTGTGGTTGCACATGGGTCCTGTTGCACCTATGCCAATCACACGTGTTTAGAGCAGGGCAACGTTGAAGATTAAGATGTCATGCACTGTATTTTATAAAATTGGACCCATCTGAAGTTACCTAGCAGACTTGGTTGGATCATTTTCTGACTGTTCGTTGAAATCATCAGCTCATCTACTTGGGTGTACAGGAACATGCCAACTCTGTGATTTGTGGTGGGACCTATTTACGGTGGGTCCCAAGTGATGGATGATTCTGATCTTGCAGGTATCAAACATTAGGATGGCTGCTTGGTAGCTAACCCAGATAGGAGGGAGGACACGTGTGTGTTGGACCCGTCCAAACGGAATTTATAATTATTAAGAATATCAAGTGCATACAGTGAGAGCAGCCAACGCGAAAGCGAACTACTACAGCAACATCTACACGGATCAAGGCCACCTAATGGGTGGCTTTAATGTTCTAGTCTGCCGCACTGGCTTATGTGATGGCATGCACGCGTGTGGGCTTAGCAAAGCTCTTCCTAGCCATCTGATGTTGGTGCATGTCCCACAGCTGAATTCTACCATCGAGTCTCTGCACAGGAATCAGATGGTGCTTTATAGGTAAACCCACGATGTTGATTGCTTTTCATGCAGTCGGGTGTTGTAAAGCACGGTTATTTATTTTTTTATTTTTTACATTTAACTCTGGCTCACATGGTGATTATATACTTATTATCATATGGCAATGCACCAAAAAGTGCAACTCAGTTCAATTTTGGATCATCTTGTTGGGAGAAGAGATCCCTTCCTGACTATAAGCGGAGCAATTTCAATCAAAAGAAAAAGAGAATGTACAAATCACAAGACAGATTTTCGTGGTTCATTTTCGGTATGTCTACGGATTCACACCGATTTATTATGTTCGAAAGCAAAAACAAAGTTACAACTCTCGATACAATTATTGTTCTCTTTCTCCCACAATATATATATAATATATATATATATATATATATATGGGAAAAGGTACTATGCGCTCGAGCGTAAAGCGGTCGTCCGTGAGGTCGAGCTGTGTGGGCCCCACCGTGATTCCTTTCGAACATCAGCACCATCCACTAGATGCGCGAGCCCAGGGTAGGCCCACACGGCCCAAAATCAGCTGTCCATGTAACTCAGGTGGGCCATACCATCGGCAAACATAAGTATACACGCAAAAAATGTAAATGCACTTGGTGGGCCCCACATGAGTTGTGGATACCACCTGAAACTTGGTCTAAAATTACATTCAAGTGGGACACACATGATGGACGGTGTTGATCATCAAAAAATGTCTCGAAAGGTCCCCAAAAATGGTTTTGAATGTTTCAATGGTGCACATCCCCTCTCAACTTCTGTACGTGGTGTGGCCCACAAAAGTCATGGATTGACTTGATTTTCAGCCGTGTGGGCCTCCTCTGGAATGGTGCATCTGGTGGACAGTGTGGATTTTTGAAAGGAATCACGGTGGGTCCCACACCAGCTCGACCTCACGGACGACTGCAGAGTACCTTTTCCATATATATATATATATATATATATATATATATATAGTCCCAAATTAACTAGGGTTTATATAGAACTCCATGTGAAATATGAGAAAGTGATGGCTAGATGAACAATGCACTTCTGATGAATAGGCTCCGCATATCCTAACAATCTCCCACTTGGAGACTGATTATAGGCAATCTCCCATTGATCATGCTGCATATGTAAAAGCCCATGCTTCCGTAGAAAACTCGATGTGAATCTCTTTAGTGACCACCTTGGTCAACATATTTGTAGGGTTCTAATTTGTGTGAATCTTTTCCAAAGTAAATTGTCCATATTCCAAAAGTGATAGTATGAGATTATATTTGCTATTTATATGCTTAGTTCTTGAAATGGAAGGCTGAATTCTTTTTTAGGTGAATTGTGCTTTCACCATCACTGTATAACTTACAATTTTCTCACTTCTTACCCGACCCATCTATGAGACCTTGTAACCACGCCATTTCCTTGCAAGCTTCTATTGCAGTGCAGTAACATAATTTGCTTCTCTCATGGAGATGGTAACAATCTTCTGTAACGGTGAGGCTCAACTAACTGCTGCACCACGCAAAGTGAACACAGCCTACCGTGCTCTTTCTGCTACAAAACTGCTGCACCACGCAAAGTGAACACAGCCTACCGTGCTCTTTCTGCTACAAAATTGTGCTTTCACTGTCACTGTATAACTTACAATTTTCTTACTTATTACCCAACCCCTCTATGAGACCCTGTAACCATGCCATTTCCTTGCAAGCTTCTGTTGTTGCAGTGCAGTAACATAATTTGCCTCTCTCATGGAGATGGTAACAATCTTCAGTAACCATGAGGCCCAACTAACTGCTGCTCTCTTCCTCCATGCTGCACATGCCATATTACCTGTTTTTCGGCTGTCAAGAATCAATAGTCTAGAAAGTCTATGGAGGATGAGAAATACCTCAGTAAAATTTGCTAGAAAGGTCATCCGGTTCGTGAACAATGGATTAATGATCCCTATTGTGAGCTCCCACAAAAGTCATGTGCCACATCAGGCCCGTGATCTGGACCAATTATCTGGCGAGAGCACGGCAATGGGCCTAATTCAAACGTTCTGTCTGTTACAACTTACTTTCAAACCATCTCTTTGCCGGTGATCAGTTAACCAACTTGATGGAAAGAAAATACATTGTTTGCTTGGAATTTAGTTTGCATTTGTGGAGCCCATGGCCAATGATCTGAGCTGCCGACATTAACAGTGAAGAAAGCACAAAAAATTTATTATCAAGGTAACCTTTTCTTTTTCTTCTTCTTTTTCTTTCCTCATGCACATCCATGCAGGGACTTTCTCCTTGGACTACTGAATCAGCCCCCACTCACCACCACCGTATCAAGAGAATGGAACGGAAATGGTCTCGACCTATGAATCATTTGTAGAAATGGATTCCAAGGAGAACTCTCACTGTCGGCTTTCAGGAGACAGCAAAGGTTATATAGTGCTGGTATTTTTATCTCCTTGCACAATCTCAATCCATAACAACATCATAACATAGCCAGAAAAGCAACGAAAGAACAGCATTCTTTTTAAGATAACTGCAAAAGAGTGAAAAACACAACAGCTTGATGGGAACGAGGTTGTGATAAATGACCAAATGGAATCATTAACAACAGCAAAATGTGCTGCAAAAAACAGCACAGCACACAAGCAAATGAGATGATGCCTTTTTCATCCAAAAAAAGTCCACCCAAACAGGAGGGAGGGAGATTATGCCTTTTCATCCAAAAAAAGACCACTCAAGCGGGAGGAAGGGAGATTATGCATTTTCATCCAAAAAAAAAACAGACCTCTCAAACGGGAGGGAGGGATTGTACTCAAACGATTATAATACCATAGTACTCCAATCAATCTTCATGGAGAGAGAATCAGCTCGAATACATAAATCTGTGGAATGGCCTTGTGTATTAAATCCTGAAATCTCCCTAAACAGAATCATAACATGTTTCTAGTGAGATACAGATGGAATGGTAAGAATCTTGCATTAGATAAACCAGTGAGATCCTATTTGTCATTAATGACCATAAACTGTAATCCACAAGCAGGACATGCCCTTAAACATAACTTCCTCCATCACTCTCCTTAACTGCCAAAAGGAGGATATCTAGAGTATTGGTCAGAAGCATAATTCCATTCCAAATGTCAGAGTAACACGATCCTCATGATCATCTCTGATCATAAATCTAAACCTGGAAGTTCCCCAAGACCTACAACCGAAACAACAATGTTCTAACTCCCAAGACCAATATCTCCTACCCCCAGAGCGATACCCTAGCATTTTGTGCCTCAAGAATAAAAGCACATACAGCTCATTTCCACAAAAGCATCATCCAAAATCACTTCCACAAAAGCACCATATTCAAATCCTTTGGATTTCTTACATCTGAACAACCCCCCCCCCTCTCCAAGCAGCTCCTACGCCTACGCATGGGCACTGTTTCTCTCTTCTATTCCATTAGAAACCGAAGTTACTCCTCATCTCTCCAACTTCCAACGCAAACAGCAAGGATGCAATAAAACGTAATAAAGGAGACAAGAATATACCATAATGTGGCAGTGATGAAAGTACCATAGCCAGGGAAAGGACAACACCTAACCCTTCCGTGATGCAAACCACCTCTCCAGTCTCCGCCCTTACAAAAAAAATTAATTAATTAAATAAAAAACAAGGGAAAAAAGAAAGAAAGAAAGAGCTCCCCCATACTTTCTAGTTTTGAGAGAATGATAAAGATCACTCAACAAATCCTCTACTCATGGCTCTTGACTGCAAGGTTTGGATAATTGCATCAATTATCCTACCTATAGCGACTTTAACTGATCAGAGTTAACTTGTTTGGCCAACCAATTTAGGTGGAAGAAGCCAGTCAGCGTGCATTTATCACACTTAACAAACTACTACAAAATGGTATGGCTTATTGGCGTCCTCAACATTACTCCAAATTCATCTTCCCAGCACCACACCAAAAAGGTTCACCTTTCCAATCATGAGACCTGTTCTATATCTAACATCCATATAGATTGAATAGATCCATAAGCTCATGAACCATCACGACACCACAGTCGGCTTGGCAATCCTCTGACAAAACCAATTCAACAGCAAGATCAAGAGCCCCATTTTTTCCTGACCCTGTGAGTCCATGAATACTGTTGAGAATACTTCTACAAAATTTTCCAACATATCTAAACCTCATGGAGAAACATCATCAACTAGGGAAGCATTTAGTATAAGACCTGAGCCTAGCCCACAAGCAACGCTAATAGGTCCAAGCCTGGTCCAAAGCAACGCCAGGGGGTCCTATAAAACCAACCATGAAAGTTGGGTACTTGAGGAACTACATGACCATAGTTTAGCTTCATGTTTACACCCTCCCTTGTCTCATCAATCAAAACTATGTCATCTGCAAACAACGGACTTCTTCTTCTAAATGCTTTGTTAACTCAAACATAACCAATGAAAAAGATACAGGTTCAATGCTGAACCCTGGTGTAAGTCTACAGTAACTGAAAACATTGCATTTGACCAATGGTTGCCGCGTTTGGTTGTGATGGTAAAATCATAATGATGGACTTTTCCATTACATTACTGTGGTAATTCCCAATCCAAACAGGCCCCAAGTTTGTTACTATTATTTCTTTTTCAGATTATTTTACATATTAAAAAATTATATTGGAGAAAAAAAAATATGAATATGCATACAGACATACCAACAACTCTTACTTTTAGAAGCCATCGTGTCCCTGACCAACATGAGCACACACTTCAATGTCCAAGTTACATTAAAAAAAATAAAAATTATTATTATAATTTTTTACACACGCACACACACCCCACACACTCACACTGGTGGAATTTCACCACCTCTGGGTACTCGAACCCTTGACTGGGAGTTGAAACTCCTAAGAGTCTACCACCCGAGCAAGAGTAAGGACCCAATGTCCAAGTTACATGAGTACACACACGTATGAATATTACATGTTCCCATCAATTACGGTGTGAGTCAGTTTATGAACTTGTTAGTGTAGTTTGCTTTTTTTGTTTTCTTAATCTAAATGAGAACATAGCAAATTGATCAATAACCAAGTAACATTGTGTAGAAAGCTCCCTAAGCCTGTGTTCAGATGCAACATTAAATTGAGTTGCAATGATTTGTTCAATAAAGTGGAAATCACCAAGATGTAAATAGCCCTTAGCCTTGATCTTGAGAGACCAGGAACTGAATTCTAGTTATGTTACCTTTAAGTTGGACTTGAAAGGAACTCAACAGCAATTTGGGGCCTACCTTTTTTCATTAGGAGTACTAGAAAACACCACTAAAATTTCATTATTCTCTTATAATTGAAATGAACATACACATTCCAAATCAATTGTGCATCCAAACACACCCAAAATAGAATTTACAGTTTATAGCATCACCAACCAAGGGTTACAGTATCATAGGAAACAGGTACTTTATTCCCCATGCATTACCAGTTTCATACATAAATGATATGGCTGTATCAGCCCAACACAGGGCGATATGGACAAAAGAATCTGGTTTTGGTGGTGACCACCATAGCAATGATTTTCAAACCTTGCCAATGGTTCCCAACATAATCCCAACAAAGGTTCCATATGTTAATGCATCGAACAAGGCTTTTTTTTTTTTTTTTTTTTTGAAAAAACCAATTCATTTGGGACCCTACAGATCCATTCTTTTTCCTTTTCAAATATCAGCCCTTTGTCTCTCTGTTTTCACTTAGAGAATTCTTTGCAGATGGGCGGGGAAAAAAAGAAGAAGAAAAGATTCAAGAAAACACACGGCACATGAACAAATGCAATTCTCCATGACAAACAAATCGGACCAAATACATTCTTCTTATGGAAACAGCATTAGAATTTCCAACAACTAAAAACCCAAAAATCAGATTTTACATTCAAAGTTGAATAAGAACAACCGCATTACCGGTGGTCCTTCCAATAACCAGGGACAGAAAAGAAGCCAAATCTCCACAGCATTCCTATATGAGGACTTTATTCCTGAAAAGTCAACGCAGAAAAAAGATGAAATTACAGAAATGCCATTGAATTCCATCCACAGAGATCAGACTGCAGTAAATGCGATCCGACCGTGAGCAGAACTGGAATTCCACGTTGAATCCAAGAAAACGATCAATTAGATAAAAGAAGAGAACGGAAAGCGAAAATGGCGGCACACCTACGTCTGCTTGGAGTAGGAAGAAGCGGACGGGACCCGCTTGTTGCGGAACATCATATATCCGACGGGCAGAACGACGCCGACCATCATGATCACGGCCCCGACTATATAGCGCAGAGGGCCGGGGGGCTCCACCTCTAAAAGTCTCCTCAGCTGAGCAAGTCACATAGTTAGAAAAATCAATAGAAAGGAAGATAAAGAAAACCCTAACCCTAGAATTCGGCTGTTGTTGTTTGATTGTAGATCTGGAGATTGTTGGGGAAGATTAAAAAAAAAAAATTCGAGACAGATGAGAAGGAATTGAGAAAAGGGATCTGTTACAAAATAAGAAAAGAAAACATGGGAATTGATAAAAGGGATCTGTTACAAAATAAGAGAGAGAGAGAGAGAGAGAGAGAGAGAGAGAGAGAGAGAGAGACTTACAGGCATTATTGGAGAACGGAACAAAGGCACGTTGCTCTCGGTCGAGGAAGCGAGTCGATCTTTTTGTGTTGGACGTTTGGAGTAGATGGTCTCACTGCTCCGTGCGCTTGCGACATCTGGCGCGGCTTCCGGGAAACGGATTGGCTACTCCCGCTGCCACCTGGTGGCTGATGGTCGGTGCTCTGTGGGACCCACCATGATGTATGTGTTTCATCCATTCCGTTAATCCATTTTAAAAGATCATTTTATGGCTTAACACTAAAAATTAGAGGTATATAAATCTCACGTGGACCACACCAGAGGAAAAAAATAGTGATTGGATATCCACCATTAAAATCCTCCTAAGGCCCACTGTACTGTTTATTTGACATCCAATCCGTTGATTAGGTCATATAGACAAAAAAACAAAGATCGGCTTCATCCAAAACTTTTATGGCACCTAAAAGGTTTTTAATGGTCGAGGCTGATACAACACTGTTTCCTGTATTGTGTTCCACTTGGTATTTATATATACATCATTTTTGGTCTCATACAATTAAATGATCTGGAAAAATATATGGACGGCATGGATGAAACTCATACATCATGGTGGGGCCCACAGAGGACCGACCATCAGCCATTGGCCGGTGGCAGGGGGAGTAGCCAATCCGTTTCCGGCTTCGGTGGACCGAGGTGGGTGGATACCTGACTATGGAGCCCACCATGATGCATGTGCCTTGCATCCACGCCGCTCATCCATTTTTCCAAATGATTTCAAGGTTTTAGAAAGGAAATACGCGTCCAAAGTCCCTGTGATCATGTGCGGGTATCTGTCTATATTATTACCGTCTTCGTCTTGGAAGCGGAAGCGGGTTGGGTCCTGCCCCCAACACAATAATCCGTCCAGGTGGGGATTTGTGGGGCCATAGTGATGTATGGATTTTATCCACGCCGTTCATTCATTTTGAAATACCATTTGAAGGTATGAACCAAAAAAGTAAGACAGATTAAAGGCTCAAATGGACCACACATTGGGGATTGAATTCCAACCGTTGAAAGTTTTTTGGGATCCGCATAAGTTTTGTATAAAGCTAATATTTGTTTTTTTTTCCCTTTATCCAAGTATACGGGACCTTATTAACCGGTTGAATGACAAATAAACATCACGGTGGGCCTTACGAAGGTTTCAACGGTGGGCATCATTATCAGTGCTGATTCTTGCGGTGTGGTCCATTTGATCATCGGATGTCACTTAATTTTTTCTCAAATTACTAAAATGATCTGGAAAAATGGATGAACAGCGTGGATAAAACTCACATATCACGGTGGACCCCACAGAGCCCCTGCCTGGACCGATTTCCAACCATCTCCTACCAGACGGGAAACCTCAACAATCTCCGCTGTACGCAGGCGAGATCTTTGGGACCCACCGTCGTGTGGGTTGAGTAGCATCCAGTCCGTCCGTCAGGAGCGCCCTCCTCATGTTCACTGTAATTAACCTATGGTCTGATTATCCTCCCTGCTGTTCCATGTCGTGTGCTCAACTGAGTAGGATTTGGCTGATTTCAGTTAATGAGACCTAATATCGACGGGTGCACCTGATGGACGGATTGGATGTCACACAAACAGTCCGGTGGGCCAGACATTACTCCGGTGCTACGGATAACATTCCGTATTTAACTTCCACGTGTCCAACACCCAGAATCCGAAAACGATCCAACAACTTCGCATCGGGTAAGACTGGGGTGGTGGCGGTATAAGAGAGCGATGGTTGTGGCTCATCTTCCTCTCACAGCAGGCCTCTGCCCGCGCAGGAAAAGCACGCTTTTCCAGTGCACACTTCTCTCGGAATTCCCAAAATACCCCTTCATCCCCCTCAAAACCCCATCCCATGCTCCGCAATACAAGAATCTCCACGCTCTTTCCGCAAATTGCAGCAGGATTCTCAAGGCCCTTCTTCCATTCACGGAGATTCACCTCTACTCTCGGCATCCACGTCTTCCATTGCCCGGTAATCAGAGCCCTTGAATCGCTTGTAGTTTGGGATCTCCGATCCTAACTATCAAAATTCCATTCCTTAGATGGCTTGAGATTTCTGCTTTCGGAGATTGAATTGCCTGGATTCGTTTTATTTTTTTTAATTTTTTTAATTTTTTTTTTTTTTTAGGATGAGGTGGGGATCGTTGCAAAGCTGTCGGCGTGCATCGCTTCTCATGGAGGGAATATACAGGGCGTTGATGTCTTTGTTCCTGAAAACAAGCAGGTCTTCTACTCCAGAAGGTATTGCTTAATTGCGTCTCGATCTGTTTATATTCAACATGTATGTAAAATTCATGAAGGTTTCGTTTTAATGCTTTGAAACATAGACTATTCCTAACATTGCCGCATCCGAATGTCGGTTATTGTTATTTTCCATGGTTTGAAGATTTAGATGGGGAATGAAGTCGTAGCCTACTCCATGGAAAGATATTTCCACAAAAACATGGAAACCACATCCTTTTTGGTAAGGTGGAGTGAAAATTTCCTTTGAATTACAAGTAGGAGAGAATCTCCATTCCATGGATCCAACGACCATTGGAAGATGCCAAACAGTAATGTTGTTTCATGGTATTCATATTGGGGAGGTAGCGAGTAAAGTTGTATTTGCATTCCTTCATTCCTTTCATGTCCAACTTGAATGTGATGTAAGTGCAGTTCAGAATAATTTGGTTGTTTCTACTTTATTGCACTGAATATTGGAATTTAGTTCAATCCGATAGTGCATCCAAACACACCTTAAAGTTTAAAGGAATTACCCTGGACGCCCGTATGCCAATATAGTTGGAGATGTGCATTTGGAGTGACATTTGATCGCCACATTGATGACAAAGAGGGAAAATTTTATAAGACTGTCATTCGACAAAAAGGACTTGGTTTGAGGTGTTGAGAAGGGATGAGAAGGCTCGTTCAATTACAGAGTGGAGTAGTAGATAGGAACGATTGTCAAAACAAGATTTGTAAAGCCCAATCCAAACAGCTGGGACAATGCTACAATTATGATGACGATGGGGACGATGACCTATAGAGTGTCAGTACATGGTAGATTCCACTCAAAGCTGGACCAATCTATTTAACTGTTATTTACGACTTGCATTGCATGATTTAGACTTGTATTGTTTTGCATACTTGATAAAATGTTTTGTTTCGTGCTTAGCAAGTTTGTTTGGCATTGCATGCTCTAAATCTTAGTTTTTTGTAAATTCCCTTTTTGGGTAACACATGGTTGTTACGCAGTTTTAAACATTGTCCAATAGGACTCGGTATTGACTGAGTTGTATCAGTTCAAATCCGTGAAATCGCAAGACTTGTTATGGGACTGAAGCAGGACTGAAACTGACTGATACAGGTGAGTTGTACCAGTTTTGGTCCCTGGGCGAATTGCACTTCGGAACCTCTAATTAAATTTTTGATGGTTAGGCTAAAGTGCAGTTTCTGGGATGCAAACGGTGTTAGATAAACACGTATATCCATTGGCTTGCTGCCATTCTTCGTAGCTAACTACGATGTCCTTTCCACTTCTGGTCTACTAGTGGTACGTGTGTGCCTCAAAGCCTTGGGTGCCTGTGTATGTACCTAACACTAGGAAACTCCATGTGGGTGTCTGCTCCTCATGCTTAGAGGGATACCTAGCAACTGCCTCTCCGTGGCCCTCCTTTGCTTGCCTTCCATTTGGGGTGTGTTTAGATCAGCTGGGGATTAATATTGGTGGAATTGTACTGGCATGTCCTGATTAAAAGAGGAAGTCTTACATTGGTGGGAGTCGGTTCCTAAAACTTCTGCCAACCTTCCATTTGAAAACCACTGCCAAATCACTGCGAGAAAGAGGCTTAGACAGCGACTATGATTGAATTTTTTGTTTTCTGGATAAACAACTGGTGGACGATTGTAGCCATGTTAGATGGACGGATGACAACACAGATAACTCAGAGCTAATTTGTATATTCAGCACTTTGTGATGATGATGACGGTGATTGTGATGATGATGATGGTGGTGGTGGTGGTGGTGGTGGTGATTTTGATGATTGTGATGATGAGGGAGGGATGGAGGTTTTTTATGGCACGTAGGCATGCTGCTAATGCAAGTAATGGTGGTTGCTACTTTTCTACTGAGCTGCATTTTCCATGCATGGAAGATTAACTTCTCTACTACTTGAATTACCTGTTGTTTGTGTATCAGCTAGATTGCATTGCATTTGCATATTCCTCCTGATTTTAAGTGAATCTAAGGTTTGATGCTGATACAACCCTGCAGTGAATTTGTCTTTGACCCTACACGGTGGCCGCGGGCAATGATGGACGATGACTTCATGAAACTCTCAAAGCTGTTCAATGCCGAAAGATCCATCATACGAGTGCCTAATCTGGACCCAAAATATAAGATTGCAGTTCTTGCTTCAAAGCAGGTAAAGCGGGTTTCCTGTCTGATCTTTGTTTCAATTATGATCCTTAGATGCCTTTTAATAATTCTTTCTTTGTACATATGCCTAGATGATTAACATTACAGCCTTGATAAGATAGTTTGCTAACTTTTATGAGAATCATAGTGCTATTTGGTTGCATAATCCATGACACAGATTTGGATGTTGTCTGCTTTGATGCATCCTTTTCTTTTCTTTAAGTATATCATGACTTGCAGTTAAAGTCAAAACCGTAATTTTTATGCATTTCACATATTATTTGTTTGTCATGCTTGAAACTATGCTGTTGCAGGACCACTGTTTGGTGGACTTACTGCATGGATGGCAGGAGGGGAGACTTCCTGTGGACATTACTCGCGTAATAAGGTGAAATTTTGATCGATCAATCATTTTGGTAGGATTATTCACCTCAAACATTAACTTGTGGTCCTTATTATGCTTTGCAGTAACCACGAGAGGGCACCAAATACTCATGTGATTCGGTTTCTTGAGAGGCATGGAATCCCATACCATTACTTGCCTACAACTTCTGGGAGCAAAAGAGAAGATGAGATCTTGGATTTGGTTGGAAATACTGATTTTCTGGTGCTAGCTAGATATATGCAGGTAATTTAGATTTGTGCAGTATTTTCATTGCAGATGGTAGTCGCCTCACTATATTCACTAGTAAATGACATGTGCTTGTAGTTCATTGAGTACATCCATGGTGCTTTAAGCGACTTTGATGTATGGGCAACTTGTTCCAACCCAGTCAATATGGAATATAGGTGCCTGATCATCCTTCTCTTCAATAATTTCAAATTGATTCCCAGTCTATTTGCAGTCAGAAACTGCGACAAGCGAGCTGTTGGTCCTAACTACCAGGGTCCAGAGTGAGAAGCTATAGATCACTTTTAAAAGATTCACATAAACATAAAAGCAAGTAAATAGCAAAAAACCATGTTTGAGGAAGAGTTATAGTATAACTTGATTTTGATATGGTTTAATCCAATGTTGGTTTGGCATTGCTTTGACATCGCTTTGTTTCAATTCTGGACAATTTTAACCACCTGTTTTACCTTCTAGGGGTACTTTTATGGATTTGACAACATGGGATATACTGAACGGTTCAAAGGCTGGGTTGTTTCAACTGTTTTTTGGTTCATTTGATGGTATTGATCTAATTTTTTAAGATCGAGTATGCATTTGAAGGTTCCACATCTTTGAGACTGTAGGAACCTGGTAATTCCCCATTTTCATCGGAGGGTTAGATGGCAAGGCAAATCTATGATGTGTAGAGACAGAGACTTGTGCAGACATGAGTACGGGAACTGGAAAGCAACCTGCATTTCATGAAATTGAGGACACAGATAACATCTTGATACTGTCAGAAAATCTAGGAGTTCAGAAAATGAGGAACCTAGTTTGATTGGATGCTGTTAATCTGCACCCTACGAGCATACATGCAGTATCACTGATCAATATCAGTTTTGCATAATTTTGAAACCGGTATCCTAATTCCTAAACATAAACAAGTTTTTGGTTTCCTATGTTGGTTATATCTACTTTGTTGGACTACTGCTCTATATCCTTCATTCTTTATGAAAAATCCTGAATCTCGAGTTACACTGACACAGATTGCTGCAGAAGCATTTACTTCTTTTTTTCAAGCTTTTGCTTTCATGACCATGATTGTTCTTGAAACATATTAATTTAGCTCTTAGGCAAATGTGTAATGAAAAATAGAATCTGTTGTCAAAATGTAAACACACTTTTCTCAAAATTTTCATTCATTTCAATTGCATGTACTGTGATGTTTGAAGTTCATCAATAATGGGAAAATTTATATGCATCCTTTAAAAAAAAAGAAAAAAAAAAAGAAAAGAAAAGAAAAGGTAATAGTTATATTATATTCATCATCATTATTGTGACAAATCTCATTCTCGGCAATTTCTCAGCCCGGAAATTTCAAAATTGGAGGTTTTTCTTGGGATATTATCATCATCATCATAGCCTTGTCTGAGCTATTTGGAGCTATCTTCACCAATCTCGTTATGCCAAATATTGCTTAAATAATAACTTGTTATGTCAGTCCTGAGATTTGAAATGGGAACTCCCGTGATTGATTGGCAAAAGTTTGGCAACTGGCTGCCCACCTAACACCAACCTTCCTTTACCCTTGCTTGAATAGTTTATATATAAATAGTTAAAATTCAACTGCAATCCATCAAGAAGAGAGAGTACCTTTGTGATCTTTGAAGTTCATCAATAATATGTTGAATAGTTTTGTAGATATTGTCTGGAAAATTTCTGGAGAGCTATGGGAAGGATGTAATTAACATTCATCATGGCCTTCTACCATCATTTAAGGGTGGCAGTCCTTCTAAACAGGTTAGACATTCTTGTCTTTCTTATTAGATGATCTGTATTTGGTTATTATTATTATTATTATTATTATTATTAACATAAGGGCATGTTTGGTTGCGCCAAATATCGTGAAGTTTCATGTATTTTATCAAACAGTCTTCAATGATATTTGGTGCAACCAAATGCACCTTAATACATATTTTTTAACATTGTTTTCTAACTCTGCAATATGATATTCCCAGGCTTATGACGCTGGAGTGAAATTGATTGGTGCAACAAGTCATTTCGTAACTGAAGAACTTGATTCGGGTGCTATTATTGAACAGATGGTGATTTTTTATCTATATAAATTATCTTATTTTTGTTGAGAGAGTTTATTATTCCGGCTTACCAGTTTCTTGAGTATTATTTATTGCCAATGTATACCACCTTACTTATTGTGAGTATACAAGCTATCAATGTATGATGCTGATCCATTAGAGACAAATTGCAAATTTGTTTTGTTCTGCAGGTTGAGCGTGTATCCCACCGAGACAACCTAAGAAGCTTTGTGCAGAAATCAGAGGACCTCGAGAAGCAATGCTTGGCAAAAGCTATAAAATCTTATTGTGAGCTTCGGGTGCTGCCTTATGAAGAAGCGAAGACTGTTGTATTTTGAAGAGTAACAAGGACACAAAGGGTCCTAGTTTGTAAAAATTCACCATTAATTAATAATTGATATCATTCTTTTCTACTGTATCCTGCATTATTAATGAAAATATCTCTAATTTTATGAATTTTCATCGTAATTGATTTATTTTGAAAAGTATTTTCATGTTTAATTGATAAGGATGCTCTTAGGTGATTTGGTTGCTGATTTGACCTTTTTCGTTTAACACCTTATCTGGGTTTAGTTGCTGAGACAATATAGAAGAAACAGGTAGGAGATAACCTGTAAAAGTAGGGTATTAAAAGAAGTTGGTGTTTGATGTGCATAACAAAGAAGTTACTCAGAAACAAGATTTTAAAACTCAGAAACAGGAGCTGACTTGAAAGTCTGTCAAGTTGTCTAGTAACTTGGGTGAGTTTTTTCAAGTCTTGAACACTGAGACCTGGTAATATTTAATATTTAAATTATATATAAATATCATGACATGGCAAGCTGAGTCAGGTCATGTCGAGTACTATTGATTTTTTACTAGCTTTGTGGAGTCCAGCCTCGAAATAGTCTTGAACAAATGGGGCTTTTTGCTTTTCAAGATGAAAATCTGATAGAGTTGAGTCAACTCAGCTGACTCAAGTGTTTTTTCTCCCTCTCCGAGTTCTCAAACATAGCTCCAAGTAGTTTTTGGTTCTGGGTTTTGCTAACGAAGCTTATGGAGCTCCGGGTCTTTTGCTGTTTTAGGCCATTGCATACTGGTGTTAGAGCATGTGTCACCATTTTGCTATTACCCTTGAGTTCATGTGTTCCATCACTGTCTGGTTCCAGTTCATATTCGCAGATGAAAAAAGCTTATAAAATGGAAGAAAGACTATAAATGAAAATGGTACGAGAAGATTGTCGGTAAAAATGGTTTCCAAGACCACCCATCATTGAATGGCCACATTTAGCCCCCACCCTCTGATCAGATCTTGCGGATGCAATCTCTAACTTCTTGTCCTTGCTGGAGTTGGGTCTACCCTATCTTCTGGTACGTTTTCCTACTGTTGTTAGATTATGAATCCTTAACTTGTTGAGATAATTTTTAGTAAGGCCGGTTCCGCTACAAGTCTTTGTAGAATAGCCTTATTGCATTAGCCGTTCACCTGTGTGAGAAAAGTTGTTCTCCTGCATATTCACTTCGCTTATTCATATGCTTATAAATGTGTGGGGCCCACCAGGTCATGTGTACTCCATCCAACCCATGCATTAAGTAAGATCCACAATGATGATGGGATGCTTGACTACCACCCAAAAACCTCTGAAGTCATATGGTAACCCATGTGACAATCGGATCAGCCTGAATTTTGGAGTGTCCAACCTTGACAGTGGGTCTGACCTTTCTGGACAGGTTGGATGCCCATACAGTCACCATGGTGGGCCTGCAACCTTGTGGAATAAGTTCATTCTACATGGACTTGCAGAGGAAATGACCTCTAATTGTAAACACCTCTCTTTTTTGGATAATTGCAGGTACCTTTCATCTGTTAGAGAGGCCATATAAATATGTACCAAATGACAAAAATAGGTTCATTTGATGAGCTCATTCTTCGTCGGTGTGGGGGCCCACCGTCACGTGTGCATGGCATCCAACCCATCCAACAGGGTCACTCTGCTATAAAACATAGATGCCTAAAAAATAGGCTAATCCAATCATCAGATGAGCTAGACCATAGAAAACAATGGACCGCCAACAAAAAAAACCTCCAAATTAACATGGTGCACCACCTGATGGTTAGATCATCTTCATTTTTGGGTTGTCCCATTTTCATGGTGGAGTGACCATGCCAAAGGAGAGGGATGACATGCACGGACTATGGTGGGCCCACACATCCACCACTAGTTGCACATGAGATGGTTAAAAATGGTCCATTGCTCAATGATAACGGCCTTGTTTCCATGTCTTGGAGAATCTTCAATGAATCCTTGAAGCAAAGGGGAGGCATATATAATGACACACACACACACACACACACACACTCTCTCTCTCTCTCTCTCTCTCTTTAAATCACACGCACACACCCCCACACACCCACACCGTAGTGGGATTTCACCACCTATGGATACTCGAACCCCTGACCAGGTGTTGGAACTCCTAAGAGTCTACCACCAGAGCAAGAGTAAGGATCCAACATATATAATAATTCAAAACATAGGGAGGTGTTTACAAGTAGGAGAGTTATTTGATACTTTGGCTGCATGACGCTTGATACACAAACACTCAGAAACACTGTGCGGCATACATGAACCCAAATTAAACTGACTAAATTGTCGAACAATCCTAACCTCTGATTCACGGTGTACTTTTTGAGACAGAACCATTGTATATTTTTCATTTTTAACTGTTCCTTAGTGTCCACCAAGCCAACAGTCAGATAATCAAATAACCATACTTTTTTGGCTCACAACATGTCTAAACTGGGACCCATAATTTGGACAGTTCAGCTTGACTTGGGTGCCACAGATGCAATTCCAAAGTAATCTCCAAGCACATGGTATCATTCATCACGCTGCCAGAGTATCAAAGTTTTTCTCTCACAATTATCCCTAACTTGTTTAAGCACTTGCAAACCATTTGTTTAAATTGCCACCATTTATCCCTGAAATGCCCACAGCAAGAGCATTGCTAAACATGCAAACCTGGAAGTAACTACACTCATTACATTATTTCTTCCTTTCACCATCTCCATCACTTCTAGTTGGAATAATGCAAATACTGAATTATGTCAAAAACTCTTTTTTGTATGTCATTTGAAGTAGATTAAAAGGTTCAAAAATCTGTCTCATATGCACATTTTCATTATTATAACCTTCTTCTCTGTCAGTCGTTAGATATGCTGTGAGAAAGAGTCATCGAACTTCCTTGCATATGTATCAGCTTCACCTCAAATGTTATTACATGAAAAGCCCAACAACTAATCCCTAATTGATCTTTAATAACTCTAGGGATTGCTCCGTCTGTTCAATGCTGCCCACCTGTCGTAGAAGATCCCGAATGCTGTCCACCCATCTCTGCTGATGAATCCTGTTCTTGCACTCAAACTCTAGAAGACCTTGTGCTGTTTTCAGACCGAAGTAGCCTCTCTCTTCCCCGCCATTTCCTCTTTCCCTTCCCGGCCATGCAGGAATCTCTTCACAAACATCGTAGACAACACCTGATAATAACAATTGCGTCAAAACATTACACACAACCATGGCAATAGCAATACTTCATGCCTTTGAAGGATTAAGAGGTCTGGATTGGTGGAATCCAAAGAAGCAGATTAGGAAAGGAAAAATATCACATCTGTGGGAATCTATGGAAATAGAAATCCGTAGAAAGGAATCCAACTAAACATCTTTGTTTTAGCATATGTGATTCCCATGGAGAAGTGGAAAAGTGAAGGGTCAAAAAGTGAGAGTTGTATCTCGGGAAAACATGGAAATGAGGTTTTTTTTTTTTTTTTCCCTAGGAAATGGAAATCAGCCTTTTTTTGAGGAAAACAGAGGAAAGGAAATTCATTTCCCATAGCTTTCTTTCTTTTCGCATTCAGTGGTAAACATCACATTTGCGCACCAAAACTGTGTGAACACCGAATGATTCCTTGAAACTGAAAACTTACTCTTTTTCTTCTTGGAAAATGCCCCTCCAACATGCTTGCTTTTAAGCTTAACCATGACCTGAAATCCAGGTTACCATTGTGTTAGAGCTGCGATTTGTTCTTGATTCCATGACCCATTTCAACACTTCCATATTTACCTGTGAATTCTTGTTAACATAGATGGAGACTTGCTTCCAGTGAAGTACGCCTGTAAAGTATGGGAATGGGTGTCTGAGATTCTGTTTTGAATCAAATGAAAAATGAAATGATGAATATGCAATCAACAAGAACACATCCAAAATACAGAAAACCCAAATCTAGCAATAGGTTTTATAATCTATAGCTCAACTAGAATGGGAATTTCCTTGATATAGGCCCCTAACATAAGCCCAATACTTCCACAAGATCCATGTGGGATTTAAATAATAGTAATATAATTAGTATAGTATAAACTTAGGCTGCGTTTGGATGACCAACTGAATCAAATTCCAATAATTTAATGCAATAAAGTGATAAAATTGAAAATGGGATTTTGCCCTAATCCATTCATAATGAAGAACTAACCCCAAACAGCATTACTGATAATTTCCACTCCAAATTGAAATGCATAGAGTTGCAATAAGAAGAAACTGCCTTCATTTTCAACATTTTATTTTATTAAAGTTCAACCAAACAGCGCAAGTGCATTTGTGTTTTTGATAGATCAGTGACGGCAATGAAAACGAAGTGTACATACCTTTCCGTGTGCGTTTAAGCAGTTTCCCTTCTTTGCTAGGAATATCGGAGCCGCTAAAACTCGTTGCATTTTCGCTCAGCTGAATGAGATGGCAAGCCGACCCAACTCCCTTTTCGAATGGAATGATAGTTGCACTGCTCCTTGCTTCCTTCTGTACTCTTGCTTTAAGCGTGGCCGCTCCTCGCAAAGCTTAGTAGTTGAAAAATGAAAAGAAAATCAATAAAATGAAGTATGATCAAGCATGTATGTGTGTTAATGTCATTATTGTTGGAATCCATATATACCTGTTGCGGCTGCTGCTGTCAGTGTCATAAGATCACCGGGGGTCCTGACGTTTACTGCTGATCTGACGACAGAAGCCACCCGATCGTGGTTGGACCCTGCTAGCTCCGCAATCTCCAGACAGTGCGATGCTAAGAGCTCAGTTGCTGATGCCATTGCAGTGCTCATCTTGGAAGTAGGATGGTCAGAATTCGCTGCAGCAGCTAAGGCAGCTACGGCTGCCGCCACACCGGCCACAGACATTGCTGCATGAACACGTGCATTGTCGATGCGCGCCTTTTCTTTCTTCTTCAGTTTATTGCTACTGAATTCCTTGGTGTGGAACCATTTTCCGACCATTGCTCGACGTGCATTGCTCGGATTAAGTGTTCTGCATGGCTGTGATTGGAATTTTTTTAAAATATAGATATAATGCTGGTATTGGATGGAGTGGCTTGCTCTGTATAGCAGGCCCCCATGCATGCCTCTGCATGTGGAGCACCTGAGCCGTTCATCAGGTGAGCCCCACCATATAGATTCCCCAAAACTCCAGTGTTCCAGCTAAAATGGAAGGATAAACCAAATGTGATAGCCATCCATTCTTTTTTTTGCATACACTGGCTCACCTGATGAGTGGGCCTGCCTAATTTTGGGCCAGACAGATTACAAAATGGGGCCCACCTGATGACTTGGATGTTTTAAGACCATGCCACGTTGGCACATCGGAGGCATGCATCTATGGGGTTGGACAATGCACGTTTGTGGATCATTATAAGAATTAAGTAATTAATTAATTAATTAATAACAAGCAACTTTAATCTAAATAAGATGGAATTAAAATCACCTCTTTGTCTTGTAAGCAGTAATCAGTAGGGCTAGGATTATATGTGTGAGAATGGCTTAGACCTGATAATCCTTGCCATTGGAATATTCCCATTTGCCCGAGTATCTGGCTTCCCTACAGAGTAACAAAAACCATAACCATCAACAAAAGGACCCTTCTACTGTAGGCATGGTGCGTGTTACGCACGCATTCCTAAATCTCTCATCTAATACATGGGTGTGTATTACATCCTATCATGTGCCTGAAGTCAAATTTCTGTAAAAAGAAATATAAAATAAAATAAAATAAATCTATGGGAGAATAAATGATAATTATCACATGGATTATGAGTCCTTGGTGTATTAAGTGGACAGATAAGCAAGGTTAAAAAATCAGATACTACTGTTTTGTCTGATATGATATGCCCCATTTAACAAATCTCCCCCACCCAAAAAAAGAAGAAAGGAAAAATCCTAACTATTCATAATACATGGCCCGTTATTTGATGATTAAGAAAGAAATTACAACAAGGGATCACATTTTTATCGGAGAACTTTTTCCATGGGCCATCAGCAATAAGGCCGGTCATATCAATGGTTTGGATGATTGAACAATTGGGTAGAAGTAATCCAACGGTGAAGGCAAAAGAAAATGACTTACATAGGGAGGAGGAGTGAAAGTGTCGGGAAGTATATCGGGTTTTTTGTCGAGAAGAAAAAATTTCTTTTTCTCGGCCAGAGCTTTTGAAATCTCAGCAGCGGAGAGACTCCAAGACCTTGAAAGGAATTCCATGGGCTCGTTAGGAGTCTGAGGTGGTGGGATCGACACTTCTCCCTCGCATTCTCCTTGTTCCTCCATCCTACCTGAACTCGAACACCTCCTCCACTTCCATATCTCATTAGTCAAATTCCCTTCCTCCATTTCTCTCTCTCTCTTCTTCTTCTTTTTATGTGCTTCTGCAAATAAAACAAATTCAAAATTACAAATGGATGTTGATAATTTACTCCATACTCTTGTAATTGTATGGTTACATTACCTTCATTTGATTGCAACGGTGAGTTTGCTATTTTGTTTGGTTCACTAAAAAATCACAGTAAAAATAATAAATTTATAATATAAAAACATAATAATTATAATTTTCTTTACCTATCTATTTATAAGTGTATTTGTCCTACAACCATTTGTTCTAAAACCTTGAGCTATTAAATGTTGGCGTATCAATATATATCAAGTAACCTTAAAACTCCCCCACACATGCAAGGTGAAACTCTGCACAGGAATATAACAAAGAAGGGTAGAAAGACACTCACACCATAAATAGATTGGGCTTGATTTCTTAGCCCCGCATGGACTTGATTTTCCTATCCCATCGGAGAATATATCACCTAGGCATATTGGCTGCTCTCGATATCCAAACACAAAACCTTCCATTATGATAACTCTCAATTTATGAATAGTAATTTTTATTTAAACAAATACCTTGAAATAATAATAATGACTTATTTACCTTGTATTACACGTAAAATTGGAAAACCAATCACATCTTAAATATTCTTAGATTCAATTTAAAACCGTTCTCGTATCCTTAAGGGCGCACTAGGTCATGCAAGGGCAATACATGAGGCTCATGTATTCTCCCCTCATCGTGTATGGTAAAGATGCAACGATCAGCTACACCCAATCGGAAAATCCAATCCATTGATCCAAACCTGTTTATTGGTTTGGATCAATGGAAAATCCAATCCATTGATACAAACTGTTCACTGGTTTGGATCAATGGAAAATCCAATCCATTGATCCAATCTCATGGTAGCAAGCATGTCATAAGCTACCATGAGAAGGTCGGACTAATCAGATAATTACACCCATCCTTTTTTTTTTTTTAATAGCCATCCGTTTCCTGAGCCATTGATGGGATTGATAGGATCAAGTGATTATCTAGAATCATAAGCCCATGGTGGGGCCCGCACGAATAAATGGTTTAAATAGTTGGTTGAAATCATTTTTTTCAACCAATTGAATGGTGAGAATCGTCCAATCGCACTGTATTTTCGTATGGAAGCATATAGGAATTGTGCTGGACCGTAATGGACAGCCCAGATCGATTGGACTGTCGAAGTGGATGCAACTGGGAGCACTGTAACTTATCATGCTCTTAGGGTGAGAGCTTTGCGTAAGATCAGAGCCTTCATTAATTAAGTGCATGTTGTGGTCCACTCATCAGGTGGGCCACATGAGTTCTTTGAATGTGGATTCTTAATCAAGTTATTTTAACCATCCATTTTTTACCGTTAAAATGTGGTCCCGTTCCATGACTCAGGTGGCCTGACCTCACACGTGGGACGAGGATTGTGTAGCGAGGCACTCGCCACCCTTCACCATGGTGTGAAGGCTCTGTGGGGCCCAACGTGATGTATGTGTTTAATCCACGCCGTCCATCTATTTTTCCAGCTCATTTTAAGCCATGAGGCCAAAATTTAAGTATATCCAAAGCTCAGTGGATCACAACATAGGAAACAGTGGGAATTAAAAACCTACCGTTGAAAACTTCATGGGGGCCACGGAAATTTTGGATCAAGCTGATATTTTTGTTTTACCCTCATCAAGATCCGTGTGGCCTTATCAACGGGTTGGATGACAAATAAACAGCACTGTCGGCCATAGGCAGGTTTCATCGGTGGACGTCATTATTCCTACAGTTTCCTGTGGTGTGGTCCACTTGAGATTTGGATATACTTCGATTTCAGGATTATGCCCTAGAATGAGCTGGAAAAAATGATGGACGGCGTGGATAAAACACATACATTACGGTGGGCCCCACATAGAATCCACACCACGCTATACACTCAGCGTCTACGCACGTGTGCTGATCTCACAAGTGCCGTGAAGTGGATTGAGAAATTCTATTTTGCCAAAATATTGCGTTTTATTTATTTATTTATTTTATTCCATTCGGTAAATAACAGAAACTCACGCCATCTGCTATACTTTCGGAACAAATGCTTGCTTTTATCCAAAGAAAAGAAAAAAGAACATTAAACCCTCAACTGAGTTAACTCACTTGCCAGAAGAATCTACGTCTTTTCTTCATATACGGGGGTATTTAGTCAAATTAGAAAAGAAACAAAAAAAATAATTAAAAAAAATTTAAAAAAAAAAAAACAGCAATCTTCCATTCATATAAAGAACTGCTCACCTACCTCACAAGAATTAAAAAGAAAAAACATTGAGATATTTAAACCCGCCCGATTGATAAATACACCCGACGATTCCACTGTTGGGTAAACCAACAGTACAAATCTGTACCGAAAAGTAGAAAAGAAAGGGTATATTTATAAAACAGGTGGGTGGCGATATCACAATTTGATGAAATAAATGTTGTCCGTACCTTGCAATCTCAGCTCTTAGAAGAATCAGATCAGGTGCTGGCTTCCATTTTTCTCTCTCAGTAGAGATATTTATATATGAGGGATGTCGAGTGGAAGAAAAGCAAACCAATATTCTTGTCACACGTGCGGAGATCGATGCCTCGTGTTTGCTCCCACACGCTCTCCGCTTTAAAAAAAAATGTATAACAAAAAGGGCCGCTGTGTATAACGAAATCTCGAGGACTGGATTATTCAACTCGTCCGGAAAACATTCCGCTTGTTACGTTGCGCGGCTCCCTAGTACCTGGGAGAGCTTTGATACTCTGGCTCAGTGGGATGGATGATACTCAGGCGCTGAGGAATTTTACACGTGTCATGCAAATAATTCAGTTTAACTGGTCAAGTTAGGGGTTTTAGTTTAGATGCTTCATGAACTAAAAATTACAGTTATTTAATTATCTATAACTATAGGATTGGTGGACATGTATTGGACATTTGGACGGTTGAAATGAATGATGTTCGATAGTAATTTTCTGCAAACAAGTGTCCACTGATGAGAGGTTAGGATTATTTAAGTAATATGATTTTGGGATTTTGATTTCGTTACGGCGCAACCATGCAACAAAAGCCTCCTGTGAGGGCCACCATGTTGTGGGTATTAGTATTACCGACGCGGATTAGCTGCGACGGGGATCAGCCAGGTGGGTGGGACCCTGACCGTAGGCCCCACTTCTATGTATGTATGCCGTCCATCCGTTTTGCCACCTTATTTTAAGGCATGGTGTAAAAAATGAAGTGGATATAAATCTCAGGTGGACCACACTGTAGGTATTGAATTCCACCCTTGAGAATCAGATTCTTAGGGTTAGGGGGCCACAAAAGTTTTGGATCAAGCTATTATTTGTGTTTTCCATCTGCCTTGGTATGACATATTATATAAATGAGTTGGATGGCATATGAAAATCACTGTGTCCCATAGAAGGTTGCAATTGTGGTCCTATGCGTTCTTGATATATCACAGGGTTGGCTCACTAGAGTTTTAGATCTGCCTAATTTTTTTATTTCATGTTTAAATCTAAATTCACACAGTTAATAGCTGGAGTGGACATCATAGTGTTTTTTTTTTACTCCCATCTTGTGTTGGAAAAGCTTAGTAGGCTTACCATAAAATATGTGTATTATCCATACCATTCATCTAATTTTCTAGTTCATTTTAAGGTATAGACCCAAAAATGCATTAGATCCAAATCTTAGGTAGACCACTCTACAGGAAACAGTGGTGATTGAATGTCCCCATTAAAAATTTCCTTAGGCTTATTGTAATATTTATTTGCCGTCTAACTTATTAATTAAGTCCGACGGACCAAGATGAAGGGAAAATAGAAATATCAATTTGCTTCAAAACTTTCGTGGTATTGACGAAGTTTTTAATGGTAAGCATTCAATTCAATTACTACTATTTTTTATTTTATTTTTATATAATATGGTTAACCCGAGATTTGAATCTGCTTAATTTTTAGACTCATTCCTCGAAATGATATGAAAAAATAGATTAACAATAGAGAGAAAACAAATACATCAAGGAAGGGCCTACGAACCTGTTTTTTCAGCACAGACCAGTACCGATTGCACATGAGGGGTCACCACCAAGTCCACGTTCTACTGTTTAGAGCGCCCGTGTATCAAGCATCATTAGCTACCAGGTATAAACAACTTTCCATGAGAGAGAGAGAGAGAGTGGAGAGGTGAAATGATGGAGCCGCCTCTGTTATAATATGATAGAGCCACCCTTTTTGTCGACTAGGTGGTAAACTTCGGATGTGGAGCGTACAAGTAGTGGACCTTATAAAACTGTGGGACCCACGGTCAAATCGACAGCAAAAACAGATGTTTCTAATCATTCTAATCGCAGCCTCGAATGGACGGTGAAATGCAAACCGATCTATCTAATCATTATATTCTAGTGGGTGCTCTATTTGGCCCCACCATGGTGTATTTATTTTATTCAAGCTGTCCATTTATTTTTCCAGATCATTCTATTGCATGAGCCCAAACGTGAGATAGAAACAAATCTCAGATGGACCCCATCACTGGAAATGATGGTGATTGAGTGCCCACCATTAAAATCTTTTTGGGGCCTACAAAACTGTTGGAAGTAGACCAGTGGGGCCCACTAGTGAGCAATCACTAGTGGGTGTCTCATGTTTTTAGGTCTCGGCCGGCCTTTTCCTTTCAATTAGTTTTCAAATTCAATTTTGAATTTGATTTTGGATGGGAGATATGGAGAAGACCGGATAATCTGATCTCATCCATATTCCATCTTTTCCTATATAAAGGAATGAGCTTCTCTCGTAAAAAATCAATCATAAGAAAGACCGAGAGTATACAGAGGGATATAGTGTGCACAGTAATCTGTCCATTTTAGCTTGTCCTTGGGACGATCTAATATATAGATTGTGATCCAGGGCCATCTGTACCATTGAATTAGAGGGGTGAATGACCCATATGCTCCAGTAGTGAATAGGCAGGCCACTAGATCTGGAGTATTAATCTTCAGCTTCATAAAGGTTCTAAAAATCGTGTAGACCGTCAAATCTTGAGGGCTCACACTTCGACGCTTCCCAAAAAAAACTAAGCTGATATTTGTGTTTTCACTTCATTGAGGTCTGTGTGACCTAATCAACAAGTTGAATAGAAAATAAAACATTACAGTGGAAGTTTTTAATGGTGGTCCCAATCACCATTGTTTTCTTTTCTAGTGGTTTGGTCTATGTGAGATTTGATCCACCACATTTTTAGGCTCATGCCCTGAAATGATCTGGAAAAACAGGTAGCTGCCTTGATAAAATATATCCATCTTAGTAAGGCCCACAGAGCACCGACAACGGCTACTGGCAGTTGGCCATCTATCCTTCTAGGTGGACGGTGGAAGATGACTATTGGCATATGTTCTAAATTTGAACGTGCACGATCGGTCGTGGGTTAGGTTCGACTGGTCGTGGGAGCAGCTCGACTAGTCGTAGCCCACTAGACTCAAAGTCCAGCGAGCTCTGTTTTTCATGTCCGGGCCCTTTGACCAGTCGTAGCTCCCCTTCGACTAGTCATAGTTTACGCAGATTCGTTCCGCGATTTTGCGGATTGCGGAAATTTGTGTCCTTTCGCAACTGGGATGCAGAAGAGAAATTGCTTAAACTATAAATAGGTGTTCCTAGGGCTTTTCTAGGATATGGAGAATATTTCTAAAGCTTTCTAAAGGGGTTCTAGGGAAATTAAAGGGTGTATCAAGGGTGAGATTCAAGGTTGTTTGAATCGAAGTCCTCTCTCTTGTTATTTCTATTTTCATAGTAGAGATCTGTCGGTTTGTGCCGTATTTTTTTTCCACAAGGGTTTTTCATGTTAAATCTGTGTTCTCTTGTGTGTGCTTGGTGCCATTGGATTGCTATCCTAGATCTAGATCTGTGTGATTCCGCAGGCCAAAATCTCAACAAGTGATATCAAAGCAATCGTTGGGCACAGATCTAAATCTGAGGGATTAGTAATAATGGTGAGCACCAGGTATGAGATTGAGAAGTATTCAGGGAAAAATAATTTTGAGTTATGGAAGATCAAGATGATGAGTTCCTTAATTAAGCAAGACGAAGATGGTGCTCTTGAGGAGCGAAAGTCTATTATAACTGATGGTGATTGGAATACTCTTGATAAGAAGACATTATTATCGATCCGTTTATGTCTCACGGATGAGATTCTCTACAATGTCATGAGAGAGAAAGCTGCGACTAAGTTATGGGCGAAGTTAGAGGATGTCTATGTGAAAAAATTCTCTGAAAATTGCCTGCACTTGAAGCGGCAGTGGTATAACTTCAAGATGGTAGAGGGTGGAGATCTGGAGGCTTACATCAACAACTTTAATAAATTAGTTTGCAAATTGCTAGATATGGAGGAAGTGATGAAAGATGAATAACAAGCATGTATGTTACTGAATTCTCTTTCGGCGTCATATGAGTCATTCAAGGACACTATGTGTAGCATGAATAAAACCCTTAATGTCGACACCGTTATCTCAGCCCTTCAAGAGAAGGTTGTGAGACATCTAAACAGCGACATAAAGACATCTTATAATGGGTAGGAATTCTAAACAAGGTACAGGTTTTTCAGGTTCTAGATCCAAATCCAAGGGCAAGGGCGAAAGAAAAGTAAAGTGTTGGAATTTTGGGAAGGAAGGACATGTGAAGAAGGATTGTGGAAATCCTAAATTGAAGAGAGAAGATTTTGAGGCTTCGTACAGGGAGGCTAATGTTACCACGTCAGATGGATCGAGTGGATGTGATAGTGATGTTTTGTCTGTGTCTACTATCAGGCGACCATACGATGATCGTAAGGACGAGTGATTGTTAGACACAGGGGCATCTTTTTACATGACTCCTCATCGGAGTTGGTTCACCAACTATAAGGAGTGTGATGGTGGACAAGTATTTATGGGCAATGATATTGCCTGTAATGTTGTGGTTGTTGGTACGGTACGCATCAGGATGTTTGATGTGGTGGAGCGTACCTTGACTGATGTCAGGCACGTCCTTGATTTGAAGCAGAATCTGATTTCTCTTGGTGTGCTTGAGGTAAAAGGATGCAAGTACACAGCTATTGATGGTGCTCTTAAGGTATCTAAGGGGGCATGGGTAATCATGAAAGCGCAACAACTCGGTAATTTATACAGGTTGATCAGAAGCACTTCAAAAGATGGAGCTGCAGTGGATATAACGGATTCCACCTCTGCACGTGTGTGGCATGTTGGGCATGGCCACATGAGCGGGTAGGGTAGGAAGGCTAAGACGTGCAGACAGGGATACAGAGTAGGTGGAGCAGCCACCTGTGAAAAGAATCACACGGCATGATCGCAGGATATCGGTAAGGTAAATGGACAACTCCAATATCGTAGGGGATTCATCTTCTATTCAGATGACTCTAGGTGAGTCTGGTGTTAAGAAGTGAAAGGTGACTATGGGCGATGTGATGGATTCGTTGTACCAGACCGACATATGGAAGAGGGTGGAGCTTCCAGTGGGCCGGAAAGTGGTTGGATGCAGGTGGATCTTCAAGAGGATACAACATAGATATAGGGCGAGGTTGGTAGCGAAGGGTTATGCTCAAAGAGAAGGGATCAGTTTCTCAGAGATATTCGTGCTGACGGTATAATAGGTGTCTATTAGATTTGTGATTGGCACTGGTTGACCAACGTGATCTTGAGTTGGAAGGATATATGTGGAGTCTGCACTTCTGTAAGGGAAAGTGAAGAGCAGATCTACATGAAGCAATCAGAGCGGTTCGAAGTTAAAGGGGCAAAGAAAAGACTTTACAGGAGGTCGTGGTTCGACCTGTCGCCTAGGCAATGGTTTGATTCATTCATGGATGAAGGATTGGGGGGCTGCAAAGATGGTTCTCGGCATTGAGACTGAAGGAGGAGTATGCTTTAGTTATCTCAGGAGGAATACCTTGTGTGTAGGTATTGATCAAGAATGTGATGGGCCAGGTAAAGCCGGAGAGCATTCCCTACGCATATCTCCTCAAGTTTTCCTCAGGACATGTCCTAAAACAGATGAAAAAAAGCAGGATATCTTATGAGCCTTATTTGAATGCGGTTAGCAGTGTATGCCATGGTCTGGATTAGACCTGTTATTTCACAGGCTATCAGTGTTATGAGCAAGTACCCCGACAAACAATATTGGGTAGCGGTGAGATGGTAAGAAGACTACGTCTTTCTTTGTGAGAAGACAGGAGCAAAGATGGCTGAGCATGTAGATTTTTGATCTGGCAAACATGCTCACCTAGATCGTTCTTGTAGAGAAGTTCAAGGTCTATATAACTTCTCTGGGCTTGGCAATGGCGTAAAAGAAAGACGGAGTGTGCACAAGAAGCTATGATGTGATACAGAAATAAGAGAAAAGGTCAAGAAGTTACACGGTTCAAGATTGAAGACATGGTGGAGATTGTTGGCATATTTTCTAAATTTGAACGCGCACAACCGGTCGTGAGTCAGGTTCGACTGGTCGTAGGAGCGGCTCAACTAGTCGTAACCCGCTCGACTTAAAGTCCAGCGAACCCTGTTTTTCATGTTTGGGCCCTTCGACCAGTCGTAGGGATTGTTCGACCAGTCGTAGCTCCCCTTCGACTAGTCGTAGTTTACGCAGATTCGTTCCGCAATTTTGCGGATTGCGAAAATCTGTGTCCTTTTGCAACTGGGATGCGGAAGGAAAATTGCCTAAACTATAAATAAGTGTTCCTAAGGCTTTTCTAGAGTATGGAGAATATTTCTAAAGCTTTCTAAAGGGGTTCTAGGGAAATTAAAGGGTGTAGCAAGGGTGAGATTAAAGGTTGTTTGAATCAGGTAAGTCCTCTCTCTTGTAATTTCTATTTTCATAGTGGAGATTTGTCGCTTTGTGCCGTGGCTTTTTTTTTCGCAAGGGTTTTCCACGTTAAATCTGTGTTCTCTTGTTTGTGCTTGGTGCCGTTGGATTGCTATCCTAGATCTAGATCTGTGTGATTCCGCAGGCCAAAATCCCAACAATGACAATATCTTAGCATAATAGAAAGTAGATATTTATCATATACCTTCCCTTATATGAGACTGAAAGTGGGAAACTAATATGAGATTGGTCTCACTGAAAAAGGGAGAGACTATGGTGAATGGCGCCTTCTGTAGAGCTGCCACTCTTATCCAGACAGTTCATCTGGTGGGCCATGCCGAGATCAAGCATAGGTAGAGCTGGGCATGTCAACCTAACTTAGGGCTGCTAGAATTAGTTTTGAAATAGATTTGACCCAAACTCGACCTGACTTGGTATTGAGTCAAGCATGACTAACCCGATCCGAGTCCAAATCCAACATGAACTAATCTAGATCGAGTCCTACCTGGTCACGGATACCGAGTTGGGTTGAATCGGCACCGAGTCGGGTCTGATACAACAGGTATCCACATGCTGAAATCACAACTCATAACCTAGGTGCACCTGCACGAATTGCAGCCTCTCCGTCAGCTACATGGTGTCTTAGATCTAAAACATCCAGATTAATTATATGTATCCACCGGCTTAAACCACAACTCAAAGCTGCATGAATTGCAGCCTCTCCGTCAGCTATATGGCATCTTAGATCTGAAACATCCAGATTATGTGTGTACGAGTTGGGTTTCAGATCGACTCGGGTCAATACTGAGTTGGATTTCTGGTTGAGTCGAGTTACCGGGAGACCCGAACTCAACTCAGTTTGAGTTCGGATTGGACGTAACCTATTCGGTTGGGATCGACTCACCCACTCAGTTTGGATCGAGCCGGGTTTGAACGAGTCTAACCAGTCGAGTGTTCCTATGCCCAGTTCCAACCATAGGCTGAAGGTTGTTTACTGAGCAGGCTGTTTGAGAGAGCTGCACACCGGGAGCCACATGGGTGGAACTTTCATGAGATCCACCCCCTCCATGAGGTAGATTGCCTCAATGTTTACCTCCGAATCCAAAAATCATGACCATCCAGAGCTCAGGTTGGCCAACACCAGAAAAATGTTGAGATGGGACTTCCACCGTTAATTTTGTGTAGGGCCCTTTGTACTGTTTATATGCCATCCAATCCATTCATCCAATGTTCCTCGTTAGGATGAAATCATTATCCAAAAATTGTTGGGGGCCTTGCACAAAACCTTAGGATCTAGCCCTCTAGAACAAACCAGAATTATGGATAATAAAGCAATGAAAATAATCAATGCATCAATCACACACCACACAAGAGATTTTTACGTGGAAAACCTTCAAAGAGGTAAAAACCACGGGACCTCGTCCAGATCAACAATCCACTATGAAGTAGAACGTTTACAACCTTCTTCACTCACGCAGGAGTGGATGAACAATAAGAGAAATAGAGAAAACGAAGAGATCTAACCGATTATGAGAACATAGAAGCGCTGAGATATAAATTGCAAAGTAGAAAAACCTCCTCGAGCAGAACCTCCCTTCTATAAGCTTCCTCTCTCTTTTTCTCCCTCTCTCTCACCTTTGATAGCCCTCTTGTATTTTTCTCATCAACACAATATATCCATAGAAAAATCCTAGGGACCCCTTTTTATAGTTTTAGGAAACTCCTTTCTGCATCCTAGTTGCGAAAGGACTTGCGCATCCTAGTTGCGAAAGGACTTGCGCATCCTAGTTGCGAAAGGACTTTGCGCATCCCAGTTGGAAAGGACAACGGGTCAAAAAAAAACCCATCAAATCTCCCCCTTTTTGACCCAGGAGGGATTCACCTTCTTTAAGCCAGCCAGGTTTCTACAAACCTCAAATTTGCCCTTGAGCAAAGCCTTGGTCATCATGTCTGACCCATTATCGTCCGTGTGGACTTTCTCAAGCTGTAACACCTTTTGTTCCAAAGTATCCCTGATCCAGTGATACCGAATCTCTATGTGCTTCGACTTGGAATGCTGACTTGGATTTTTGCTCAAGTGTATAGCACTCTGACTATCGCAATAGACCACGTGCTCCTCCTGCTTTAGGCTAAGTTCCTGTAGGAACCTCTTCATCCAAAGCATCTCTTTACATGCTTCTGTGACTGCAATGTACTCGGCTTCTGTAGTTGACAATGCTACGACCTTCTGTAACTTGCTCTGCCAAGAAACTGCTCCCCCTGCAAATGTGAACATGAACCCCGATGTAGATTTCCTGGAGTCTATGTCACCTGCCATATCTGTATCTGTGTAGCCCTCTAACATGGGTTTCACGATCACCATAGCATAGGCTCAACCTGAATGAGCCTCTTAGATACCGTAGTATCCATTTCACCGCTGCCCAATGCTCTTTGCCAGGATTGGCAAGATACCTGGCTGACAACACCAATGCATATGCTATGTCCGGGCGTGTACACACCATAGCATACATCAAACTTCCTACGGTGACGCGTAGGGTATTTTTTCGCATCTCTTCCACCTCGCCTTCGTCTTGGGACACATCACGTCTGTCGCTCAATCAAGTGACCATCCAGTGGAGTCTTGACCGGCTTTCTATCGCATTCATATTGAACCGCACTACTATGACTTTTTCAATATACCGCTCTTGTGGCCCAAGCTTCTCGCCATTCATCACGGGTTATATCCATTCTTAGGATCTGTTTAGCCAGGCTTAAGTCTTTCATCACAAATGACTTGCCCAACTCCTATTTTTGCCTGCCAATCTTCTTAATGTCTTTTCCCATGATGAGCATGTCATCAACGTATAATAGCAAAACTAAGAAATCATCATCTGAGAACTTGCGTATGAACACACAGTGGTCCGACTCGTTACATACTCATGTTGTAACATGAACAGAATCGAACTTCTTGTACCATTGCCGTGGAGCTTATTTCAGCCCATACAAGCTCTTCCTCAGCCTACACACCATATGCTCCTTGCCCTTGACTTCGAACCCCTCTGGTTGGTGCATGTAGATCTCTTCTTCCAGGTCACCATGGAGAAAGGCAGTTTTAACATCTAACTGCTCTATCTCCGTGAGATCCATGCTAGCCACCAACCCAAGCAACACCCGTATGGATGTCATCTTCACCACTGGTGAGAATATCTCCTCGAAGTCTATGCCTTTTCTCCGACCAAACCCTTTCACCACAAGTCCGGCCTTAAACCTCGTCCGTGAATTCTTCACGCTCAATCTTCTTTCTCGAACACCCACTTGTTGCTCGAGAGCTTTCTTGCCTTGGCGATTTCACCATATCATAGGTGTGGTTCTTATGCAAGGATTCCATCTCCTCTTGCATAGCTTTCAACCACTCCCCCTTATGCTCGTCGGCTAGGGCTTCGAATAATCTTCGGCTCTCCCCATCGGTTAGCATAATATACTCATGCGGCGAGTACCTCTTGGACTACCGTCGTCCCTAGATGACCTCCTCACCTGTGGCTCAACAGGTGGATCAAGTGGGGTTTGCTCCCCTGGTCCATCTTCTGAAGGAACTCCCTCGTTCTCTGCACCTTGCTGTACTCCCCCGTCATCAGGCACCACGGGAGGAGTAATCGGATCCATGTCCTCTAGCTCACCTGAACTAGGCTGGTTCTTCTCTGGCTTACCAATGTCTTCGATACACTGATCTTCAAAGAAAATCACATCTCTGCTCCTGACGAGCTTCTTCTCGGTCGGATCCCATAACCTGTAACCGAATTTTTCATCACCGTACCCTAAGAACACACACTGCCTGATCTTCATATCGAGCTTAGACCTCTCATCCTTTGGTACGTGAACGGATGCCCTGCATCCAAACACCCTGAGATGACTGTACAATGGATCATGTCCAGTCCACACCTTCTCAGGTACTTCTCCATTCAACGGGGCTGATGGAGACCTGTTTATCAAATACACCGCCGTGCGCATTGCTTCTCCCCAGAACGTCTTGGGCAACTTCGCATGGGATAACATGCATCTAATTCTCTCAACAATGGTGCGATTCATTCGCTCAGCTACACCATTATGCTGGGGGGTCTTGGGAACCGTCTGTTCATGCCGTATACCCTGGGACTTGCAGTACTCGTGAAAGTCGCCAATGTATTCACCACCATTGTCAGTGCGGATGCACTTCAATGGTCTACCTGTCTCTCTCTCGACCATAGCATGAAACAACTTAAACACACCAAAGACCTCGTCCTTGGATTTCAAAGCATAAACCCAAACCCTCCTTGATGCATCATCTATAAAAGTGACAAAATACAATGCCCCACCCAAGGTTTTGTCCTCATAGGACCACAAACATCGAATAAACCAAATCTAATGCATGCACTTTATTAACATGAGAAGGATTTTAATGAATGAAACTCTATGTTGTTTCACGATAAACAATCAAGGCAGTTTTGAGAGGCATACACTGTCACGTCTGGAAGGAGCCGCTTCTCGCTAGTAGTGAAGCCCTTTTTCACTCATGTGGCCTAGACGCCGTGCCACATGTCAATACCACCTGAATCTTCGTGCGTTCAACCCACCCTTGCACATACCGACACTTGCCTTGTAAAGGGTGCAACACTTCTTTCCTCTAGCCACGATCAATGAACCCTTGATGAGCTTCCATCGCCCATCGAAACCGGCTTTCATAGCCATCATCATCCAACCTTCCCGTCGACATCAAGTTGAGGCGAAGGTCCGGGATATGCCTCACATCCACGAGAACCAATGTGCAGCCCACATCAGTTTTCACACAAATATCACCAACTCCCACGATCTTTGATACGCCAGAATTTCCCATCTTCACAGTCCCATAGTCACCTGACTTGTAGCTTGTGAAGGAGTCCCTGTGTGGAGTCGCATGAAAAGAAGCTCCCGAGTCTATCACCCGGTCGGTGCCCGACTCGTGGGCTGTGAGACATACATCGTGATCTGTAGAAAGAATAACTACCATGTCGCCATCTGAAGCGACCGCAGTGGAATCTGATTCATCTTCCTTCCCTTTTCCTTTCTTGTCATTTTTCTTACCACGACATTCATGCTTGTAGTGGCCCTTCTTGCCACAGTTCCAGCATTCAACATCTTTTCTGTTACTCGACTTGCCTCTTGATTTATCTCGGGCCTTTCCGCCCTTCCTGTTCTTTCCTCTCCCCCGTTCCTGCGTCACAAGAGCTCTCAGTAGACCCACTGAGACTTCCTCATTGTCTCCTCATTGAAGAGACAACTGTTACCTGTTCCATGGATATCTTTCCGTCTCGGGCGCGGAGTTACTTAGAGACACCACCAATGTCTCCCAACCGTCGGCAATGAACTAAGCAATAGTAAAGCCCGATTCATCATCCGGGACCATCTTCATAGAGGTGAGTTGGTTCACTATATTCGACCTCATTCATATGCTCGGCCACAGAACCACCATCCTTGAACTTGAGATTTTACAAGTCGCCTTATCGAAATATCTTATTAGAAATTTGTCTTCCTCTCATACGACCCTTGTAATTTTAGCCATAGGCTTTAATTTGAGGTTTCAGTAGACACATGGTGGAACACAGAATCATCCAACCATTGTCTAATAAACCCCACCGCCTTTCGGTCCATCTTCTTCCAATCATCATCGGTCATATCCTTGGATTTTTTCGATATGCACGAGATTGGAGAATATGGTCCTCAATAAAAGCAAGTCCTCCATCTTAGCCTTCCATATGGTCCAGTTAGAACCATTGAGGCTGATCATCCTTGAGCCACCTTCCATAATTCAAAACCGATCCTATCCGTTCAATGAACTTAGCTCTGATACCACTTTGTTGGGGGCCTTGCACAAAACCTTAGGATCTAGCCTTCTAGAACAAACCAGAATTATGGATAATAAAGCAATGAAAATAATCAATGCATCAATCACACACCACACAAGAGATTTTTACGTGGAAAACCTTCAAAGAGGTAAAAACCACGGGACCTTGTCTAGATCAACAATCCACTATGAAGTAGAACGTTTACAACCTTCTTCACTCACGCAGGAGTGGATGAACAATAAGAGAAATAGAGAAAACGAAGAGATCTAACCGATTATGAGAACATAGAATGGCCGAGATATAAATTGCAAAGTAGAAAAACCTCCTCGAGCAGAACCTCCCTTCTATAAGCTTCCCTGTCTTTTTCTCCCTCTCTCACCTTTGATAGCCCTCTTGTATTTTTCTCATCAACACAATATATCCATAGAAAAATCCTAGGGACCCCTTTTTATAGTTTTAGGAAACTCCTTTCTGCATCCTAGTTGCGAAAGGACTTGCGCATCCTAGTTGCGAAAGGACTTTGCGCATCCCAGTTGCGAAAGGACAACGGGTCAAAAAAAACCCATCAAAAATTACAGAATTCCATTACTTTGGTGGGGGCATGTTATGTGAATTTAGAGGATTTTGGTATAATTTTATAGGGTGGCCCACCTGAGCATTGAGTCAGCCTTATTTTGGGATCAAGGTTAAATAAGCGGTCACCCAGCTGACGGGGTGGATTTCCACGCACGTTAAGCAGTTTCCTAGAGACTTTGAGCTCTTCAACCATCCATTTACGGACCAGTTCAAACGGTCATGATTATTTGAGTGTGAATGTGGGATATAGCTGGTCAATGGCAAGGCCCACCATGTGAACGGCTCTGCCTTCTGGGAGCGGATTAGGTACCCCCGGCCTCACCCAAGATGGAGTGGGTCCTACTGTGGAGCCCACCTTGATGTATATATTCAACATCCATGCCGTCCATTCATCTTTACATATCATTTTAGGAAATGAGCCCAAAAATAAAAAAGATACGTCATAACATAGAAAACTTACTAAGGCCCACCCTAATATTTATTTTCCATCCAACTTGTTGATACCGTCACATAAACCTGAATGAAAGGCAAAAAACAAATATCAGCTTGATCCAAAACTTACGTGGCCCATTAACAGTCAATCATCACTGTTTCCTATGGCAAGGTCCACCTGAGAATTAGATCTGCTTCATTTTTGGGTTCATACCATAAAATGATTTGGTAAAATGGATGGATCGGCATGGATATAGAATACGTACATCAAGGTGGGCCCGTGGTAAGGACCGTATCTACTCCACTCCCTGTGCTGAAATGCACCTAAGTACGAATAGTCTCCTTTATTTTTAATCAGACTAATCTGACCCTACGAGTAAAGATAAAATAAAACTTATAAATAACGACAGCGATTCTCTTTAATCACGTTTTAGTGGAAGGACTTTCGGTGGTCGTGCATGACAACGATGGAATCCAAACTTTATGGGGAGTAGAGTTGGGCATGTCTGACCCCATCTGGTGGATCCGACCCGTTCAGACCTGATCTAACCCGTTCCAAACCAAACTGACGGCCTGGATTGGTGCGGATCAAGTAGGACCATTCAGATCCGACAAGTTTTTGGATTGAGATCGGGTTGTGGTTAATTCGGACCATCCGATCCGAAAACCCGATTCGAATGGATCTAGACTGATCCGATCTGACCCGATCCGGAGTGATTCTTATCGATACTTCTACTTTTTCTTGTGGTATGGTCCACTTGAGCTTTAGATATGCATCAATTTTGGGTTCAGCCACTAAAATGACCTAAAAAAACGAATGGACGGCAGGGATAAACCAAATGCATTCACGGTGGCCCCCAACAGAGTTTACTCAGTACGATAAGAGCCCACTGGGAAGTGGATTGGCTGGTGTACCACACACCAGCTAGATAGTTGTTGTAGCCTGTAGCCTAAGGTATGTGTCGTGCAAAGACGAGCACTGACGTTGTAGTCCATAGCCTGTAAGTAGGTACGTGCCGTGCGGATTAGATACTGACAAGGTCAATAGTGATGTCGCCAAGCTTTGTGGACCCCACCATGATGCATGTGTTGTATCCATATTGTCCATCCTTTTGGAGAGATCTTTTTATGGCATGAGAAAAATAATGAGATAGATCTAAAGTTCAAGTGGACCCCACCATAGAAAACAGTGGGGACAGTGACATCCACCGTTCAAAACTTCTTAGGTGCCATAAAAGTTTCCGATCAAGCTTATATTTTTATTTTCACTTCATCTATCTCTATGTTAACTGATGAATAGGTTGGATTTTAAAAATACATCATGGTGGGCCCTATAAATGTTTCAACGGTGGGTGTGACTGATCCCACGGTTTTCTGTAGTGGGTCCACTTGAACTTTAGATCTATCTCATTCTTTTTCTCACGCCATAAAACCATCTCTACAAATGGTTGGACGGTATGGATACAACACACGCATCATGATGGGGTCCACAAAGCTTGGTGACATCACTTCAATAACAATTTGGTACTGACCTTGTCAATATCTAATCCGCGCCCACACGTAAGTGACGCAATGTAGTTTCATGCACAGCACATCAACACAGTAACAGATACGTGTCGTGCAAAGACGATCGGAGACGCGCCTCGAGCTCCGAGTTGTATGAACGGCTCAAATGAGATCAAGATTACATGGGCCGCACAATGATGTATTTATTATATCCATATCGTTTATCCATTTTTCGTTATCATTTTACAGCATTTGAAAAAAAAAATCATATCTAAGGCTCAAATGGACCACACCGAAAATAGCAGCGAGGATAAATATTTTCACCGAAAATGAATCCGAACCTTGCCCAATCTGATCCGACTCGGTTTTCTTGACCGAGTCGGACTCGAATCGGATTAGGCCAGCAGTGGTTCAGATCGGTTGGAGTCAGATGACCCAAACTCGGTCCCAGATCGGATCGAGTTTGGGTCAGGCCATGTAGATTTCGGACCAAGTCGAGTTGGACCCAATCCAATCCGACTTGGTCCGATGCCCAGCTCTAATGGGGAGTGAGTGGGTAAAAGAGAAAATTGCCGTTAGTCCCAGGAGTACTACCATGAGTTACAACCTAAGTGCACGTGGCATTCTTGTACTTCGATCTAGATCGTCCTAACAGTGGGTCCCATGGTAGATGGATCACAATATAGAATAAAATTTGTGGAACAATATTAACCGAGGTTGGTAATTGGTGGTGGCAATTCAATCAAACAGGGCCATGCGTGTGAGCAAGGGCTTGAATTGGTTGTTCGTGTGTAAGATGCACAAGCGTGCCAAAGTTTATTTGACTCAAAAGGTTTCGATTGAATTGTTGGTGTCCCTGTGTTGAGATGGATATATTAGACACAATTATCCTCTCAACCACCAATTTGTACTTTGTCCTGGTGATTTTGTGAAAGGTAGTTATTAACCCTTTCAAATGAGGGTTTTTTTTTTTTTTTTTTTTTTTGACAATAGCCATGAGTGTATGAACTCAAGGACGTCTTCTTTCACCGGTTTTTAGATTTATATATCTCTTAAATGAATAAGAATGTATAGATAAATGAAATAAGGCTAAACATTACTAATTTTATTGATGTTTAAATGTATGGCCCCATTACAATTGATAAAGTAACAATCAACCAGATAATAAATAAAAAAAATATCACCGCATTGCATACGCATTTAATAAGAGTTGTAGGTTTGCTGATTGACTGCTTTTCATTAAATTCATGTTATAATTGATGCCTGTTATAACTTAAGATTAATAGTTCACACTGAGTTGATCACTCACTCCCACTCTGGGACGGTGTTTTAAAACACCAACCAGACGTTTCCATTGATACAGGTGGCGATGATCAGGAGGAGCCTGGCAGCGTGGTTCTGGAGGAGGAGGAGGAGTACTCCTACTTTCAGTTGATGGGCGGAGCTGCATCGGACCCGTAGATGAGTCGAGGGGTCGCTGGGCTGGGAGCTCAGCCCTATTCTTTTGGACTTGTTACATTTTTTGTGATTTTGGTTGTGTGGCGTCATGGGCGCCCCTTCATTCTTTTGGACATGTATATAGATATTTATGTTATTTCCTTTCATTTCAGTAGACGTGTGGTTGTGCTTCATGTTCCAGGTTGTTCCAACTTGCACAAATTTTAATTCGTTTAATCAGAAAACCATAAAATGTGTGATATGTGACATCGGGAACTCGGGTGTTGAGTAATTACTCGGCCTCCGATTTTCAGGGCGTTACAAGTTGGTATCAGAGCAATAGTTTGGAATCCCTTGGGCTATGAGTCATGAACTCACCAACGCGTCCGCTGGCGCGCGTAGATGTACATTAGAAGCCGAAATCGGGACTTATGACGCAAGGAACTATCCCAGAATTAGAGTGTATCGGTCTAGGATGGAGCCGGGGATCAAGGGAATTGAAGGTTGGAGCCAACGCCAAGTGTGGATGAGCTGGTTTCGGGAAGGTCTCGATTGTTTCGACCCAATAGGGGATAGAGTCGTGGCGGTGAATGAATTTTCATCGGAATTAGGGGAAACATAGAAAATCAGACTTTTTACCCCTAAGAAGGAAAAATCTCCCGAAACGAATAGGCCCATTGCGTAGATCGGCTTCTCCTACCCCAAATTCATATATGGCACTTCCCGTGGAGCGTTTCCGACGCCCGGGAATGCCCAATCCAAACCCGGACCAGGAGACTGGCGTGCCCACCCCGCCGGTCGGCGTTGTCGCCCCGCCGGACGTCCAGCGGGCAGCGTGGCCCCCGCCGATTTCGCGTTGCCGCCCCGCCGACCGCGGGCTCGCCCCGCCGACCCGCGTTTTCGCCCCGCCCGCCGCGGGCTCGCCCCGCCGGGCTGCGTTGCCGCCCCGCCAAGTGTCCAGCAGCCCGCGTGGGCCCCGCCAAGCGGCGTGGTCGCCCCGCCGGGCCACCTCCTTGCCCTAGACCCAAAAATCTGAATTTTGGGTGGGCCCTACTGCCTTGTCCCCTTTAAGCAACCCTCTCCCTCTCCCATTTCACTCATTTCTCTCCATCTCTCCTTCTCATTTCCCTCATTTCTCTCCATCTTCCTCTCTCCCATTTCTCTCAACACTCATTTCTCTCCATCTCTCTTTCTCATTTCCTTCATTCTCTTGATCTCCCTCTCTCTCATTTCCCTCAACACACTCTCTCTCATTTCCCTCATTTCTCTCCATCTCTATCTTCCTCATTTTCCTCATTCCTCCACCCTACCCATTCTTCCTCCTCACCCCCAACAAACCCTCCACCTTCCTTATCTTCCTCAAACCCAACACAAATCCTCATTCCCTCACTCCCATTCCACAACACCACCTCCCCTCTTCCACATTTCCCCATCCCATTCTTTCTCCCATTCCTTGTTCCCTCTTACTTCAAAAAAAAAAAAAAAGATTTTTTTTTTCTTAAGATCCAAGCTCTTCAACCCAAAGCTCATCACCCACCAAATTCCAAAACCCACATTTTCCCAAGGCATTCACCCAACAATCCATCCTAGCTGAGGGAGATGGCCTTCCTTGCCACCGTTGTGTCATTTTTCACTGTACCGGTGATCCTTTCCCTTATGGGGAAGAAAAGACCGGCTTCCGAGGAAGTAGGACCGAGCCAAGAGCGACGCGGTAAGAAAAAGGCCGATCCGACTGGAAAGGCGAGTACTGAGGTTCGATCGAAAAGGCGTAGTGATTCCCGAAGAGATGAAGCGCTCGCCAAGGATTTGGAAAATTTCCGAGTGCGCCAAGTCGCCTTCAAGGCCTTCGTGGAGGAACCCCTCCTAGGTAACAACTCCCTACTCAACCGATTGATTAAGAATGATTGGGGTCCCATATTTTATGTAAACACGCAGGCCGATGTAGGGCAGGCTAGGATGTTCTACACTCGGATTAGAAATCCTAGATACGAACCCCTTGGTTTTGATCTTATCGTGCGTGGGGAGGAAATCCACTTGGGAGTCGAGGAGTTCGCCGAGTTGTTGGGAGTGCCGCTAGGGGAGGTGCAGATTGATGAAGCGAATCTCGAATCGGGAGCGGCTCGCGATGAACGTACTCGTTTCCTCTGTGGCCAAGTTGCCCCTTGGATCCGGGATGTCGGTCTGTACGCAACCCACATGATCCCCAAGTATCGGGTGCTTCACCGCATTGCCACCCACAATGTATACCCGAGGTTGAAGAACCGTACTGAATGCTCTCGCTACATGGTGGAGTTCTTGTATCAGGTGGGCCAGGGAGCAAATGTGTGCGCCCCTAGCACAGTGCTCTACCAGATCGTGAAGGCCGCGAGGTCGACTCGGAAGGACATAGCTCTCCCATTTGGCCGCCTAGCCTGCTATATAGCCGACCAGTATGGGATTGGTGGATCAGACTGGAATCACATACCGGTTGAAATCCTGGGGGACAAGGTGCTAAACTCTATGGGTGTGGGACCCAGGCAAAGGCAGGCCCACATTGATCAGTATGGGGATGAGGATGAAGAGGAAGGGGAAGATGAGGAAAGTGGCGAGAGCGAGCATGATGATGAGGATGAAGCCGAAGAGGCAACTGAGGCTGAGGAGATCAGGGTGGTTAGTCAGGAGCCTCTTACCGTCCCAGGTATACACGAGCGCTTGGACGCGCTCCAGGCAGAGGTAGCTGGGATCAAGGAGAGCCAAGCAAGGATTGAGGCGAACCAAGCCAAGCAGGAGAAGTGGAACAAGAAGATATATCGGGCCATAAAGGCCCTGATCTACTGCAGCAAGGGGGAAGAGGTGCCTCCCCTTTCGCCTGACTCAGACGAATAACAATACCACCTGACTGATAATTAGTAGTTTGCTTTAAGTTGTTTAGATCTAACTCCATGTATGGGTGGATGCTTAGGACTTTGCTTCAGTAACTTGTATTTCCTTTCTGTTTAGTATGTTTATTGGTGTTTGTAATCCACGCTGTAACATGTAACTGGCCATGTCAATGGCATTTTGAAATCAATGTGAATGTGTGGATTGCCTCGGCAGATCTTTTGTCATCTTAACATGCTTGTATGTACATTGCTTGTGTTCACGAATAGATTGTAAAAAAAAAATCTCGCATATGTATGCATAACCTGGGCATGAGAAATGTTCTAGTACCTAACCTATTTTGGGACATTCTTCCAGGAAATGCCTCCGCGACAAGAGGGTCGATTTGTCCGCCTCCCTCACGGTGGCTTGGTCGATCGGGACCAGGTCCCTGTCGAGCAACAAGGCCCACAAGGTGCGGATGGTTCCAAAATATGGGTAGTACCACACAGGAGGCGGCCCCAAATGCTCCGCCGCCATAAGCCGCGGCACCTGTACCCCCTCCGCCACCGTCCATGGACCAGATGGGCCAAATGCTGCTTCTTATGCAGCAACAACAACAGATGATGGCCGCGAGTATGCAACAGCAACAGCAGATGATGGCCACAAATATGCAACAACAACAACACATGTTGGCCACTGTGATGGGGGCCTTGGCCCAGAATTTGGGCACGTGCAACCAGAGCCACCCGCCATGGCTACTCCCGCGACCAGCACGAGCAACCTATTTCAGTAATTCCAACGGCATGGGCCGCCTACGTTTGCCGGCACCCACCGCTCAGAGGAAGCGGAGTATTGGCTCAATCGAGTCACCAAGCTGCTACGGCCTCTCCACTGTTCTGAAGTGGAAAATGTGGAGCTCGCCTCTTACCTCTTTGAGAAAGAGGCGGATCTATGGTGGGAGAGCGTCCTCAGGTCCCTTCCCGAGGGCCACGTATGGACGTGGGAGGCGTTCGAAACCCGTTTCAACGGGAAGTATATTCCCCAATCCTACCAGCATGAGCGGGAGAATGAATTCCTCCGCCTCCAACAGGTTGGAATGAGCGTGGCGCAATATGAGAACCGGTTCACCAAACTGTCTCGCTACGCTTCCGAAATGATCGCCAACGAGGCGATCAAAATGAGGCGATATACGGCAGGGCTGAGGAGTGGCATTCGCTCCAAACTGTGTTGCATGAACATCGAGACATATGCGGAGCTCGTTGAGATGTCTACTCGGGCTGAACAGGATGAGGAGCGTGTCTCACGGGCCCGTACACAGTTGGGGCCACGAAACCGGACTGAAGGACCGTCCTCTTCATTCACGGGAAAGAGGCCGCGCCCAAATTCTCCGCCACGGTTAGCTGCTGCACCGGCACCTCCTACGCGACCTACTCAGACGTGCAGCTATTGTCGGAGGCCGGGCCATTCCGAGCCATACTGCTTTACCCGGATGAGGGACCTCGGCTTCACGCCACCTCAGCGTAACAACAGGCCTCCACAACAGGCATTACAGATTCCGCCCCTACGGACAATGGGGCCTAGCCGACAGTTTCGTCGCCCCCCTGCACCTCAAGTTAGGCCGCCACAACGGCCTATGCAACGACCGAACTTCCCTCAACAGGCGCGAGTCCATGCATTGGCCGCAGAAGGCCAAGATGCTACCATCCCCACTCCTACGGCCTTCGAGGTGACGGCACACATTGAAGGTACCCCCATCTTTTTGTTGGTGGACACAGGATCCATTACTTCTCTCATATCACATGCTACTGTCAAGCGTCTAGGATTGCACGCTACCCCCTTTACTGGGGTGAAGATCATTGCTGCCGCCGGTACTGTCTCAGAAGCGACGAAGATATGCCGTGATTGCCCCATCGATTTGGGATGCAAGGTGGCATTTGTGGACTTGATAGTAACCAAGATCTTCCACTATGATGTTATCCTGGGCATGGATTGGTTGACCGCGATGAAGGCCGAAATTGACTGCGAGACCCTGACAATGAAAATATTTGAAGATGATGGCACTTCTCTCACGTTTCCAGTCCAGGTTAGCCACGATCGTAGGATTTTATGTTATGCTTCTTTGGAGGACGGGTATGATGGGCCCTCGCATACATGCACTCCCGTAGTCCGAGACTTCGATGATGTGTTTAAAGCCATACCTGGACTTCCTCCTCGACGGGAAATAGACTTCACCATCGATCTGACTCCGGGTGCTAAGCCCATCTCCTTGCCTACTTACCGCATGCCCCCATGTGAGATGGAAGAGCTACGATCTCAAATTGACAACCTGCTAGAGAAAGGCTTCATCCGACCCAGCGTTTCGCCTTGGGGAGCCCCAGTACTATTTGTGAGGAAGAAGGACGGCTCATTACGTTTGTGTGTAGATTACAGAAGACTGAACCAGGTGACAGTTCGGAACAAATACCCATTGCCCAGAATTGACGACTTGTTCGACCAGCTGAGGGGTGCCAAATATTTCTCAAAGATCGATCTACAATCAGGATACCATCAACTGCGAGTCAGGGATGAGGATATACAAAAAATGGCCTTCAGAACCTGCTTTGGCCATTATGAGTTCCTGGTTATGTCGTTCGGGCTCACCAACGCCCCAGCGGTGTTCATGGATCTCATGAACAGAATCTTCAGGCCGTTCATATATAGATTCATCGTCGTGTTCATCGACGATATATTAATTTACTCAAAGAGCCGCGAAGAGCATGAAGAGCACCTAAGGGCGGTTCTTGGAACTCTTGAGAAAAATCGGTTATTTGCGCAATTTAGAAAGTGCGACTTCTGGAAGGAGGAGGTCAAATTTTTGGGTCATGTAGTGTCCAAGGAAGGCATATCGGTAGATCTTGCTAAGGTTGCGGCTGTGCAAGATTAGAAGCAACCGAAGTCGGTCACGGAAGTGAGGAGTTTTCTCGGTCTCACCGGTTATTATCGAAGGTTCATTAAGGACTTTTCAAAGATAGCTCGGCCACTATCCCAGCTGACGCGGAAGGACCTCAAGTTTGCCTGGAATGAGAAGGCGGAGGCGGCCTTCCTAGAGCTGAAAGATAAATTGACTTCGGCACCTGTGCTTGTGCTCCCTGAGCAAGGGGTCAAGTACACTGTCTACACAGACGCTTCCCATGTGGGCTTGGGTTGTGTGCTCATGCAAAGAGACAGGGCAATTGCTTATGCGTCTCGGCAATTAAGGAAACATGAGGAGAATTATCCTACCCATGACCTCGAGCTTGCGGCGGTAGTTTTCGCATTGAAGATATGGCGACACTATCTTTACGGCGAAGAGTTTGAGCTCTTTTCTGATCACAAGAGCCTCAAATACATCTTCACCCAGAAGGACCTGAACATGAGGCAACGTCGCTGGATGGAGACGTTGAAGGATTTCAAGTTCGATGTCTCGTACCACCCTGGCAAGGCCAATCTGGTGGCGGACGCATTGAGTCGCAAGAAGACTATTGAATTTACGGCCCCGCTGATGGTGAGGGAGTGGGACATGGTAGAATTTATACAGGACTTCGACATGAAGCTAACCGTGGAGGAGCCGTATGAGGTAGTAGCCCACCTTCAGGCTCAGCCAATGATTGATAACAAAATCATTGAAGCCCAAGAGGGCGAGGAACTATTGCAGAAGATGAGGGAAAGAGCGAGGAATGATGTGAAGTCCGAGTGGAGAGTTGGGAAAGATGGGGGATTGCGTTACCGAGGCCGCCTTTGTGTCCCTAACCTTCTGGGACTGCGAGAGGAAGTCCTAAATGCTGCTCACAACTCTAAGTTGGCGATGCACCCTGGTAGTACGAAGATGTACCGGGATTTGAAGCGGAACTATTGGTGGGACAACATGAAGAAGGAAATAGCGGAGTATATGTCCCGATGCCTCACATGTCAACAAGTCAAGGCTGAACACCGCCGACCACCGGGCCTCTTGCAACCCATGCCCATAGCGGAATGGAAATGGGACTTCATATCCATGGATTTTATTTCCGGATTGCCCAAGACTAGGAAGGGGCATGACTCGATATGGGTGATCGTGGACAGGCTAACCAAATCAGCCCATTTCCTGTCAATCAAGACTTCAAGCTCCACCGATGATTTGGCTAAGTTGTATATCAAGGAAATAGTGCGGCTCCATGGCGTCCCACTGGAGATTGTGTCGGACCGGGATACTTGCTTCACGTCAATTTTCTGGACCCGCATTCAAGAAGCTATGGGAGTGAAACTGAAGTTTAGCACCGCCTTCCACCCGCAGACAGATGGGCAGACCGAGCGGGTGAACCAGATTTTGGAGGACATGTTGCGGGCTTGTGTCCTAGACTTTCAGGAGAGCTGGGACGATTGTATCCCGTATGCCGAGTTGGCCTACAACAATAGCTTCCAGGCTAGCATCGGCATGGCGCCTTATGAAGCTTTGTATGGGCGTCCATGCCGAGCCCCGCATTGTTGGGAAGAAATTGGCGAAAAGAGCTTGCTAGGACCGGATTTGGTGCGGGTCACGACTGAGAAGATTGAAATTATTCGGTGTCGCCTCTTAACGGCTCAAAGCAGGCAGAAAAGCTATGCCGACACAAGGCGAAGAGACTTGGAGTTTGAAGCTGGGGACCATGTATTTCTCAAAATCTCCCCAATGAAGGGTGTCCTGCGCTTCGGCAAGAAAGGGAAGCTCACGCCCCGATTCATCGGGCCTTTCCAGATTTTGGACCGGGTAGGTGCAGTTGCCTATCGCTTGGCCCTACCTACGTCACTTGCTGGAGTGCATAACGTCTTCCATGTATCCATGTTGAAGAAGTACGTCCCCGATCCTTCGCATATCATCAGGTGGGAACATGTGGAACTCAAGGATAATGCCACATACATTCTTCGGCCCACTAGAATATTGGATAGGAAGGAACAGGTTCTACGCAACAAAGTCATCCCATTGGTCAAAGTCCTATGGACCCATCACGATGAAGAAGAGGCCACTTGGGAGACAGAAGCAGAAGTCCGCAAGCATTACCCGAGCCTGCTTCAGCAATACGAACAGGTACAAATTTCGAGACGAAATTTATTTATAAGGGAGGTAGATTGTAACGTCCCGTCCAACCAGCACAGTTCCTTGGGCGTCCACGTCGGATTTGCCGCAGGACCATCCGTTTAAACTGCTCAGGGTGAGGTACCACCAGTAAAAATTAAACTAGGATCGGCCCATTAGAACAGACCAGGCTGGCCATGATGGGACCTGGCGTGGCCCGCCAAGCCTGATGGCCGTTTGCACTTGTCAACACCCCGTGTGGGCCACCCAGCGATCGAGGATGGTCAGAAAAATCTAAAATTTTCGGAAATCATATATCTCACTGGGCTTGTGGTCCATCGTGGACAGCGGACCCAGTGGACACCCAGAACTGGGGTCTGGCACTAGCCGAATGCACCCCACCAATGCCAAAAATTGGAATCTGGCACTTACAAATGAAATCGGGATTCCGGGCGTTCCAGCCGTCGGATTTCCTCCAAATTTGTGGTGGTGGTTTAATATATTTTTCTACGCCCGTCCACCAAATCTGGGACCTGATCGTGGAACGGTGACCGTTGATCGCAAATTAAACCCGTACGACCAAACCGCGCATCCGTTTGTTCCCAAATTTTGCAGGGCCCTTCATCGGGCCATGGAGCACCTACCCTACAAGTTTCATAGCCAGAGGGCCGCCAGAACTGCCCCAATCACCAGATCGGCCCCCACGGGGCCATTTTGAGACGCAGTGCACACGCTCGAGATCATATATTCGTTCATCCGTTCGCCCTCAATTTTTGCATGGACCTTAGTTAGGTCATAAGACACCTCCACGCTGAATTTGGTGGCCTGAGTGGTGTTAGGGCCACCTCAACACCAATAGGAGTTACATAAGTTTATTTTGGGAAGACTTGGGAACATGGGGCCAAAGGACCCAACTCTAGGGAAATAAGCCCTATCCCTTTTCTCCTAAACCCCTCACTCTCTTAACAACAACCCTCTCTCCCTCCTAACTCTCCCTTCAACTCTCAACAACCTATCCATTTTCCTTCTTAATTTCCCCCAATCTCCAACAATCAATCTCTCCCTCAACATCCTCACCACCTTACGACAACAAGGCCCTCCCTTGTAGCCTCCACCCTTCTCCAACGACCAAGGAAAGTGAAGAAGGAGGGAAGTGAAGGCAAGGAAGTGTGGTGGACCCAAAATCGAGTTGGTGGGGCCCTAGAGAATCGACCCTTCAACACCCCATCCCTCCTCCAAGAAGAAACTCTCCGCCACAAACCCTAAATTCGTCCGTGGGCCCTCTTGGTAAGATCCCTCACTCTTTTTCCCTTGAAATCCTTGTATTGAAGAAGGAATGGTGTGGATTTCTCTCATGCTTGAATTGTTTTAGGGATTCCGGCCGGCCAACCTCCAAAACCCGCACCTCTAGGTCGTTTCCAAGCCTCCATCAAATTCGAGGTGCGGACTATTGCTCTTAGGTGGCCTAGCACCAATTTTAGCGTGGATGTAATGATTTTGAGTGCTTGGATGTCATGTTTGGAATTCTAGAGAGAACCCTAGGGATTTCCATAATTTGTTGGTTTTGTTAGAACATGCATGTTTAATTCTCGATGTGACATATATTGTGCTTTCACCTAATATTATGTTGGATGATTACGTGCTTGTGATGGTTGATTCATTTCCCTCCTATGTGGTGTTGCATTGCGTGTGTGATTAATTGCCATTATGCTCCTGATTTCTCAAAATGGAGGAAGTGATAACTTCCTCACACAACACACACACGCACTTCAATGTTATGATGATACTTGTTTACTTGTTAAAGGTATTTGATTTGTATGGTTAGGATGCATGAGAATACGATATGGATGTGCTAGATGATAATATGAGTCGTAGGCATGCGGTAGATCTCCTTTTTACTCTCTTGGGATGGTCAGGAACCTGACGAGAGAGGGTAGTCCCATCGGTAGGGCTACGCTAAGGCTAGACTTGCGGATTGGGCGGGAGTGTTCGGATGGCTGTAGTTCGACTACATGGGACCCTTGTGCCCGAGGCCATTCGTCTCATGCCCGCCTGATTTGTGCGGACTAGCCTACTACCTGATCATCCCTGTTTGTTAACCATGTTCGCACATATATGTATGGAACCTGATGCACCCTACAACCTTTGTAGCCCATTGGTAACTAGATTATAACTGGTCCACAGTCTCGTGAGCCGGGCATGGTGGAATGGGACACGTGTGGTCCGAATCTGTCGGCCTACGCTGGGGTACCGCGCCTCCCCGTAGTGATCGCGAGCGATCCCTTCCTTATCGGCACTCCTCATGTGCTTGGAGTCGGGAATGAGGACCCGACGGGATCACGGACCGCGGGGACTCGGCCTCACGCATTGATGGGGCTTTGGCCTCGCAACCAGATTAGGGCAGTGACATGTAGGGTGAATCAGAATCCCCAACCTGCTGGATGAATGGACTTAACTAAAAACTTGGCTAACACGATCGCACTGCATCGCATTAGTTAGGGTGGCAACTCGGCAGTCGAGGTCGCTCTGAGGGAGTGTTGCCATATGCGATCGTTAGATAGAGTCGCTCGAGGGAGCGTTGTGGCGAGGGCATACATCATATCACCGCATTGCATACGCATTTAATAAGAGTTGTAGGTTTGCTGATTAACTGCTTTTCATTAAATTCATGTTATAATTGATGCCTGTTATAACTTAAGATTAATAGTTCACACTGAGTTGATCACTGACTCCCACTCTGAGACGGTGTTTTAAAACACCAACCAAACGTTTCCATAGATACAGGTGGCGATGATCAGGAGGAGCCTGGCAGCGTGGTTCTGGAGGAGGAGGAGGAGTACTCCTACTTTCAGTTGATGGGCGGAGCTGCATCGGACCCGTAGATGAGCCGAGGGGTCGCTGGGCTGGGAGCTCAGCCCTATTCTTTTGGACTTGTTACATTTTTTGTGATTTTGGTTGTGTGGCGTCATGGGCGCCCCTTCATTCTTTTGGACATTTATATAGATATTTATGTTATTTCCTTCCATTTCAGTAGACGTATGGTTGTGCTTCATGTTCCAGGTTGTTCCAACTTGCGCAAATTTTAATTCGTTTAATCAGAAAACCATAAAATGTGTGATATGTGACACCGGGAACTCGGGTGTTGAGTAATTACTCGGCCCCCGATTTTCAGGGCGTTACACTACAACGGTTGTAGGGTGGTTCAGGTTCCATACATAAGTGAGCAAACAAGGTTGACAAACAAGGTTGGTCAGACAGTAGGTTAGACCGCACGGGCCAGGCGAGCATGAGACAAGTGACCTCGGGCACAAGGGACCCATGTAGTCGAACTACAGCCACTCGAACACACCCACCCAAACCCATGGATATAGCCCTAACATAGTCCTACCGGTGGGACTACCGTCTCTCATCATGTTCCTGACCAACCCAAGGGTATGAGGGGATCCGTAACGTGCCAATTCTACAGATTATCAACTAGCATAGCGACCACATGTTCTCATGCATCTCATATACCATTCAGATTCTCATAATAAGCAAGACTAACCATAACATGAAATAAGTGCATGTGAGTTCTGTGTGTGTGTGTGAGGAAGTTAAGCACTTCCTCCAATTTCAGAAATCATGTGCACACGGATAATAAATCATACATGCATTGAAACACCCCATATGAGGAAAAATGATAGAGCAATCATGAACAAACTATCACCCATACATAATATCATGTGAGAGGCAAGATCAACACCATTATGAAAGCTAAGCATGCAATCCATACAATTCCAACAATATACCACTCCTAGGGTTTCTCTAGATTATTTAATCATAGCATCTAAGCAATCAAAATCATTAAACCCACACTAAAATTGGTGCAAGGCCACCTAAGAACAATAGTCCGCACCTTGGATTTGATGGAGGCTTTGAAACGACCTAGGAGATGGATTTCAGGGTAGATCGGCCGGAATCCCTAAAACCAAACCTTGCATGTGAGAAATTTCATGCCAATCCCTTCTCAAAACATGGATTCCAAGAAGAAGAAGTGAAGGATCTTACCTAGACGGCCGGCCAACGGATGATTATGGAGGTTGTGGAGGAGAGCTTCTCCCTTGAGGAGAAGTAGGAAGTTGAAATGGTTGATTTCCTTGGGCCCCACCTTGATCTAAGGTCCACCTAGCTCTCACCTTCACTCTCTTTCTTCACTCTCCCTAGCTCTCTCTCCTCTCTCTTTACTCTCTCCCTCTTTCTCTCTTTCTCTCTTTTGGAAATGGAAAAATCGTATGGGAAGAGGGGGTGCCCAAATGGGGCCTTTTTATAATGTCAGGTTTGGTGTAAATGGCCCCAAGGGCTAGTTTTTTACTATACTAGACTTATGGGAGGGTCTTTCTAGGTTCTAGGGCCCTATCACCCCTCTGGCCACCAAATTCGGCGTGTAGGTGCCTTATGGCCCGATTAGGGCCCATGCAAAAATTGAGGACGAACGGATGAACGAATATATGATCTGAGAAAGTGTTTCTGACCTTTAAGTGGTCTTGTGGGGGGCCATTTTGGTGATTAGAGTATTTCTGATGGCCCTCTGGCCTTGAAATTTATAGGATAAGTGGTCCATGGCCCGATGAGGGGCCTTACAAAAATTGGAAACGAACGGATGCGGGGTTTGGTCGTACGGGTCTGATTTGCGATCAACGGTCATCGTGCCACGATTGGGGCCCAGATTTGGTGGACAGGCGTAGAAAAATACATTAAACCTTCACCGTAAATTTGGAGGAAATCCGACGGCTGGAAGGCCCGGAGTCTCAGTTTCTTTTGTCAGTGCCAGATTTTTAATCTGGCATTGGTGAGGCGCATTGGGCAAGCGCCAGATGGTACTTCTGGGTATCCACTAGGTTCACAGTCCGCGATGGACCACAAGCCCAGTGAGATCTATGATTTTCTAAAGTTTTAGATTTTTCTGACCCTTCTCGGTCGCTGGGTGGCCCACACGGGCTGTTGTTAAGTGTAAACGGGCCATCTGGCTTGGCGGCCCACACTTGGTCCCATCATAACTAGACTGGTCCACTCTAATATAAATTAATATTGAGTGATAATAGTCATTAAGTGATTTTATAAGTTAATTAAAAAGAAATTTTAAAAATTTTTGGAAATCCAAAACAGTGAAAATCCAGGATGTTACAGAAAGGGTAGTAGGAGGTTAACCCTTCTTAATGGATCGTTTTTTACTTATGTCAATGTACTTAAAGACCTTAGCTTGATATTTCTAAAAGGAACAAAGATGAACATATAAATAAATGATGAAGGGTAAAAAATGTTGAAATTATTAATATTTGAATGTATTACACATTACAATTGACAGATTATCAAATAACCAATAAAATAAAAATAAGCGACAGATAAATACATGATTCGTCTATTGGAATACATGATTGAGGCAATTGATCTGCAAGATATAATCAAATTAGTATGATCAAGTAAATCGAAATTCATTTGATCATGATCCAACAATTTGAAGTTGCATATATTTAATCTACTCTTATGATACTCTAGCGGAAGCCGCCATGCAGTAGTAATCTATACTAGAACTATACTAGGCTATGAAAGATAAATTTAAAAAGTAGATAGATGTATTTGATGTAGTACATCGAGCACTTATCTGATTGCTCCTTGTACAGCTTGTTGAGGTGGCAAAACTCTCGCTGGGTTTTCTCATTGATCATGAACCCTTCGCATATCCGGAATGCTTTCCGGATAAGAAAGTCTTCGAATAAACCCAAAACTGCTGCCTTCTCGGATCTTCTTCTCTCAGTCGACCCCTTTGATAGGAGATGTTTATGGCCCACTAATCGAATTGACATTGAAATCGCTGATCATGGACCTCAAATCGATCATGATAGCTCATCTGGTGGCCCACATCCTGCATTTAACATTCTCCCCAATAGTTTAGAGTGCTGGAGGGATTTGACATCGGATATTGATCTATTATCAAACAAGATCATATCTAATTCTCTTATTCCCTTTATCATAATTGAACCATGGTCATAGGATCAAGTCATCAACCTCTCGCATTTTTTATTTTTATTTTTATTTTCGATTGATGTAGGGAATCGTGATCTGATCTGCCTGATGTGTTTATCTCTCCTAATTTGGGATCAATCCATAGCCAAATTTACTCGGATATCAATCCGATCTTCGAATATTCATAATCTTTTCGAACGCTACAAACTCTTTGGACATTTATATGGAAAAATATTCTATTTTAAGAGGATTGTACGAGACAACCGCGCCGAATGTATCATAACCAGATGTGCGATAAAATATGTTCTCTCGACAAGTCATTTATAAACATGCTGAGTACGTCACTTCATTAATTGGCAAGTTTAATTGTGACCACATGAAGTCTATCAATTTATTAGCTTAAAAGCATGTTAATGGGCCTACGCCTTTGCAATAATAATTAAATGCGTAATATTGAAGGAAGATCAATTAAAGATAATATCTAGTGTAAGTACAATTTCTGTCACTACTAACTCTTTAGTGTCAACACATGCCAACTTTCTATCGAACCACATAGGGCAGTGAAAATGAGTGTGAATAGTAGTTTGCATATTGTTTCTTTTTTCTACTGATGAATGTGTAGTGTAGTCCAGTTTTTTAAGTTTTTTCATCTCATTTTAGGATTTGATCTCAAAACTAAAGGAGATGAAAGTCCGAGGTCGACTACACCACTGGAAAACTGTTGTGATTGACCATTAAAAACTTATTGACGGCCATACAAGTTTTGGATCAAGCTGATCTCTGTATTTTTCTATTTATTAAGGTCTGTTTGACTTTATCAAAAAGGTTGGATGGCAAATAAAAATTATAGTGGGCCCCTTAGGTAGTTTTAAATGACAGGCATTGAATCACTACTATTTCCTGTGGTGTGGTCCGCCTGAGATTTGAATATACTTATGTTTCGGAACCTTTTCCTATAATGGTTTGCAAAAACTGATGAACGGCGTGGATATAAAACATATTCACCAAGGTGGGCCCCTCGGTCAGGGCAACACCCACTAACGTGTTACTCGGGTAACACCTAATCCGCTCCCCTTAATTAGTCTGCTTCTCTTTCAGCGTACGGCAGTTTTACAAAGGCGAGCGGATTGAATGCGCCTCCGGCCACAAAGATGTCCCAGTGCCCGGGGCTGTGTGGGTCCCACAGAAATGGCCGAGACAAATTCAGTCCGTCCATCTGCTTTTAAAGACCATGAAAATATAGGATCCTAAAATTCAGGCAGATCCAAAAATCATGTGGGTCACCACATGTGAAACAGTGAGACGGAATCGTCCACCATTGAAACCTTCTTGGAATTGACCATGATGTCATCCAAACCGTTCAGATGGTTATTACCACTCAGATAAACAGTAAGGAGAAAACATTATCCTGATACAAAACTTCTGTCACCCCATACGTTCAATCCCCACTTTTTCATGTGTTATGGCCCACATGGGTTTTGGATATACCGGATGTTTATATTCCTATCCTATTGCACTCTTAAAAAAACAGATGTACGGAGTGGATTTGTCACGGACATCTCTGTGGGCCCCACACAGCATCTCTCTGTGCCCAGGGCACATGCAATCTGCTCTCTCCACAAAGCGCCTGCCTGATAGATTTACGGCACACGAGCAGTCTACCAAAAATCCCAAACACGTGTTCAGCTTACAGTGCATGCGATCCAGGCCACATGCAATGCGTGATCACAGGTGGGCCCCAAAGAGGATTCGAATTTCAGAATGAATCATGGAAAACAAAAACAAAAGTACCATCTTATATATATGCATTCTTACGAGGATCCCAAGTCTACGTTTGTTTTTTATATCTTGAAATAGCATGCCATGATTTGGGTCATGTGCGCATGGCGCACCCATGGCGCACATGGAATAATTACAGTGCCCATCATGCTATATGGAGCCATGTGGTTACAATCACCCACGTAAGAACTAACGAGGAGCGTGACACTTGGTGTGCAATGCCTAATCATGAGGCAACAGATTAAAGCCTTCCAAATGGGTCATCTGCCTGTCCGACATGTCCCACATTGACTGGGTTGAAATTCAATTTCCTGATATTAAACTACAGTTGCAATGTGTGGGGCCCACCGTGATGTGTGCATTACACTCAGTCCGTTCATCATGTGTGCTCCATCATATTCTTCCCGGGGCTCAAAAATTAGGCCGATCCATGTAAAATCATGCCCACAACTTTGAAAATCATGTTGTGTGGCCCACCTGAATTTTGGAATGGAGTTGTTTTTGGAGTTTCCTTTCATCCTGGCGAGGCTTGTCTTCTGAATGGATTGGATGGAATATACAAAACAAGGTAGCGCTCCACACGCAACTTTGAAGTTTTTCTAATGGTGGGCTTCCTGCATAAACTTCTGCCTGTTCTGTGGCCCACCCAAGCGTTGGATCTTCATGATTTATGGGATGCAAGGATAAAATGAAGCGTTTCACATGATGGATGGATTAGATTTCATGAATACATCATGGTGCGGCCCATACTAAGCGTTGTAGCTTAAGCTTAAGCTACAAAGCTTTGCAGTGAATCCGGTCTACAAGTTAAAACTGAGAGAGGAATTGCCAGCGTGGGAGACAGCAGGGCATTGCTTTGCGTAGCATATTCGTACGCTGCACACGTGTTTCAGATCGAGGATATTTATCAGGCGGGCCCAAAGTGAAGATGTCCTGGGCCTGTCATCAGAACGGTCCACTCATAAAGTAGGATACTGGTATGTTTCTTTTAATCGTCCATTTCTTTTCTGCAGAACTGGCCCACCTAATCGCAAACAAGCGGACGACGATTTCCTGCCAAAGCCTTTTGCAGGAAGTTCCTGCGCTACGTGGGTCCCACCGTGATGTTTGTGATAAATCCACACCGTCCATCAGTTTTGGGAGGTCATTCTAATAAATGTGACCAAAAATGAGATGTATCCAAAACTCAAGTGGGCCGTTCGAGAGGAAACAGTGTAGATTCAGTGACCACCGTTTGAAACATTCGTATGGCCACAGAGTTTGATATCAGGCGAAGTTTTTGGTGTTTTCACTTCATCCGATTGGGAATGACCATATAAACGGTTTGGATGGCATATAAATATCAAGGTATATCTCTGGAAGGTTTCAACGGTAGGAAATTCTTTCCCCGGTTTCCCCTCTCGTCCGGCCCACTTGAGTCTTTGATCCCCCTCAATTTTGGTCACATGTCCTAAAATAATCTCCCACAACTGATGGACAGTGTGGATTTCCCACCATGAGACCCACCAAGCATTCCACCGTAATAACTTCCTGCTTAAGGCTTTGGCTGGAAATCCGTGTCCCAAACATGCACGGACGCGGATTCGATGGATCGGAGAACCGCGCAGGTCGGTGGATCCGTGACTGTGGGGGCCTACCTTGATATATGTGATTTATATCCACACCGTCCATCCGTTTTTCCAGCTCATTTTAATCACAAACTCTAAAATTAAGCAGATTCAAATCTCAGGTAGATCAACACAGGAAACCCACAAAAGCTTTGGCTCAAGAAGATATTTGTGTTTACCCTTCATCCAGGTCTGTTTGATGGCAAACAAACACTACGATGGACGCGATGAAGCTTTTAGTGGTGGTCGTACAATCACCACTATTTCCTGTAGTGTGGTCCACCTGAGATTTGGATCTGTTTAACTTTTGTGCTCATCCAATAAAATGATCCGTAAAAACGGATGAACGGCGTGGATATAAAATATGCATAGATGACGGTGGTATCCACCGAACTCGTGGTTCCCGAGATTCGCGTCCTTTTGAAAGGCAAGTACCAGAAAAGTGTATTCCCAACGCATACGATCTACACGCTACAGCTAGTGCTGACGTGGCTGACAGTTGAAATATCCTGGTCGCCCATCAGGTGGGTCAGACCTTGCAGTTCTTCTTACCAAAAATACGGCTGGTCCACTCATCCGGTCGGCCACGATGTAAGAAACAGGTGGACAGCTTTCGGTCAAGCCTTTCCAAGAACTGTGACTTACTGAAAAGTGGACCGGCCTGTTTCTTGCAGTGTGACATCAACATTTCAACATCTCATCATTGATCCTGATCGTCCATCATGAGTGTCTCACCTTTGATTGCTTGTCCGTCTAAAAGTAACTCCATTGGATGATCCTAACCATATGATCAATGGATAAAAGATGGACGGTCGAATTTTATTATATTAGGAAATTTCCAGTGATCTAGACTGTTTATAATGTGGGGGCACACCTTTGATTGCCGATCCCTCTTAAAAGTAACATTTTTCTTATGATCCATGCGGAGAAATGGACGGTGCATAGTGATTACAATGGAGACGACTTTTGATTGGCTGTGATCCTAACCGTATGATTAATGAATAAGAAATGAAAAGTTTAAAACTCTAAATTTATTATCTGAACCCTTCATTATGTGGGACCCACCTTTGATGACCGTTTATTGATTGGAAATCCTTTTTAAAGTTCCGTCGGATCCGTTGATCCTAACCAATCGATCGTGGATAGTAAATATACAATGCATGTTGATTATATGTGATTTGGATCATTTATCATGATAGGTCAACCCTTGAGTCTTGATGCACCATCAATGAGGAAGAAATTGATGATAGAAAAAAATTTACTCTAGAAAATGTCCTATCAAATATCTCAACCGTCGGTCTCTACCTTTGACTATGTATCTCTCTTAAAAATTACTTTGATCAGATAATCCTAACCATCCAATCATGGATAGGAGATGAATGATCCATTTAGGACATCATGGGGTGAGCCAGAAAAAGCTCGAAGATTGTGGGGGCCGGCATGAGGAGAGCATGGCTGCAAGAGTCGTTCGATTCATGCATGATTCAGGTAGTCAAACATTAGAAAATGGGGAATGTTTCAGGTGGGTCCCACTCTCATAGAAATAAATAAAACTGTTCTTCATTGGATATTCACACAAAATTGTCCACCTCGATAGGTGGTCCCACATGCCCTAAATTAAGGGTACAATAGGCTGGGCCCAGCCCAGTGTATCAAAATTTGGAATGGGCCCACAAGATAGGTGGGCCTGACCAATTGTGAGCCGCTTGCAAGCTGGTAATTACACTCATCAGACGGTTATGATAATCCAAAATTCTCAATTTTTAGGCCATGGCCCATCTATGGTTCGACAGTTTATATTCTCATAAAATTGTCACGTGTATGCTGGAAATTCTGGGGCGTGCGGCTGCATATCCAGCTTCCGCAACAAGATCAAGGTGAGGGCCTATGGGCCAGGCATGAATTTCAGTCCCAATAATAGTTAGTGGGCAAGAGCCAGCTCTAAACCAGCCCAATAACACCCTGGAAGGACCTAGGCCATTGATTCGAAGGTTCCCACATAAAAATTCCCTAGTTTAGACCACTTTAACCCTTGAATCAGTGGTCTGAAATTGACTAAGGAAAACACAACTGTCCAAACTCAATAGTCATAACAGAATCTTCCAACCTGAAAATTCTTTAATCACGTTTTCAAGTTGGTGAATATCATAACCGACGGTCTGGATCACTGTACCATGGGCCCCACTTTTGTGGTAATGCTGCACCAGGACGCCATTCACACTCGAATGCGTCAGACCCTTGTAACTCCTTCTTTCCCTCGTCTCTGATAACACTTCCATAATGATTCCCGTAGGATGGTCTAATTCAACAATTTTGTGTGTGGGGCCCTGTGATGATTGGCCCACATCACTCAGTTCATGAGGTGCACGTCTTCGTAATCAACTCGTGGCAAAAAAATCATACCGATCAAAAACATGGTGGGCCAGACCGGATGGAACAGTTGGAATGGAGACATCCACCATTAAATCCTCCCTGATTGTTTGTGGGGCCCATCTTTTTATTATTATATGAGAAAAATCCATTCATAAGATGAGCCCGGCTAAGGATGAATGGACACCAAAGAAATCAGGCCGTTGTAAAACTCAGGTGAGCTATAGAACGTGATTTTAGATGTTTTAAGCATGATTTTACATGGTTTTGGTGTGATGATAGCCGGTTGACTATCTTTGGGGTTGAGTCATTTGTCTACGGAAGGAGGGGTACGGTACGGTAAATGAGGCACACGTGTGAAGCGTTGGAGCCGCCCATTTGTTGATCCCCACTGTGTGTGAAAACTGAGGGAGCGGGTTCGGTGAATACCTGACTGTGGGGCCCACCGTGATGTATGTCCACGAGTGATGATTGAATAACCACCGTTAAAAACTTCTTGAGGGCCACCGAAATGATTATTTGCCATCCAACCTATCAATAAGGTCACAAAGGCCTGGATGAAGGGACCACAAAAATATCAGCTTGATCAATATATATATATATATATATATATATATATACCGCAAGAAGTTTTTAATTGTAAATCATTTTTTTTTCCTGTGGTGTGGTCCACCTGAGATCTGGATCTGCTTCATTTCTTGAATAATACCCTAAAATGAGTTGTCAAAACGGATGTACGGAGTGGATATGGGTACATACATAACTATGGACCCCAAAGTCAGGGATCCACTAAAACCGCCCCACCAAAAACACATGCTTACACGATCCCATGTGGGCCACACTCACACGTGTACAAAACAAATGAAAATGTAGGACCATATGGACCAATAGTCCAAAAGGAAGTACACACCAACCGAATTTTTAAGACGAGAACCCATCACCAACAGGCAACTGTACCACTACTTGTGGTACGCCTACCATTATTCCCACTAAAATGCCACTTGTTTAGGAAATCAGTACCATGCAAACGAAGAGGCCCACCTTGAAGATTACCTTTCTCTAAAATCAGGTTAGTGGGGCCATACTCATATGTGAGCCAAGCTGTTGGTTGTCCATTGACCCAAAGGTGTGGCCCACCTGATTAATATACTTAATAAATTCTTTTTTCAGGTGATGTCCTCTGTCACTGACATCTTGGTGGGGAAGATGGTACGGTCCCACAAGTTGTCTTACCTTGCCAGTACGGATCGCCTAATGAGCGGCTCTGATTTAACACGTGCGAGGCGAGTGCGTATGATATTTCTCGAAAGAGGATGGTGAATCGTTGGATCTCTGACTATGGGTCCACCCTGATGTATATGCCTTACATCCACGCCGTCCATCTGTTTTGATAGCTCATTTTAAGGCATGATACCAAAAATGAAGCAGATCCTAATCTCAGGTGGACCATAACACGGGAGACAGTGATGATTGACGATTAAAAACTTCTTATGGGTCACAAAAGTTTTGGATGATGCTGATATTTAAGTGGTCCCTTCATTCAGGTGTTTGTGACCTTATCAACTGGTTGGATGGCAAATAAACATTCAAGTAGTCCCCCAGAAGTTTTTAAAGGTGGGTATTCAATCACAACTGTTTCCTGTTTGTGGTGGTCCACCTGAGATTTGGATCTGCTTTATTTTTAGACTGTGGTATAAAATGATCTGTCAAAAACGGATGGACGGCGTGGATATAAGTCACATACATTGCGGTGGGCCCAACAGTCAGGAATCCACCGACCTCGGTGGATCCGGGGCGGGGGCGAGGCCGCGTCCTACTCACGTTGGTTAAAACGAGTAGAGGTTTGTCCTAACCTCGTGCGGTCGTGCCTCTTCTTACTTAAAAATAGGAAAAGCGTGAAAAATAAAATCCCTATAAAATAGGTAAACATGCAAACAATAAATAAAAATCAAAAGAATCGGGAACGTGCGCACGTCGGACGCGGATTCAGTCAGGTCGCGACCTAACCAAGTTCGGTAAGATCGTGAGATTTGGATCTGCTTTACCTTTAGGCTCACCTTTTAAAATGAGCTGAAAAAATGGATGAACGGTGTGGATATAGGACACATACATCAAGGTGGGCCCCACTGTCACGACCTCTGACTGAGACCTGACTCAATCTGCACCCGCGTACATCCACCCGACTTTTCCGACGGAGTGATATCTATGTTCCGTTTCGGCCGCACGCAAGTGGGTCCCACATCCATCTGAATCGTACGGTCAGACAAGTCTAACCGTATCATTCCCCATTTTTTAAAAAAAGTGGCATTTGATACTCTGGCAGACTGTAGCGCTTGATAAGCAGTTACCCTGAAATTGTGAAGTGAACTAAATCGCGGGACCCACTAACTCACGGTCCCAAAATAAGATTGTTTGAACAATCCCAGCTCTGCTGCATGGACACTCCTTTGTTGAAACAGGACCAATAAATATCTTTCATTTTTAACCGACCAATAAACATCCACCAATCCAACAGTCACAAAAATTTTTAAAAATCTTAATTTTGGCCCATGATATATCAGATCCGGGACCCATGATGTGGACAGCTTATCCTGAATTACTTGTACCCCACGTATTCTATTTCTAAAAGCACCACCAAAACTACCAAAACACCACTACTTAAAATGCCGGAAATACCCTTTTTGGGTACAGTCCAAAGCACCGTATGGGGATTGGAGGGTGGTGACTGGTGAACCAATAGCTTTATTAGGTGCGGTTTGTTTTTGGTGTGGGATCCAATAAGAAGCAGCATTGAGAAGGTGGAGTGAGAATGACAAATGTGTGAAGAAAGCAAAGGAAGGGAATAGAGACAAATACACACATATACACACACTCAACTAAAAAAAACAAAAGCCCTACTACTTCAACTGCTCTATACTTCTAGTCTTGAAAAATAATCAGATTTTATTAAAATAATATTCTCTTGAAATTCAATCAGGTCTCTCAAAAGATAGGGATTCCTTTAAGGACCCACCAAGAAATTACACCAAAAAAAAAAAAAAAAAATGGGCTTCTTGCATCTGTAATTACAGTTTCTTGATGCAAAATGAAGTGTAGGATGATACTCTTTGATCAAAACATCATGGCCCACCACTCCCACTGGCAGTTGAACCAATCCCTACCTGCAACCAAGGAGAAGAACCACTACCCATGTTCATGTCCTTTAGTTCACTTAGCTTTGCTAGCTTGATTTTACTTTCTGCTTCATCATCCACATGTGCCACTCCCATAGAACTAGAATTGTTGTTGTTGTTGTTGTTGTTGTTGTTGTTGTTGTTGTTGTTGTTGTTTGAGTTCAATCCTATCCATTGTTGTAAATAAATAGCCATGGGTACCTGAAAGCTTAATGGGTTCTCTGTATCCATCTGGGGCACACCCATTTCATCGACTGGGGCCGGCATGTTGAGATCGAGCGGCTTGGATTTATTCAACATGGGTTTTTTATGGGGGTGTTGGCTGTGGTTTTGCAGCTGATGAAACCTAGCAACTGAAGTATCTGGGCAGTTAGAAGTAACCCAGTGGCATCTCTTGTGTCCGCCCAACGCCTGTCCGGATGTAAAGATCCGGTGGCAAATCGAACACTCGTGCACTTTCGATTTCTTTTTCGAAGGGATGGTTAGCGTGGTGTGGTCGACATGATTCAATGGCATGATCGTGGACTTGGACGGTATCCACAATTCGTCGTGGGTAATCACATCCTCTTCTATCAAACTCTCATCACGCTCATCAAGCTTCGCCGCGAAACACCCTTTTACCTTCTTGTGACTAGCTCTATGCCCGCCCAACGCCTGGTGTGAGCTGAAAACCTTCTTGCATGCCTTACACTCGAACATTCCTTTCGTGGCCGACTTCGTCTTCTCCACCAGAGCCCGACTTGAATCAGCCACAATGACTGGCCACTTCCTCTGCCGCTCCTCCTCTTTACTAGCCGACGCGCATGACTCTTCCGGCTCAACCACCATCGGATCGACCCGTGCAGCTGATAACATCACCAACCAATTCGCCAGTTCTTCCTCCTCGCTCGACGGGCAATTCATATTGAAATTCCCCATCTTTAAAACCCGTCTCGACCGTTTCCCTTTAGACCATCCACAACAATCCTTCCATCCTACCCCATCTTTATCGTCCGATTCAGGCGATGAAACAAGCGACTCCTCCACGTCATCCGAACTACATTTACCATGCTCAAGGAATGATTTCCATGATAAGAACTCCTTGCCACAGTTCCTGCAGATCCTACAGCTCTTTAGACGGTTGGGATTTGTTCGCAACGCGTACATGCGTTTGTTCCCGGACTGCGGATTCCCTCCAAGCTTATCTTCCCAGTCGTTTACCAGATCATCATCGTCGGCATGGCTTAGCTCATCGCCAATCCCATGGGCTCTCATGTGTCCCCCTAGAGCTCTTCCACAACCAAACCCTTTCTTGCAAATCCTACAATAGTGCTTGAAACTCTGCTGTTCATCCATCACCATAGCCATAGGTACATATACACACTCCCCCAATATAGATAGAAAGACAGATAGATAGATAGATAGATGGATAGTGAGAGAGATAGAGAGAAGTATTTTGGGAGAGAAGTATTTTGGGTGTTCTTGTAGTTGTAGGTGTTGTTGGTTCGTATGGTGTATGTGGTGTATATGGCGCATGTGCTCTATTTAGAGAGAGAGAGAGAGAGAGAGAGAGAGAGAGAGAGCTTAGTTGGGGTGTTGGTTTGTTGTGGATGAATGGGAACGAGTGTGATTTTGGTACGAGACAAGTGGAAGGGAGGGAAAAGGAGGGAGACTTTTTCTACGTGGTTGGAGGTATTACAGATGGTCAACGGTCAACTCTGCCGGAGGAGGGCTGTGTGTGTCAGTTTTCCGGGGAGAGAGGGATGATGCATGGGTTCTAACCGCCGACCTATTCATATCCCTTCAATTCCAAGCCAAGAAAGAAGAGGAAACTTCTCCCTCTCTGTCGGTTGTTCCTTGCCCTTTTGTGTTTTCACAACCAATAATCAATAATAATAAGACTATGGTTTTATTGAAATTAATGATTTCTATACCCACCATGCTTGATTTTCACATACATTTTGTTAATTTTCCTATAATTGAATTAGTATATTTTTTATTATTTCATTTCTTAAAGTAGCTAGAAAATTAGTGTCTACTTAAATCCGTATCACCTTTTATTTTTAACTAAAGACTGTTGTTTTAAGAGGTTACTTCATACTCTGAAAGCATAAAACACTTGCTACACAGGCAATCAGATGCCACTAACTCAAATTAAAAGGAAAAAAAATTTGTAAAACCCACTGTTACTAAGTCACAGTCACTGGTTTAGTAATACTAACGTCTAATTTTTGGACACTTGTTTGTTGAAATTGGACGATCAAATCTTTTCATTTTTAGCCATTCATTAAATTTCCACTGATTCTATGGTCAGGGAACCAAATAATATCTCACAATAAATCTAGAGTGGGACCCACGTTTTGGACAGTTTAACTTGAATTATTAACATGCTGCAATTTCCAAGTGCCTCAGCATCGTGCATCACGCTCTCTGCTGGAATATTCAAAGTTTTTCTTGTTGTTTTCAGTATAATTATTTTATATACTCTGAAAGGGTATGTTGTTTGATACTCAGGTATAAAGAAATTGCAAACGTGGCACACGTTAACTCAAAATAACCAACCTAAATTGTGGAACAACTGTAACGAAATCACAGTTCCACAAAATCAGATCCTCTTCATTTAAACCGTCCAATAAATGTCCACCAACCCAACAGTTATAAAATTGAAGGTAGTGATTTTTTTTTTCCTTGATAGATCAAAACAAGGACCGACACATTGTCTGGTTCAAATTGAATTTCTTGTACTCGGCGTTTCCAATTTCTCAGTGCCTGCTCATCATGCGTCATCATTTCCGGAGTATCAAAGTTTTCCTCTCGTTCTTTAAGTTACAGAAAGCTCATGAACTTCACTTAAACTAAATTAAACCGTCCAAATTGTGGGTCCCAATTTAGATGGGTCCTAAACCTAAAATAACAGTCATTCAGTTTTTTAACTGGCTAATTTGTAGACATTTAACTGATGGTCAGGATGAAAAGTTGTCAATAGCCAGGATATCTTTCAAGTTCGTGGATATTTTGCACGTGGGATGGAGCGGTTTTTAAGTCCAACAGGTCACGTGACTGATGGAGGTATGGCACGATGGCTTCATCCACAATAGGAGTTTGTTAGGGGCCTTTTATAACCCACGTGGTTTGGGTTCGGACCGTGTCTATCGGGCCACTGGCCGCACGTGATAGCGAAGGGGCGAGTTTTTAGCCTGGGAAGCAACTAATGGATACGTGGCTCGTGAGGGCTCCGGTTACGTCGGGATGTGACTTGCCTGTAACCAGGGTTTAACGGCCTTCCCTGTAATCCGAAGCTCGATGGGGCCGCCACGATATTTTTGTTACATCCAGTCCATTCATCGGTTTGGTCTGCTTATCTTAGGTAACGAGTCCAGAGATGAGTGAGATTCAAAATTCAAGTGAGCCATACCATAAGAAAGAGTGTGGATGTAGTCACCACCATTGAAACCTTCATGAGCCTGATCCAAAACTTTCATGACCCTAATAAGGTTTCAACGGTTGGGTTTAATCCTCACTGGTATGGCCACCTGAGTTTTGGATCTCACGTGTGTCCTAAAATGAACCGACAAAAAGACGAACGGAGCGGATGTAGTTGGCTCTACAGAAATTTGTGTTGCACAGGTTCCAGGCAAGTCGAGTCCATTTGCTTGGAAACGGATTGGCTACTGCCCCTGCCACCAGCGAATGGCTGATGGTTAGTGCTCTGTGGGCCCCACCATGATGTTTGTGTTTCATCAATGCCGTCCATTATTTTTATAGATCATTTTATGGTATTACACAAAACATTAGATATATCCCAATCTGAAGTGGACCACATTATAGGAAACAGTGTTGAATGAACGTCAACCATTAAAAACTTTTTGGGGCCCATAAAAGTATTGGATCAAGCTGATCTTTGTTTTTTCCCTTCATCTGGGTCTTTATGACCTAATCAACATATTGGATGTCAAATAAACAGTATAGTGGGTCTTAGCAGGATTTAAATGATGGATATCCAATCACTATTGTTTTCCTGTGGTGTGGTCCACCTAAGATTTATATCCCTCCCTAAAATCATCTTTAAAAATGGATGAATGGAATGGATGAAATACATATATCATGGTGGGGGCCACAGATCACCGACCACCAGCCACAGGGCTGGTGTGAGGGGGAGTAGCCAATCCGTTCCCCATTTGGCCATTTGCTTACGTTTGGTCGGTGGGACCCGTTACTTCTTGTGTGGCTCGAGTAAGGTTTAAACGGTGGGTGTTCAATCCCAATTTTTATTTGTGGTGCGGCCCACTTGAGTTTTTCATGTACCTTTAATTTGGGCTCACACCCTGAAATAATACGAGGAAACTGATGGACGGAGTGGATGTACACGGATCTCACGGTGGGCCTCACATAGTTTTGGGTTACACGGGCTCCTTGTTTCCGAACTAATGACGCGAGCACGTGCACGGCTACGGGCAGTAGATGGAAACGGATCGGCTACTCACCCTGCCACCAGCCAATGGCTAGTGGTCGGTGCTCCGTGGGCCCCACGATGATGTGTGTGTTTCATTCATGCCGTCCACCCATTGTTACATTTCATTTTATGCTATGGGCCAAAAAATGAGGTTGATCGAAATCTCAAGTGGACCGCACCGTGTTGATTGAACTCTCACCATTAAAAACTTCTTGGAGGCTACAAAAGTTTTGAATCAACCTGATATATATATATATATATATATATATATATATATATATATATATATTTTTCCCTTCATCCAAGTCTGTATGACCTAATCAACGGGTTAGATGTCAAATAACCATTACAGTGGGCCCTAGGTGGTTTTTAATGGTAGACATTCAATCAAAACTGTTTTCCCATGGTGTGGTCCACCTGAGATTTATATGTATCTAATTTTTCCGGAAAATCCCTAAAATTATCTTTCAAAATGGATGTACGGATTGGATCAAACAAATACATCATGGTGGGATCCACATAGCACCAACCATAGCACCTGGCTGATGGTAGCGTCACTAGCCAAACCGCGTCCGCAGTAGATGGCTTTCCACTGCTGGCTTTTGCTTTCCACGGTAGAGAAAAGCTTTGGTACTCTGGCAGAGTGTGATGTTTGATACGTAGGCACTTAAATATTACTTAGAAATAGGTTACGTGGCATACGAGAAATTGCCTAAGAATTAAGCTTATTTTATTAGAGGACATCAATTGGACGGTTAAAATGAAAATTTTAATGAAGCTATTGCAACAAATAATTATTCAAGAATTAGATGTTAAGATTGCTTTAAAAATCTAATTTTAGGACTGAGTCTATGCAATGTTTATAATTTCTGAGAGCCCGCGTATCAAGCGTCACACGCTGCCAGAGTATCATAAAACCCCCCATTTAGCACCTGTAGGGTTATAAGATCCTCTGGAAGGAGTTAATTGCTGATATTCTATACCCTCGAAAATGTAACATTTGGGCCGTATTTAATTAAATTAACCGTCCAAATAATTGGATCCAATCTAGATAGGCCACAAGCCTAAAACCAGATTGATTCAACTATCCTGTCATCTGATTAACACACGAATGCCGTTGATTTCGGCCATTCACTGTATTTCATTTTAGCCGTCCAATTCACATCAATCCGTAGGCCTATCAGAATGATTTGGGAGTGATTTCATCTGAAGTGAGGCCTACGGTTTTGACGTACGGTTTATTTTGAGTTAGTGTATGCCACGTGTATAATTTATGAGTGCGCTGCATCGCGCCCCACCAGTACTGACTCTAGTAACACTTCTTTATTCTTGAGCAGTTCCTTGAGCTGAATCTTCGTACTCTCGCAAATTGATCGCATCAAAATCTTGCAGAATCATATCAACGGTGTCAGCATGCCACGTGGCATATATGATATCGTTTCAAGCATTGGCTGAGAATGCCAGATATTTACCGTATTTTGGGAGAACAAATCACTGGCAGTGAAAAATTTACTAATAAGAATGAAAGAGTTTTAATTAAGTGTAAATATCCATCTCCACATCTCTTAAGAATAAAAGAGTTTTAGTTAAATGTAAATATCTCTTTCCGCGTCTCTTAAGAACAAAAGAGTTCCAGTCAAATTTAAATATCTCTCTCCGCATCTCTTAAGAATAAAAGAGTTCCAGTCAAATTTAAATATATAAAAAGAGGGGCTTCATGCGACAACAGAGAAAGGGAGAAAGAGAATTTTGGAGTGCTTAGATCGGGTATGTATATTGTCCTCCTTTTAGTATTTTTATATATTTAATATAATTTGATTCGGTGAATGCGATGAACGGTTTGGTCACAAGTTCATTGTATTGAATTATGGGTAAAGGTCATTTATAGGGGGGGAATCTAAAATTTTGTAATTGTAGTTGGTGTGCATCTGATCAAATTAGATTAGATATGTATGGATCACATGATCCTTAAAGCCAAAATATATAAGGGCCCTAATATTCAGATCAATCTAACCATCAGATGGGTCACATTATTTAGACCTAGAAGTGTTTGATAAAAGAATCTTAGATATTTTACGCAAGTGTTGTTATCACTTGGTGTAGAAGGTCGAGATGGGCCATTGGTGAAAATGTGGTTAGATCTACACCATTCCTCAAATGCATAGAGGTAAAATATGACAAGACCTCAAGAATCTGAATGATCTGACTATCCGATGGACCACCCCGATCAAGTGATTAGCATTCAATTTTATAACCTTATAAAGGAGAAAAAAAAATAGAATAAAAATTTGAATTATTTGATTATTTTGGATCTGACCACCTAGGATGTTAATCAAAGGTGGGCCCCACTATGTAATACAAATAAATAAAAAATAATACCATTGATATAATTGATAGGACCCCGACATTCAAATCAACCCAATTACATTGCAGAGCCAATACTACCAAACTCAGGTGAGTGACCCAACTTATCTCATAATTCATTAAAATTAAAATAGATCATTGTGATTGTTTGATTGATTTACTGGTTTGAATATTTTGATATGATAATTGTACGATAAATTTATATGTGAATAGTTTAATTAAGACAATTATGCTAAATATGAAAAATATGTATTATATATCATCCCTTATTCATTGTATTGCATGATGCATGGTCGATCCTAGGGGCCCTCCCTGGAAGAAATGTCGATCCTGGTAGAGCGTTAGATGTGGCTATGCCCAAGCCTACCGAAAGGTGGAAGCCTACCCAACGGGTAGATGCGGGTTGACGACCTCCAATCCAAGCAGATGGACGATTACCCCATCTGATGCATTCATACCCCATTTTACATTCATATATTTGAACATGTATTTTTGTATTATTTTAATTACTATGATTATGAACCATGCTGGGTTATATTACTAAGCCTGACCAGCTTACATTTTTATTGATGGAAAAACCATACAAAGGAGCCATTAGCAGATGATGTGGCGAAAGAACCGGAAGAATCTATTGTACCTAAGCATGACCCACCTGAAACATGGCCATACTTATCTGAGAATGAAGTGGCAGCATTGAAAAATTTTTAATTATATGTTTTACTTGGCTAGCACAGTGTAATTAATGAATAATGCATACTGGTATTTATTTTGAGACTTTAAGAAATTATTTAGCTTTATTCCTTTGGATCAATATTAGCATGGAATAAATATCATTATAGTATAATGGTATAATAAATGAATGATTTTAAGGTTTATTTTATTTTAAGGGTTATCAAAATTTATAAATGCTTAGTTGATTGGTATTATGTATTATGCATGTGTGATTGAGGTTATGGTGGACTTTATATTAAATGTAAATATCACATGCGATTAAACTGATTAAAGAATTAAGTTAATATATTTTGTGTATAAATTACGAACCGAAACTCGGGTCTGAGGGTGCACACTCTGTACCCGAATTTTGGGGCGTAACAAATTTTGTCGTAGTTTTGGGTTTTTTTTTAAAAAAAAATTTTTTTTGGCTTAGCTTGTTAGTACACACCTGTGTCAATACACACACTCCATGCTAGCTACCCTCGCTAGGGATCTATACCAATACATTAAGTGTTGAAACAAGGTATCTCTACTCAGTCTGCCAATTGAGCTATGGATTTGAGTGTAGTTTTGTTGTAATTCTCTTCCAATTGCACATGTGCATTGGATTTGAAAGAATATCTTAAATTTAGTAATTGTCGGCTCATGCTAATGCATTGGGCCAACCATAATTGTAATCACCGGCATTGCTCTTATCACGCTGATTCACGGAGTATTTTGTTGCTCTCAATCATGCTAGTAATTCCATTGTAAGTATTAAGTCTTGCTTACTGTTGTGCTCATCTTCTATTTATTAATTTCCATTCAATCACATAATTCTTGTGCTTTTAAATTTTATTTTATTTTTCTGATGAAATTAAAAAAAAAAAAAAAAAAAAAAAAACCCTCAATGGAGCCTCAACCTCTACAAATTTCCTTATATCGCACTCGATAGTTGGCTGAATAAATGGAAATACCAACTGCGCCGGCAAACCTTATATGCGTCCCACACGGCCGAATTCAAGACTTGCACAAGTGTTATGGTTAACGGGCAATCACTAAAAAAAAACCGCACAAACGGCACATAATTCTCAACCTGAACCGTTCAACCAAAAATCACATTAATTTGACTGATGGATTGCTAATTCTATAAAAAGCCAGTGAATCAAATTTATCATAGATAAATTTCGATTCTAGAACTTTTATATTGATTTGGGCTGTGAGATTTGAGTTAAAGTGTGACACGTGTATGATTCCTGAGCCACACGTACCAACCATCACACTCAGTCGCGTATCATCACCCTCCACGTTTCCACCTCGGAACCAAGCATCCCGCATGGGTTTCCTAGTCGACTTGTGCGGAAAGTGCAAACCGTACGCACTTTTGCTAGTGTCATGTTACCCACGTACCCAACATTGCTCGCCGTGAAGAAGGTTTGCTGGCCCTACACGTGCCTTTAGACGCCGCACATGTGCCAACCTGGCAAGTGCGAAGGACAGCCAAGACCCGACGTGAAGATGAACACTGGCAAATATCAGGAGCGTCCATTCATGGGCCGGCGACGCATGTGCGTCCGTGTTGACCGTTGGCAAGTTCTTTTAGTATGGCCGCTCGGATGTCCACATGCTGGCAATTCCGCACGTGCATTCAGTGTTTGAAATTCTGATCGTGGAGATAAGGGAGGGGTTGGAAGTTTGAAATTCTGCCGACAAATCTCCACCGTACCGTACAACTGATCACTTGATGAGTAAACCGTTTGGTTTTTGTCAGCCATCCCAACTAGTTTTCTGTATGGGTTTTGTTAGAATGTTAGCGTTGATATCGGGTTTGGTTCCCACTGTTTGACAGCGCACGTGTGATTGATATTGGCCATTCATCAAGTAGCAAACATTTTGAAAATCCCATGTGATAAATATCAAGCAGGTTTATTTGCCAAGCAAGCAACACATGTATATTAAATTTGGACCGTTGGAGTTTTGTTTTGGGGTTCTTTCTTCACGTGTAAGCAAGATATGATCGAAACTTATTAGCTGAAAGATCTTTAGATGGGGGATAATGGTAAACACAGCCCTCTATTTCATGATAATTATAAACACCTTGTGTTTACGTTTTATAGACATATCTCTTATTTAAATAAGCATGAATTGAGTTGTTCGATCCATTGCAAATGGTCACTCTATTGTGAAAATGGAACACACCGAAAATCATCAGGTTGATCTAACCATTGGGTGGCCTACCATGTGAATTGGAGGTTTTTAAATGGTTGTTGTTGTTTTCTTAAGTATGGCGGACTTGATGATTAGATCTTGATGTAGAGCAGGTCGCGGATAATTTCATGGCCAAGATGGATCAGAAAAAGTCCAGTCAACGACAGAAGTGATCCGGACCGTCAAACCTTAAATTAGGTGTATAGCTTGCAATCCGGGATGAGTTATTCGACGTACCATATATGATTTTGGGATAGGATGAGCTACTTTAACCACCCAAACCTAGTACGCTGGGTTGCGCATGCCGAATTTGTGAAATATCATCAAATCAACGGTTGAATTTTCATTTTATTTTCATTTTTTTACTATTTATAGTAAGTTTTAATTTGAATATAATTCTTCATCAGTTAGGCTTTAGGAGTTGCGTCCAATATGAAAAGTGCTTAGAATAATTAGGAGTACAACACGGTGAAGCCAAATAAGACACTTACTATTTTTGGCTGAAAATCATGCGCACTTGTAAACATCACTACCATCTATAAATAATAAGCTTACTATTTATAATAAGTCACGATTTCTAAGAGTTTTAATTGTAGGTTGATTCCAAAACGTCTGCCATGGCTTAGTATCCTTATTTAAAGTGGTGCAAACTCATTTTTTGAGATCATTAATCAATTTTGAATTTTATAAAATTTATTTTCTATTTTTCTTGTTATTTTTCTCATGGATTCAAGAAGTCCATATGAAGAGTCCAAAGAAGTTCTATGATTCAGAATAGTTATCCCCTTAAGGAAGACGGTGCTTGACCTCACGTCCTTTCCTACGTCACGTCTATTATGTGAATTGGAGGTTTTTAAATGGTACATGTATCTTACCATGTCGTTCATCCATTTTACATTATTATTTCAGGGCATGAGCTGAAAAATGAGGCAATAGTGGTTGGAACAACTACCATTAAAAACTTTTTGAGGCCTACTATAATGGTTATTTACCATCCAATCTAAGAATTAGGTCACACATACTTGATGAAGAGAACACAAATATCAACTTATCAAAAACATATGTAGCCTTTTAGGAGTTTTTAATGGTTGTCATTTAATCATAATTATTTTCCTATGGTGTGGTCGACTTGAGACTTTAATCTGCCTTGGTTTTTGGCTCATGTCATGAAATGAGATGATAAAATGGATGAAATACATATGTCATTATAAGGTCTGAAGAGCATTGTACACCAGCAAGTCAGTACTCAGTGTCATACGCATTCGATCCCTAGAGGGGTGGCTAACAGTGAAGTGTCAACTGAAAGTGGGGTGTACTAACAAACTAACAATTATATATATATATATATATATATATATATATATATATATATATATATATATATATATATATAGAGAGAGAGAAGTCATGTGCACGTGCGCACCTTTGCACATGTGCCATGGGTGTCTAATCTGAACAATCCATGTGATGCGAAATACCATGAAACCTCAAGTTACAAATTTTTACCCCGTTCTAAAATTCTTGTGGGCCATAGCAAAGAGAAATGCAAATCAAGGGAATAAACTGTTTTCATTTTTCATAGCCCATCAAAGTTTTAGATCAAAGTAAAACTTGGACCCAAGGGGGAAGTCTTGGCATGAAAGTGCGATTTTGATCCCCATCAAGTATAATAGGTTTTCAAAAAAGTTCATACATAGTACGTACGAACTGATTAGCAGGTGAGTGTTTCCGTATATATATTACGTACGAAGGTTCGCAGGTGAGCGTTTCCACATATATATATATATATATATATATATATATATATATATATATATATATATATATCCCATAGTAAATAAAGTAACGCCGTGATGTATTGGATCACGCGTCGCTATTATAAATAAATAAATAAAAGCACGCTGAGGAGTAGTTTGATCAATCACATGCTTGACCAACTCAAGTAAAGCTAGCCAATTAAATCGCGCCACATAAAACCTCACCGATCTGCTGCCCATGACGAAGGTAGGACTTTATAGCTATCCCTCTTTGCGTGTCCATGAATGTGCAGTGCACACTGCCAGATGTCTGATGAACGGCCCTATCTCTGCAATGTACACCATCCAACGGTTTGAATTTCTATCACCTGGTTTCAAATAACGAGATAGATGCACTCTCCTATTTATGCGCCGGTACAAAATTTGTAGTCATCTGATGGGGACCACAGTCGACGTACCAGATCTAAAAATCATTTGAATCAGACAACCCTATTAAGGGGCCACTTGGAAGGGATTGAGAGACGCTGCCCAACAACTAAGAGCTGAAAAACCCATAATCTGATGGCCTCCACCATGGATGGACCATGCCCTGAAAATTCCCAGATTGGACGATCTGAGCCTATAGTCTTTGCATTTTCCTGTTGAATGTGGCTGTTGTATTTCTTCCTTAACCATTCACGGGCCCACTTGTATGGACTCAAATCAACGGTTAGGATAAACTAATTATGGGCCCACTTGTATCAACTCATCTCCAGAAGGACACTGCATGCATTCAGAAACAAGGGTTAGACAATTTCACCCAGATCCATGGTAGACTGAGTGAAAGATACCTCATTTCAACACCGAGATTTGGGGTTGGCTAACATTGACGTGTCACACTGACAATGGGTGTACTAGGAAGCTAATAAGAAAAAAATAAAAAAAGATTGGACAAATTCACGGGTGCTCCCCGGCGGACGCGGTTTGGCTAGTGACGCTGCCACCAGCCAGGTGGTCAGTGGTCGGTGCTATGTCGACCCACAATGATGTATGCGTTTTATCCACACCGTCCATCAATTTTGAAAGATAATTTTAGGGCTTTATACAAAAATTGAGGTATATATAAATCACCACACCATGGGAAAACAGTAGTGATTGAATGTCCACCATTAAAAACCTCCTAGGCCCACTGTAATGGTTATTTGACATCTAACCTGTTGATTAGGTCATACAGACTTGAATGAAGGTAAAAATATATATCATCTTGATCCAAAACTTTTGTGCCTAAGAAGTTTTTAACGGCGGGCGTTCAATCAACATTGTGCGGTCCACTTGAGATTCGGATCAATCTCATTTTTGAACTTATACCATAAAATGATCTGGAAGAACGGGTGGACGGCATGGATGAAACACATATCATGGTGGGGCCCACAGAGCACCGACCACTAGCCAATGGCTAGTGGCAAGGGAAGTAGCCAATCCCTTTCCTCATGTAACCCCTTCAGACTCATCAACCACCTAACGTGTAAACCAAGTTTTTAAAGATGAGTAGTTATCAGATACACTGCCTGTATTATAAGTTATTATACAAAAATGTGGCCGCCACCATAATAATCACCTGATGCCGAAATCAGACCGATCCACTCGTTCCATACACTAGCAGACTAAGTCATACTATCATCTGTCCGTTGATTTTGACATATCAACGTTGCCCATTTCAATGCTCGTCATGTTGCGGCCCACCTTTTTCATGGATGGGATATTTTACCTATAGATTGGGGAAATTATTCTATTATAACTCATGAGTCCTAATTCTGATTTCTTGTTTAGTACGGAGAATTCATAAGTATCCTGAATTTTTAAGGGCATGTTTGGCTCACCGATTATGATAATAATGTGTTGTAATGTGTGGTAAATGAGTAATGATTGTTATTATTATATTTGTTGAATTTAAAATAAAGCATAGATTGTTTGCAATATTCCTCTCTAAATCCTAAATACATGTGAATATAATTTCATAAAAATGTGTTATATCTATATTGTACATCTATCTTGCAATATCATTTCAAAGACTTCCTCAAAAGCTCTAGTGAACAACACTATTGGCATTCAAATTCCATTGGTAGTTGCGGTGCAGTTCATTCTCGCTTTTGACCAATCTCTTTTGTCTTATTCCATAAAATGATCACGCACGATGAATGAACGGTGTAGATATAACTCATATATCATAATAACACTCATGAAACTATGCTAGCCATGTTGTGATGATTATGAATAATTTCACTTATTGGACAGTTGAATTACAGGTAAAATATAATAATGTGAGTTTTACACTACATTATCGTGGAAGTCCTTAAACCAAACAAGCCTTAAAATATTAAAATTTGCATAATCTAATAATAATCTCTGTTGAGGTCAAAATTTGGACCTCCTTCTACTCAATGCTGCAAACTTCAAACGAACCATAGTCTTGCACAAAGGAGTGAGCAAAGGAGACCCTGGCTCAGCCGGGGGACCTTCCGATGCCTAAGTCAGGTTAGAGAATCTGAGTCTAAGTCGAGTAATGTAAAGAGATGATGCAAGATATTCCATACCTATAGTAATGGGGTCCCCTAGTATGTATATCTGTGGGTTGGATGATCCACGTCCGTTAATCTCAGCACGATTTGCTCAATCAGTGGGATATTGTGATCGTGGAGATATTATCTGTAATCTTAGAGTCGTGTGGCGTATCGTGTCTTAAGAGCGTGTATCCTTGTGCGAGATCTTCGGTCATGTCCACATTTAGGTTAGTTTCCAGGCTCGGCACACGGAATGTCCTCACCCAGGCTCGGCCTCAACCAATCCGAGCCCAAGGCCAAGTACTAGTATTTAGAGTGTCAATCCAGGCTTAACTTCATCTTGTCTAAGCCTGAGACCGAGCAGTTAAAGTTTACTGTCGGAATGCTCAGGGTCGGAGTTCATGGGATGTCGTCCTCAAACGGAGATGAGGACGAGGGCAAGTGCTCGCCTCGGCCTGCTAATAGTCGTAAACTCAGAGGTCAGCTCACACTTGATGTGATATTCTCCTTCCGATGCTTGATGTGATATTCTTCTTCCGATGCTTGATGTGATATTCTTCTTACGAGGCTTCAATAACTGACTCGGATGGCTCAAACCAACCCTGATTATCTTTGCTCAGATTTCCCCATAACAATCTCATTACTTGATTTAGACTTTTTATTATTTCGTGGAAATGTGTGGACGTACGTCCATAGGGGTGTGCAAAATGGGTCCGATCCGGCGGATCCGACCCGATCCGCCCCGATCCGATCAGGACCGGTAGGTTGGATCGGTTAGGTTCGGGTACAAAAGGGCAGATCCGAATGCAGTTCGGATTAGATTCAGATAAGCAACAAAACCAACCGACCCGAACCGAAATCTGAATCGTGTCTCTGCTCCTCTTTCTTCATCAGTTTGCTCTAAATGCTGTCGAAGCTTTTCTTTCTTCCCTTTCAGCAAAATTAACTTATTTTTCGTTGTTTTGACGAAAGCTTCTTATTTTTTGACGGACGACGAAGAAGGGATTTCGGGCAGATATATATGAAGATAAAGGCAGATAGCTCATATCTCTCCTTCTTTTTTGTTTTTCTCATTTTCTTCGCTCTTTTCTTTTGTTTGGTATGAAATTTTTATTTCTAGCCTACTCTAATTTTCTCTTCATTTTACTGATTTTCTTTATACAAAGATTTTGCTATTTTTTTTTTTTTTCTGTTTCTATTTTTTAAATTTCTATGAAGGTCTGTTGTTGCTCATGTTGATTGTATTGCTTCTTTTGATTTCTCGTTTTTTTTTAAAAAAATTCCTCTTACAGAGGGTATGGAAGCGATCCGTCGGTCACGGATCGGGTATTTCAATGTACTGTTAGGATCGGATTGGGTCAGGTGACTCGGGTTCGGTCTCAGATAGGATTGGATTCGGATCAGGACACCCAAATTTCGGATCTGTCGAAATCCAATCCGACTCGGACCGTTGCCCAGCTCTATACGTCCACAGTCTAGCAATGAGAGCTATCTCTCACAACTATAGAAATCGCTCCTTTGGAAGAAACCAATATCCATGTTTTTTTAAAAGAAAAATCTTTAAAATGAAAATGGATTCCATGCTAACATTCTTCTCGAACATGGAAAAAGTGAAATTCCATGAAAAATTATTTCTTTGGCAAGGTCTTCCACCTTCTCAATCATGTGAGCAAAACCTAAATCTATTGTAAACACAAAGCAATGATCCTGTGAGGATGCTTCCTACCTTATATGGGCCCATCAATGGTCACGATGGACTATTGCATAGGAGGGCATCGTACATGGACCCAAAGGTAATCTGAATGGATGATCACAGCCGTTCAAATAAGGGACTTATAAAGGAAGGTGAGACCATTTTACTCTTATAGTGCATTTTTCATGCGTGTAATTGTATGGATGTGATTATCAAGTGATTGTTATTTTGTTGCAGTCACATGGAACCCATACCTTTGACGATGGTGTGTCTTGATAGTAGGTGGACCCACCTTGGCGCCCTTCATAAATTCTCACCCTATCATGACCGTATTATAACCCTCTTATCTAATTATAGTTCTACCATTTAGGAAATATTATACATGGAGGCCCACTGTGATGTGTGCATGACATCCAATCCATCCATCATGTTTGACTTCTTATGTTCTTCCCAGCGAAAAAAAAAAAGGATGATCCAAAGCTCAGGTGAGCCACACGCCATGTAAAATCATGCCAAGAACCTCTGAAATCATGTGCTGTGGTGCAACCTAGTGTCAGGATGGCCTAATTTTTTTCTACATCCGTTCATCCATGTGGGGTGCATTTACTGAATGGACTGGATAACATATACAAAGTACGGTGGGGCCCAATTACATTTTAGAAGGTTTTTAATGGTGTCTTCCCCATGTGATGAGCTTGATTGGGTACCATGCACATGTCGCGGTGGGTCCCACAATCGAGCTGTAGGTCAAGCTTCTTAGTTGATCCGGCATCCTATACATGATATATCAGATGACTGAAGGGCCAGTTTGGTGGTGTCTAAAAATTCCGGGTGGGCCCACACAACTAGAACGTGATGATAAATGGGTCCCACCCATTATCATCACATCCTCGTTTTGGGCTCTTTTTTCGGACGGAAGTGCTTACCGTGCCAAACGGCACCACCTTTGCAATACGCACATGGCCGACCAACATTCTTGTTGGTTTGTGTATGGGAAGCATCCAAACAAGCAAAAATCTAGATCTTCATCATTAACAGCCATGAAATTGTTTACATTCATTTTAAGCACCTTTACGGGTCCAATAGAAAATTGCCACGTGGTGACACTATGTATTTGGTACATATGGAAGACATACTCACATTTAAACAGATTTGTGGTTGATTTTCCTTTGACTTTCGTATCTTGTTATTAATGTGATGGCACGGACCCTTATGCATGCCTTTAGGCGATGAATCATTGCATGCCCGTAATTACGATTAATGTGCCTATTTATGAGGCAACATACCTGATACGTTTATAAAAGATCCGTCAAGAGAGAATGAATCTAATCACGAATTTGGCGATGACATTCTCAGTGAGGCTGTCTCTCACGGTGTTTCCAAAATGAGAGATCTTTCTATAGACATACGAAAAACCAACGGTTTCATAAAGGTTTTGAGCATCAGGAGATCGAACCTTTGTCCAAGCTAATCCAATTGTGGTTCAGATATAAATCGGGAGAGACAAGCGCATCATTGCGGTTAAGTTCATCATCCAGTACATTAATCAAAATTTAGAGAATGGGAGAACTAGATCCAAACAATAAATTAGTATCAGCTGTCAAAATATACTTCACTCGAAATCATCACCTATTAGATGGTTAAATATAAGAGGTGGTTTGATCTAAACCGTCCAACATCTCGAAGTTGATAAGCTAGGCCATTGGCAAAAATGTTAATCGGTCATGATTGGTCTAGGTATAGCCCATAAGGTCTGCGGATCTTTATTACAGACTTTTTTGCGGTTTCAGACATGAGCTTTAGTGGGCCATGAACATTTCTACAAAGGATTGGCTACGAGAAGAAGATTCAAGAAACCAACAAGTCTGAATTTAATTGGAGTCATTTTCCCAATCCAAGACGCTAGTTCCAAAATAATCAAGGAGATTCCCATATCTAGAACTACGACGTGAGTACGAAGATTCGAAAAGCAACAAGGAATCCTAACGAGGGGTTTCACTACCTTGATAGGCTATAAAAGAAGCACACCAAGAAGAGTTTGAAGCTAAGTGTCAAACACATAATCAGGTATTTATCTTACTTTAGTTTTTACTTTCCTTTATTTATCCGATTTATAATTACTTTGTCAATTGTAATGGACCATTCATTTTAATTATCAACAAAGTCAACATTGTTTAGCCTTATTATGTTTATTTGTACATTTTTGTTCATTTGAGAACCATACAAACTTAAAGAATGATGAAAGAAAAAGCCCTTAGGGCTATAGACCCATGTCTATCACAAGGCAAAAACAACTTATTCGGAATAACTAATCCCTACCATTTCACAAATTGCCCGAACGGAGCGCAAACCAATGGTTGAGAGGATAACTGGATCACAATCCAGTCTCCAATCCATTCATCCCAATGTGGGAGATACCAACGATTCAATCAAAACCTTTGAGTCAAGCAAACTCTGACACACCCACACATCTTACTCTCGTATGAATAATCAATCCAGGCCCTCACTTATATGTGTGGCTTAGTTTGATTTATAAATTGGCAACAACATAAATAATGATTTTTGGCATCCAAACATGCCTAGTTCTCACTCTCCATTAAATGTCATATACTTTTTCGGCGTTTGATCGATTACTCAATTAATATGAATGTGATGATGGATGACAACCAATTGTACGCTACAACCTAATTTTTTATGCCTTTGTAGCTTTCACACCCAACTTTGCAGTTGGATTCTCATAGTTAGTCCATTATTAGAAACTAAAGATAATATTAGAGATATCCCCATATTAATATGAAAAATGTGTGGGGGTGTTTGATTTTTTATTTACCATTGTAATTTGTCACCCTCCTTTGGTCTATACGGGAAATCAATGCTTAATTGCACCTCTATTTTTGTGATTGCATGTAAGAAAAGGTGTAGATTGTGTACCTTAAAAAATTCAGAGACCCACCATAATGTATATCTCTCATCCACACTTCTATCTGTTTTACCAGTGCATTATAGGACATGATCCTTAAAATAAGGCAGATCTAAAACCCAAATGAACCACATAATAGGAAATAGTGGTAAAGATGTGCACGGTTGAAAAGATGAAACCTTCCTAGGACCCATGAGGATGTGTATTTGTCATCTAACCTATTCATAAGATCACATAGTGATTCAGAGAAGAGAGTGAAATAATGAGAAGAAGATCACCACCATCTTCCTCAAGGGATTAGAACCTTGAATCTACAAGGTGTTCTTGAATCTATAAGGGAAAAAAAAAAAACCAGATAAAATTCTAATATTTTTATTGAATAATTTGTGTAATGTTTATGATTTCTCGATTACATCATCGATAAAGAAAAACTATAATCCTAAGTTGTAATTACAAAAAATAGCAAAATTCCTAGTCTAATATAAAGTTACACAAAATAATAAAACTCATCCAAAACTTAATCTGCAAAAAATAGAAACTCTGAATAAATTTTTACTAAAGGAGTCCCAACATGATTACAAGTATTTTTAAAAAAATGAAAACCTAAAATTCAAAAAATAAGAAAATATGACAAAAATTGGAATTACTAAAAATAGTAAAATGTTCTTAAATATTTGTTTTTAAACCTGAAGCGTACGTTTTCTCGCGAAATGAAGAGACGTGACCTATTGCACGTAGGTTGACCCTGAAAGGCCTGCTACAATAAAGATTAATAGGTTGTGCGTCTCGTAATGATACTCAGATCAAAAGTTATGGCCGATTTATGATTCACACTTCAAACGACAATTTCTCCTTATCCGGGTTGAATTTCTTTGGACGTGCCTGAGCCTAATTACGTCATCTCTATAGGTTACTTCCACTTACGTTTGACCTTCTTTTGGTCCAACCATGCTAAGAATGTATCTATGCCACATCCCATATAACGTAGACAGAGATAAAGGGAATACACAAATATTTGCTTGATCTGAAGCCTATTTACCCCCAAAGGAGTTTTCAGCTGTAGCCATTCAATTTCGTTTGTTTCCTATGGTGTGGTCAACTTCCGCTTTGGACCTACCTCAATTTTATGCTCACGTCCTAACATGAGGAGGTAAAACTGATGGACATCATGGATCAGGTACACACAGCAGTGGGCTCATAAATTTTTTGCACATTTCGTTCTCCTTAGGTTTTAGCGGCAGTGATCAACATCAACCTAAGAGTCAGTTGCCAAAAATACTTAGGTGAGTAATAATAACTTATTTCTTAGTTTTTACAATGGAATTTGAAAAATCAAACAACCTCTTAAACTCTATTTGGCAAACAATCTCTTAAACTCTATTTGGTATACACCTAAAATGGAATTCGCTTCATTTTAGTTAAAAGTAACTACGCCAAAATGGGCAATTTGCGACGTATTTTTGCGACGGAATTTATTCGTCCCAAAAATCTCTTGGTTTAACGACGGATTTAATCCGTTGCTAATGGAAAATGTCCGTCGCTAAGTTCGTCTTTCTTGAAAATCCGTTGCCCGAACGTCGCGAAATTTCGCGACGGACCAAAATCCGTCGCTAAAATCTAATTTACGACGGATTGACAACGGATTTTTGTCCGTCGTAAATAGGCGACGGACAAAATCCGTCGCCAATTTTGATTTGGCGACGGAAACTAAACAGCGCAGATTCCCGCCCAAAATACCAAAATTGCCCGCTTTTTAGTTGATTTTGCGACGGATCAGGTCCGTCGTAAAAGAACTTTTGCCTCTTTAACATTTTTTTTTTTTTCATTTTTTTTAGAATATGGTGGAAAATTAAGTTTTTTTATAGTCTAATAATTATTTTTTAATAGAATTTAAGTGGTTTAATTGTACATATTTGTATATAAGATTATTTTTTAACAATTGATTGAATGCAAAAAGAAAATTTAATTTATTTTTCTATTTAATGAGTGGAATTTTTATTTTTATTTTTGAATTTAAAACTAAAATTATTTGTAATATCACATGAAAAAGAATATTGAGAAGTTGAAAAATTTTAACAATGTTTGAGAAAAAATTAGGTTTTGAAAAAATAAAAATCATGATTTAATAAAAATCTATTTTGTGGGAACAAAAAGAATATTTAATAAAGTTGATAAATTTGAAAAAAAAAAAAAAAGCATTTGATTTTGAGAAAAAAATAATATCCTGAAAAAGAAAATTAAAAAATTTTAAAAATGTGAAAATTTTCACAATGTTGAAAAATGAAAATATTTTGAAAAAGAAAATGAGAGTTTGTATTTTGAAAAATAAAATAAAATCGAGAAGTTTGATAAAAATTGATAGGTCTAAAAAAATGCTTTAAAAAATGGAGAAATTAGAAAGAATTGAATTTTTTTAAATAAAATGATATTAAAAAAATCGATACTTTATCAAAAAACAAATATTTTGAAACGAAAAATAAAGTAGTTGAAAAAATTTGTGATTTTGAAAAATAATTGAAAATGTTCAAAATTTGAAATTAAAAGAAAAAGTTATTTATAAAAACACTGAGATTTTGAAAAAAAAATATCATTTTAAAAAAGAAAATTGAAAAGTTGAAAACAAAATGATGCTTTTGAAGAAAAAAAAATCGGCATTTTGGAATTTTTGGGGAAAAAAAAAATTTGTGAAAATTTTAGAGATTTTGAAAATAAAAATTCATAATTTGTATATTTTTTTGAAATATTTTATAATAAAAATGATATTTTGTTAAAAGTTTTCAATGAAAAATTAAGAATAAAAAAATATACATTTAAAAAAAATGTTATTTTTAAATGGAAATTGAAATTTATCTATGAAAAAATAATAATAAATTATTAGGCACATCCACCAATTGAACATTAAACCATTTTTGGACAATCTAATTAGTCCAAATTGAAAAATAAATAACTTCAAATGTTTAAATCAAATTTTACTCAAATTGTTGATCAATCTTGTATGCCCAATTTCTTTCTCATATGTAGTTAGCCTGATCGGGGTAAGTAACTAGTCAAATTTAGAGTATTGATCAGTAAAATAGAGTAAATGGACCAGACATGTAAAATGGGCCAAATATTTTGGTCAAAATTGTGACACAACTTATTGACCTTGTGAGAACCTAAGAATTAATGTTAGTAAGTTTTGTGGGCCCCGTCATGATGTGTGTCGAACATCAACACTGTGCATTTGATATGTCCCCTTTAGGTTATGAGATATCTCAAAAATGATTCGTATACGAAACTTAGGTGAGCCTTATCATCTAAAATCATGTGAAGAGATCCTAAAAAATATAAAAGCACCTGGTGGGGCCCACATGAGTTTTGGATGCGGCTAAAACTTGGTCTGACCCCCCATCCAAGTGGGACACACATATTAGTGGGTTGGATATGTGAATCACATTTAGGCAAGCCCAATATATAATTACGAATGTTTTAAGTAAACCCCACTCCACTACATTTTGGTGAGTTACTCGTTACCTTTATCATAGTAAACTCTAGGGTCCACTGTTATTTATTTATTTTATCCACTCCATTCATTCATGTTAACAGATAATTTGAGGTCTAAAGAACAAAAATGAAGCATATCCAAAGCTCAAGTGGACCACACCACAGGAAATAGTGTAATTGAACCTCTACCATTGAAAAATTCTTGGAGGCCATAGAAGTTTTGGATCAAGCTGATGTTTGTGTTTTCTCTTCATTCATATCTTTTTGATATTATGAACAGGTTCGATGGCAAATAAACGTTATTGTGGGCCTAAGAAGGTATCAATAGTGGAAATCAGTATTCTACACTGTTTCGTGTGGCATGGTCCACTTGAGTTTTGGATTTACCGAAATTTTGGGATCAACCTACACCATTCATCCGTTTTTCGAGATCATTTTAGAGAATGATCCAAAAAATGAATCATATCCAAATATTAAATGGACCACACCCCCAATAAGGGGATGGATTGGACCACAATTTTTTATTAGGCCCATAAATTTCTGATCAACCCACACCGTCCATCAATTTTTGCACGTCATTTTAATACTATATCACATAAATGAGGTAGATCATTGGAAACAATATTGATTGAATGTGTATGGTACTCACTGAATTCCCATGGTTTCCTCTCGTGTGGTCCATTTGAGTGTTGGATACACCTAATTTTTCGTCACACATCCTAAAATGGTCTCATAAAATGGATGGACGGGGTGGATTTCTCACAAACATCTAGGTGTGCCCCACCCAACATCGTACTTCGTGTTTAAGGCATTCGCACGAATCCTTCCCACTCACGCGGATCAGCTACTGACGGGTAGAGTAGTGAGACTAACATCACTAAGTTATGTAAGCCCCATGATGAAGTACTCTTTGTATCCACTCCATCCATCTATTTGGAGAGATCATTTTAGGGAAATAGACAAAGAGTGAGTCTAACCCAAACCTCCAGTGGACCACACCACAGAAAAGAGTGGGGAGCATGACTCCACCATTAAAAACTTCTAAGGCCCGTAAAAGTTTTCGATCAAGCTGATACTTGTGTTTTACCTTTTTTCATGTCTTTTATAACCTGTGAACAGTTTGGATTTCAAATAAACATCATGGTCGGCCTTAGGAAGGTTTCAACGGTGGAAATCACTCTCTCCACTGTTTTCTGTCGTGGGGTCTATTAAAGCTTTGGATCTGCCTCATTCTTTGGATAACGCCCTAAAATGATATCTCCAAATGGATGGACGGTGTGGATACAACACATACATCGTAATGGGCCCCACAGAACTTGGTGACCTCACTTCAGTAGCAAGTCTCGCTACACAACCTGTCAGTAGCTAATCGGCGTCCCCTCCTCTCTGGCCCTAATCCGCTCTCTCTCTCTCTGTCTCTCTCTCTCTCTCTCTCTCTCTCGTGTCTCGTCCTAATCCCCTCTCCTGCTCTCTCTCACTCACCTTTCTTGTGCGTCTTTGATGCACGAACGCCACCCCCACGCACCCCCTCGCTCTCTCTCTGAAGCTCGGTTGACGACTATTTGTCGAACGTGAGGTCTCTCTCTCTCTCTCTCTCTCTCTCTCTCTCTCAATCTCAATGTCGATTTAGGAATTTGGGGATTTAGTAATTTATGGATTTTTTATTTGATGTGGACCCTCATTTAGGGATTTGGGGATTTTAGGGCTTACAGATTTGAATGTGGACCCCGAATTGGGGTTTTTCTGATTTTACAAATTAGGGATTTGGGGATTTTAGGATTTTGGGGATCTGAGGATTTTTGGAATTGGGGATTTCACCTTCTATGTTTTATTTATTTATTTATTGGGGATCTGGGGATTTCTGCTACTCCAATGCCGTCGAAAAGAAATGGCCCGTTTGGGGACAGAGCATACATACGACGTTTGGGGATAGAGCATACATATTCTTTCCCCAGAATGATGTTTTTTCATGGTTTATGGAGAGATCTTTAGGTTTTTGAAGTTATAAATTAAGTTTGGATATTAGATCTGATTTTTTTTCTGGAATTTGGCGCAATCTAATAGGATTCCTTACCTGATTCGATGTGTTTGGTTGTAAAATGATGGAAGACGTGTTTCAAACAAGAGTTGGCTGCATCACAAGTTAGAATACGATGGTTGTAGGTGATCAGCTCTCAGAAGTAAATAAGGTGGTTAGATGTGTTTACCTTTCCTAGTTGTGGTATGACTGTAGCTTATGTGCTTTATTATAACTAAATATATATGTTGTGTAGGTTATATATATGATGCCCTGTTATGCCTGATTACTTCCTACACCTTACAATGGTTGGTTTGGCTATTCATGAGTTTGCGGATGGTGATTATGGTTAAACACAGGAATTATGAGATCCCGATCATCTTAAGGTAAATAGTGTGATGTGATACGTCTATTTTGTACAAAGGGCTAGCTGACTGAACTAGATTTTTATTTTTATTTATTTATTATTATTATTTTTTTGCACTTTCGCTGCCAAATTTGCTATTACATGATCATGTTAAGAATGGATGGATTTATGTGCTTCTTGATTGTAAATAAAACCCAAATTTGGTGGATGGTTACTTTCAGGGTAAGCTGATGAATGGTTAGGAAATAGCAGGGAAAATGCTTTCCAAGAATTTGGGGCAAAGGAATGAAGAATTCAGAAATGAGGTTTTTTTTTTTTTTTGCAAAACTTCAACACATGAATCTTGTTACGATTATCAAATTGGCAGTTATCTGCCAATTATTTTCTTTGGTGTAGGCCACATGATGAGTGGACGAGCCTGATTTTTATGTTGAGCATTCTTCGTGGTGGGGGCCAAACCTTTTGGACGAGTGAGATGCTGTACACACTTGTCATGTGTGAGGCTGCCTCTTTAAATTATTATATTTTAAATGTTAAAGATATATACTTTTGTCATTGTAGATTCTTTTCGTTGACTAATAGTCGGGTACAAAATGCAACTTCTATAGTTTTCTTTTATTTATTTATTTATATGCATGTTGGTTTTATGGAAGTTGAAATCTTGAAAATGTTGGTATAGCTGTTGCAGGAAAAAACCTTGAAAAGTTAATAATGATTTTGAGGCCTCATTGTTGTGTAGTCTATGATCAAAATCTGATCCATTAACTAATAGAAATGTTGCTTTTTGTTTTTCTGTGCCAGCTCATGTGGTGTCGATTCCCTAATTGTGGATTATAGATTAAAAAACTGAAAATCCCTAATTAGGGATTCAAAATTCAAAACTCTTAATTAGAAATTTTTTAAGGGGATATATTGGGCCATTGGATGTTCTTGCAACTGAGATTTTACATTTGCAGGATGGAACTTCTGGAGAAGATTTCAACAATGACTCGATTGATCGTGAAGAATGGCGGCTCACAGAGCTTTGGAGGTTTTGTTTTGTTTTTTTTTTCCTTTTTCTTTTCTTCAGGAGAAATGGTCACGCAGCAGGCTGTATGTGAACTATCTTAGACAACCATTTCTTCCTAACCAACTTTTCATGTGTAGAATATCCTATCCGGGAGAAAATGATGATTACTTGGTTTGAACTTTAGGCCAATCCACTTACCATGTCGGTGGGACAATTACATTTAGTCATGTGATTAGCTAGATGTCCATTAGCTGGCCATTGATTTTGACTTATATCCTACCCAATGAGTAGATTGGCTCAATTTCTATAACAGGTTTCATGGTATGTGACTCACCTTTTGCATGTATTGAATATTTTGCAAACGCAACTCTGGTGGGAAAAAATGCAGAATGTGAAAGTTCATATACAGTTGCTGTATGTGATGATTTTGCGAACGCAACTCTGCCCTCCAATCATGTGCAAGGTATGTGCTACCGTCCAAACATCTGGATGGTCTTGACTGACATACATGAATGCTAAATGCACCATTTAAGAAACAGTGGATAGCATATGTACAACTATGCTATTTTGAAGGATTGCAAAAGTCACATCCTTTTTTTTTTTTTTGAATGCAATAGTTGTGATTTTTTACATTCACTTGATTGAATCTGAAATGGTTTTTTATGTTTTAATTTTGTTATGATTTTTATTTGTTCTTGAATTAATGAATGGAATGTTGCTTTTCAGCATTAATGAAGGGCGAATAATTTAAAAGGTGGGGGAAGCTTGTGAGGTGGGCCACAACATGGAGGAAGCACATTTTCTACATGCTCAACAAGGAATTCCAATATCGGAATATGGGGTAAGTTGTTATAATTTCTCTGGTTGGTTTTCTGAGCTGCTGGTACCAATATAGGAATATCAGTTTAATTCATAATATTGTTTCAGGCATCAGAAAAATCAGCACAAGCCTATAAATGGGCTGAACCCCAATTGGAAATAGTTAACTGCTACAGATTTGCTGTTTCTTTCTTTTACTAAATATGCTTGAAGTTCATTTGAAGTCTTAATGTTTCACTCTCTAGTCTCTACCATGCCCTATGGTTCTGCCATAATTAATCCTGGGACCTGCTATCTACACCTGTTCTGACTAATGAATACATCCATCCTTTTCACTTTTGGTTTTTCACAACAGTACAGCCTTTGTAATATTGTATGACTAAAGGTAGAAAGGATGGATATAGTTATCTGTTGGATATGGAAATGCCTCCTGTAATCTTATCTCCAATTATGTGTTCACATTATCATGTTCCTTTGTATTTGATTAATCTTCGTTATTTGGGAGATCCTCTTCTGTTTTGAAATTCAGATTTATTTTTGGAATTAGGAAGTGGCTTGTACGAATTATGTCATTTTCTGTGGAATATTTCAGAAACATCTTTCACTGGCAAACCAAAATGGCCCACCAAATGATATTGACAGCTATGGTCATCAATTGATGGAAGTGATTCCAATAATTGTGATAACCAGCTCATCTTTTACAAAGGTCTTCTAATTTCTGATGCAGATGGAGATGCAGTTGCTTTACTCCAAGCTTCATGATAAGTATACAGAGCTGAAGGTTTGCATGGCTTTTGACACTAGTCTAATTGTACAAGAATGATTGAGAAGTACCTTCTTCTTTTTTCTTTTTTACCTTTTTTTCATTTCTTCTCCTAATGGTCTGGGCTCGGCATGTTTAGATGAGAAAGGAATCTAAGATTGAGCAGTACAACCGTGAACAGAAATCAAAGTTTATGAATTACGTATCTGGTACTCTTTTTCCTCGTCATATTTCTTATCCTTCATTTAGTTTTATTGCATTTTTTTTTATCATGTTTCAAAATTGTCACCAGCACCTATTACGTCAGTCAATATCTCTATTGAACTGTATTATGCTTTTGATAATTTACTCTTTTTTTTTCTTTTTATATTCTTTTCTTCAGATCCTACTACATGGACAACCCCATTTCTTCAAAACCAATCTGCCTTGACTTTTTTGTGGTAGCATATGGCCTCTTCATGAAACAATTTCTTAATATATTGCATGGACAGCCCCAGCTGATTACCCTTAATCGCACTTCATCTTCGAAAAACAGCATCACCAGTCATGGTTGTGAGTCTTGTGACTGGATTTTTAACTGTGGATATTATTTTCAGGACCACAAATAAGGACAAATGTTGAAGCTGTGGAACAATCTGCCCAATTGGGATTGCGAACACTGTTTGGCTTGGCATGAATTGAATGTAAAGGTACGGTCAATCTCACATTCAATTTGTTAACTGGTAACTTAATTTCACTATTAACTATTGACCATGGAAACCATCTTTTACAGATTATTGTGTATTTTGAAATGGTGGGCAGGAATCTTATTGTGTATTTTGAAATGGACTTTTAAATATTCAAATTTCATGATTCCCGCCAATTGTCTTTAGGTAGTGGGAAATAATGTGTGCACCAATTAATTTTCGGTTATTTAGTACTAGTTCTATCTGATCTAATCTTTGTTTTTCCATCCTTTCGTCCCAGCGTTCAAGGCAACCTCCAGTGGTTGGCAGTCGTCTGATGACTGATGTCAACTCGATGGGCTTCATCGCTACTTGTATTTATTTATTTATTATTATTTTTTAATTGCTTGATTATTGTGTTTTTGCTCTGTTGCTTTTGTATTCACTCCCAACTTCTAATGCTTGCACATGCTCTTTTTTTTTTTTTGCATCAGCAATGTTTATCTATACGATGGTATACTCGACCCCGGCCTCAACAAACTTTCTGGTATTTTCTTGCATCATAACCATGCTGTTTTCAAGAATTAGTGGACTTCCATTGAGTCCGCATCCGCCGCCTGTCCGGCTGTTTTGATGACCTTACCCATAAATAGGACCAGGCCTAGTCAGGTGGGCACATTCCTATATTGGATATGTGGACTTCTGTACTGTCCACACTCCAATACATGTGTGACCAGCCTGATGAGTTGGCTGGCCTTATTTTTGAGCCAGACCATCTCCACGACGAAGCCCACATGATGGACAGTTCAACTGTATCATGATGAAATATTACTTATGGTAGATGGAACTGAAAATATATAAATTTTACTCTTTTTCACTTTGAGTTTTGTGTTTGTAGACAGGGTTGGGGATCGTCACACTTGTGACGATAACAGTTCTTAAGATATATGTGATTTGTCATGGATTTCTGGGCCTTGGCAATGCTCCAGCGGATGGTGATAGAGAGTTTCAATTGAACGTTCCGCCTTCCATAATGACAGGAGGCCGTTTACAATGCCTCCGGCTCCAGCTTGATCTTGTTGATCAGGAAATTGATGATTATGGTATAGATTTTGTTCTTCTATTGCATGCAAGATAGATCCGATTGCCGAGCAATCCTCACCGTGTAGATTCCAGCCGTCTCAAATGGGGCATATATTATGACCATTGGGTGGGCCACATATGTTTCTTTCATCTAGCTGTTCATTAGTTTTGTACAGGTGTGACCTGCCTGATACATAAGCCCGATTTCCTACATGTGGTATCTACATTGTTGCCATTGCATGATGAAAGGCTCTGATCTCACACAGGTCTGGTTTGCTACCATGTGTTAGGTGAGTACTCTTTTCAAAGTGCACTCCAGTGTCAATGGGGATGATTATTGGCAATTGTGCTGGAAACATGATTCAGTACTGCTGGAGGCTTAATGTGATGTGTGAGGCCCACTGTGATGTGTGCATGACATCCAATCCATCCATCACGTGTAATCCCTCATATTCTCCTTGTTTTCCTGAAATATTGCTGTCCCAAAATTCAGGTTGGCCTCATCAGGCAAAATCATGCTCAAAATATCTGAAGTCATGTGGCATGGCCTACTAGAGTCTGGGAATGGCCTGAATTTTGGAGTGTCTGTTCATCTTGATAGGTCGCATCATATGATTGGAATGGGTGGCCTATGCAAATAAAATAAAATAAAATTATGTGAGCCCCATACAATTTGGAAAGTTTTTAATGGCAGACGGCCCCATCCCAGCCACAGATTAGATAATTATGCATCATTATTGGACCGATGGATGGACTCTTTGTAGGAGTGGTTTTTGTAAATCTCAAAAGTCCATCATTTATCCTCTTAAGGATGAAACATGGGCCATTGATTAGCTGAGCATGACATGTCATACTGATCCACATATGGTGTGGGCCTCATCATAGGAGAATGAACACTTTGAATTAAAATTAGCCAACCACCTGTTTTCAATGTGCAGGTGTGGCCCTTCTAATAAGTGGATCAGCCTACTTTATGGGATTGGATTTTCTTTCTGAGGCCCATAAGCATAACATTATCATAAGCATTTAGACCCATCCAATGCCTGTGATTGTGTATTTACATCAATCCACACTATTAAAAACATTAGATAACAGTTGATGAGCCTTTAATTAATTTTATCAAATGCCATCTTAATGTTTTCATGCCATCCAAATTTTGATGTGATTGTATATGGATTAAGACAATCAGTTACCCATCTTATATATATATATATATATATTGAATGTTTTGGATGAGAGTTTGTAGGGTCTTTTTGTTTTTTTGTTTTTGTTTTTGTTTTTGTTTTTGTTTTGTTTTTGTTTTTGTTTGTTTTTTTTTTTTTTTTTTTGGTTTTAAATAGGTCTTATCACCTCCTTTTCAAGATACATGATGCACTCAAAAACTTCTTTTCATGGACATATAGAGGGTATCGATTTTGTTATAGGCCTCATATGTATGCAGATACAAGTAGATGCTATAAAAGCTCATGTGTGTTGGCTGAGCCAGTAATAATTTCAGCTTTTTACAGTAACAGGATTCTTTGTAGTCATTTCCACATTGATATTTGGAGAAACATGCAGGGTTATGTCTCTGCCACTAGAGATTCTCCCACAGTGAAATTGTAGTCAATCGCAACCTGGTTTGTTTTTGCACATGAGATTAGGAAATAGTTTGGTTAAGGAATTTCGTTGTTGGCAACAATGCCAATGTGTTCAAACTTATTGTTATAAAAAGAAAGAAGAAGCTAATGTGTTCATACTTGTAATTTTGTACGGATGAACCTCAAAATAGTTAAAGCTGCGATGATTATAACTGGTTCTCACTGTTCCACACTTGATTGAGCTACCATACTTCTGTTTCATATTACTCTGTTAGTTATAGTCCTTACCAATAAATTCAAAAGATTCTGACATCTCCAACATTAGAATATCAAGATACTAATGTCCATGGCATGTGAATTTTTATTGTTCAGCAATGCATTGTTTCATCAATGCATTGTTTCAGAGTTCCTTTACTGTTTATGACTTGTGAGTCTTTATTGTTCATCAATGCATTAGTCAATGTGCTAATGTTTGTGACATGCAAGTCTTTTCATCCTCTGCCTCAAATGTTCATGGCATGAGATCCTCTAAACTTTAAATGATATTTTGGTAGCTTGACAAGTCTTTTGGCAAATGTCATTGATCTCTCTTTGGTTTTTTGTGCATCTCAAGAGGTTATTGTTTCAGTTTTAAAAAAACCTGTCACATGTTTTCAATATTAGTCAAAGAGTATTTTGATAATGTGGTGAAGACAATTATTGCTTATTCAACTAACATTCTGTCCACCCACCTCTTATGTTGGTTGGAAAATGGAAATAGATGACCCTATTCTTCAGCATTCCTTCATAAATGATCAAATACTATTATCTAAAACATAATTAAAAAAATAAAAATAAAAATGATTTTTGCTCCATTGCATTTCGAGGGGCAAAATGACTAAAATGCCCTCAATCTTTCTCTAAAAAGTGGTGAAATCGAGAATTGTAGGGCCTACTTGGTACTCATATGATATCAATCTGTCCAACAGGTACAAGCCAAAAATCAGGCTGATCCAATCATCGGATGGGCCACATGAATTCGATATTTTTGAGTGGCGCGCATTGTTATTTATTGTATAACCCAAATGATGATTTGATTAGCTAGAATTTTTTGCTTCCGTGATCATCAGATGAGATGCCCCTATTGGACGGGTTGGATGTCATATGAGGAGACGTGGGCCTCACAATTCTCGAATTTGAGAGAAAAAAAAATGTACAAGGACATTTTAGTCATTTCATCCCCCGGAATAAAACGCGGGAATTTCAAATAGTTTTGGCAACTGCATTTAGACACACTTAAGATGCACTTTTCAGCATTGTGCATCATTAACCACCTGTCATGAAAATTACCAAAAATGCCCACAAATTTTCTCAATTTTCATTTGATTTTTTTTTCTTTCTTTCTTTCTTTCTTTCATTTGAAGTGAATCTTATTTATTTGTATAAAAATCAGGGGCTATCTTTCATGAATTTTCTGTTTGCTTGTAGATACTAATAAGAGTGTTAGGAAAGAAACGAATGCAAGAAGAAAGAACACAACAAAGATCTACATATGATAAAAGGACTAAAAAAATAAAAAAGAGGCCAACACCTGCATGCTGCATCCCTTTTCTGAAGTATTCAGTCCCTCTTTCTCAGCAGACTTGCATGAAAAGATCCATGGAAAACCATTTTTTTGTATTGTTTATTATGATGAAAATGCTTTCTTTCAGTTTCTTTTGTTTTACAGAACAAAGGTATATTTCGGCAGTGGGTGATCCAGGAATGAGAAGAGATGGATTGAGAGTGGCATTCGAAGGCTGGAATTTTTGCAATGAAGTTGGCAATGAAATTCCTGAGATGGGAAGTCCTAGAGCAGCTGACTGTTTTGATTTCTTAAGCTCAAACAAACATTTATGGTTTCAAAAATGTATTTCAAGCTCAAAACCGACAGAGAAAAATCTTCATGGTTTTTGTCTATGACTCAATACTGCATTTCAACATCCCAATAAACAGACCAAAAAAAGAAAAAGAAGAAAGAACTAGTCTCTTTCTGTAATGTCAAAACTGCATTTTAAACTCACAAGCAACATGCATGAAAAAAATCCTGTGGGTTCTTTACCAATTTCAAAACTTTATTTCAAGTCCAAAACATATGGATGATGGAACTTTCTTATTTCCTAGGATTTCAAAACTGAAAATGACATGCAAAGAAAATTCTTTGTTGGTTTCTTTCAATGATTTTATAACTGCATTTAAATATACAAAAGAAGCAATCAGCTTCTATGAATATGGTTGGGAGGAGTCCTTTCATTTTGCTGCCAGGTTAGGATTTCTGCATTGTATCTTTGGAGCCAATCAGCTGAAAATGAACTAATCAGGATTGAAGTTTTGTTATTTCAGATGGAAAGGAGAATCACTTGGAGAAAGCATCAAACGGCATGAACACTTTCTTGCTTTACAACTGGGTTTGAAACCCGGAATAAAGGTTCATTTTATTAAAAGTGAAAATCAATGGCATATTCATTATCAAGATTCTTCGAGAATTTATGGATTTTGCTTAATTTGGTTTGTCGATGCAGGTTTTGGATGTGGGATGTGGAATTGGAGGACCACAATGGAAAATTGCTAGATTTAGGTAACTCCATTTCTCACAATTTATATTTCTTCTGGCTTTCAACCAAGGAACTTGTAATGTTATGTAGCAGTTGTAATCCGACAATTGCAAAAAAAGAAGAAGAAGAAGACGGTTCTCAATTAAATCATAGATTTATTTCTAAAAACAAAATTCAGCTGATTATATAGGTTGGTTGCTTATTGTTATGACATGTTTCTAACATATAAGCAAGCCACATCGTGCATGGAGTGTCCTCGCATAAATCTTTATCTTGAATTATTTAGTTGTTTTGCTTGACTAATCTAGTGATTTGTTTTGATTTTTCATCTTCTTATGCGTGACAGAATGTACACATATTTCTATTATGTTTTGTTTTCATTTTTTCTTTGCTTATGCGTAAAATGTTCTGATTTAAATATTAAGAACTACGTAGTGGCTTGATCCCAATCTTCCAACATTGGGTACGTGGTACCGTCCATATTAGGACCGTATCGGTGCGACCACAATTTTTTTTATTTTTTTCCTTTCTTGTAGTGTGGATGCATTTTCATCGGGACTACTTGGCAATAAGAGTGAGGTGGATGTAAGTTCTCAAAACCTATAATTAATCTTGAATCATTTATATCTTTATCGCTTCATTTATATGTTGTCGTCATGGTCAACTTGTAACTCCTCAGAACCTCTGCGCCGTAAGACATTACGGTGCATGACGGTTCCTAGCAGGTTAAGTTGCAAATTATTATTAAGAGTTGGTTGGATATAATTTATTTTTTTGTAAATGTTGTTAATAGTTGGATGGATGATGAATGTATTTGTGAATGTAAATGAAAATAAAAAACTTATGATATATATATATATATATATATGTTATCAATGGAGGATGCCTTGTTTAGGGGGATATGAAATTTTGTAGCTTATGGTATGGTGCCCCAATATTGGTTGTATGTTACTAGTATGTAGTAGATAATACTAGGATCAATAGTAAACATTTTGTTTTGAGTGGAAGACCGAGTAAAAGAACTTGGAAGAGACTTTTTATGCCTTTCAGCTTCAAACTGGATACCTTTTGGATAAACCAAATATCCATTCACCACTAGTTCCTCTAATACATGGTACAATGGGGGTGGGATAATGTCGGTTGCTCCAAATTCCAATACATATACTAAGTATATGTAATATAGTTATATATATATATTGCAATTTATATATGAAATAATTGTCATCATCGTCATCATGTAAGCCATATCCTAATTAATTAGGGTCGCATACATGAATCCTATTCCACCGTTCCACTCTATCAAGGGCCATACCTCCAGTTAGACCATAGGTCATCGGGTCTTTTCTTACTACCTCCATCCACGTCTTTTTGGGCCTTCCCCTTGCCCAACAATTTGTTCTCTAAAGTGTGGTTGGTCTTACAGCTATTCTATAAAACTTCCCTTTTAGTTTGAATGGTACTCGACGATCATTTAAAACTCCCAAGGCACATCCTATAGCAATTTTTACCATCCTGCTGGCTTGAAACACTCTTGATGGTAGCAATGTGAAATGGCACCATGCTGCCATGGATTGGCAAAAGGACAACCTCATTCTTTTGGTCGATCTGTATCATTAATTCCCTCGACTGTGGGATATCATTGACATTCTTATAGGCAATGAGATTGCTTGAAGCTTTTGTAGAACCACGGCCATCTCCAGCTGCAGAACCGCCCATTATCCGACCTTAGAGTCGCTTTCGACAAGAATGTCTCAGCTCCATTGGATTTAGCTTTGACCTTTGAACGCTCTTCTTCCTCCTCCCTCCTCTACCTCATTGAATGAGTATGCAACATCCTTAACTAACTTGGAGTTGATTGAAGTCACAACTTCCGAGCTTTTTCATTGACAATAATGGTGTCTGTAAGCAACAACGAAAACATCTTAGTCTTTGGGTTATTGGTTTCTGATTGCAAGTTCTGGAACCTAAGAGATACATTAAAAACCATTCCAGGCTTCAACACCTGATTGTTCCTGGCATTTAAACTCAATACCGACTCACGGAACTCGAGACCGATTCCCGTTCTTGCTGACTTTGTAAGATGAGAGGCAAATTCAGGATCATCCCTCTCTACCATCGAGACTGCTGCTTGGTAAACAACACTGACCTTATTCCCAGCCTTCAATGCACCAATCGTTGCCGCATGGGCCTTGAGGAGAACTTCATAAGCCTTACTTTGCGTTGCATTTGCATCAATGGGAAATGTTCTGGCAATGTTGGATCTAGAACAACTGAAATCCGCCATTGAAGCTATGTCGGATCTAGAACAACTGAAATCCACAACAAACCAAACAAAAAGATGCAGAGATAACAACAAATTTCTCTGCAATCTTTGGGTTATTGGTTTTTTATTGCAAGTTCTGGAACCCAAGAGATACATTAAAAACCATTCCAGGCTTCAACACTTGATTGTTCCTGGCATTTAAACTCAATACCGACTCACGGAACTCGAGACCGATTCCCGTTCCTGCTGACTTTGTAAGATGAGAGGCAAATTCAGGATCATCCCTCTCTACCACCGAGACTGCTGCTTGGTAAACAACATTGACCTTATTTCCAGCCTTCAATGCACCTATCGTTGTCGCATGGGCCTTGAGGAGAACCTCATAAGCCTTACTCTGCGTTGCATTTGCATCAATGGGAAATGTTCTGGCAATGTTGGATCTAGAACAACTGAAATCCGCCATTGAAGCTATGTCGGATCTAGAACAACTGAAATCCACAACAAACCAAACAAAAGATGCAGAGATAACAACAAATTTCAAAGAAGGTATGTCTCTTCTTTCCTTTCTCTTCTATTTCACGAACGTAATGTAGTTTATCGCAAATTACGCTTTTTTAAGGATTTAGAACTTAAAAAAAAAAAAATGAAAACTACTTGGTTGAAAAGAAGAAAAAATAACATTTTCATTATATATATATATATATATATATATATATATAAACCCATGATCCAAACTTCAATTCCCGGTTTCCAAATTCCTGTTATGCAATCATCATCTGAGCCTTTCTTCAATCGATTTGGGGTTGGCTTTAAATGGTAGATTGGCAAAAAGAAATTATGATTGGCTACCAACTAGACATTCGCCTTCCTCTTTACCAAGGTCTTGGAACTGGAAATGGCAAAGGGTCACATTGATACTGACTCACATGCCAAACATAATTCCAAACTACACAATTAAGACTGCCAACAAGTCACAATTTCTATAAGTTTTAGTTGTAGTTTAAATCCTGGAGACCAAAAATGAGATATTTACCATTCTCAAGTGGACCACATTACAAGCAACAGTGTTGAATGAGGTCTACCATTAAAAACTTTTTGGGGCCCATAAAAGTTTTGGATCAAGCTGATATTTGTTTTTTCCCTTCTTCTAAGTCTGTATGACCTAATCAACAAGATGTCAAATAAAAAGTACAGTGGGCCTTAGGAGGATTAATTTTAATGTAGATATTCAATCACTATTGTTTTCCTGTAGTGTGGTCTACCTGAAATTTATATCCTTCTCATTAATTTTTGGTATAAATCCCTAAAATGATCTGTAAAAATGAATGAACGGCGTATATATATGAAACCCATACATCGTGGTGGGTGCCACAGCCACTGGGCTAGTGGCAGGGGAAGTAGCCAATCCGTTTCCCTAATGAACAGGTTGGATGACATGACAAAATGGATGGACGGTGTTTATAAACCAGCCTATTTCAGGATGTGGACAGGGGCAGCTCAACATTCTTGGGGGCCTTAGGCAAGTCACAAAGATGAGGCTTTTTTTTTTTTTTTTTTTTTTTTTAAATAATAATCATAATAATAATTAATTTAAAATTAAACCATAAATTTGCTTCTAGACTTTTTAGATGCAAAATTACTAATTAAACTTTCGTATTCAAGTTTACCCAATAAATCAATTTCGATGGATAAAATTGCTAACCGTTCATAAGGTGAATCCTAGATAGATGAAAGGAAAACATAAATATCAGATTATCCAAAATTTCTGCCACCTGCAGAAAAGTTTTTAATGGTGAGCATTCAATATCCACTTTTCTTCTACGTTGTGGTCCACTTGAGCTTTGGTTTTGCTTCATGTTTAAGGTGAATCCTAGATGGATGAAAGGAAAACATAAATATCAGATTATCCAAAATTTCTGCTGCCTGCAGAAAAGTTTTTAATGGTGAGCATTCAATATCCACTTTTCTTCTGCGTTGTGGTCCACTTGAGCTTTGGTTTTGCTTCATGTTTTTTCTAATATTCTAAAATGGGATGAAGAAATGGATCAACGGAATAGATATAACACATAATAATGTGGACCCCACAGAGCTCAGGGCTACAGGAATCCCTAAAGTGGCCTGCCCGCAATCCGCGTCTATTGTGAGAATAATGAATTTAGAATTGTATAGTACTCTAGCAGTGTTATAGTTAATAAATAGTCACTCCTAGATTAATATAGCATATTTTGACTCCATCCAAACCGTCTAATGGTAATCCATTCTAGATAGGCTAAATTACAAAAAATCCATTGATTTAACTATTCTATCTTCCAATTAGTGGGAATTTGTATGTTTGAATTCAAATAATTTGTTTAGTATACAAGAATCAACTAGTTAGGAGATCCAACCATTGTGTGTTTTTGTTTTTGTTTTTCATGAACCATCTAAATTGGGACCCACTTTTATATCTGTTTAATTTAATTTAAAAATGTTCAAAGGTTACAATTTCTCAATGCATGTGTATAGATTACCAAACGCTATCAGAGTATTAAAAGCTTATTCCTATAATCCTGGGCCTTCATAATTAGGGGGCCTTAGGCGATTGCCTCACCTACCTACCCCTTAGAGCCGCCCCTGGATGTGGACAGGCAGAGTTAGTACGTAATCCGTGTCCATTAGGGACCATCGTCTGTAAGGGAAGGAGTGGGGCCTACAAGGGTGTGGACCCGCATTCCCGGAGACCTTGAGTGACCCACTCGTGCAATCTATGGGCGTTGAAAATGAAGGAAGGAAGCATTCCTACCAGGGGCCAGTTCACAAGAATAACACTATTCTTGCTATAAATGAAGAAGAAACATGCAAAGGCTAATAACAGGATTTTTGGGTAGCTTCGTAGGATGCACCACAAGTTCATTAGCCATGCACCCATTGTTGCTAAACAAATGATCAAAAAAGAAGCAAACGAGGAAAGAAGAAAATGAGAAAGCAAAAGAAGAATGCCTAAAATGAGGATCGAATTAATATTGATTTGCACCACCACCAAAGGCAGCTACCAACAGGTAAGAAAAGGAGCTAGGTTACAACTTGCTCTGTATATCTTGAAAAACTTAAAGTTTGAAATATAAAAGGCTAACTTAAAGAGAATGAATACAACAAAGGGCTTAACTCCTTTATATAGATATTAAAAGTAATAGATGTGTGGGAATAAAATGACATAACAAGGGAATGAAGGTGATTGACATGACATATCACAAGTACTAGTTATGTAAGCAGATTGGCTGGTGTAGCATACAACACCCACCTGGCTAGTGTGTTGACGTGACCAAGTTATGTGGTCCCACGACCAAAAAAAAAAAAAAGGAAGACAATACTCATTGTCATCAGTGATCTAGAATATCTCTGTTGGGCCCAACCATAGATGAACCAGTTCTGAAGAATATCACTGATTGGATATTCTAATATGATCGTGTGTCACATTGGGGAAAGCTAAACATCAAACAAAAAAAGAAAAAACAACAGGGGAAAGCTACCCTGAAGAAAAACAAAGCTTTAATAGTTTTATTAGTAATTGTGGTCTTTATTTTTCTCAAGTTTTTTTTTTAAAAAATCTTTTGTTGGGATTTATATATTATGAAGTTTGTACATATGTTAGCATATTGTTGCTGAATGTGGCAATCCAGTGCATCTGGAAGATGAGAAAATTTGTATCTAAAAATGCTCTCTTTTCCCACTAGGATTTTCTAATCGATGGTTGTAACAGGCCTTACAAAGAAACATACCAATTGAAATGCTCTTACCTTAACATCTAATTGGTAGGATGAATTCTAATATTTTATTTTGTTAATTGGTTTCAGTTGATTAAACTATTCACTTTCCATGGATTTGAGCTGGTTATTTGAAATATATGAAGGGTTGACTAAACTAGTCTTTTCTTGGATAAAATTTGGTTGCTTGTAATATATGTAGGAAGGGCTCAAAAGAAGGTTGAACAAGAGCAGATACTAAGTAGCCAATACAAAACAATGCATAGCCAACAGTTGGAAGTTCCAGGTAATTTCTTTTGTATGGGTCCTAATTTAGTAGGGGGAAGTGTTTAGTTAGGAGGGTTGAAGTGAATTTTTGTTGCATGGGCCACTTGGGTCATTTCCTCTTTTATTGAATTGAGTTGTTACCAATTTTGTGAATAGGATCCTTATCAAACAATAGTGTGAATTATTTTTTGAATGACTATCAGGTGCAAGATTTAAAAAAATTTTAATAATAATTTATTAGTATATAAATATTTTTTTGCAGATATTTTAGCGACGGACCAAATCCGTCGCTATGCTCTGAACATTGAAAATAACGACGGATTGAGGTCCGTCGCTTACTCATATTGGCGACGGACCTTATCCGTCGCTAATCTCTGAGGTTCAAATTAACGACGGATTGAGGTCCGTCGCTTACTGATATTAGCGACGGATCTTATCCGTCGCTAATGTTTCTAGGGACGACTAATTTTTTAAATTTCACCAACGGTTTTTTTAATTTTTACGACGGATTTTATCCGTCGCTATGAGGCGACGGACCTTATCCGTCGCATATTAAACGACGGATAAAATCCGTCGTAAAACCAAAAACGACCCACTAAACAGCGACGGACCTCACGACGGACAAAGTCCGTCGTTTATTTGGTTTTACGACGGATTTAGTCCGTCGCAAATCAGCGATTTTGGCGTAGTGAGTAATTATATATTAGAGATGATGAACTCTTACACACAATAAGTTTATATTAATAATAATCATCAATTACAGAATAATTCATTTTTAGGCATCTACCAAACAATGCTAAGAGTTTTAACTAATATTCCAAGTTCGTAAATTACTTGTAACATGATTTTTTTTTATTTTTTATTTTTTGCGTCTATCGAGATTTTCCAATAATATCCCATGAAAGACCTCAAAATTTTAAAATCTCGCCGAGAAACTTCCAGTGATAGCAAGATTCAAAAATGATATGAACATCTACCATGTCAGTGTAATCATTATTTAGGGTTTGATTGGCATCTCACTCTAATTTAATAAGAGATTTTTCGATAGCATATCAAGCTGATATTTATGTGGTCCTTCATCCAAGTCTTTGCGACCATATCAACAGTTTGGATGGAAATTAAATAAACATCCTGGTTGCCCCATGGAGTTTTTAATGGGGGAGATTCAATCACCACTGTTTATTATGGTTTACTCCTCCTAAGACTTGGATCTAATTCAGTTTTTGGGATCCTAACCTAAAATGATATGGACCAATGGCATACAAAGAAGGCAAATACATCACAGTGGGCCCCACAATAAGGGATCCCCCAGTGTGGATGGGGAATAGCTACTGACAGAGTGTTCCGTGAGCCCGCCATAATGTATGTGTTGTATCCACGTTGTCCATCCATTTGAAGAGATTATTTTAGGGCATGAGCCAAAGAATGAGGCAGATCCAAAGTTCAGGTGGCCCCACCACGAAACACAAAACAATGGGGGTAGTGACGTCTACCGTTGAAACCCTCCTAGGGTCCAACATGATGTTTTTTGGGATCCAACCTATTCATAAGTTAACACAGACATGGACGAAGGGACAACCCATACGAATATCAGCTTGATCGAAAACTTCAGTGGCCCCTGAGAAGTTTTTAACGGTTGGCATTCAACCCCTACTGTTTTCTGTGGTAGGGTCTACTTGAATTTTGGATCTACCTCATTCTTTGACCCATGCTCTAAAATGATTTCTCCTAATAGATAGAAGGTGTGGATACAACACATACATTATGGTGGGGCCCATGGAACATAATGAAGGTGAAATTGTCATGAGTGAGAAAAAAATAATCATAATTGTTGACATTTTCAACATTATAAGTTAATTATCACAAAATAAAGAGATGGCTTTGGTAATATGATGAAGTATGATGGATGACACGTAGGCACTCAAAATTTGCACATATAGTGTGTGTCACACGTGTAACTTGAACAAAACTGTCCACATAGTGGGCCCCACTTTAGATTATTAATAAAAATAATTACGTTGAAGTAATCCCTTTACTTTTCATTTATTTGATATCAATGAATGGTAATCAACCATTTGAATTTGAATTTCAGTCTCTACTCATGGCTTAGGGGTAAACTTACAAGAATTTCAACACAGAGGTCATTGGTTTGAGTACTGATTGTGGCGTGTGTGTGTGTAGGTTTGAGGGTGTGTGTGTGAAAATGAAATTCAACAGTCAAATTTCGTGAATGAGAGATTATAATCATTTCAATAATAGTGTTTTAAGTTTATAACGCATCTACTTTGGGTTTCTTGATATGGACGGATTGATTTGTGCTGTGAAGAAAATAGAAAATAGAACATAGAAAATAGGTAGTATGAGATGAGGGAATAAGTCCGGTATGGTTTTATTGAGATGAGTGGTTACATGTAACACAACTACTCATAAGTGAAATGAAAAAGTAGTGTACAAAACAACTATTTACAAAAAAGAAAGAAGTATATTAAACAAATCCAACTACAAACATAGAAGGAAGTCCTGATCAATCTTCTACGCTTGGTTGCATTGAGCTCACTTGACATTTTGTACCAGGTTATTGGATCCTTCGTATTTCACCAAGGTGTTGTTTGGTTTCCTGTCTAAGAAAGAGTTTTCTTCTACTGGGTATCAGAAAAATGGAAGGAGATTGTGTCCTACCCCAACCTGGACAGTAATCCATCCAGGCAGGGGCTCCATGGGGCCCACTGTAATGTATGGGTTTTATCCACTTTATCCATCTATTTTTCCATATCATTTTAGCGTATTGGTTCAAAAATGAGGTAGATCCAATGCATAAGTGGACCACACAGCAGAAAGTAGTAGTGATACTAACAACTACCGTTGAAACCTTCCTAAAAACCATTGCGATGTTTATTTGCCGTCTAACATGTTCATAAGGTCATATAGACATGGATGAAGTAAAAATACAAATATCAAATTAATCAAGAACTTTTGCAGCTCTCAAGAAGCTTTTTAACGATAGTTGTTCAATCCCTACTGTGTGGTCCCCTTAACCTTGGATCTGCCTAATTTTTTAGTTCATATCCTAAAATGATTTGGAAAAATATATGGATGGCATGGTAAAACCCATACATCACGGTGGCTGGATTATCGCCCAGGCAAGGGTAGGATGCAATCTGCTTTATAGAAAAATCATTTTAAGGATTTCAAAAACTATATTTGGGTACATGGAATTAGAGAAGGTTAATGAATTTGTAGTAGTCTTCGTGTGTAACGGGATGGTTTTATGACTCGTTCATGATAACTCAGACTCAGTGAGTCAGTCTAAGTCTCGGCTTTTCATCCTGAACTCGACTCAGGATTGAATGACTAATCTTTTAACCATAGTGAGGGGAATCAATTCTCCATGAATTCTCTACCAACTTCTATAAAGGAATCATAAAATCATATAAAAACTCTCTTTATGTGAAATGAATTCCCTCAAGAATCCATTCCCAGCTGTTTCACAGCACCCAAACATGAGAAACAGACATTATTAATAGATTCCATTCCCACATGTGCTACTTTCTAGATAACCAAACGCAGTATAAATGTTAAAATAGAGTTCATGCACCTTGACAATGACTCCCATTTCAAATAAAACACCTTGACAATGAGTCTTATTTAGTTGCCTATTGTAAGTTCGCCCTAATCCATTTAGGAAGTGTTTGTTTTTTTCGATTACATATATAAATGGGGATAAATAGCTAATAATGACTGTTGAACGGTGTTTGTTTAAGAAGAAAATAACTAGGTAATTACAACTCAAAAATTAAGGCAAATGCATGAAATTAAAGAGGAATTGGGTACTGTTAAAATCCATGGGTTCCATAGTGATGTATGTGTGTGATCCATGCCGTCCATCCGTTGATTCAAGATGCAAATCATGATGGTTATAAAACTATTAAGCCTGCCTTAGACAATACGGCTTTGGGGCAAGAATAGATAGCTATACTATGATCAAATTGATTTGGATTTTCATTTTCTATGAAATATGATTTGTGTGGGATTTAGATCATCTTGGATTGCTTCCATGCACCCACCATTCAAAATTCAAGCCATGGTTGCATTGATGACTGTACTTAAAAGAGCTTTCTTAGTTACATATGGTACAAAATCGTGAGCTAAAGACTCCACGAAATTGAAGAGGAGAGATTAACTAAAGAGAGGCTTCTCATCATCATAAAATTCCCCGTCGTGGATGACACTATAACCTTACATCTTCTTAGCCCATAACAATAAATAAAATCCAGCAAATAGGAGCAACATTCCCATAGTGCTGCAAAATGCTAAAAAACACAATTCAATGAGATTTTAAGTTCAAAGCCAAGAATAAATAAATAAATGATTGTGGATGGAATTACATTTGGTCGCGTTCTTATTCCACATGACATTTGGGGAGGAGTGAAAGGGTTAGGATTGCATGGGATGGAATTGCATTTGGTCTCATGCAGGATTTTCGATGGATTTTGAAATTTGCTACACATGTGACACCCACATTGTTGCATGTGTTTTATCTATGTTGTTCATCCATATATGTCCTTTACACGCGGCATTATAGTTATATATATGTACAAGTGATTAACATCTGTTGTGAACTTCATTCCTTGATTACAATTCCATGGTCCATCAAACGGAGCTTTGCTTAATCTAATGTTTTTCCCGTAGTAAGAAATTTGTCTTAAACATAAGAGATTAGATTGCCAAAATACCATAATATTTCCAACATTGTTGTCATTGTACAATAATTATGTTAATCCTATCTAATGCAATTCTATATCATTTAATCTAACAAATCAAATAAGTCCTACATGTTGGAAAATGATACATTGACTCAATAGAACTACAGCAAAGTATTTTCATAGAGAAATAACATTTTTGCCCCGTTCATTACGTAACTCAGCTTAAAGTGTGCACATGACACTTTTTCATTTGGTTATAAATATATTATAAATTCTTATAAAAAAAAATTGATTAGGTGTTATGAGGTGTTACCCCCATCGTTTTTTCCACTAGTTTTAGAATGTTATCTAAAAAATTAAGTAGATCCAGACCTTGGCGGACCACACCATTGGAAAAAGTGTCAAATGAGCATTAAAAGCTTGTTGTAGGCCACAAAAGGTTTGGATGAAGTGTATCTCTGTACTTTCCCTTCATCCAACCCTGGTTGACCTTATCAAGGGGTTGGATGGCAAATAAGTGAGTGTTCAATCACCACTGTTTCTGTGATGTGCTACACCTGAGATTTGGATATACGTTTTTTTTTTTTCTCTTTGTTTGGGACGTGGCTGGAAAAACATGCAGATGACATATACATCACATCATCAGGGTGAGCCCTACATTAGTGGGTGTTACGTGTACCGCATATCATCGACCTGACTGGTGTGGGTACGGGTACGCTCCTTGATATCCGAGTTGTACTAATAGTTCAAAGGATCAAAGATACATGGCCCCACAATGATGTATTTATTATATCCCCCCGTTTATCCATTACGCAAGATAATTTTAGATCACCAGCTAAAAAAAGATTCATATCCAAAACTCAAGTGGACCACACCAGGAATAACAGTTATGGCAATGATGCTCACGGTTGAGACATTCGTAGGGCACACCATAACATTTATTTTCCATCAAATCTGTTCATAAGGCAGCACAGACCTGAATGAAGAAGAAAAACAAATATCATATTGATCCAAAACTCATCTAACCCAAGAAGGGTTTCATTGGTAGACGTTCAATCCCCCACTGCTTTTTGCAGTGTGGTCGAGTTGATCTTTAAATCTGCCTTAATTTCAGCTCAAGTCTTAAGATGAGCTCGCCAAATGGATGGACGGTTTAGATATAACACATACCTCCTGCTGGTACTTACAGAACTTGGTGACGTAAACACATCAGCCAGGTCGGTGGTGTGTGGTACATCAACCAATCCGCTTCGGTTTTGAACGCGGATTTCCTGCTAAAGCCTTTAGCGGGAAGTTCCTGCGATGGGGACCCAGGTGGCGCCCACTGTAATGTTTGTGAGAAATCCTTCCCATTCATCTGTTTTGTGAGTGCATTTTAGGATACAAGATCAAAAATGAACTGTATCCAATACTTAAGTGGGCCGAAAATTGGATAATTAAACATCCACAGTTGAAGTATTCGTGGCCAACAGAAGTTTTGAATCATGCTAATATTTATGTTTTCAGTTTATCCCAGTAGGAACGACGTTATTAATGGTATGGATGACATGTAAAAATTACTGTCGAACCCAGGGAGGTTTCAACGGTGAAAATTTCCCTAACTATCTTTTTCCTTTAGTACGGCTCACTTGAGTCGTGGATCCTGCAAATTATTTTTTTTCTAATCTCTTAAAATAAACTCACAAAACGTATTAAGATTCCTGACAAACATCGCGGTGGCCCCAACGAAATTTAGAACTTACTGTGAAAGGCTTTCGCGGGAAATCCGCGTCCCGTTAGTAAGATCGTATTGTATATGATATGATAGAGCAATCTCTATCGTACTATGATAGAGCCACTTTTCACCGTCCACATAGAACTGTGGATGGTGGATCAGGACCTTCTACCTGACGGGACCACTGCCTTAGATGACCTCAGTTAACTGATGGGCTACTGCTAGCCGTCCATTTACGTCACCTTGCCTTGAATTGCAAACCTTCAATCTTTATGCTTTTTAGCATCCACTTGCAAGAAATGGAGTGAATATTGAGTAGCATTCATTAATTCTAGGTGACTTTTTAAGCATGACCATCCACGGTGGGGTCCACAAGGTGTACGGTCCCGATGCACTATTTACCCAGTCCTGTGGACCGTGAAAGGAGCCTCAATTGTTTCATGGTGGTACAGACTGTTCTGTTTTCTTAAGTAGAAGATTTTAGCTAGCATTATTTTCAAACTTATGTAAAGCTCACATCTCATGTACGTTTTTAGCATTTGCACACGTGTGTGCATGTGGATCTGTACAGCTCTATCGGGTCCATTTGCTATTTAAAAGCTTTAGAGCCGTTGATAAGGTTTCTACCAAGTCAAAACATGTTAATATTGTCCTAGAGTTGAAAGGGAAGCCCTATGCTATTTTTGCCTCGTGTGATGGTTCACACGTATGCAATTGGCAATGGTGCATGCGGGACACAAGTAACTCAAATCAAGATTGTGACACTGTGGGCCCTTCATAGATGTATCATGACCCTATAATTTCTTTAGATTTTTAGACCATTGACTATTTCGTCTGCTAGTTGGCCACTTAGGCCCTGTTTGTTAAATTTGAAGTCTAAAGCTTGAAATCAGAAGCTTGAGTATGAAGTCTAAAGGCTGGATCTGAAATCTGAAGTCAAAAAACGTGTTTGGTAATTATGGCGGAAGTCTGAAAATTAAGTACTGAATTTGAGACAATATATTTGTTAACAAACATATGAAATGCCTGAAATACATTAATTTGACACATTTGTCCCTATCTCCTGTTGGAAATATTTTATGTTATAAAAAAATTATTTTTTATTAAATAAAAATAAAAATATTCTATTTAATTCAAATAAATTATAGTAATTAAGAGGAAATTAAAATATCATTATTCATGAAAAAAAGACGAAGATAAATTTTTTATGAGTATCCAAACTCATTTTAGGACATTCGGCCAGAACGAGGAGTATCCAAAACTCAAGTAGGCCATACAAGATGAATCAATGAGAAAGGAATGCCTACCGTTAGAACCTTCCTAGACAATATGAAGTGAAAACATCATGAACTTAAACCGATACAAAACTTTTGTGGCCATATAAATGTTTCAACGGTGGTCACAAAATCTCCATTATTCTCTATTGTGTGGCCCATTTAAGTTTTGGATACATTTTATTTTTTATTGCATGCCCTAAAATAAGCTCCAAAAATGGATGGACGAACTGATTTTCTCACAAACATCGCAGTAGGCCCCACATAGAATCTTTCAGAGGAAGTTCCTGCGGAGTCTTTCACAAGCGGAGGCGGATTAGATACTGATAGGTTGAGTAGGAGACTGGCTACTGAAGTGACTTCACCAAGTTTTGTGGCACCCACCATGATATATGTATTGTATCCACACCATCCATTCATTTGGAGATATCATTTTAAGGCATGAGACAAAGAACGAGTAATATTCAAATCTGGAGTGGACCCCACCATATACAATAGTGGGAAGAGTGACGCCCACCGTTGAAACCTTCCTAAGGTCTACAATGATGTTTATCTGAAATCTAATATGTTCATAAGGTGTTCATAAGTTACAACAGACATGAAAGAAGGTAAAAAATAAATTTCAGCTTCATCTAAAACTTTTGTGGCCCTTAGAAAATTTTAAGGGTAGACGGCACTCTCTCCACTATTTTCTGTTGTGGGGTCCACTCGAGTTTTGGATTTGACTCGTTATTTGGCTCATACCCTAAATTTATATCACCAAATGGATGGACGGTGTGGATACAACACATACATTATGGTTGGTCCCACGTAACTGGTGACGTCACTTCGGTAGCCATTCTGGCTAATCAACCCGTCAGTAGCTAATCCGCGTCCTTAGCCGGAAATCCGGGAAACAGATTGGCTACTCCCCTAACACCTGCCAATGGCTTGTGGTCGATGCTCTGTGGGGCCCACCATGATGTATGTGTTTCATCCATTCCGTCCATATATTTTTACATATCATTTTACAATATGAGATAAAAAATGAGGTATATCCCAATATCAATTGGACCATATTATTGGAAACAGTGTTGAATGAGCGTCGACCATTAAAAACATTTTAGGGGCAATAAAAGTTTTGGATCAAGCTGATTTTTGTTTTTTCCATTCTTCTGGGCGTATATGACCTAATCAACAGTTTGGATGTCAAATAAACAGCACAGTGGGCCTTAGGAGGATTTTAATGGTGGATATCCAATCACTACTGTTTTCATGTGGTGTGGCCCACTTGAGTTTTACAGGTACCTTATTTTTCGGCACATGTTCAAGAATAATCTGAAAAAGTTGATGGACGGTGTGGATCAAACACATAAATTATGGTAGGGCATAAATAAATTTCACATGTTAAAAGATAGTTTTCTAAGAGAAAAAAAATATCCGCAGTAGTAGGGGCAATTTTGGAATAAAATTTTTTTCTTAATAGAAAATTTCACTGAGCGCATTCAGTGTTCACCGTTAAGGTAAACTCCCATCCCAAAAGAATTCAGTGAAATATTGCGGAAAATCACTTAGCACTTTCCAATTTCAGTATTAACAAACAACTCTTAATACGAGACATTTTCTCAATTCCGTGTTAAGTGTTAATTTTAAGAGTTAACTAACCGGCCCTTAGTATTACCTCTTCAGTATAATCTGGGGTTGTGATCTATCCGAAGTGGGGCCACGACCAGAACGGTTTAATTTGAGTTACACACATGCCACATGGGAAGCAGATTTGGGGCTACAGAGATGTTTACGAGGAATTCACTCCGCTGTTCATCCGTTTTTGGACCTCATTTTAGTAATGCATAGAAAAAAATAAGGTGCATCCAACACTAAAATGGCAACAGAGGAAATTTTGGGAAAAGAAATTCCTGCCGTTGAAGCCTTTTTGAGCTCTACTCAATGTTTATATGCTATCCAAACCCTTTACAAGGTCATTAACAATGGCATAAAGTAAAAACAGTAAAAGTATAGCATAATATAAAACTTTTATGCCCATGAGAATGCTTCAACGAATCTCTGAATGCCTACTGTTTCCTCTTGTGTGGCCCATTTGAATGTTGTATCCAGCTCCTTTTTCATATCACATCCTAAAATGATCTCGAGAAACGGATGAACGGAGTGAATTACTTTAAAAAATATATTTATGTGGACCCACCCAGCATCCTTGCGCATGAAGTAATTATGCGTCCTGCGACATGTATAGCTGGCAAGAAAGGTGTGCTAAGAAAGGTCGCTCACTGCTGTGATAGTTCACCACCATCTTAAACATGTTGGTGACTCGGTTCCTCGCAGGTCGTGGCGGCCGGTTTTATTTTCCCTGTTTTATTTTCTAAAGTAAATGTAATTGCATTGTAGATGGTGTGTAATTACGGCGTCATTTTCTAAGGTTGATTTGACCCTTGCTTTTCTCAACGGATGCTGCCGAATATTTTTGTGGCCCATTGTGATGTATGTGTATTATCCACACTGCCCAACCGTTATACTAACTGAATTTAGGGCATGAGCTAAAAATTGAATCAGATTTAAAGTTCAAGTGGACCACATTATAGGAAAGAGGGAATCGAACACTCACCGTTAAAAACTTCCTGGGGCAACTTTTTATTTCGGTGCGAGCCACTTCAACGTTGGATCTGCCCCAATTTTGGGGTCGTGCCTTAAAATACCATGGTAAAGTAGATGGACAACACAAATATGGTATATACATCATGGTGAGACTCACAAATTTAAGTTAAACCTTTTGTGCTGTTTTTCCAACTGAAGTGCCTACTCATTTCCAAACGGAGCGAAATTGTAATAAGTAAGTATTTACAGGACATTTACAGCAAATTTGAAAAATCAAACGGCCCAATGTACAGCTATCAAGTGGATGGTTAAAAATAAAATATCGATTGGCCTAACGCTCTCAACAGAGTGGATTACCGTACGGCTCCACCGTGTGCATGGTTGTACGAGTCACCGCCGTTTATAAAATGGCAGTGGGCCACCTTTGTACTGTAATCACGTAAGAGTGTTTTTTTTTTTTTTTTATTCGCACGGACGCGGATTGGGTCCAACCCCCGCCCGGATGGTAATCCGTCCGGGCAGGGCTCTGTGGGGCCCACTGTTATGTAAGTGTTTTATCCACGCTGGCGAACAAGTTTTTCAGATAAATTTTGTATGCAACCAAAAAATGAGGCAGGTCCGAGGCTTGAGTGGACCACAAAGTGGGGATTGAACGTCCACCATTAAAAGCTTCTTAGGAGCCAGAGAAGTTTCGGATCAAGCTGATATTTGTGTTTTCACTTCATCCACATCTACATGACCTTATAAATAGGTTTTATGGTAAAAAAAAAACAACGGGGTGTCATATGAGTGTAGGTTCCTTTGTTTTGGTCCACTCAAGCCTTGGACCTGCTCATTTTTTGGTTGGCATATAAAATTTATCTGAAAAACTTGTTCAACGGCGTGGATAAGACACTTACATAACGGTGGGCTCCACAGAGCCCCGCCCGGACGGATTACCGTACGGGCGGGGGTAGGACGCAATCCGCGTCCTCTTCGCACATGTTTGATCAGACGTACCCCAGGGTCGGAAACGGATTGGCTACTCGGCCCTGCGACCAGCCCGGCGGCTGGTGGTCGGTGCTCCGTGGGACCCACCATGATGTATTTATTTCGACCATTCCGCTCATACATTTTGACATATCATTTTAGGGCTTGATCCCAAAAATGAGAGAAATGTAAATATCAGGTGGACCACACCATAGGAAAATAATAGTGATTGGATATCCACCATTAAAATCCTCCTAAGGCCCACTCTACTGTTTATTTGACATCCAATCTGTTGATTAGGTCATACAGATCCAGATGAAGGGTAAAAACAAAGTTCAGCTTCATCCAAAACTTTTATGGCGGTTAATAGTCAAAGTTCATTCAATACTGCTTCCTATAATGTGGTCCACTTGATATCAGGATATCTCATTTTTGTTCCCATACCATAAAATGATCTAGAAAATTGATAGACAGCATGGATGAAAGACATACATCATGGTGGGGCCTAAAGAGCACCAACCATCAGCCATTGGCTGGTGGCAGGGAGAGTAGCCAATCCGTTTCCCCCAGGGTCAAGCCATCTCCTAGGGTTAGGGCAGATAGAACAGCCGAGATTACGGTTCCAATGGGGCTGAACAAAAAGACCAGGAGTGGCCCTCCTTTCGTTACACTCCATGCAACAAGTGCAACGCATAGCGCGTCCCATGCGTCCCTACATATGGCCACAGTAGATATACGTAAATTAAAAGTGTTGGCACGTGCTACGGACCTCAGCTTTGCTAAGCACGTGTGCAATAAAGCGCATGTGCATGCCAGCACATTCGTGTGAGATCTAATCCATCCATTATGTTGGTCGAATTTTATACATGTTTTCTCGCATGTGACCACGGAATATTACACTCCAAACAAACCCTAACTGGGCTTACTCGCCTGATCACAATACCCAACCCTTGGGTAGATCCAAACTTTTGATTAATTAAATCCATCTTATAAAACTCTTACATTAGTATCTTGAGTAACCATGAGAAAAATTTGAAAACACGTGTGCTAACTTGGTACATGTGTGAAATAATTAGGAGATCATCAGGTGGGGACCACAAAGACCACGACCTTGCTAAAGATTAGTAGGTGCATGGTGAGAATGGATGGTTAGAGAAAAAGAAAGCCCAACAATCCACTACATCCAACCTGCATGCGTTGCCAAACTGACAAACGAACCAGCTCAGTTCTTGATCTATGATATGTTGCGGGTGCGCCCCCACCTGATGACTTACTAAGTTCTCTCACACATGTGCCATAACAGCACGTGTTCCATGAATCACCTTAACATTTCTTATAATTTAAATTTCAAACTATAGAGCTACCTGCAAGACCAGTGAGAGAGACTTCACAACCACCATGGCGAAGAGGCATTTGCAACCGATGATTTTGCTCTTTCCAATGGCTCGGACGGTGACATGCATTGCTGAGGAGGAGATGTTCATGTGTGGTTAGTTCCAGTGCAACCGGTGGGCTTTGGAAGAAGCTCACACATAGTGAGCCTGTAAGGCACGTCAACGTACCTATGATCTTAGCTGTGTACTTGCATTTTAGATCTACTTTTTCAATCTATGCTAAAATGTTTATATATATATATATATATATATATATATATATATATATATATATATATATATATATATATGGAGTACGGATTGTTTATACATCAATAATGAAAGATTCAATACTATAACTTAAAAGTATACTTAATTGGAAAGACATTTCTGATGCCTTAATGTTGTTGATAAAAATCTTGATATTCTGCACCTCAATGGGACTATAATTTTATTTGTTGTGTTGGTGAGGGAACTAAAACATGAACTAAAACATATATTCATAAAAATGATAGTTAAAAATTTATCCAAATCTATTTACAATTATTACAATTGTAGTAGAGCCCACTTAAACACTCAATCTTAACAATCCAACTGCTGAATCTAACTTGATGATAATGTGTAGCCCACATGATTGGAGTCTTATACAAAATTCATTAAGATCTTAACTTATTTTAGAAACAACATCACATAATCAATCAATCTCCTTGAAGCTGTGGGTTAAAATCAATACCACCCAATCATGATTGGGCTAATATCAAGAGTGGTAGATTAAAGAAGGAGAAGAAGAAAGAATTACTTTAGACGTCATGCAATGATGACAATGAACCCTGGAGCAAGGTTGGGCGTGGCAGAAGCGATAAGTGAAGAGGTGAGCATCATTAGGCCTTGAAAGCCAACCCTGCACTAATACCAATATCATTGCCTCTCATCCCCGGTAAATCAGACAACAAAAAAAATCTTTTTTTTTTTTTTTGCTATTATCTTTCACAGATTCTTTTCAAAACATGATGTTTACCACCTTTACGTGCCACCACACACGTGCCAACCTACCAAGTGTATGGGAAATATGAGAGGTAGCCGGGAAGGGGAGCGCATTAGGTGTTACGCGAGTAACACTATGTTAGTGGGTGTTACCCTGACGGTGGGGCCACCTCGATGAATGTGTTGTATATCCAATCTGTCCATCCATTATTAAAAATCATTTTATTATGTGGAAACAAAGATTAAGTAAATAAAAATCTCAGGTGGACCATATTAGAGGAAATAGTGGTTATTAAATTCTTACCATTAAAAACTACCCGTGGCCTGCCTAAGACCTACCTTAATGTTTATTTTACATCCAACTTGTCGATAAGGTCAAACAGACCTAGATGAAGGGAAAATACAAATATCATATTGATCCAAAACATTTTTACCCCACGATAAGTTTTTAATGGTCAATTACCATATTTTCCAATGGTGTGGCCCACCTGAGAAATTTATCTTCTTAAGTTTTGGGATCGAGGTTAAAATGAGATGGAAAAATGAATTGACAGCTTGGATATACAACACATTTATCTAGGTGGGCCCCATACTTTCAAGGTAACACGTGATATGCAAAATTCAGGCAATTCCACCCCTGAATGAAAGAATAGCCAGTGTGCAAAATAAGTTAGAATGCTCCTCAAGCAACATACAAATGTGGCTCATCGAATTGGTGGATCGTTCTTATTCTTGCATATATTCGTCTTTGCCATGGTCACCACATTATGCAGGGGGACTGTGTGTTGACTTCACCGAGTTTTGTGGCCCCACCACGATGTATGTGTGTTATACCCACACCATCCATTTATTGGTGAGATCATTTTAAGGTGTCGAACTAAAAAAATCAGGTAGATCCAAACCTCAAGTGGACCACACCACAAAAAAACAGCCATTGGGGGAAGGTAAAGCACAAATAATATATTGATCGTTGATAGTTTTCTCGGCCTACCATACTTTGATGTTTGGATTTGCCATTTGCCCATTGCCCTGTTAATAAAGTCTTAGGGAACACGCATTGATATGCACATGAAGGTAGAATTTAAAGCACAAATATTATATTGATCTAAAACCTTTTTCTGGAACCCAAGGAGTTTTCAATGCTAAGTGTTCAATCTGCAATACTTTATTTTTTGTAAATGTGGACTCAAGTTTGAGAGTCTATTTGGATCTTGTAATGGGACGCCTTGTTTTCGAAACGGTTCCATTCGAACCCTAAAATGATCTTAGGGAATGGATGGACGCTGTTGATATAACACATGCATCATGGTGGAACTCATAGAATTTAATGATGTCAATGCCACGAGGCAACCACGCAATCCGCTTCGGCGCATGCACGGCCCACGAAAAACAGGGGAAAAGAAAAAGAAAAAGAAAAAGGAAAATGATAATAAGGAAAACAAAAGATCCTGGACCTTCGTATGGATAAGCTACCGCCTACCAGATACCACCCGACTTGCTGTAGCCCTTCATTGTACATAGCGTCGTAGAGATATACCCACTCCCATCGCAACCGTCCAGACCATGGGACCCACTGTAGATAAAGCATATTTTGAATATGCCCGAGTCTAGCTCATTGACAATGAACCTGGATGAAGTAAAACACAAATCTCATATAGATCCAAAGCTTTTGCCCCTCATAAGAAGTTTTTAACGGTGGGAGTTAAATCCCCACTGTGTGGTCCACTTGAACCATGATTATTGAATTCATTTCGTAAAATGATATGGAAAAATGAATGAACGGTGTTAGTAAAACGCATACATCACGGTGGACCCACGGAGCCATGCGGGGGACGGATTATGTCCAGGCGGGGCGGGACGGAAACGGATAGGCTACTCCCCCTAGCACCAGCAAATGGCTGATGGTCGATGTTTTTTGGGCCCACCATGATGTATGTGTTTCATCCATGCTTTCCATATATTTTTACAGATCATTTTACAGTATGAGATCAAAAAATGAGGTATATTCAATCTCAAATGGACCACATTGCAGGAAATAGTGTTGAATGAGCGTCAACCATTAAAAATATTTTGGGGCCATAAAAGTTTTGGATGAAGCTGATTTTTATTTTTTCCCTTCATCTGGGCCTGTATGACCTAATCAACAGATTGGATATCAAATAAACAGTATATTGGGCCTTAGGAGGATTTTAATGGTGAATATCCAATCACTATTGTTTTCATTTGGCGTGGAACACCTGAGAATTATATACCTCTATTTTTTTGTGATGTACCCCTGAAATGATCTTTAAAAATGGATGAACGGAATGGATTTAATACATACATCATGGTAGGTCTCACAGAGCACCAACCATCAGCCACGGGGCTGGTGGCAGGGGAGTAGAGTAGGCAATCCGTTTCCGGGCAGGACGCAATCCGCTTCCAGACCCGCTCATCGAAACGTCTTCGTGGGCGGGAAAATGAGCAAATGACCAACCATTTCACGCGCGAGAAACACTAACAGCCAGTAATCGCGGTCCTCGTGCATGTACGGAACTCTGTTCGAATGGGTCCATTTTACGCGAATGGGGCAAGCAGATTACTGATCCAGACCGTTGATATTCGGGAACCAGTGCAGATGGGATGCGAAAAAAAAATGGACAGTTTCTTATATTATGGACATTTTAGTTTCTTAACCGTTTATCCGTGTACCACTGATCAAAGGTTCAATAATGTTTAGGCGGATAGATCTTTTGGAAATTCCCCATCCGAAGCACGGACAGTAAGATCAACGTTCTGGATGAACGAAGAGTGTGGCCCATTTGAATATAGTGGTACATCAGGACACTGTCAACGGAAAAGGACCATATATTTCCTTCACTTTTTTTGTCTTGGGGGTTCCCTGCCCACTTCAACTCGTTTGGCGCCATTAACGAGCTTTCTCCGTTCTCTCCTCGGCGGAGGTCGGAAACACTCGAACACTCCGCTTCTTCTTATTTTTCAGTCTTCTCACGTCCACTTCTCTCTATGTCCAGGGCATCCAAGAAACCCTAGAAAGAAAGGGGAAAAAAAACGCCATGGACGATTCTAGGGTTTTTACTGGAGAATCGAGCGGAAGCCCTCATCACACGGGAGCTGGAATCATTTCCAAGATCCGTCTGGAGAATTTCATGTGCCACAGCAGTCTCGAGATCGAGTTTGGCGAGTGGGTGAACTTCATCACCGGCCAGAACGGGAGTAAGTGAAACGTGTCCGATTGGATTTATACGGAACTTGATTCGAGTAATTCCAATTTTTTTACTCGTTTTTTGATATTTTCAGGTGGTAAAAGCGCGATACTGACGGCATTATGTGTTGCGTTTGGATCCCGGGCCAAAGGAACTCAAAGGGCATCTTCACTGAAGGATTTTATAAAGACTGGCTGCAAGTGAGATTTAATGCCTGGAATTATTGGATATGCATCTGTTAGAACTTGGATTGATTGATTGATTGATTGATTTATTATTATTTTATTTTATTTTAATTATTATCATGCAATAAGATGTGCCTTGGAATCTTCCTATTTGCTTCCGTAAGGTGTGGGTTGTCACGGGAACTGTTTTCTTGGATTGCACTTCCTCGTGGAGAGTTCTTCCTGGACATCCAGGCTGTGTTTGGATACACAAGTGAAGTGAATTGCACTTGTTCAGTTCTCAATTGAGAGGAAATGGGATCCTGGCATTTATAATTAGGAAGTGGCCGTATTGCAGTTATCTCCCTTTTAAGTCCAACTTAACAGTAACGTAATCGCAGTTTGGATCCCATACACTAGATAGAATGCCTGGGAAGGAAATTGCGACTTGGTTATTCCTACTCATTAGAGCAATAACTACAATTCAATTAAACAGTGCATCCAAACACACCCTTGGTGTTTAATGTACATTGAAGAAATATCTGTATCCAGTATTGTTCATCTTTTATTTTTTATTTTTATTTTATAGATTTGAATTTCTTCTCACTCTATATCTGCAGTTTGCTAGCTATTACTGTTGCTTTTGACATTAAACGGTCAACATTGATCCTGGAACTGAGATAGCAGAGGGTTATTTTGTGAACCTTTTTACCGCACTATACAGGAAGTGACTGCGTTTCTTGGATCTAAATATATTGGGCTTGTACTGTAGAATGCAGGGTCCAGCCTAGTCAACCTATGGTCAAGGTGTTGGTAGAGGCATCTAGAACCCCCCCAAAAAAAAGGTTTGTCATGGAACACCATTACAAAGAGGCGAGTATTCTAGCTAGGCATTACACAATAGTTGGATCTTTATAGTTTTCTGAAGTTAAATGGTCAATGCTAGATTATTGGAGCTTTTGCTTGTGAATTGTCAATGTTGCCCTCTTTTCTATGTGCTTAAGCCTTCATTTGAAGGTCATCCAATGAGACAAGATTGTGAATATAGTTCCACTTTTGGGTTGTGGACCATCTGAGGGAGGGCTGACCAGAGGGACGGTTTCCATCACTACATTCACGGGCATGTGTAAGATGAAGTGTGTGGACTATGGCCTTTTCAATGTCCATTAGAGAACATTATCACACATCCTCTACATGCTAGACTTCCAAATTAGATTATAAGGAGATGGTTTGGTGGGACCGGTCCCTAGAATTGGAATATGTAACGAAGGCCCACCTTGTTTAGAGAACATTATCAAACATCCTCTACTCAGTCGCTCTCTCTCTTTCTCTCCCTCTAATAATCTATGCTGGCACCCAATACCTCAATGTTGAAGCAAAGAGACTTGATGAGCTCATTGCCTTGATTTCATTATTGAAGTTGCATGTATGATAAAGGAAACCCAAAGGTTTGAATGAAACCTAGGATCAATGTGGTTTCCCACTAAGATGGCATTTAATCTACAGCTGCTTTCACGAACCGTGAAACGAAGCTGCAACAAATTTGCTTTCAAATGTAAACGAGCATAGATTGGTAGGAAGCGGGACATAAGCAGGATTCCCAAATCGTATGAGTTCTCTTGAGCCAGTGGAGACTTCTTCAAAAGATTTATGGGACTACTTTAGGAGGCCGAGTGGAACAAAATCAAGCTCGGTAGAGTGGAGGAAGCAGTGTAAGCTATCCTATTAAATACTCATAATATCAGTAGGAAAATAGAACGAAATGGTCATTAGCAAGCCAAAGTTAGGAGATAGCAACGGTTGCAAGAGCATTAAAAGGAAGACTCGGAAGAAGAAATCTTGTGCAGACAAAAGTCAAGAGCCCTTTGAGTTAAAGGGGACAAACATAAAGTTTTTCCCCCATTTGGTGTTTGGTGAACCACAACAATTCTTAAACATAGAAGGGTATTGATGTACAACGGTTGTGGAGTTTGACCACAATTTGTTCTGAAAAAGAAGAATGTCAAATATCAAATTTGGATTACTTAAGAGTTCAGGTGGATCAACCTAGAAGACGCGAGCTTGTTCGAATAGCCTATTGAAGAAGAGGTGTGGGCAGCGATGGAGTACTTAGGTTTAAATAAAGTGATGAGGCTGGATGGCTTCCTAATCATTTTGGGGAGAAATTAAAGGGGGCATAATGTATGTCATCAAGGAGTTTTATACCCCTGGCAGATTGGCCAAGGATATGGAGTATCACTAATTGCTCAAATCCAGAAAAGGAGGCGGCCAAAGATTGGCCAGTTTTGTCCCATTAGCCTCATTAGTGGGCCGTGTAAAATTCTTGTGACGTTTTTGGCTATGAAACTCATAAGTGTCTTGGATTCTATAATATCCTTCTCCCAAGGTGCCTTTGTGAAGGGAAGGTAGATTTTAGACGGTGCACTCATCACTCATGAATTCATCAATCTCATATTTAGAGAACACATGCCAAGGGTAATTTGCAAGTTGATTTGGAAAAAAGCCTACTATAATTTGGATTGGGTTTCATCTTTCAAAAAAAAAAAGTGGATTGGGTTTCTTAGATTATCTCCTCCACATGATAGGATTTGAATCAGGTGGAGTAGTTAGATTCAGAAGTGTGAGTCATTTGCTAAATATTTAGTTTTGCTTAATGGATTGCCGAAGGGGTACTTCACTACCTCAATAAGGGCAGGGGATCCGTTATTCTTGTAGAAGCCCTCAACAAAATCATTGACAAAGCTAGAGAGGAAAGGTTAATGAAAGGTTTCAACATTTGTCGAAGTGGCATTAATATTTTGCATTTGCTATTTGTTGATGATACACTTATTTTTAGTGAGGCCAAACGGAAGCATGTGTTAAACAAGAGGTGCATTCTAAGATGCTTTGAGTTGATTTCGGGGCAAACATTAGATTTGTCCAAAAGTGAAATGATTGGGATTAGGATCGAGGAGGCAACAGTGAGGGAGCTAATGACAATATTGGGGTGCAAGTCGGGGTTGCTTCTGAGTTCCTACCTCGGTTTAGCGCTGTCTAGTGGTTCTCTTGTGGAACGGCTTTGTGATCTGTTTTTTGCGAGGATGGAAAGAAGATTGGTAGCTTGGAAGGGGAAATATTTTTCACTGGGTGGGAGGATCACTTTTATAAAAGCAGCTTGGCCCGCAATGCCAACATATTTCATGTCTCTCTTTTGATGTCTTGTGAGTGTTATGGCTAGGATTGAAATGCTTCAGCATGATTATTGTGGCAGGAAGCGGATGTGAAGCAAAAGGTGTATTTATTGGATTGGAATGGGGTTTGCAAACCCACTGCTCAAGGGATTGCGGATTATGTCCCTTGAAATTGATTCATGATGCTCTGTTGAGGAAATAGATTTGGCGTTTCAGCATTGAAGATCCGGCTGTATGATATGGAGTTTTGGTGGCTGAATATGACATTCAGGAGATGACAGATGTAGTCCATCAGCTACATACAGGTTCTTGTGTGGTTGGAAAGTGCTGTCTCCAAAATTGGTTGTAATTCAATGGGTGGCATTCAACATTGGTAACTGTTAGATTTTGGGAGGGTTGGTGGTGATGGGATGCAACTCTTCACTTCTCTTTTGAAAGGCTCTACAACTTGGATGTTCATAACTCGTAAGGAAGCTATAGTTCTGGATTACTATGAGTTGGGAACCAGATTGTTCAGACCCGTACTTCTCTTGGATGCCCTCTTGAGTGTAGTGATTTGGGCAAAATAGGGGAGACAGTCTTCAATGGTTATGGGATACCTTGTTACCTCTAGAAAATTCTTGGTTAAATTGCTTGCTTGGAAGTTGTATAGCCTTGATGAAATGCAGGCCTGTACGGGCTGGATTTGGAAGTCGAAGGCCCCACCTCGAGTTCTTGCTTTTGCATGGTTCATGGATCGAAGGCGCATCCTCACCATCAACCGCCTTTGTTGTAGAAACTTGGTTCCTGTAAATGGTTGCTGCATGTGTTTGAGGGATGTGGAATGTGTCGATTATCTCCTCATCCGCTGCTCTTTTGCATCAGCAGTTTGGGGATTCTGTCTTGATCAGTTCAAGATGGCATGGTCAACACCCTCCTCTGTCCAAAATCTGTTTGATGCATGAAAATGTGGACCTTTCCATTGGAAAGATGAGAGTTGTTTGGAGGATGTAGTTTATGGTGATCCTTTGGGCTATTTGGAAGGAGAAAAACGGTTGGTCTTTCATTAGCATCACTGCTGAGATTTCTACTTTTCTTGCTTATATGAAACGTCTTGTTTGATCTCCGGTGGAGGTCTCGGGTTTTCTTTCTGTTCCTCCAGGGGTAGCCCCCTTGTGCTTGTTGGCTCTTCTTTGTAATAGGCTTTGTCTATCCTCTGGGCCTTTCCCAATGGAGTATTTATTGCCGTTCAAAAGAATAAAAATGAAAAACTTTCTAAACTCCTAATCAAAAGGTTCCATTCACAGTTGTTGAAGATTAATTGACTGACAAATGCTCTTCACATCCCATTTTCTTTTGATTCAACAAACAAGATTGATCTTTTAATGGCATAATTATTTCCATTGGTGAAAAAAAAAACTTTTGATTTATTATGATTTTGTTATGTGTTTGACTTTATTTTACTCAAATTGCCTGTTTTAAATCTTGACACTTCTCAATCTTATATGATGGCATTTGGAGCTTTTCTTGAGATTAGATGCAATCTTTTTTCCCTACAGTTATGCTCTTGTGTCGGTGGAGATGAAAAATCAAGGGGAAGATGCTTTCAAGCCAGAAGTTTATGGTGATCTTATAAGAATAGAGCGCAGGATTTTAGAGTCATCTAGTTCAACCATTTTAAAGGATAACCAAGGTTGTCATATACCACACTTTATCTCTTGTGATAGTTAATTCTGCAGGACATCTTATTGATCTAGTTGTTTTCTTCTATCTGAATGTTTTTTATGGAAAGGCAACTAAACATTTTATTGAAGAAGCAAAGAAAGGATGCAAAATAGTAGGGCTGTTAATGGGTCTGGTTAGGTTCGGGTCGATTCCACCAACTTGGACCCATTTAAAACCAGGTCCGGTTGGGTCCAGTTAGCTTTAACAGTAATGTTATATATACTCATGCCCTGTTTGGTAGACTGCTACAGATGACTTCATTCATTTTAGTTAACAGTAATTATGTATTAGAGTTCTTGATCTCTGATACGTAATTACTGTTAACTGATACATAATTACTGTTATGTAATTACAAAATTCCTGTTAGAGATTTTGATCTTTAACAAATAATGATTTCATCTTGTTTATTTACAGTAATTATGTATTAGAGATCTGGATCTCTCATATGTAATTACTGTTAACTAAAACAAGATTCATCTCAGTTTAGTTAAAAGTGGCAACCAAACAGTGCCTAAATATGTATTGATTAATTTGAGCAACGTAACCAGGTTTACTAAGCCCAACACATGTACGAGAGCCCGTTTACACACCATGTATGTGTCTAAGTGGGACATGTGTACATGATTTAATCCATCCATCAGGTGTGCCTGATCAGGTGAATGCTCTTATTTAACCTGGACCCAACTCGAAAACTGAGTCCAAAGACCTGATGGGCACACAACAGGTGTCTGAATCTGATCGGCTCTGGGGCTTGAAAAACGGGACCCTGATCAGAAAAGGACCTGGATCAGATTTGACTGGGTATGGGTACTCTAGGACCCAGGCTGTTGATAGCACTAAAAGAATACTGAAAGAACATGATGTTGAGGAATTTATTCTCTTTCTGAATTTACTTTGGGTCTTTTGATGGCTTACAACTTTTCATCATCATATATATATATATTTCATTTATAAAATCATTGATGCATGTTATTCTCTCAGTTCTACTGCCATTTTTGATTTCTATATGCATGGGAGTTCTCAAATAGTTTAGTGTTTGGTTATTTAAATGAGTACATGTCTTGTTCATGTTTTCTTGTGTATTTGGTTTTGAGATTTGTTTGATGTTCTATGTGATTAAGAAGACTATAGATTTCTACTTTACTTTGCTTACTAATTGATAAAAAATTACCAACATTGTACAATCCATGTTGTGGAGAAAATATGACCTGCATGACAATCATGCAAGTTACTTGTTGCTCCCTTGAAAAAAAACTTGTGCACGAGACATGAAGGGGAATCAGAGGTGGAGCAGGGAAGTGTTTGTCTCAAAATATCAACAACTATAAATGCATATGACGAGGGAGTCGGGCTGAGTATGCAAGTTTGAAGTGTGAGTGGTAGCTGCAACTTATTCATTATAGCTGCCTTTGAGGAGGTAAAAAAGAAAAGAGAACAAGAAGTGCAACTTATTGATTTGTAGACCTTGCCTTCTAGGAGGGAGTTTGAATTCTAATTTATATTGGCTGCTTTGATAAATGATTTCCTTTGCTGTGGATTCCCTTTGATTCGATTGTTCCTGTTGATTTGGTTAAATAGCTTGCAGTCTCAACGCATTAGTAGTAATGCACCTGCAATGGCCATGTGTATGCACTCAACTTGTTGTTGTGAGATGTTTTAAGATGATTTTTTTTTTTTTTTTTTTTTTTTTTTTTTTTTTTTGTGTGCCCTGTTATTTCACAGGAAAGAAGGTTTCTCATAGGAAGGACGAGCTTCGTGAACTTGTAGAACATTTTAATGTGAGTGTTTTACCCATTAACCTTTTCAAACTGTTTGCTTCTTATTTTGAGTTTTCTCAAGTACTTGTATACAATGTTTTAAATATCGTTATCGCATAATGTCTGTCACCCTTGGGATACGGATACATATCAGTTATTGTATGGGATATATCGGTTGTATCGCGTAATGGATCGTTGTTGTTGGGAAACATGGGAACATTTGGAAATTGGTCGAATTTTTCAATGAAACTTCAAGGATTGTTGAAAAAGACATCAATACACAATTAGAAATCAATACATTACAAAAAAAATGCACATAGTAGGGGTTTTCTTTGTATGGGGTTCTAATACATGCATTGTCCAACTGAACTAATGCATGTATATTCAAAGTCTATTCATATAATTTATAAACATAAGAAGACATGTATGGAAATACAAGCAATACATTCAAAAGCAAAAGAAGAATCACTAGATTAGGTTACATACACGATTGATTTTGTGTTTCGATACAAAGATTGCAATTGACTTGCAAGGAATTAAGAAATTTCGATTTTTCCAATTTTCCGCAACTTGGCCCATCTCCCCCAAATCTCTAAATCAAAGCTCCAAATCCACGATTTTTCATGGAAAACATGAAGAATCATATATTTGTAACCATTTGACACCAATTTAATGTGATTTACAGCAAAAAAAAAAAGATCAAAAATCGAAAATTGCTCATCGGATCAAATAGGTGGGATATATCGGCACTACCTGTGTGTTTCGTATCGCACGGATGGGATACAAGATATATCGTGGGATATATCGGCCGATATTGTCGACATTTAAAACACCTCTTGTATATAACTTCTTAATTGTATTTACATGAAATTATTTGTTGAAAACTTGAGCAACACATGGTTGGTGTCCATATGATATGCTGGAAGCATTTTGACTTAATTTAAGACATATGTATGCAGAAATTTCAAAAAAGACCACAAGCATTTCAATTAGAAACAACTAGTTCCCGTTTGGGTGGCGGGAGTGATTTACATGCATTTCCATGCATAATGTATGTTGGATGTGTTAGGCTTACCACGAAGGTGCCACACAGTAGATGAACATGGGATTTTTTTTTTTTTTTTTTGTTATCTTGTTTAGTACACCACACTGCCAGCTCACACATCACTGTTATCCACCCCCACTAGGGAATCGATACCAAGACCTCAGTGTTGAAACGAGGTATCTTTCACTTAGTCTACCACTTGAGCTATGGATCAGGGTGTGATGAACATGGGCATGAAAAGATGTGATTCTTCTGTATTTCAGGCTGCCTGAGAGTCAGGCTGAAATTTCGGATGAAATTGAAGAAGTCCGTAAATCATTTAAACACGTCATCCAAATGTACCCATAGAACTCTATGTCAACTTAACTGCAGATTGTAGGATACAAGGAGAACCATCAATAAAAACCCTACCACCGATTTCTTAACAAACTTATGGTTTCAATGAAGTAACAATGTTTCTGTGCGAAAAAAAAGCAGGGAATTTCTCAAATTTTTTTTTTTGGTATGTTTTAGGTCATTTTTCTTTTTTAATTTTGCAGATTGATGTTGAAAATCCATGTGTCATCATGAGTCAAGACAAGAGCAGGGAATTTCTACATTCGGGTAACGACAAGGAGAAATTCAAGGTGAATTCCATGTTTACCAAATAATATGGATCAGGATTGTCTTTTTATGTGTTTTGAGCCTGAAATTCTGATGCAGAACAATGATTGTTGTGTCACAATCAGCTGACAATCTCAGCCTGTACTTGTAATCCACAAAGAACAATATGAACACAATGTATAAGTGAAACAATTACCTACTTAAATTGTAGATTTTCTATTCATACCTCGTGTAGGATAGCATCACACCAACTGGATGATAAGTAATATAAAAACATTAATAGTGACAAAAGGCCCCGAAATCCCATCATGACCATGTATCCTTTTACTAAATGGGTAATAACTCACTCCATTCACTTCGGAATTGCATGATCTTGGGCTTGGTTGAAGGTTAGCTCCATAGGTTTTCAAATGAGACTCTGTTTGTCATGGTGCATCCTTTAGCGCCGAAAAGGTTGCCCGAAAAATAATTTATGAGAAGATGGGTATTGCAAGGTGGCACCATAGCACTTTCCGATTTCTTCTCTTTTGTCCTGCATGAAATCTTGCCCAGTTGGAGAACTCACCCTGAAGTTTGGATATTTATACTTTTCAATACCAGGGCCCACCTTCAGCTTCATTTGCAGGTGGTGATGAAAGCTTCTTGTTCGACTGGATTGTTGCCACCTTTCAGCTTTGTTTGAAGTTGATGACGAAGGCCTTCTTGCTATATGGACACATTCATTTCTGAATCCCAAAACATTGTTTGTTGTCATTTTCTCCATCATCTCACAAACCAAAACTCTCATTATGTCTTCCATCTTGCTCTTGACCTACTAACTATCCTTCCAGATTAACAAAGGGTAACTGACATATCTATATCAGCTTTGATGTGCACTGTATCAAAACCTGCTCATCTGATTGTTGATCTGTTTGTTGATTTATTTATCAGTTCATCCATTAGTCATCCTTTGGTTTATCCTTTAATCCATTCATCAGTACATTTAGTAATGCGTCCATCGATCAATCCTTTTATTGACCATCCACCAATGCACCCATTGATCCATTGATCGACTTCGACATTGTCAAGCCTTGTATCAATTTTCTTTTTTCTTAAATGTCTTCTTCGGACACTTCATCTAATGGATTTTCAAACTGTTCATTCTTTTGAAGATTCTTGGATTCATCCATAGCAGCATATAGGTCTTGATTTATTTCCATGGCTCAAGACCCGTCATGATCTCTTTTCTAAATCGAGAATCTTTGGACACAGTCACACAGCCATGCCAGTGATGAGGGATTGGTGGTGATTGTTTTGGAGTTTAATTCTTGCAACATCTTCATCATTATCTCATGTCTTGGCCTTCCTTTGAACTTGTCATGTACGGTCCCAACTATGAGTAAACATCTTTAATAATATTAATAACAAAGCAGACATCTTCGATAAAATCACATTTTCAGTGTAATTGTATCGACCTACTAATCAACAGGTTCCCCAAGGATGCTTCATCTGATAACCAGTTGATGTAGGATGATGGCCATTATGTCAAACCACAATCATAATCCATGAAGTATGATCACAACAAATAAAGGAAAGAACTATGGCTAAAGTCAAAGATTTTCAATTCATAACCTTGGGTTAGGGTTAACATCACACCAACCAGAAACAAAGCATCATACCTTCTATAAGCAATGCACACACCCTACAGTTTTGGAGAAACTGCTTCCAAAGTTTAGAGAATCTCTCTTCATAAAACCTTAAACTTGTTGTTTAGTTTTTCATAAAAGAATCTTTTACATGTATATATACTTTTCCAATGCAAAAGAAACTCGAACATAATCCTAACCATTCATTAATTCTAATCTTAGTGATATATTTTAATAAAATATTTATAATGACTAAAGTACTTGTGAATCTTGTCACAACCATGATTCTGTGTTTGACCCAAAGCCAAATTCAATAGGCTTTCAAACATGATAGATTTCGTGTCGCTCAGATGCTTTTTGGCACCCGAAAAGTGGCCCGGAAATGTGCAATAGAATTAACGTTCCACAAGTTGACACCTTAGCCCCTTTCAATTTCTTCTCTTTGGTCCTCCATCGTGTCTTTTGAACCTTTTCAAGTTTCTTTTGTGCTTGCTAATGCACTGCACATAATATCTACATTAAGACATGTACCAAAGAACAGAAAATCTCAAAGCTTAGTTCTTATTTGAACAAAGATTAGTTCACTATCCCTAACTGTATCTTTTTTTTTTTCCAATTATTTTTGTTGGCAGTTCTTTTTCAAGGCTACACTTCTTCAACAAGTAAATGAGCTTTTAGAAAACATTAGGGGCCAGTTGGATGCTGCAAATGCAATGGTCGATGAACTGGAATCTTCAATAAGACCCATATTAAAGGAACTTAATGACTTGCAAGTTAAGATTAAGAACATGGAACATGTTGAAGAAATATCTCTACAACTGCAACTGTTGAAGAAAAAATTGGCATGGTCGTGGGTATTCGATGTGGACAAGCAAATCCAGAAACAAGGTGAACAGCTTGAAGATTTGAAAGGTCGGATTCCTACTTGCCAAGCCAGAATTGATCGTCAACTGGTAAGTAAAATAGTTTGATTACTCAATCATAGTTCCACTTGCAAGGTTCTTTCAAGCTTCTTGCTTCCACGCTTCTGGATATGTACATGAACTTGATTTTGGCTGAAGGTTCTTGTTTTGGATACCATTCCACTCCCTATGGTTGATATATTTTATGTGTCATCAACACCAAGACGACATGCATGTACATATTTGCAACTCTGTGGATGCTAGTTCACTCATGTTAGTTCACGGTATTTCATGCTGGCATTTCAGAGTTTAAGATTTAAATCTGGTGGCATGTTTCCAAGTTTCCCAATAAATTATTAGTTCAAAATGTCTTTTTAGCTGAAAAAAGCAAGACAATCAGTGGTGCAATATGATCCTAAGATGACTGTAGTAGGACTCTTTGAGACAGGTATATATGTGCTTTGATATGCACCTGGGTTTCTGTATGTGCCCGATTGATTAAGTTCAGGTTATGTGCTTTTTTCCCTAGTTGTGAAAATTAAATTATTGCCATGGAAATGATTAATTTCATGTGATGAAATTGTCTATAGGGAATGCTCAAAGGCAGAGCGCGCGCGCGTATGTATCTACACATCTTATATCTAATTCTTGTTGGCTTATGCTTCTCATTATCTTCAAGAAGAATTGTCACCTTTGCTCCTACAGTTGTACAATTGGATCTAATTTGTCATGTACATGCATTCAACAGATAAATATCTAAGTGTCAAAATTGCAACATCCAGATTCTGAAACTTGATTGTGCTGATATCATACACAATAATTAGCACTGAATGCATATGCTACTAAAGCATTTCACATTCATTTAATTGGAGTAATTAGTTTAGGATTTTCTTTCTATTATGGTCGATTTTTATTTGATACTTGGCTCTAGTAGAATCCAAATTGGCGTGAATGTTAAATTCGCACTTTGTGAAATTTAATGGCTTTATTAGCTGTTTGGTGGGCAATTTGGGAAGAAAGAAATGCGAGGTGCTTCAACAATCTAAGCAAGTCGGTGGGAAGTATATCCCAAAGAGCCATAAACCTGTTTATTGAATGGGCTTCTTCTTCCCTCATTCTTAAGGATTGTAATCTGAATTTCCTTGGTTAGCATAGAGTCGCCTTCTCGGCGTCCGTGTCTGTAATTGTTTCATTTTCTCTTTTCTTTTTAATAAAATTTCTCCATCTTTCCAAAAAAAAAAAAACTATCTCCAATGATCCCCCTCTTGCTCTATCCTAATCTTAGATTCTTTTCTCTTTAGTACAGTTGCATGTTTGTAATTATGCACATTGTGTATTCTCTGCCATTACAATTCCATTCTTTCTTATCGTTGTGTTCTTAACCACCTCAATAGATTAGTTGAATGGTTAATTGAGTAAATCTTTGTTAGATTTGCTTCACAGGTCAAAGTGGAAGAGTTGAAGGGACAACTACTCGATAAGAAAAACCAAATTACTTTTATGATGGAAAAGACATCAGAAGTGAGGAAAATGAAGGATGAATTGCGGCATGATCTTTCTTTGGTATGCTGATGCTCTATAAACTATGTAGTAATCACAATCTATTGTTGTTTGGATTGATTGCATCTTTTGTTTATGATGTGAAATATAGAACATGTGGTTTATTGATTTCATTAATACATGTTATTACTTATTACCTGTTGGAACTCCTCAAGGACAAACGACATATTAAAGAAATTAATTTATCACCCTGCTTACTTTTCTCCACAATCCTCAATGCATGTTGCTATCCTCTGATTGTTTCTATAATCTATTTGCCACTTCTGGTATTCTTCTCTAACAGTGCTTGAGAATCACCATTAATACATAATGTTCTTCCAAAAGAGTTTTAGTGGTTCGGCAAACACAACGCTCACCTACTCTTGATATTTCTTACTTTCTGCAGCCTATCTCTTATCCACAACAAGAAGAGAGCCCTAACAATCCCCTCTTTAGCAAGACTGTCTGCTTCTGAATTGGCCTCACGATGTTCTTGTGAAAAACACACCACAATGTTTCAACACATCCAGTGTCTCATTCAAATTAGCAACCTCCCACGGACAGTTCCAGTTTTGGCCCATTTTGTAGTGTTTGCTTGAATCCTCTTCGAAGATTATCCAGGAAAATTGAACTCCATTGCCACTTTAACATCTAATGCTGCACTTCAGAAAAACTGTAGTCCTTAACCCCAACTGAGCCTGAGAACTCACTCAAACATGCACCCTGATTCCCCAGAGAATGCCCTTCAAAACTTAGTTTGAAATGGCTAGCAGGGGGTGATATTCACTGTTCTTTTGCCTTTGGAAATTTTCATCTGCAATGAATTATTTTGGTCCATTTAGATGACAACATCTGCCTTGGAATACCTTTCATCCTTGAATATGCCATTCTCCAATTTCCACATAAAATGACTGATTGGGATCAATGAAGCAGCGTACAGGAACCCAATCAATGCTGAAACTTGAGACCAGTGAAGACCACAGAGACCTACAAAGGGACAGTGAATCAGCAGGTGATTAACCGACTCTGCAGCATAGCACAAGGAGTGATGTAGGACATGAAATGTAAATATGACATGCAAGATTTCAGGCTTAGATCATACCCATTTAGAAACAATAACACAAATTCCACGTCCCACATGAAAATCCAAACATTCAATTAAAGGGGAATCTATGCGGGTCCAGGCCTACACATGATAGGGCTGAATCAATAAAAATTATGAAGCAAACGATACTCAAAGATAAGAAATAGTCCTCCACACATGAATAGTAATCAGTCCCTAATCCAAGGGATTTACCAATTTCAAATCAAGGAACCCTAGGGAAAGAAAATGGGCATATAAGTTAGGGAAAACGTAATCTAGGGCTAGGTTTCATGAAAAAAGGCTATGAGAGGATAAAAGATGATAAAAACCTGAGCCAAAAGACGATCCCGCGTATGGACAGCGGGCCTGGGGCGCTCGCACATACGTAGGTACCTGGCCGCACGTGCGAGGGGGCGTCGTTTGCAGAAAAGCTCTCCTTGGCCCTGGTCGGCCAGGTGGAGGCTCCAAAACCCCGAAATTTCAGGTCGATCCGAGCTACGGCTTGTGCGTGGTGCTCCGCCGAAGTTTGGCCGCCTAGAAATCGGAAACCCCATTGCAATGAAGAAATCTCATGCAACAAAAGGATGACTTCGAAGTATAGATGGTGGGGGAAGATGGAAAAAAAGATGATAGGGGATGGGGGTGAGTCGGGATCGATGTGGCTTCGCACCACGGTAGTTAGCCCTTCGAAAAGGGAGGGCTTCGCACCCACTTTTGAATTCTTCCACAACTCACGAAGAGAGTAGAAAAATAAAGCAGGAATTTTTTTATTAACTTCAATCTCCCAAAAGAACTATAAGGGGTGCCTATTTATAGGGAAAACTCTATACCCCAAAACTCGCGCCATGTGCGCAACCTATTACTTGGCGATGAAGTAAATTAAAATAAAAATCAATTAAAGAAATCTAAAGCGTTCACGATGTTCTAAATAACATAAATAAGCAAAACCTAAAATATGAAATCAATCCGACTAGTGGGCCATGATCATGAGATCCCATGATAGGCTTTTCTGGCTATCGGGCCCACTCTCTTGAACCAAACTTCGTCTTCTAGGTAGAAGACCCTCCCTGGACGTCGTCATCGAGTCAGATTGATGGTGGGGCCCTCCTACTCTGTGCGTACGTGTGTAGGTGGGGCGGCGTGCGTGCGCGTGTGCGCGAGATGTCCCCATCAATTCTCCTCGGCTGCGAAGATTTCACCACTGGCGAAATAAAACTCCTGAACCGCTCCAGGACGTCAAGATCAAGTCTCTGAAGCTCCTCCGCAGTGAGCCACGTGCTGTCTAAAGCTGAGGCGTGACTTCCACTTGACCAGTGTACGAAACCCGACGTCAGACGTTGAAACTATCTGATGGTCCAGGATATCCTCTATTTCCTCTCTGGGTGTGTGAAGGCTAGGTATGGGAGGTAGAGGCTGGGAAGAAAGGTCGGGAAGACTAGGTATAGGAGGTAGAGGCTAAGAAAATGGATCGGGAATGATAGGTATGGGAGGTAGAGGCTGGGAAAATGGGCGGGACGGGTAGGTATGGGATGTAGATTTGGAAAAGCTGGGTCGGGAATGGTAGGTATTCGGGACGGGTAGGTATGGGAGGTGGAGGCTGGGAAAATGGATCAGGAGGGAGCCATGGATCAAAGGAAAGGTCTAATGAATCACGATGGTTAGGTGAAAGGCTGGACAATGCATCAATGGCCCCTTGAAGTGCAACTAGATCCTCCACATTGAATGTGGAACTAATTCTCATGGAGGGTGGAAGATCTACCTCATACGCATTGAAATCGTTTCGCTTTATAATTTTGAAGGGCCCAGCACAACGCGCGTGTAACTTACGAACGGCCCCTGGAGGGTAACGCTCAGGCCTGATGCGGACCATCACAGAGTCCCCAATATTGAACTCTTTGAAACGTCTATGTTGGTCTGCAGAAAATTTATATTGCTCATTACTAGTAGTGATCTTCGCTTTGATTTCTTGATCTGATGAATTTATGTGATGCGCAAAAGACTCTGCAGACTCTGATGGCCTATGGGATAATGACATGGGGATAAGATCAATAGGCTTCCTAGGCTTGTAACCAGTGACGACTTCAAAAGGACTTAGACCTATGGACCTATTGACAGAACTATTGTATGCAAACTTGGCTATGGGTAGTACGGCGTCCCACGTCCTGGTATGCTCTATGTCCCTCGTAGGGGGAGACTCATCCGGTAGATCATCAGGAAAGACATCACGAAACTCATCTACTACCGGAATGGCCTTAGTGGGTAACTCTATACTAGCCTCTGGGGCACTCTCTCTAGCCATAAGGCCGTACGTGTTGTGCCACTCAAAATAGTGGTTTTGATGCCCCTCTTGGGGTGGGTGCACGGGTGCATACCCATGACTGATTCCTTGGCTACCTCCATTCATTGGTCTATCCTCCTGGTCACCTGTCTGAGATTGAACATTTTCTTTAATGGTGGGGTTTGTTCTGAGGGAGGCCTCTACTTGGTCAAGGCGTTGATTTATGTTTTGTTCCATGCGCTTACCCCAGGACTCGATCTGCTGGGACAGCTTGTTTAATGACTCTAGTAGTTGTTCCATGTCTAGTGTAGGGTGCCAACCAAAATTCAGCAATATAGTTGTCAAAATATAAGTTTTTTTTTTTTTTTTTTTTTTTTTTAAAATTTAAATAAGAAACAACCTAGTTTCTAAAAACGAAAAAGGAAAGTTTTTTTTTTTAAAAAAACAAGTTAGGAAAGTTTTTTTTAAAAAAACAACCTAGTTTCTAAAAACGAAAAAGGAAAGTTTCTAAGAAAAACAAATTAGGAAAGTTTCTAAAAAAACAAATTAGGAAAGTTTCTAAAAAAACAAATTAGGAAAGTTTCTAAAGAAAAGCTACCTAGTTTCTAAAAACGAAAAAGGAAAGTTTCTAAAAATAGAAAGTTAGTTAGTTTCTAAAAAAGAAAAAGGAAAGTAAACTAGTTTCTAAAAAAGAAAAAGGAAAGGAAATTAGTTTCTAAAAACAGATTAAGAAAGTTTTTAAAAAATTAGTTTCTAAAAAATAGAAAAGGAAAGTTTCTAAACCTAGAAATAGAAAGCTAAGTTAATTTCTAAAATAATTCAAATAAGGGGATAACAAAAAATTTCAGCAACTTATGTCAGGGTTTATGGACTTCTAAACAGCCATACATGATGAGAATTTATGCGTAATGGACATAAACAACCAAACCCTAAACATGTAATGAATTCCCCTACAAGAACCCTAGGCCCTGATACCAAATTTGATGTAGGACATGAAATGTAAATATGACATGCAAGATTTCAGGCTTAGATCATACCTATTCAGAAACAATTATACAAATTCCACGTCCCACATGAAAATCCAAACATTCAATTAAAGGGGAATCTATGCGGGTCCAGGCCTACACATGATAGGGCTGAATCAATAAAAATTATGAAGCAAACGATACTCAAAGATAAGAAATAATCCTCCACACATGAATAGTAATCAGTCCCTAATCCAAGGGATTTACCAATTTCAAATCAAGGAACCCTAGGGAAAGAAAATGGGCATATAAGTTAGGGAAAACGTAATCTAGGGCTAGATTTCATGAAAAAAGGCTATGAGAGGATAAAAGATGATAAAAACCTGAGCCAAAAGACGATCCCGCGTATGGACAGCGGGCCTGGGGCGCTCGCACATACGTAGGTACCCGGCCGCACGTGCGAGGGGGCGTCGTTTGCAGAAAAGCTCTCCTTGGCCCTGGTCGGCCAGGTGGAGGCTCCAAAACCCCGAAATTTCAGGTCGATCCGAGCTACGGCTTGTGCGTGGTGCTCCGCCAAAGTTTCAGCTCGGCTACGGTCCGAAATCTGGAAACCCGCTGTAATGAAGAAATCTCATGCAACAAAAGGATGACTTCGAAGTATAGATGGTGGGGGAAGATGGAAAAAAAGATGATAGGGGATGGGGGTGAGTCGGGATCGATGTGGCTTCGCACCACGGTAGTTAGCCCTTCGAAAAGGAAGGGCTTCGCACTAACTTTTGAATTCTTCCACAACTCACGAAGAGAGTAGAAAAATAAAGCAGGAATTTTTTTATTAACTTCAATCTCCTAAAAGAACTACAAGGGGTGCCTATTTATAGGGAAAACTCTATACCCCAAAACTCGCGCCATGTGCGCAACCTATTACTCAGCAGCGATGAAGTAAACTAAAATAAAAATCAATTAAAGAAATCTAAAGCGTTCACGATGTTCTAAATAACATAAATAAGCAAAACTTAAAATATGAAATCAATCCGACTAGTGGGCCATGATCATGAGATCCCATGATAGGCTTTTCTGGCTATCGGGCCCACTCTCTTGAACCAAACTTCGTCTTCTAGGTAGAAGACCCTCCCTGGACGTCGTCATCGAGTCAGATCGATGGTGGGGCCCTCCTACTCTGTGCGTACGTGTGTAGGTGGGGCGGCGTGCGCGCGCGTGTGTGCGAGATGTCCCCATCAAGGAGCATCTATTAGGCAAAGTGAATCCCTGACTTCTGATGTGATCGAGGGTTAAAATCTTATTTAAACAAGCTGTTCAAAATGAAATCGTTAACCTTCAAAGGAATTGCCACATGCCCTATCTTCAAATACTGACCCAGACCTGTTGAAAAGCTTTTGAGAAAAAGGACTGCACTGAAAATTTTCCATCATCTTCAAGGTCTCAAATATATCTAGCATGGACTGATTTGATCATTGTATTCACACCTCCCATAGACAACAGGTTACCTTTCTGGTTCACCAACTTTCTACAGCACTTTTCAATAATAGTCCCAAACGTCGGTCCCTGGTCTTGCCTCTGAATAGAGGAATACCCTGATGATTGATTGGAAGGTCAGCCATACCACAATCCACGTCCTGAGGGATGCTGCTAAGCATGGTTGGGATTCAAACCTGAAATACTGCTATCTGAGAGATTAACCATCAATCTGACAGTCCTTGTTGTTTACTGTATCAGATCAGTTCAAGTGTTGATTATGATTTTTTTTTTTTTCAGAGCTGTTTATTTGTTAGTTCTTTGTCAAAATTACTCCTGATAACAAATGAAAGGCAACAAATGAACTACACCAGTGAAAGACTGATATCGATGAAGGGCTGCAGCAGTCTTACCAAATTTGAGCTCCCAGTTGCATATGTAGAAAAGAGCTGCCAGGTGCACAAGAGGTTGCATCTTTGATGATTGAGATGCTGGACTTGTGTAACTTAACCTCTTTTACATGTAATGGAGTCATGAGACACTTTCTACAAGTAATTGATGTGGGATTAACACAAATTACAAATGCATACATAATAGTAAAACTTAACATGATGTTGAGTTTGTATTCTCGGCAATTCTTTCCCACCTTTTGCCTATACGTACTATTGTTAATTTGATTTGTATTTTCTTTCTACTAAAGTCCTTGGCATTCTTGGGAGAAGTGATTGTCCCTTTTGTACTTGTTACTCTTATTTCTCTCCCATCTTCCTTTTCTATGTTCTATTTTCGGTTGAAAGGTCTTACATTTCGTGAATATTTAACTTTAAGTATCATTAGAAATTTTCTCCATCAATCATAAAATGCTGTATTGGGAACTTAGCTACTTCTATGTGAATTTGGTGTGTAGGCTACAAAAGAAAGGCTTGAGCTAGAAGAAGAACATAATCGCAGAAATAATGTTATTCAGAAAATGATCAGCCATGTTAGGCGGCTTGAGCAACAAATTCATGATATTCGAGAGCAGCACGTTAAAAGTACACAGGTTGTTTCCTAATTAGAAAATAATTTTCTTGCCTGTTAGTGTTGAGACTATTGATAATGTTCACAACACTGTCTTACGAGCATGCATTTTCCTTCAACCACCCCTTCTGCTGCTACCGTTTTCTTTTTGAGGTAACTTGTAGTTATTGAAATTTGTATTTTTTGTTCTACTAGCTGGAATGCAGGGAAATCATTTTGAACAACTCAGCTTCCCCATGTTTAATTTTTTGTACTGTTGAATGCAACAACCTTTGACCAGTAATTAAGATTCAAGAGATACTGTATAGGATTTGGTGTTCAGAAAAGTGACACCTTGTGCATTTTGATAGAACTGGAACTATGAGACCATAATCACAATCGGTGAATCCAATCAATTTTCGGGCACTGTTTCAGGCTCTAGTACGGTTTTGTAAATGCTTTGAGCATTTAACTTCCCAAAGCTGAACTGTGTGGCCAACAGCTGTGAAGTGCATTTAGCTTTGTGGCCAAATATGCACTTCCATCCCTGTTAACTAGGGCTCAGGGGCCTTTGAAGTTGTCACTATTAGTGTCTGCTAGACATGATGAACCGTCTGTCATAAACCTTTGAGATTGTTCACATCAGCGCCTAGTGGATGTCTACCTGTCACTGAGCAGTTTTGATAGCCTACAGGCATGTTCTGAACAATGATTAGATCAAATTAAAGCACAAGGTAGGTAATAGGTCCACACACAAGGTATTCAGTAACAGTAATGGTGGCTGTAATGGCCACCGTCGTTACCATTATGATACGGGCCATAATGTTTTACACCCCTGTAAAAACTGTATTGGTGCTGTAATGAGCCTTTTTTCTGTAACAGAACAGCCGTAGTGAACCATCACTAAAGCAGTTTTCCAAGTTCTAAGTTCATCATGTGACGGGCTGTACTACTTGGAAGACACTCTTTAGCCTAGAATAATTTTAACAATTTTCGCTCAATTTGTCATGAATCTAGGGATTGTTGCATGTATGTCTATTAATATAAATCACCACTTAGGAGCATATTTTTGATCAATCGGATGCAGTTCTATGTCCAAACTTGAGACAATGGACAAGATCACGCGGATTTAGAAAAAATTCACAATAGGTGAAAATGTCTCCTTGTGATCGACATTTTCGATCTTAACAATAATGTGCTTCATATGTGTCTGCTGTACTGTCTGACTTCTATTTTTATTTTGTATTTTGAGCACCCATTTGTTCCCTATCGGCTTGCAATTGGGCCGTAGGTCTATAAGTTCCCAAACTTGATTTTGCTCCATGGAGATGATCACCTTATCCATAATAGCTACCCAATCAGCCAAGTTTGGGAACAACAACGAATCATGATAAGTATGTACTGGGTTCATCTTCATCAACTGCTACATAAGATAATGATTCTCCCTCGATTTAAAATCACGTTTGGGGAATCTTTTCTCTTTAGCTTCGATGCGGTTTAGGAGCTTTACGAGGAACATTCCCACTGACCTAATGAACTGTGGGAGTAGCCCCATCGTTTTTAGCTAGCAGGGCTCCCACTCGCTTGAGATGTCGTGAATTTCAAACTTTCTCTACCTTTTCTTTCTTCTGGCTAGGTATGTGTCTTTGATGAAGGTTACATCCTGAGACTTAATCTTAGTCCAATCCTTGAGGCATGCTTACTTTTCAAGTTGAAAATTTTGGTGATGGCACCTATTTGCCCACCTTTCAAGTTAAAAAATCTAGGTAAGGCACCTAAATTCTTATCCTTGTGGCATTTCGTGCACGTTTAAAGTTAAAAATATGGGTAAAGGTCCCTAAATGCCTATCCTTTAGGCATTTTGCCCACTTTTGAAGTTAAAAAAATCAATGCAAGGGCTCCTAAATGTGTATCTATTAAATGTGTGGTGAAGCTTCTTCTCCCTCTTCCAAATGTATTGGGTCGTGCTAGAAACTACTAAGGCATTCGTTTTGGCATGACTGCGTGTGTGTGTCAGAAAGGCGTTATGGAGGTTGGTCTTGATGGTGGTCCTATGGACCATATGGGGGGAACGGAATAGCCGGTGCTTCGAAAATAGTCGTGACTCTGTGGAAAGGGTTGTAAGAAAGGGTACGATCTCTATAGCTGACTAGATTTCTGGCCTAAGGGGGGCAGTTGTTTGTAATGTTCTGCCCATGTTAGGGTTGTAATTTTTTTGTCTTAGTCTTGCTAGGTTCGGCTTTCTTAATAAAAGTTTTCAATTTTCAAAAAAAAAAAGAAGTGATTAAAGTCACCTAAATACTTATCCTTGAGGCATTTTATTATCTTTTCAAGTTAAAAATCTTATTAAGGGCTCCTAAATTCTTTTCCATGCAGCATTTTGCCTAATTTTAAGTTAAAAATCTCGTTAAGGGCTCCAAAGTGCCTATCCTTGAGGCAATTTGGTCATATTCAAAGTTAAAAATCAAGTTAAGGGCAACTAAATGCCTTCCTTGAGGCATTTTGCATACTTTTCAAGTTAAAAATCAAGGTAAGGGTGCCTAAACGCCCCTCTTTGAGGCGTGTTGCTCACTTTTCAAGTTAAAATCTGTGTAATGGCCCCTAAATGCCTATCCTTGAGATATTTTTCCGACATTTCAAGTTAAAAATCTACGAGCTACCAAATTTCAATCCTCAATGCATTTTGCTCACTTTTCAAGTTTATATATATATATATATATATATATATATATATATATATATATATATATATATATATATATATATATATATATATATAAGGGCACCTAAATGCCTATCCATTAGGCATTTTGCTACTTTCCAAGGTGAAAATCAAGGTAAGGCACCTAAATGTGTATTCTTGAGGCATTTTGCCCACTTTCCAAGTTAAAAATCTGGGTAAGGACACCGAAATGCTTATATTTGAAGCATTTCTTTTCAAGTTAACATTTTAAGTTAAAAATGCCTATTTCTGAGGCATTTTATCCACTTTTCAAGTTAAAAATATGGGTTAAGGCCCATACATTCCAACCCTTGTGGCATTTTTCTCGCTTTTCAGTTTAAAGATCTCGTTAAGCATCGAAATGTCAATCCTTGAGGCATTTCGGGACGCAGGACAACTAACCACTTGCTTTAAAAGCTCGAACAGATACAGCGTGGCAAATAAATCCCTTTATCTCATAATCCAGGTCAGACCCTTTGCCGAACGCTCCTCGTGGGCCCCACTTCACATGGGTCCCACCTTGAGTCTCCTGCCTCAAACGGGCTGCCCATCCTGAGTGTGCCCCCGCGTCACACAGGCCACCTCACTCGAGCTCGGTGCAAAAATGCCCATGCATTAATCACCTCCGGTGAGGAGTCTCAAACACGAGACCACCTTCTCCGATACCACTTTTGACGCAAGACAACCAACCATTTACTCTAAAAGCTTGAACTGATGGAGTGTGGCGAATCAATCCCTTTATCTCATAGCATTGGTCAGGCCCTCGGCTGAACCATCCACATGGGCCCCATTTCACATAGGTCCCGCCTCACACCGGCTGCCCACCTCGAGTGTGCCCCCACTTCACACGAGCCATCCCACTTGAGCCTGGTGTGAAAATGTCCCTGGATTATTTTGCCTACTTTTCAATTTAAAAATCTGGGTACACATAAATGCCTATCCTTGAGATTTTGTTCACTTTTCAGGTTAAAAATTTAGGTAAGGGCACTTAAATGTCTAGTATTGAGATACTATTCACTTTTCAAGATCAAAATCTAGGTAAGGGCACTTGCCTATCCTTGAGGCATTTTGATGTTAAAGCTCAACTTTGATATGCTATTGCAATTTTTGGATGGAAGGTGAATGCATTTTCTCTGTTTCCTTGGCTGAGTTCTAATATTTAAAAGCTTCATTTCTTATTTGAGATTGCTTTTTGCCGACAAGATTCCAGTGTAATTATCTGGTGTGTTTTACATCAATATGGAAAGGTAATAATGGAAGTTCTATTTTATGCATCCTTTATTTTTAATTGAAGGCTGATGAACATGAGGTTGAGGAACGACTGAAGAATCTCCAGGAGGAGGTGGATTTGGCTAATACAAGTCTTAAGAGGTTATTTGTTGATTGTTTCCTGTATTTTGTTATTCATAACTTGTTGACTCTTGCAACATATTTTTCTGAATTCTAACAAGAAGTTACTGTTTCAGATTGAAGGAAGAAGAGGAAGCTTTGAGTGAAAAGTTATCTATGGCAACAGATGCCGTCAGGAAAATTAATTTAGAGGTTTGTTTAATGTTTATAATATTTTCATTTGCACCATTTTGTGTTCATAATTTTGTTTGTTATTGTGATTTACCAACTTGATGTTGTAGATCGAAGAGAACGAAAAAAAGTATCGTGACATTTGTGATCACATCCGTGAACTTCAGCGACACAGAAGTAACAAGGTCTGTTATAAAATGGACTGATCTTTCTGTTAATACTTGACTTTGACATATAACCTACATCTCACCACTTGCAATGTACGGAGGTGCGCGCCCATGGGTGCATTTGTGCATACTTCCTACCTCTTATGTTGTGCATACTTCCTACCTCTTATGTGTAAAGATATTGGGTTACATACACATGCATGCAGGCTTTTCTTGGTATGCTTGCATCAATAGAAGCATACTACCTTTTCTTGTTAATGTTCCGTTGTTGGCAGGTAACTGCTTTTGGGGGAGAGAGAGTGATCAGTCTTCTGCGTGCTATTGAGAGGCACCATAGAAAATTCAAAAGGCCCCCTATTGGTCCTATTGGGGCTCATGTGGTGAGTATTGGAACTGATTTCAAGTTTTCTTCATGTTGTTCAGTAAGTGTAAAACAGTGTTTTGAATAGCGCTTGTAGCTTGTAGCGTAAATCCTACAGGGGTACGCTACAGGTAGAGGTGTACACCGAGTCGAGACCCCAGCTCGAACTCGGCTCTGCTTGATTCGGTTAGCAGCACGGGCCAGTTCGAGCCGAGTTCGCCTCTGCAGCGTTTTCACAAACACATGGACTGCACCTTCAAAATCTCATTGTTTTACATACAACAGCAATGGTTTTACAGGTATTTTATCAAACACCTTCTAAGCAACATAAAAATCAAGAAAAAAAAGGGTATTTGTTTCATATACATACCTTCCTTACCACCAGCCACACTTCGTTGAGTCATTTCATCAAACACTTGGTGAGCAACATCAATGTCAAAGTAACCGAGTCACCGAATTGGTCCGATCTGAGTTCGATTTGAGTTGGGTTCGATTCGAGTCGAGTTGAGCTGGGGCCAGCTCGAACTCATTTTCGAGCTCAAAAAATCAGCTTGACTCGACTTGAACTCAGCTTCGAACCGAGTCGAATCGAGCTTTTTCGAGTTGAGCCAAGCGAGCTAACCGAGCTAGCTCGGTTCATGTACACCCCTAGCTACAGGGGTCGTAGTGTACACTACAGCTACATAGCATGTACTGTATGTAGCGGACACTACACTATTTTTAATTTTAGTTTTCTTAAACTGTAATTTTTAGTTTTTTAGTAAAATGATGATGACCCATTCTTTTCACATGTGGCAATGATGTTAAGCTATCCAGACCATCGAAATAGTGGGTCCCATTGTAGAAGAATATTTCTACTTTTGATGATCTATTAGATGATGAAGATAACCTTTTTGAGGAATGTGACATTAGTAGTTTTTACCTAATTCTCTTAACTTGTTGGATTTTGATCTCTTTTCATACTTGTGACTTGTGGTTTCAATTAGACATTATTAGCTAAAGTGGTTTGCCTAGAAAGTTGTTGATGTGATAATGATTTGATTTGATTTATATATGGATTGGCTTTTGCTAAATGATAATTAATAATTTGTTTGAACATGCTTATACTTGAAAAAATAACTAATTTTTAGGGATACACACACACACACACACACCCACACACACCGAAACACTCACTTGCGAACCAGTTCGTACGTACTACATACGAACTTTTTTGAGAACTCACCATATCTGATTAGTCTTGAAAATCTGAACGGTCCACATGAAGCAGAACCTCATGAAACCCCCTGGTACAAAATTTTACTTTGATCCAAAACTTTGGTGGGCCATGAAAAATGCAAATAGTTTCTTCCCTTGATTTGAATTTCTCTTTGCTATGGCCCACCAGAATCTTAGATCAGGGTGAAAATTCACACCCTAAGGTTTGATGGGATTCCGCATCTTATGGACCGTTCGGATTCGACACCCATGACACGTGTGCAAAGGTGCGTAGGTGAGCATGCCTCTATATATATATATATATTCCTTACTATTATCATTTTAATTTTTTAATTTTTTGAAATTAAAACATAGAAGTATTGTGTAGCTTACGTTATACACTATGCTACTTACGCTACACGCTATAGATGGCTGAACGCTAGATAACACAGTACTGCTATTTAAAACACTGGTATAAAAGGGTGAGAGTGTTGAGCTTCATGTAATTGTCCATTTAGAGATGTATTCTGTTCACATTGTCGTATAATTAGTTTTGTAATCCATTCGATGATGTAAAATGGAAATTGTTTTAATGACACAAGCTTTTGGAGCATGTAAAATCTAGATCTAGTAGAGTTGACTGGTTGATTCGGCCAATGAGTTTACTCACCTTGTCCTTATGAATTTTGGTTTATTTTCAAGGAGGTCCTGGACATCTTTCCTGGGGCCTCTGGAATCTGGATTCAATCAAGTCTTCCATGATTCATCTGATTTATTCAGGAGTGTTGACACGTCAAAGTTCCCCCCCCCCCCCCTCTCTCTCTCTCTCTCATTTCCTTGTTGTTACATGCTAGATCTTCTGATGAACATACCATTTAATAATTGGCCTCACTCATAGCTACCAGGTAGCTTAGTATGTGGTACAGTTACGTGGTACGCTACCTGTCCAAGGATTCTGGCGTGCTAGGGTGGGATAAGTATACTATACCATAATATAATATAATATAATGTAATCTACAAGTAAATGTAATGTAATAAGATATGATATGAAATAAATATCACCTATGCACCTTCACACTGACTACTCTACCCATGTTCCGTTGGTCGGCTTGTTCTACCAATTGGTACTGGAAAGTACCATGTACCAGTATGAATGTGCTTGGCACAGTTATTTTATTTTATTGAAAGATGAAATTTATTAAAGCCAAAGGCAGGAGGAACAAGAAAAGCAAACAAAACAAAATAAGAGAAAGAAAATAGAACCTAAGAACTACCCATCAGGGAGCCCACTTTCTGATATACAAGGCAGCCTTCTTGAAAACAGCAGCAGCAGATCACCCACAATCACGGAAACAGTGGCTATTTCTTTCCAGCCACAATGGCAAAAAAAAAAAAAGAAGGACTGCCAGCAAGGCTACTCTCCATTTCTTCCTTCTGAAGAGACCACCGCAGACTGCATGCCAGGATCGAAAGAGAGCTTCGAGCGAAGAGGGCATCACCCAACTAACCTCGGCTGACCTGATGATTCCAGACCACACTATGTGAGGGAAAGGATAGTGAATAAACATGTGGTTGATAGATTCCTCCGCTTGAAGACACATCGGGCACACAGTATAACTGTTGTTTTGGTGAACCTGACACCCATGGCCATACTTGTTTGGTTGTTTTCACATGCACACACATGCCCCAAACTGCTGGGACAAGGCTTATGATGCTGGTGGTGGTGATGATGATGATGAGGGCACACGGACACAATTTCTTTTGGTTTCTTTGATTCTTTCCATATAATTCTCCTTAAAACCATGTCTTTTTTCACGTATTAAATTCTTCATTGCATGAGTGGTTGACAAATTTAAATCTTGTTCTTTCCTCTGTGGGATGGTTGCCCGTACTCACTTTGGCTGGGCCTAAGTTCCACTTGTACGGTTGTCAGCTATAACTATAGTATTGTTTTGTAACCTAGCATGAAACAAACAATGCTTGATGATATGATTTAAACTCAACTTTCTCAGGGATAGTACTATATAAGTTGGGGAAATATCAATTTGTATATGAATTTATGGTCCAATCTTCTTAAGAAACCAGTGGGCTCTTTTGAATATTGGGGAGTGAGCTCCCTGAGGTTTGTTTGGGGTTTGAGTCTGGGTTGCTTGTATTTCAGAGAGTTGGCTCTCTGTTGGCCTTTTGTTTTCTGGTCTGTTTTTCCTTCTCCTTTTCTGTTTTTTGTTGTTTTTCTTTTTCTTTTGGCCTCTGGACCTTGATTCAACAACCCCCCCCCAAAAAAAAAAAAAAAAAAAAAAGAAGAAGAAGAAAAAAAGAAAGTAGTGGTATTCCCTAAAATCTGATTCTCAAAAGAAGTATTCCCCAAAACCTGCACTTTTATGCCAGAGATATGTAAATGCTTGCTTATTGTCAACCATCGAGATAATACAATTGTGCATGAAGTGACCTATCTGTTTCATTTCCAGCATGGATGAATTTGGTTGAATGGATATTGCTTGTATAACATAGGTTGCAGCTTTGTTGCGGTTATTTGGTTTTGTTATGTATTGTTTTATCTAATGATTCATCATTAAATAAGAACTCGTGTAGTTGATGTCACAAATAAGTGTAGTAATATCTTGTAGTTACAGGCTAACAAGGAATTATGGCTATACTTGTCTAATGCAGACATTGGTTAATGGTGATATATGGGCACTGGCAGTTGAAAGTGCCATTGGAAAATTATTAAACGCTTTTATCGTGACGGATCAGAAGGATGCTCTTCTTTTACGACAATGTTCTAGGGAAGCAAACTGCCAACATCTTCAGATTATAATATATGATTTTTCCAGACCAAAGTAAGAGGATGCATGTATTCCAAAACATATAGCATGAAGCATCTGTGTTGACCTTTTTGGGTGCATGTCAAGTTGACTGTTTGTTTATTTTTTAATCTTGACATTGTGATTTAAATGCAGGTTGAATATCCCTAATCACATGCTGCCTCATACTGATCATCCAACTATCCTTTCTGTTTTACATGCCGATAATCCCACCGTAGTGAATGTCTTGGTGGATCAGGTTTGTGTATTTACAGCTTTAGCCATAAATAATCTTTTGTGCTCATGTCTTTAATTATCTAGCTTCTGTTCGATACAACTTATATTTAGTGGCCGTTATTTCCTTCATATGAAGTTTGTACAGAATTTTTATTTATTTATTTATTTTTAAATGGTGAAACTCAACAGTTTTATGAAATTACAACCGGCATAACCATTGGCCAAATGTGCATAAATTGATTTATTTTTCAAACTTGAGGGAAAACCAAATGATCTTCTTTTTGAACTTTCTCCATGTTTTTCGTTGATTTATAATGAGAATTTTCTTAAGAAAAAGAAAAGCTACCATCCCAACACAACTATTATAGATAGCTGTACATGAGCCAAACCAAGTTGAGCTTGGCCTAGCTCGGCTTGGCTTGGCCAGCAGGCTACCCCAACTCGAGCTCAGCTCGACTCAGTCCTCGAGCATGATAGGCTAGCTCGGCTTGGCTCGGTCAGCAGTTCGGGCCAGCTCGAGCCGAGCTTGAGCTCGATCTTTCGAGCCAAGTTCCAGTTCGAGCCTACGAGCTGAGTTCGAGTTTAGGTTTTAGGGTTTTTAATATATATTGTAATATATAAAATATAAAATATATAATATAATTTATTTAAATATATAAATATTTACTAAATATTTATATTAAGTGAACCTGATTCGAGTCGAACCGAGTCAAGTTTGATTCAAGTTCTGAGCTGAGTCGAGTCCAGCTCGGTCTAGCTCGGACTCGGTTTGAAATTTTTTTGAGCTAAAAATATCAGCTTAACTCGGCTTGAGCCCAGTTTCGCCGAGTCGAGCCAAGTGAGTTAACCGAGCTAACTCGGTTCGTGTACAACTCTAACAACCGTGTTGAAGGAAATTTCTCTTCTTCTGTCTATGTTAGTGATTGTGTTCATGGAAGTGTCAGAAATATGCTAAAGCTGATTTCAATATACTTTATTTTTTAGTGTTTTTGGTTGACTGTGTGGAATGTTGTGCTCGGGCATGGCTTGAAATCCTTTGCCATATATCATTTGGTTGACTGTGTGGAATGTTGTTTTTTTGGTTGCTTGTTGGATGAAAAGACAAGGTCTAAAGTTTTGGAGAGATGGGAAATGCTTGCGATGACGATTGGACTCTCGTGCAAAAGAAGAAACTCCCCCGAGTGAGAGATTTGTTATGGTATTAACAAAGTTTGTATCACTTCTTTTGTTGAATGTTTCCCTGAAGAGTGGAAGGTGGATTTCTCTTACTTTGTGAATCATGGCAAGGTGTTGGAGGTAGTTATTCCTCTTTGGCAACATTCATTGGATATCGAGGGCTTTGCATATGTGTGATCCAACATGAAATATGAGGCTAAAAAGGCCATTGACATGCTTAATGGCATGGGGCCTTTTGGGAGGAGGATGAGAGTTCACTTATCGAAATATGAGCTAGAGGCCCTTCGATTCCCACATAGTAAGCTTGTACTAGAGACCCAAGGTCATGAGTTTGGGCCACTGAAAGTCCAGAAGCACAATCTTGCAATGGTTAATGTCAATCAGAAGGGCAACATGCCAAATAAAGTCCAGAAGCACAGCCCTCCCATGGTTAATGTTGATCTAAAGGGTGGTGAGCTGAACAAGTCTAGACACAATCTTCCACGGTTAATGTTGTACAATTTTTGTGATGGACGGATGGTTGGTGGTTGGTTACGTGATATGGTGGATGGTTTTTATTTATTGTGGTTGAGACGTGGGAACATTGTGACAGTTTAGAGTCCTTTTGAAAAAGTCTGCCTTTCTTCATTGACAATTGCCCATTATATAGGTAGATTACAAGCTATTTAGGGAAGAAATACAAGCTGATCTTCAGCCCCTACCATATATACATCTATCTAAATATTTGTCATGACTAATATATCTTAATTAATGAAGGAATAAATGGTCATAAATGATATCTTAATTAATATATTGGTATATTGCATAAATTGTCATAAATCAGATGAAAAGATACATAGGTCATATAAAGTTTTGTAGATAAGTCAGAATCTGTTTGTAGATATTTAGCAGGAGATATTAGTGCAATAATGAATGCATTTGAATCTGAATCAAAGTTGTAAATCCAGAATCAGAAGTCAGAATCAGTAAATCAGAATCAGAAGTAGCATGTGTAGATTGATATTTCCTTTGACATTGAATTTTGAGATTTCCAAAATATTTGTTTACATTGGTAAGAGAAGCAGCATTGTTTGTCATATGATGGGAAGCCCCGGAATCAAAGTACCAAGGAGATGATGTAGTGAAGGGTTTCTGAGAGTCCTAAAGCTGAAAATTGAATGATCATTTGTTGAATCATGTCGGGAAGTCACGGGTTGGACTGAAACGGGAGGGCAGAGCAGGAGCGAGAGCACTTTGTGTTGTATTCACCAAACTCTAGAAGAGCCGGCGAGACGATATACTTTGTGAGTTGGGCATTCCTTGATGATATGGGCAAGGTGAACGGTGCTCATATCCCTCGCTTCGTGGCTCGCCTTGTGCTTTGCATAGGCTACGAGTGAAGATGTAGATCGTCGTTGTTCCATGGTGGTTTGAGTGAGAAGGCTTGTTCCTCGCGAAGAAGATCATTTAGGCATGTATCCAAGGAGGGACAGATTTGTTCATAAGATTGATCCGGTGCCTTCAAATCAACCTTAGTTTCATTAGAAATTGGTCCTCTCGAAGTTTCATATTGAGCTAAGACCTTCGGATGGTAAGTCGGCATAAACTATATTAGTGTATTGACAAAGATTAGTGAATCTAGAGTAAAAATAATGAAAGCTATCCTGTTGAGGGCCAATTCATGTTGGGACGAGCGGTGTTTTGGATGAGAGTTCACGGGTATGTATCGAGAAGATCGAAGGTTCAAATGATGGGTTCAAGATCCCAAAATCCATGCCATAACTTGTGCGCCCTTGATTCCCACTTGGCGTGTCGGTCATTGTCTTTGTCTTTGTACTAGAGCCATCAACATGTCCCCCAAGGTCGAAATGAGTTCTTGCCATTGAAACGAATCAAAGAAACATCGGACTTATCGGAAGACATGAGGTCCAGAACTAGAACAAGAATAACCGAGACTAAGAAACTTGAGAGCACGAGACAATGGTTAATGCTCACCATCAGATTTAGAGTCCTTTTGAAAAAGGCCTTTCTTCATTGACATTGCCAAATAAAGCTATTTAGGGAAGAAATACAAATTTGATCACAGCCCTCCCATGGTTAATGTTAATTAATGAAGGAATCTAAAAGGGTGGTATATCTTAATTAATATATCCTGTATAAGTCTAGACACAATCTTCCACGTATATAATCTGTTGTACAATATCAATTTGTGATGGACGGATGGATATTTGGTGGTTGGTTACGTGATAAATGGTGGATGGTTTTTATTTATTGTGGTAAATCTGTAAATTGAGACGTGTAGGTTGATATTTCCTTTGACACATTGCACACTAGTCAATTCAAACCTCAATAATAAATGACATTTATAGTGTAACTATTGCCACGAGCAATGTTATGGTGGTGTCTTTCATATAAAGCACCACCTTGCTCATAGAAGAAAGAGTGTTACACAATGCACCCAAAACCTAGAGGTAGTTCAAGTTTCAAACTATCGTCAAAGGAATAGTTGATAACAAAGAGAAGGGTATGAAACTTTGTTTGAAGCATGTGATGGTTTGGGTTTTTAGTTTTATGACAAGCCATCAAAGGAATAGTTGATAACAAAGAGAAGGGTATGAAACTTTGTTTGAAGCGTGTGATGGTTCGGGATTTTATTTTTATGATAAGTTGTCAATTGAAGAAGATGAATGAAAAATCCAACTAATGGAAGCAAGCCCCATGGATGAGTATACCCCAAAAGAATGCAAATGGGGCCATAGAAAAAAAAAAAAAACATTAAATTCTGTTTGGGGGGGAAGTAGAGAAGTTTGTTTAGACATTGCAAGATCTTTTTGTGCAAATCTACACATTCAATTTCGTGAGAAGTTTACTTTTTACACCTATAAGTTAATTAATTGCGAGGTTTGGTCATGGACTGAAAGCTACCATTATACCACTAGATGAGAAATCCACTTTTACGATGGTGGTGCAGTACGTTGGGCAAATTGAGAGTATAAGAATGAATGAGAGGAGTGCACTGTTATGCCTCATGGTTGGATGGATGGAAAGAATTGTTTAGTTACAACTTGCAAATTCTTTTAGTAAACAGTTTTTCTTGGATGGCTATTTTGAAGTGTTGATATGTTGGACATTGTTAAATGCTGACAATTTCTATGATGTTAGATTCAATTGTAAAGGAAGTTGGAGAAGACAACATCATGCACGCCATTATTGACAATGTCCCTCATATGTGAAGGGCAAAAAGATCTTGATGGAAAGAAGTAATTTATCTGGGCCCAGTGCATGGCATATTGCATTGATTTGATGTTGGAAGAGTTAGGAAAAGAAGAGTTGAAGTCCACATGATCTCGAAAGCTATAGTAACAGTAAATTTTATGTATGGGCATTAAATGGTCTTAAATATGATGTATAGGTTCACATTGGGTAAAGAGCTAATTTGCCTTGCTGTCATGTGATTTGCTATTCATTTCTTAACATTAGGAAGCATTTTGCCAAAAAATCAAAAGAAAGAAAAAAAAAGCTAGTTATCAGAACTATGTTTATACGGCAAGAATGGGTACTGCCATTGAAGAAACGAAAGCAATTATGGTCATGGTACTGTCTTTCAGAAAAAGGTTTTGGCAGTTTGTCGTGCATGCCATGCAAGTAGCCCGACCATCCTTGCATTATGCTATACGAATGAGGGGATGGATCGGGTGAAAAAAGAAATTGTTCGAAATTTTGGAGATTTGAAGAATGAAAATGAATTTGGAATGTCATCAATGAGAGTTGGAGTTGCCAACTTAACCAACTTTGCATATCATACCATATCATTTAAATCCTTGATTTCAGTATGATTACTTAGTTGAGGCCATGGATATGAATATTCGTATCATATCGGCTGATACGACCGTATCGTATCCATATCGGCACGAGCCGATACGCGATACAGGGTCGTATCAGCCCGATATGAAAAAAAATGACTCATATTGGCATGTATCGGCACTGATACGGGCCATATGACTGATATAGGCCAATACGCCCATAAAAGCCCAAATTTGACTTTTGATTTTTTATTTTGATTTTTTATTTTTTAAATTTTATTTTAATTCACTCATGTCTCCTCTTCTTTTTTCATTTAAATCATGGAATAAGTTTAAAAATTCATTTTAGGCTAGATCTAGACCTATTTTGGGATATAAAAACAAATGATTTAAATGGGATAAGACAATCGAAATGAAGGGAATTATTATGGGAAAATAGGAAAGAAGGGTAAACCTCCACTTTCTTAAAAAAAAAAATATTTTCATCTTCTTTTTCTTGTATTTCATTATAATGGGCCCTAGTTCACCAAATCATGTTTGACTTGTGTTCAATTAGGGCCCATTTAGTTGACCTTCAACAAGTCAAATTGACAGACACCATTCTAATCAAAGAATGGTTCGTTACACTGTCCAATACATGGTCAAACACACACACACACACACACACACACCCAAAAGATGGATACTTGGATATCTCATTTTTTCCTTATTTTTCTTATATGTATGTGTGTGTATGTGTGTGTGTGTGTGTGTGTGTGTATATATATATATATATATATATATATATATATATTTGCTTAAAAATTTTTTTGACTGATACGGGCCGATACAACCTCAATATTGATACACTACGCCGTATCGTATCAATTTTCCGCTGGGCCGATACGCTGACCAATACTGACATTCAGAACCATGGTCGAGGCTAACTTGGAAATCGAGATTGGTTTGTATAATTGCCTTAATGGGTGGGGCGAGGAAAGTAACCATATAAATTGATTTTTATAAATCCATAGGACATTTGTCATAAAATATATTTTATCGAAAGTATAGTTTTTATTATTAACTTTATTACAAACATATTTGTACTTTAAGCTATTTTGTGAGAGGATTGTGGTGATAGCTCACATGAATTGCAGCGAGTGGCAACTGGGATGTTTAGTTTGAAATCTAGTGCTTTGAGTTACAAGCAAAACTAGAGTGCTTCCTAGCAAGTTTGGAATTTATAATGCTCTTTCTATATTATGTTGGTTTACAAAATTTTATGTGACTTTTGTAGGTTCAAGAAGAAAGAAGGAATAGGCTTGAGCCAAGAAGCCTTAATGGCCTCGTTTTGTCAAATATAATTTGCACATTATAGTAAGAAAATTTAAGAAGAGATGCAAAATCTAGGTCTGATATGTTTATTGGATATTGACTTAGACGAAGAAAGAGGATCTAGCTCTGCCAACTAACCATATCTAGGTTTTGAGGATATGTTTGAAGAAGAAGAAAACATAGAAGTGCCACACTTCTAATATGCAGTATTCAACAATTAGGCCGTATGGGAGTGTTGTTACACGCCTCTCTTTTCCTTAAAACGACTTCATGTTGTTTGATGTGTATTAGGGCGGGCATGATGCGTTGTTTTAGCGCACTGGTCTCTGTGTTTAGTACTAGGTGTGGGCTACCTAACCACCCGACTGAATTTTGGAAAATGAAAATTCGGGATGAGAATGCGGACCAATTGGTTTGCCTGTTTTTGTGTCGGTTTTCCTTCATAAGGGGAGACTTTTGGGGTCTGTTTGATTTTTCAGCTCAATTGTAATTACCTTGTAAATGGGTAATAATTATTTACTTAGGTAATTACTGCATATTTCCCAATGCAAATAGTGACGGCCTACTTTTTTAACACTAAAAACGACTTCATGTTGTTTGATGTGTATTAGGGCGGGCATGATGCGTTGTTTTAGCGCACTGGTCTCTGTGTTTAGTACTAGGTGTGGGCTACCTAACCACCCGACTGAATTTTGGAAAATGAAAATTCGGGATGAGAATGCGGACCAATTGGTTTGCCTGTTTTTGTGTTAGTTTTCCTTCATAAGGGAAGACTTTTGGGGTCTGTTTGATTTTTCAGCTCAATTGTAATTACCTTGTAAATGGGTAATAATTATTTACTTAGGTAATTACTGCATATTTCCCAATGCAAATAGTGACAGCCTACTTTTTTAACACTAAAATCAAGAAATTTGCAACATAATTGTGGGGCTCACCGTGATGTATGTGGCTTATCCACATCGCCCATTCGTTATGCCAGCTGAATTTAGGGCATGAGCCCAAAAATGAGGTAGATCCAAAGCTCAAGTGGACCACACCATAGGAAACCGTGGGAATTGAATGCCTACCGTAAAAAACTTCTTGGGGCCCCTAGAAGTTTTGGATCAAGCTGATATGTGTTTTCCCGTTATCCATGTCTGTGTGACCTTATAAATCAGTTAGATGACAAATAAACCTCAATGTGGGCTCAGTGAAGGAAACAACTTTCTATGGTGTATGAATTAAGGCCACCGTTTCCTTTCATGTGGGCCATTGAGCATTGGATCTGCCTCGTTTTTTGGCTCATGCCCCAAAATGTTATGATAAAACAGATTGACAACGCGGATATAAATAACATATACACCACGGTGTGCCCCATAGATTTAAGTAAATACTTTTGGACCGGTTTTCGAGGTGGAATTACTTACCCATTTTCAAACCAGGTGAAAAAAGTAATAATTACTTCTTTACCAGGGATTTGCATGGAACATGGAAAATCAAACAGGCCCTTGGGTCCCTCATTCTCAATGCAAGCTAGCACGTCACTTGTGTCTAATGAGGTGGCTACCTATTTTACGGGTGAATATAGGTGATGTAGGACACATGATTTAATGCTAGCATGCAACGTGGAGATTACGAAAGAGTCCATAAAGTAATTCAATTAACAAAAGATGCTAACCCACCAAGTAATTAAGAGTAAATAATATGAAATAAAATCTGATTTAATCTAAATCACATGCTCGCGTGCTAAGAAAACATATAAATCAATTAAAACTAGGCTGATGGAAGGATAAAATTTTCAATTTAGCATAGGCACGTTCTACAATCAAGGGACATATTTGTAGGTTTTATGATTAGGGTTAGGAAGGGGAAAATTTGAAAATTAGAAAATTAGGGTTCATAGAAATTGTGGATTTTGGAAATAGGGTTTTTAGAAATGGGGATTTAGGGTTTAGGGCAGGGTTATTGATGTGGAATTAAGGGATTTTGATGTGGGAAGAAATGAGAAATAAAAGGATTGAGCGGTCGTCCATACGGTCAGCCTAGGGGCTTGCACGTGTAGGTTGTTGGCTAGGGTTTTTGGTCCTCAATGGTTGATTTTGGTTGGGGTTGAAGTTGGATAACCAAAAGTTGAAGAAAAAGATGATTTGGATGGTCTTGGATAGGAATGGAAGAAGATAGATAAAGTTTTTGGGAAAATATTTCTTTTGGATAGAAAGGAAGAGAGAAGGAAGATGATAGATGGAAGCCTCACACATTCGTTGAATGGAGAATGGAATCACACCACACTCAAGCTCCAAATTACATGGAGTATTCTTCAAATCACATGAAGAAGATAAAACACAAATCTTTTTTTCACAATAATGTCACTGGGGCTTCACACACCCATCTCTCTTTTATAGTCTCAGAAAAGACCTTTTACAAAAAGACACTCTCAAATAAGATTCTCAACATAAAGACATTTAATAAATTAAAAGTTATTCCTAACTCCTAATCTCAACACAAATATAAGGTATACCAAAAATGACAAGTATGTAAACAATTTAAACAACTAAACTATTTTGTGGCCTATGAGGGTCTACGATCAAGATGTCCGTTGATGATGATTTAACGGTCCAATGTGTCCATCAAGCTCCTATATACAGTCCACGTGCATCTTCCCAATGTTGGGTCTTCAAAGATGCATGAACATGTACGTGGGGTCTTCAACGTGGCTAGGAATGTGAATGGGGCCAAGTGGGTCCTATGTAATGGTCATCTAGCAACAAGGAGACTGGCTCAACCCTCCTCTGGTATGATGCTCGGATGTCTTCATCAATAGGCTTAAATTAGAGCGTTTGAATGGTATTGCTATTGTGTTTCAAGCTTCAATTTCATTGGTATTTGTCTTATTCTCTATGCCATCCACTAGATTGACAAGTTGATGTTTGTTGCCAATAATAAAACTCAGGGTCCTTAGTTATATGCTCACTTTCCGGTCCTTCCTAAATTGAATCTTCCTATAACTCACTTTCCGGTCCTTCCTAAATTGAATCTTCCTTGGCCATCTTCGTTTGTTGCTACTTTTTTTGTTGAAAGATATTGATTTTATTGAGGCCACAAGGGCAAAAGAAACAAACAGAAACAAAAACCAAAGAGAAAAAGAAAAGAAAAGTTTATACATAGAAGATCACCCAACCATTAAGGTGCCCCATCCCTAATACACAAATTCACCCTTTCAATCACCCCTTTGGATTGAGTGCACCGGATTCCTCTTTGGATAGAGTGCTTTCTATTCTTGAAGTAACAATCATTTCTTTCTAACTAAAGATTCCAAATGACAGTGAGAAGAGCAATCCTCTCCCTTGAAGGGGCCTTTGCCTGGGCCAGCCGAGTGCCAAACTTGGAATAAAGAGTCCAAGGAGCTCAGCATCACCCGCAACATGCTGAAATGGTAAAGAATGATGCTCCAAACCTCCCACTAGGGCACTGTGAATGAATAAATGGTTCACCGATTTTGCATCCTTGAAGCAATTGAGGTAAACATTACGGAGCAAGATGCCCCTTTGTACAAGTTATTCACTATCAGGATCTTGCTTCCACCAGCTAACCATGCAAAGGAAGTCACCTTTGGGGGAGCAATATAGGAGCAAACTGTAGTGGTGGGATGGACAGAAGAATCTGAAATTAGAGGGAAGATCTCACTGACTGAAAAGAGGACAAACTCATCCCATCTTGGAGGAGAAAGATCTCCACCTCAAAGGTGCCTTCATCTGTTGCTACTTCATCATCATTTTTGCAAATGTCTTGCAGGCGTGCTTCTACACAGTCTTTTCCAGCCTTTGCTCTTTATCACTCTGAAGTTGCCTCAACTAGAAGGTTCTCTCTACCCACTCCTTTCTACCCATCCTCTTCCTAGCCCAAGATGCCAAACATCCCCTCCTTCATGGCCATGTTTGTAGCAAAGATGCAAAACTTTGTCATATTTCATATATAATTTTTTGCAATGCCCCTTCTGTCCAGTACCAATCCAAATATGACTAGTGTGTTTCCGCGAGAGATCCACTCTACACATACTCTAGCCACATAGGGCTGGCCCTTGCTTTAGTTGGATTGTACATTTGCAGTACTCAACCACAACAACCAGCAATTGCCTTCACATATCTAGACGGAAGAAGAGGGAAAGATATCCAGAAGGGGGCCATAGCTGATTCCTTCCTAAATCAAATTTTGGAGACTACTGAGAACAACTTACAAACTCCAACCCCGATTGACACCAAGTCTTGAAGCCATGATTGTGCAAAATCAGTCTCATTAGAGCACCACAAGAGAGCATTTTGGGAATTTAGGATCCCCACCATGATCTCTAATTTTAATCCCTAGAGTTTTTTGATGTGAGCTCGAATTATATTAACTAAAAGCCTCCCGCACTGCAAACTTGATGTAGGGACATGTGATGACCTAATCCTAAATGCATGTATAATCAGGTTAAAGAATGTTCAAATAAATACACAAATCAACTAAACGTTTCCAATCAAAGAGATTAGGTAAATTTCAACACAAAGATGAAGTTATTTTGTCAGGATCATGCCCCTTAGCGTAAAATCGCGTAAACAGTAAAAATGGAGGACCTAGGGATATGAGGATATCCTAGATCTAGCATAAGTCAGTCCACAGTCAAGTTTAGATCTGATTCTATTGACTAACCATCTCTTGACTAACCATCTCTCTTTTCTGTTCAAACTAGAAAGAGGATATCTAGATAGGAATGAAAGGGGTGAAGAATGAAGGGTTCGAGATGAAGAAAGTACAGGTCCTTTTGTTGTCAAAAGAAAAGGAGGATGATTCTTATATTTTTCCGTACCTCGACGATCTAGAAAGAAGGAAACCTGAAATCGGGGTGGAATCCTCAACACCCAATGGTCAATCCTGAAACCCTAATATCTTGAATAAAGAGGAAGAAAAGAGATGAATTTCTATTCATTCAATAATAATGAAACTATGGTTTCTCACAATGTACATATAAGCTATAGAAAAAGTAAAAGTGCACTAAAGCCCTTGAAAACAGGAAAAATAATCAAAAAGATGAAAAAATAAAGAAAGTGCAATAAAGCCCTTGAAACAAGAAAAAAGAACAAAAATGCCTAAAACTAAAACACCCATGGGGTAGGGTGTGAAATCCGACAGATGGATCTATGTTCAGGGTGCAGTCAGGCCACTCCTGCACTTGTAGCACGTCAGAAAATGGGTCCGACGGACCCAACGTTCATCTACATCAACTCCTTCGCTCCGGTACTCTGTCGGCGACGCCTCCTCTGATACACTCTAAAGGGTGCACCACTGATGTCTGCATCAAAACTGTGCTAGAAAACATCATTTCAAGGGCTCAATCAATCTCTGGACTTCTTTAGTGAAGAAGATGATCTTCTCTCCTTTGTGTGCACCAAGTTGTTTCTCACGTAATGGAATATCTGCCATTTTGAGTTTTTAGAAAGTACAATAGCAAATGAAATATTAGGTCTTCTTGATGATGGTGCCCCTTGAAGCCGCCATTGCTTTCTCTCCCTCAAGCATTCTTCCTGTAGACTACAATTTTCTAGTGACTATACCAATAAATACAGACATAAGCATCACACTCATCATTATTTATCAGAATATGGTCTATATTCACATGCATGCATTTGTCAAATTCTATTTACTATGAAGCATTATGTCTCTTATTTATCGAGTTGCTTAATTTCTCACCGAATGGTAAATGTTTGGCTCCCTCCCGGGGGGGGGGGGGGAGATATGGTGGATGTGCGCTGGGGTTCGCTCATTTATTCTATTTCCTTATTTTCGTAATATTATTTAATAAAGTAGTTTGTGGCTCATCATGTTAGTTCATCAAGTAAATTTCTAGTGTGTGATTTGTTAGTGCAATTTTTTTTTCATCATAGCAATCATGGAAAGCTCTTCAAGATGTCTCTTTTGAAGATATTTAGACTTGTCTTTCCTCTGCCTTTTCATGAATATGATGACCATTTTAGTTCATCTTAACCTTTGTTATGTGTCTTCTTCTTATGGTGTATTGATGCTCATCAAATGCTAGGAGTTGGCATATAATGCACAAGTAACTTGCTGATTTTGCAGGGTCATGCTGAGAGACAAGTGCTTGTCAGAGATTATGAAGTGGGAAAATCAGTTGTCTTTGAAAAAAGGATTACAAATCTCAAGGAGGTGTACACGTTGGAGGGCTATAGGATGTAAGTTGATTGATATGGAACTGTGGGCTTTATTCCATATCTTAGTCTCTCATTTTTGATAGAAAATTATCTAATTAAACAATACTACTATATGTTGTGCCGTGGTATCTTAAATGGAGAAATTAATGTGATGGATATCTCATTAACCATCATATGTGAAAACCTATGACAGCGCACTCACCGCGACATGTGACCATGAGAAAATTACAATTTTGTAAAGAACCTACGACAGTAGGATGTGGTGTGACAATATCTTTTCAATATCCATGAAATATGGGGGACTGACATAGGTATTTCATTATGTCAATAATGGGACCTGAGCATATACAAGTATCTGGTTATACCAGGTGAAAAGAATTGAATGCTTTAGGTAAACATCATTTAGGAGTGACATTTGAAGAAGTCTTCATGATTGAGAAAGTGCAGAAGCTGTAAAGATGATAGGCATGCAGGTGTGTTGGGGACAAGGTTCTGAATATTGCTATTAGGAGGGTGTATCGGTTGGGCCCAAAAACAATAGAATATAGGGCTTATTGTACTGTATTGAACCTGTATCAGCATGGATTTTCTTTTACAAAAAATTATGTGGAAAAATATATTAAGAGAGGAAAAAAATGGGAAACATAAAAATCTACATTCCACATGTATTCAATGGTGTATCAGACCATTCTTTGTAGGAATATTGTCTATCAGTCTTACTTAATACTGTTTTAGTCGTTGACCTCTAAATTTGGTGTTGAAGTATGTGGAAATTGGAAATTCTTAATTTTGGATGATTCTTATTAATTGATGCTATCAACTATTTGTATAGACTGTAGAGTCACTACCACCAAGGTCGAGCCGTCCCAGTACTGTCAATCTATCATCCTCATGTATAAATCATTTGACTGCATGCTCAATACTTGATATTTAGGATCTATTAAAACCTAAAACACACAGGCCGTGTGTATGTGTACAAAGAATTTAACTAAAGTAATCAGATACGAGAACAATCGTTACTACCAAGTAATCAAGATCTGCCAAATATAATCAGTAAATAGACGCTTTACTAATTAGGTAATGTTTTTGTAATGAAAAGATAACTTAAATAATAATTTTATAATAAAAACGAAATAGAAAAAATAGTTAAAAATATCATACATGCTTTTGCCAACCTCAATTAGTTGGGCTAAGGCATAGATGATGAATTGATGATGGTGATGAATAAATACATGCTTTTGTACTAATTTTATAATGAAAAAATAAACAAGAAAAAGTACAGAATAATCAATAACTACTTCTTTCAATATAGTGATGGATTATGTGTTACAATACCAAAATAGGCATATGTGAATTCATTTAATTACAGAATGAACTAAAAATAAAAACAAGAGAAAAAAATTGCCGAAGTTGGGGGATTGATCTCATACATGCTCAGATATAGGTTTGATTTAGTTGAAGCACTCATTTCCCTGGAGAGATTTTAAGGGAAAAATGGATGAATAGTAACCAGCACCCAAAACGCCTAAAAATGCTAAAAATGCCCCAAAACAACTAAATTTTCTTTAATCTTTAGATCTGGAACACAAACAACTAATTCATGCATCATCTGAAAAAAGCATAAGCAATAATTGGTAAAAGTCGGTAAAATGGTTAAAAATGTGAAAAAAATGGTAAATCAACAAAATAGGCCCTAATGGAGCACAAGTTGAGTATGATTCAGTGGATTTGTGCCCATTGTGTTGCAACAAAAAGGATGAAACACAAGATTGATGGCGTACCCCATTATTAATTTTCCCCAAAATGGATCACACTGCTTCAATTCATTGAATCCCGCTCAATACTTCTGCTGTTGTTGATTGCATTAAATTCTCCTAAAAAAAAATAAAAAAAATCTAAATCTTGTACTGTGTGGTGATTAATCCATGATGTGTGGTAATAGGTTCTCTAGAGGTTCTGTTCAGACTGTTCTGCCTCCAAACAAGAGGATTAGGACGGGACGACTGTGCAGTTCGATCGATGATCAAATTAATGGCTTTGAGAAGGATGCTTCAAAAGCACAGGAACTCGTTTTTGTAGGCAAGGGAAGGAAAAGGGATGCGGAGGAAGTTTGCCGGGATCTTCGAGACAAATTACAAAATATAAAGGTAATAATTACTGGTTCTGCCATACGTCTAGTCATTAATTTTCTTACGGTTCCATGTGTTTTGTTTCAGAAGCGGCGTCCAAATACAGAGAGGGATTTGATGTCTAAGGAGATGACATTGTCTGATCTTAAGAACTCCTATGCTGCCATGGCAAGTTCTCCCCTGGCACCGAATGTTGATGAGCTATGTCAAGAAATCTTGGTGGGTTCTCAAATACTCAGTGTCTTTATTCTCTACTAGTTCCACTCTGGTTCATGTTTCAAATACTCCCTTGTCCTTTCATCTCATTTGTTTTCAATGTCGTCTAGCAAGTGCAAGAAGAAATACAAGAGAAGGAAATTTTATTAGAGAAGTTTAGAGTAAGGATGACAGAGGCAGAAGTAAAGGCCAATGATCTTAAAATATCGTTTGAAAATCTATGTGGTATGCAAGTAAAGGTTTTATATCCCTTTTTTCCCTTAATACTTTATGTAGCTTTTGTTGCATGTCTGTTTTCTTATATCTTGCCATTCATCTACTTGTTATGATGGAATTTCATTGTTTTCATTTGAAACCATGACAACTGTGTTTGCTCTTGCATATCAGCACAAGGTTTTACATATTTATGGTTACATGCTGGTTCCCTACTCAAATTCACACGTCCTAAGTTTACCGTTGATCTTTGTTTTTGCAAATGAAAAATGCAGACTCTGCAAAAGGGGAAGTTGAGGCCTTTGAGGAAGCTGAAAGGAAGTTATTATTGATCGAAGAAGAACTGCATTCTGCAGAAAATGTATATCTGCTTGCTTTCTCAGTTTAGTTGCTGCAATTTTCTTGACATTTGTCAATTTCTAAAATCTGAGCACTTAAATCTCAGGAGAAGGCTCATTATGAAGGGGTCATGCAGAAGAAGGTTTTTCCTGATATCAAAGCTGCAGAAGCAGCCTATGAGGAGCTCCAACATAATCGTCAGGTACAGGTTATTTTCCAAGATATGCGTAGGTGCATGATAGCATCAGTCAGTATTTTATTGTCATTGGATGTTTGTGGCTTTGTTATTTGGTGATCTGATTATTGGTGGTTTTTTAACCTCTTATAATAGCTGATTGATGGATCCATTCAGTCTCAACAAGCAGTCTTTTACCCTCATGTTTAATGTGCATTGCATATACACTTAAATGGATGCTATGTTTGTGTTGTTGCTGTTCATTACTCGAATTTAAGTTTGAGAGCTGTACTTCTGCAGACAAAGTCAATTCTTTTGGCACAAGAGATCATTCTGCTCTTCTGGTGTTCCAGCTTGCTTGTACATTATAAACTCCAGTTGACTTCTGTCGTTGTGGCTGAGGGGCAGCTCTCATCATTCTGTTGACTGATGTCGAAGCTCATCTGTTTCTATTCTGATACGTATGATATCGTCTTTTCTGCATACCCTCCTGGAAGTCTCCATACTGTCATCCTTACAGATGGAATGCTGTTTCCATGTCAAAGACTTCTTGACATGCCTATTCAAAATTTACAGAAATCTTTTTTTTTTTTTTTGAAGCGTAATAGTAACTGTTTTTTTTTATTGAGAAGCTGCAATGACAATGGTCAAAGCAGAAAAACACATCCTCAACTGATAATCAGATTACAACCTAGAATCACAACCCAAACATAGATGATATTTCATAAAGATTTACATCAACATCCCCTGACCAGCCGGCTTTTGAGTCCATTACGTCTCTTTTTGATTGCCATGCTATCTCTTCCCATGATTGACGCTTATTACAGAAATATCGATTATTGCGTTCTCTCCAAATATTCCATAGGACTGCTAACAAGATGAGACACCATGTTGGAACCAAAGCCTGCGAAATAGGGCTTCCATGCCACACCTAAAATAACTCGGTGACTGATTGAGGCATAGCCCACTGAGAACCAAATGCTTGTAGGAACATGTGCCATAAATGTTACACAAATGAGTAATGAATAAAGATGCGATCTATAGACTCTGCATTGCTCATACACAATACACAAATGTTGGGAAGGACCATCGATCTTTTCTGGAGATTGTCTCTAGTTAAGATTCTGTTCTGACTGACTGGCCAAACAGAAGATGCCACCTTAGGGGGTGCCCCATAGAACCAGAATGCATGTAAAAACTCTGATGAGCTCAAAGTCAATGGTTCCTTAAGCATCATATAGAAGGACCTGGCTGAAAATCTTCCATTCGGTGACCTCTTCCATACCTATTGATCTTGGAGAGTTGGAGAAGGATGAATGTTGTGGAGCCGCCCTAGAAGTTTTGCTAGATCTGTTGCCTCATCGTCTGTTAAGGCTCTTCGACATGGGGGACACCAGGCTTCTCTGCTGTTTGTATTGGAGAAACAATTGGCAATTGAGAGATTTCTAGAAGTATATACTTTTGTGTGTAGAATTGATTTTTTAAAATTAATCAATGACTCTAATATGCATGACAAGAGTTGCTAGGGAAAAAAGAATACACAAATTTAGTAATTCAAAACAACTAAACCCATATGGTATGAAAGGATGTGAGAAGGGTTTTTTTAGGATTTCAAAGGGCATTAGGTAATTTGGTCAAGCTGGGTCTTAAACAAGTTCTGTTCTCTCCATAAAGAGGGCTAGACTCTTATGATAGTTCCCACCAATTTGAACAAGATGTTGAATCCTCTCCTCACACGTGTGTACGGCTACCACCCCAACCAAATTGTGAGGCAAATCATGCCTAAAAAATTATGCTGATCAAGCAATCCTAACTATTCAATTGATGGCTACGAAGTGGATGGTTAGAAGTAAAATAATGAGAGGTTGAAATTTCGAGGGCAAAATCAGATGATAGTAATTTTAAGCTATGCTCACTCCATCCACAATTGTTCAATGATTTGGATGGTCTGGATTGCTGTACAACTATGCCATGTGTATGGTTAAAGAGCAACGAACTATCATAGAAGTATAGCGTGGCCTAAGAAACCTATTCTTTTACAACAGCTTCCCCTCCCTTCTTTCCACGACTTGAATACCTTCTCTCATCAGTCTCCATGTGCATTTCTCATTCTGGTTTTACTAGTTTCTTTTAATAAACAGTCGTGTCATCTTAATGGGCTAGACTCCTACATTACTTTTGCACAACTTTGAAAATGGTGGTGATTCAACCTCATGTGGTATTGTTGTACAGCTATCTGAACCATCCAAATTGTGATTTCCATTGTGGATGGGTAATATCTCTAAAATCACACTGATGAAGCAATCCTAACCATCCAATTAATGGCTATCAAATGGGTGGTTAAAATTAAAATAGCGAGTGGTGAAAATTCAAAAGGAAAATGAATATGAGATGATTAATATTATCTTCTCAAAATAATTGTTCGGTTATGCTCCATCAAACAGCAGGGTCAACAAATTGAATGGTCTGGATTTTTGTACAACTATGCCATGGCCATGTGTCCAGTTGAAGAGTCACCACCTGTTTTTAACTGGTTAAACTAACATAGGAGTCTAACCCTATCTTAAACACTGGTTGCCACTTTCTGGTTACAGTTACAGCTTGTATGCTCTCTGAAAAAGGAAGTGGTTTCCTTGATTTATTATTATTATTTTTAGCTTTGATGAATAAGAATTCCAATGATAGTCATCTATCCACTCAACTTCTCATTGTGATTATTATATCTTTAATGAAAATGCAGGAGAGCCACAAGAAGGCTTCGATTATTTGTCCCGAGAGTGAGGTGGAAGATTTAGGTGGCTGTGCTGGGAGCACCCCGGAACAACTTAGTGCCCAAGTAAAAAGACTAAATCAGAGACTGCAAAATGAGAGCCAGAGGTCAGCAAGTGCAGGATCTCTTTTATCATTATTTTCCAAACTAGCAGAAAGTTAAATTAATTGAAGGAGCTTTCTTTGCAGATATCCTGAATCTATTGATGATCTCAGACTAATGTATGAGAAAAAAGAGCAAAGGATTAAAAGAAAGCAGCAAACATATGAAGCCTTTCGCAACAAGCTGAATGTAAGTTCCATTCTCATTGTTTGGAAACAATGTTGATAGAGGTGACTGTTAAATGATGTATATAAGGGTAATTTTGTCATTGATTAGTGTATACAGAAGGTAATTAAGGGTAGTTTATTCATTTTGATGAATGACAAAAGATTTTATTGAAAAAGACACAAAACAATTGAACAATAACAGAGCTGAAAAGAGAACACCCATAATAGGGGCCTGTACGCTATAAATTAGACAACCAACCCCCCCACCCCCCCCCCCCAACCAAAAACAAAAGTTCTCTACCTCATATGAGAGACCAGAAGGATATTATGACACACTCTTTAGGCACTGCATTTGCTCTGTGATTGCCTGATCTCATCATGGTGTTCCGTATCCGTTACGATACGGTCTTAAAGGCCGATACGTATAGTATAGGTAATTGCCATGACCGTCATGCGATATGGGGGTAAATCGGGGCAGTTGATTTCTTGGGGCCGTTACGTGGCTTAATGACCGTTACCCTTATAACAGTTGAAAAAAAGGCCACTTTTTTCTATTTAAATTCATTTTGTCCCCATTTTTCTACTTTTCTTATTCCAAAAGCTTTTTTAGATTATTGTACAATAGATTTCGACCACTCTTACTATAGTTTTTAGGATTAAAACTGTAAATTAAAGCAATTTGGGCGAATAGAGGCTTCGAGGGCCCTTTTTTTTCTTCAAAAAAATTGAAAAAGTGGTATTTATGCATTTTTCCCGATTTTTAGTTATAACGCTTGATTGTGATGTGTTAATATTAGAGACACAACCATGTTCATAAATTCACCAAAGAACCAGGTAAAACTCTCACCAAAGTGTGGACCCTTACACTACAATAAACATGTTCAAAACAAAAAAAATTAATACATAATTGGAATACTTACATTATTTTGGATTTTTTAAATATTTTTTCAGAATTTTCAGCCAAAATAAAATTTTTGACCGTTAAGGGGGTCGTAACAGTTGTTATGCCCCTATATCGGCCGATACCCGTATTGATAATGGTGGTGACGGTAACGGTGGTAACCGTTAGCGATACGGAATACCTTGGATCTCATGATGTTAGGAAAAGAAGCCGTGTGATTGTTGTTGAGCTCATTTGCTTTGCCTAATACACTTTCTAGTTTGCAAGGGGCACAACTAGCTTTGATCAAATATTGTGAGAATTACCAACCTTGTCGTTGAAGTAGGGCGACAACCTCAGCAAAATTGAAGTCCTTAACTCCCGACGGGCCTGGGTATTCCACCACCTTCACCCCTTCACCTTTGCTAGATGCTCCACCAGTTTAAAGTTAAGCTTAAAATGGCCTATAGGGGGAGGAGACCACGTACTGACAATTTGGGAGGGAAGTTGCCACCCTGGATCACCCCATCCTAGTTTGACCTAATGAAGAAAAATAGGGATACTATTTATGATGCAGGACATGGAAAATTAAACATGACATGCAAGATTTTAGGCTTAGATCCTACCAATTCAGAAACAATCACACAAATTCCACATCCCACATGAAAATCCAAACCTTCAATTAAGAAGGGGAATCTATGCGGATCCAAGCCGACACAGACTAGGGCTGGACCAATAAAAATTATAAGCCAAACGATGTCAAAGGGAAATAAAACCAACCACTCATGCATAAAAAATCAGTCCGTAATCCAAGGGATTCCCTAATCTCAATTCAAGGAACCCTAGGGTGGGAAAAAGGGCAAATCAGTGAGGGATAATGTAATCTAGGTATAGGGTTATACAATTAGGTATATAAAAAAAAGAAAAAGAGGGAAAACCTGAACCCGAGATGGTCCTGACGTGTGGACAGTGGGCCAGGTGCGGGCTCATGTGCGCCTGAGGCTGGCCGCACGTGTGAGGGGGGGAGAGAATCCGGAAAAGGATTCCTAGGCCTTGGTCGGCCAGGCCTGGGCTGTAAAACCCCCGATTTTGACGTCGATCCAAGCTCTGATCTGGGCGTGGTGCTCCGTCGAAGTTTCAGCCCCCTGCGGGCTAAAATCTGAGAACCTGCTGTAATGAAAGGAAACTGATGCAACCAAGGATGAACGTTAAGTATGGATGGTGGTGGAAGATCGAAGAAAAGAGATGATGGAGGATGGGGATGAATCGGGGTCGATGTGGCTTCACACCACGTTAGTTAGCCCTTCGAAAAGGGAGGGCTTCGCACCCACTTTTGAATTCTTCTACAACTCACGAAGATAGCAGAAAAATAAAGCAGAAATTTTTATTAAACTTGAATGAATCAAAAGAACTACAAGGGGTGCCTATTTATAGGGAAAATCCTATACCCCAAAACTCGTACCATGTGTGCAACCTATTACTTGGCGATGAAGTAAACTAAAATAAAAACCAAACAGAGAAATCTAAAGCGTTCACAATGTTCTAAATAATAACAATAAACAAAACCTAAAATATGAAATCAATCCGACGAGTGGGCCATGATCATGAGATCCTATGATGGGCTTTTCTTGACTATCGGGCCCACTTTTTTGAACCAAAACTTGTCTTCTAACTAGGAGGCCCTCCTTGGATGTCGTCGTCTAGCCAGATCGACGGTGTGACCCTCCTTTTCCTTGCGTACGTGCGTAGGGGGGCGGCGTGCGTGTGTGTGTGTGCGTGATGTCCCCATCAATTTAGCTGGTTATCCTGGACCCCAATTGGATCGTTGTGTCAAAAATCTTCAAACAAATGGCTGAAACAGATTGCTCCTTGCTTCAAAATATCCACACATTTTGCTCTAGTCAGATGTTCCACTGAGCGGCCTTTACAACGAGAGAGAATATTGTTCCCTCTTGGACCCCAAGCTCAGCACCGCCACCCGACTAATAACTGTCCCATGGATTTCTAGAATGACACCACTGGATCCCAATTTTGCAAATGATGCTTGACCAAGCAATTAATGCAAAACTAAAATGCAGGAAGAGGATCCTCCAATACGCAATACTATATACATTTTTGGTAGCATAATTCCTCTCCTTTGCATGTAATTCACTTTGAAAGCCTTATTTTGGTAGGTGAGCCACTTCAATGCATTCACTTTCAAGGGGAGCCCCAGACCAAACCACAACATTCCAGTCACATTTGACACCTTGCGCAGACTAGATCACAAAAATTGAGTGAACCAACAACTTCCCATCCGCTTTGAATTCCAAATTTTGTGATCCTCCCCCACTTGAGTCATGAATATATTTTCAAGCTTACCGATAGGCTAGACAACATCACGATTTCTTTATCTTTCAGATTGTATCTAAATGTTGGAGTCCAAAAGAACGGATAGGGTTGGAATGGGTCGGGTTGGAGGCTGTCACCCAAAGTAGGACACTTGTTGACCAACTAGTTTGCTGTAGAGCTGAACCCTGAGGCCACACTTGATTGATGGCTATTGGTAGCTTCACATCTATGCGCAACGCATGATTCATGCACAAACAAATTTGATCTAGTGAGGGATTAGGCAGTTCATATGAAACCTCTTTAAATTGAGGGGCCCTTGTCACCTCCTTGACGGTTTAATGCTCTTTATAATGACAACTCACTTGTTGCTCACCGACTCCTGTGATGGTTGTACCCTACATTGCTAAGTGAGGGATTAGGCAGTACAAACAAATTTGGTCTAGTGAGGGATTAGGTAGTTCATATGAAACCTCTTTAAATTGAGGGGCACTTGTCACCTCCTTGATGGTTTAATGCTCTTTATGATGACAACTCACTTGTTGCTTACCGACTCCTGTGATGGTTGTACCCTACATTGCTAAGTGAGGGATTAGGTAGTACAAACAAATTTGGTCTAGTGAGGGATTAGGCAGTTCATATGAAACCTTTTTAAATTGAGGGGCACTTGTCACCTCCTTGACGGTTTAATGCTCTTTATGATGACAACTCACTTGTTGCTCACCGACTCCTGTGATGGTTGTACCCTACATTGCCAAGTGCCCGAGGGTCGCTACCCTCTACCGCCACCTGTAGGCCGGTTGTGCCATTCCCCCTAGCCTTGCCCACTAGCTACTGGATTGGAGCCGTCCTCATAAGCTTACCACCTCGTCCCTACGGCATATCCGACCTTGCTATCGCTTGTGTCCCTCTCTAGCCCGCCACCTGATAGACATGAGTACCAACGGTTGTGTGCCCGTTGCACATGTTTAGACGATCATCCTGACCATATGCTTCATTTTCTGTGCCATTTAAGCCCTTCATTGAATCTCAAGGCAGACCGGTTGTGAGGATGGAGTCAGGATCTCCAGTGGCCACCGAACTCCCCTTTACACAAGGTTTTGGTGGCCAGAACACCACCCATGTCTTGCCCCTTCTCCTTGCCCATGAACACCGACCATGGATGAGAAACTATTGGGGGCTCGACCACCATGAATGCCCGTAGGTGTATAGGTTCTGTATCAGTCAAATTTCCACCTAAATTTTTTTGAAAATTTCCTAGAAAAATGGGAAACTCTAGAAACTGTCAATTTTGTATTTGAGAAATGTTTCAATGGTGTATCAGACCAAAGATAGCACAAATGTTGTCCATGGAGCTGACGTATTGCAAGCAAGGTGTGGCATTATGGGGCCGTTTCGACCGTCACGTAAGGGTAACGGTGCCAACCGTTATGCGTTAAGGGGTTGTAACGGCTGTTATAGAAAAAATGACCCATATTGGCCGTTACAGCTCCATAACTGTCTGTTATGGCGCTGATGCAGATTTTATTTTTTTTTTTTTTTTTTTTTTTTTTTTTTTTTAAAAAAAAAAAAAAAAAAGAGTTTCCGTTACAGCCCATATCGTAATGGTAATGGTGGTGGCTGTTATGGTCACCGTTACCATTACGACACAATGATTGGAAGTTAAGAGGTAAGTCTTCGACCTCTAAAGTTTTAATAATTCTTACAAATTGATATGACATATGATATATCAACTATAATCTGTCACTTTATTGATAAACTATGGAGTATAGATAAAGGTATTCAATAATGGTATCGATTGGCGTAAGGACCTGCTGTTGGACCATTATATAATGGCTCTGTAACAGTAAAAAAATTGAAGAAAAATGTGAAAAATACTAGAAAAATGAAAGGATTCCACATATTTATTCTTTTCTGATTTTGAACATGTTTATAATGGTGTAATGGGCCATTCTTTGGTAAGAATGTTGCTTCGAGCTACTGTTGATATTCATATTATTAACATGAAAAGCATAGGTTGACTTCAAAACTCCTCTAATTAATGTTCTAAATATATAATATAAATGATTCAATATAATTTTGAGAAAAAAATTAAAAATTAAATTTGGACAGTGTCAAGCCGATTTAAAAATTTAAAAATTAAGCGAATGCTCCCAAAGTAGCTCAAAATTAATGCAATATGTGGAACTCATCACACTTAATGCATATCCCTTGACTAGTTGACACCATATCCCTCAATAAACTTTAGGGAAGCAATTAAAACTAAATTCAAATGAATAATGTTGGGTCGATTTGGGACCCATTTAAATGCCCCCAAAACAGGCCAAAATTCATGCAATCTGTGGGATTCATCCTACAAATGTATATCACTAAGCATTTGACATTATTGCCCTCAAGAAATTTGAAGAAAGAAAGAGTCACTTTTTATCACAAAATGACCCAAAATTATAAAAAAATAGAAAAAAATACACAGATGAAAAACACTGATTTGGCGCATGCATGTGTAGATCTAAACTCCATACATGTAATTTGAACAATCTACACCTTACATATTATAGAAAATAAAAAATTGCTGAGAATTATATAAAAATATGCAAGAATACTAAAAAAATGAAAACTTATACATACATGGCCAAATCGAACACAAATCTAGCAAGATTTGGTAATTTTGGTAATATAATGTAAAGTCAATACATTTATAGGAGGGAAAAAAGGAATAAATGAAAAAAAAAAAATGGCATGTCGTATCAATGGAGAACATAGAGAATTCACCCTTACCCGGTCGGTAGAAAATCTTGTTTTGATTCTTGAAACAGTACGAAATCATTTCACAGTTGGGTCAGGTGAATAAATAGACAGAGCCACATTTGCAGAAAGAAAAGAAAAGATTTTTTAACCTATTTTTCCCCCAACTTCAGCCCCGGTTCTTCGATTCTTTGAAAATGGCACAAGTCTTGTATTTTAATCTTCAAAAATTGCACAAACCTAGTAAAAGGTGAGTTGGAAAGTCTCAAGAAGCAAAAATGTCTAAAAGAGAAGGAAAAAAAAACAAAAGAAAAAGAAAAAAAGACAACCCTCAAAAGGGAACTTATATATGCATGGTCATATTGACCGTTACAAGCCTGTAAAGGTCTGAATTTTTTGACAGTTTTTTTTTTTCCTTATAATAATTTGTTTTGATCTCCAAAGTAGGCCTAGATCTAGTCTAAAATGACTTTCTAAGCTTCATCCATGGTTGAAATAAAAAATAAAGGAAGAGGAAAAATAAGAATTTTAAAAGAAAAGAAATCAAATCTGGGCCTCTATGGCCATATTGACCAGTCTCGGTCATATCGACCTATCAACATGGCACGTATTGGTCGACGCATGCCTTTTTGTTTGTTTTTTTTTTTTAAGGGACAGGGTGATACAAATCCTAATACAGATACAGTAGTATTGGCCAAGATGATATGGATATTCCAAAACACGGACTAGAGAGTCCTTATTACCTGGTAGGCTACTACTATCATGATTAATGATATGATCTAGCAATCAGCATTTTCACGTGATAGAAAGGTTCACAAATACATATACATTTCACAAAGTATAATTACTTTGTGAACCGTATATGGATGCTCTAGGGGGGCTGACCAATTGAAAATTAAGGTTGTTCTTTTTTTTTGGAACATCAAATTTGGAGTTTAGAAATTTGGGAGTAAAAATATGAACTTTTAGTAATTCTTATAAGTTGATATGATGTTATATCTGATGATATTAGCCATCCCACCTCACTTCATCGAGTCACAGCTTGTATTTTTTGTCCAAAAAAGGGTCTTATCTTGAGCTGGAAGCGACTTTCTAGCCTCCTATATTCTTTCAATGAAGAAATAAGTAGAAGTGGAGAAATTAAAAAAAACAAAGAAAGAAGGAAAAGTGGCTATTATACAGCCACCGATTATTATTATTATTATATGGCCACTTCATTCCATCGAGTATCAGCTATATGCCTATACTGTATCAGATATTTGGAACCTAGGAGAACAGTGGGCCTAATAATGATAGAAAAAATAATAATAACAATCAATGGTAAAGAGGCGTGCGTGGTGGTAGAGAGGTGAACACCATGTATGATGATCATAGATTTAAAATATTGCTAAAACACTCTTCTTCAAACCCCATGTGGTCTCCAACAAAAACCCCTAAATGTTGATGAAGACTGAAGAAACAATGAGCGATTGGATTTTGGTGAAGTCCCGGAAGAGAGAGGGCGAGCAGTACTGGTTAATTTCTCTGCTTGTTCGGAATACCCAGTCCTCCATCTCTCTGGCTGAGGTGCACCAGTTGAAGGTTTTGGACATGTTTATGACATTTCCACCTGTAAGGACAAGACAACAAGGCGCAATAAAGGATTCAGATTTGTCAAATTTCCCTATGTAAGGTGAAGCTATGGCCGTGATTAAAGCTTTCAATGGTCAGGTTGAAGGAACGGTGATTGAGATCTCTGCTGCAAGAGAGGTTGGAACTCAAGATGATATACCTCAGGGCCTGTGAACTCCTCTCAGGCGCCTCCTGCTTTGATGCCTGGTGTGATAGCTCTCTGGCAATCCATGCCACCCCATGCTCTGCTGTGTAACAGGATGTCAGCTGGGTATCCACAAGTTGTTCCTAATCTTATCTACCAGCGTAAAATGCAGGAGTTGGGTAATGGTGTAGTCTTAACTATGGTCAGTTTCATCCCTACTTTGCCAGCAGAGTTACTGAAATCCCTCTAATAAAGTAGGGCAGCGACCAAAGTTATGAAAATATCACCTTCAATCTTCTGTCACTAAAGTTGAAATCAGATGTCCAGGGCGTCTCTAATGACACATCCTTAAAACAGACCTTGGGTTTCGAATCTGTTGAACTTGAATCATGAATGGTGCCCCTGGGTGCCCTCGCTCAGCTAGGGCTCATGAATCAGAATCTATAGTCGCAATTCATGCTTGGACATACTCCCATCCTCATTGAGGGTGCAGCTTGTTGCGGTAAGGTCATAGATATCAACATACCGTTGATGCAGAAAATTTTCCAATTATTCAAAACGAATAAAGTTCTCACCTCTGGAGCTCTGGTGGGAACTCCAATTGAACTCCTATAAAATTTCCCCTTCAGTTTGAGTGGTACACGATGATCACATAAAACTCTAGACGCACATCTCCATTTTTTCCTCCCCACTCGAATTATATGGGCAACATCCTTCTCAATCTCTCCACTCATGAATTATCGACACGAGTTCAAAAGTGGTCATTTTGGGAAACTTCTTAACAATCTCAACCAATTCCCCATTTCCACTCTTGTTGTTACGAAAATTGCGTTCTATATACTCTGCTTAGTCCGGATTAACTTTAAATCCTTTAGATTCTCCATAGGTCTTTATGTTTATGCCCTTCCTCGTCTTGCCAGTCAAAACTTTCATCTGCAAACAACATGCACTTTGGGATCTCTTCCTGCAAATGCCTCATGTGCTCATCCATAACTAATGTGCAAAGGTACGGGCTCAATGCTAACCCCTAGTTCAATCCTACAGTAATTGGGTACTCACTGGTCTCTCCACCAGTGGTCCTTACATTTGCTACCTCTTCCTCATACATATCCTTAATCATGCCAATATATCCTCTTGAAACTCCTTTCTTTCCCAACGCCCTCTCTAGGAACTGTATTGCAATCTTTCTCTAGGCGGGCAAAAATCATGTGGAGATCTTTCCTCCTCTCCATATATTTCTCCATCAATTGTCTAAGTAGGAAAATAGCTTCAAGGGTAGACCTCGCTGGCATGAGACCAAACTGATCTTCTGACACATTCGTCTCATGCCCTAGTCCTTGCTCATATAGGTACTGTTGAAGTACTAGATAAAAAGATAACTTGACCACTCTTTTTAGTACTTGCATTGATGTGCCTAACACAACTGATGGGTGTCATAAATGACAACCTTTTAAAATGGAGCATCCGTCGTGCATGGGTTTCATCTGTGAACAGCCTGAATTTGTGTTTCTTAATTCCAATCAGTGCCCTTTTTGCTTCCTTGGCTTTTGTTCTAACAGGAAAACCATTAAACTCCGTGAACCCAACTACTTGATGACAACTTACGCTTGATCTCTTGTAGTTCTGTTATCTCAATTTGATGTTCTTGTAATTAAAGGAAGCTGATCCAGGAATTTCTTTGGTTTCTTAGTATGACATGTCTGCTGCATATGCTAGCCAGTGTAACCTCCCTTTGAATTCATCTTCTTTTCTCAAGACTCAATTACTGAGATATGCTTCTATTGTAGGTGTGCCAAAAAGCACTCGATTTGCGCTGGAGCAAGTTCCAACGAAATGCATCTCTTTTGAAGCGCCAGTTGACTTGGCAGTATGTTCTGTTTCTTCCTTCAAGTTATCCACTACATTCAAAGCCGCGCATGACCAGTCTGTTTCTTCTGGTTGCAAAAGAGCTGTTAGATGCGTTTCCAATACCTATGCAGACTTGTTTTGCATCTATGTTAGGTGTTTGACATGTTTCTAAACCATGTGGTGTTTGTTTATTAGATTTAATGGTCATTTAAGGAGGAAAGGGATCAGTGGAAACATTAAGGTTAATTACGAAGACAAGACTCTCTCAATAGAGGTAATGAACCAGTTTCACAGGCATATAGATGGCCATGTCCTTTTCCTTTTTCTTCTTGAGTTCAGTCATTTACAATTTTAGTTCAGTGTTTTTAGACTGCGTTTGAGTGTGCAACTGAACTGAATTTGCCAACATTCAGTTGAATCAAGAGGACGACACAGAACTGTATGAGGCATTTCGTAGCATTGAAAATGAGGAAATAGGTCCCAAATTTCAGTTACCCTCACCTTTCAAGTCAGACTTGAAAATTACATAATTACAAATTTGGGACTGATCCCTCAATGCGAATACTAAGGTGTAATTAAAATGCTGTAGTTTTTACTTTATTGAAGTTTTGCAATTCAAGTCAATTGTGCACCATTTGCAGCCCTTTTTACTGGCGCAGTTACGAACTTTTTCCTCTTTACAGGTGAAGATGCCCCAAGATGCATCCAGTGACACTGTTCGAGATACTAGAGGGCTTTCAGGTTGCCTGCTTGATCTCTGGAATCGTTTGAAAGTTGTAGCTAGATTGTTCTAGGTCCCTCTGTACATTCATAGTTCTTTCATCATGTGGTTGTCTCATTCTCCTTTCCTTCTCTCTCTTTCTTCTTCTTCTTTTTTTATTTTTATTTATTATTTATTATTATTATTATTATTATTATTATTTTTTACAGTTTCATACATGCAAAAATAGTTACTGTCCATTATTTACCATTTTCCAGTGGATTTTGGATGAAGAAATAAGACAACTTGGGTTGCCATCTGCTATAATTTAATTTTATTCTATTTTTCCATCAGAAACCATCATGCAGTTCTATTGCCCAGTTCTATTATTTGTTTTATGTGTCAATTGGTCTAATTCAACCCTTTACTTCTTCTTCTTCTTTCTTGCAATCATATATATGTACCTCAGGTTTAGTAACAGATGTTGGTATGGGATTTATCAGGTGGGGAGCGTTCTTTCTCCACTCTGTGCTTTGCGTTAGCTCTTCATGAAATGACAGAGTCGCCATTTCGAGCCATGGACGAGTTTGATGTGTTTATGGTATGGTGCTGAAGGGATTGTGCTTGATTTTGTATTATGATTTATGAAAAAAATACACTAATCGAAGAATGATGCAAAGAAGAAGAGCAGTTCTTGATATCTAAAATTTATTTTTTCAGGATGCCGTTAGCCGGAAAATCAGTTTAGATACCCTTGTTGATTTTGCGGTTGGACAAGGGTCCCAGTGGATTATAATAACCCCACATGACATCAGGTGAAAAATCTATAACTGTATGCATGTTTATTACTACAATCTTCTGGATCATAATACAATTTGCACAGTACGTATTGTGCAATCCCATGCTTTCCTATGTACATGTAAGCCCTGAAAATCATGGTTAGTTGGAACTTTTTTAAATTAAAATTTTATTTTATTTTATAATTTTATAATTTTTTGTGTGTGGGGCTTGTCAATTTGTGGAGTAAACTCCAAATGACTTGGTGTTTTGCAATTCCACTTTGGGAGATGGGGACACATGCCAGGTCAACTGATTCAGTAATAAGGCCTCTTCAAATGGCAACCACTGTTTTCATCAGACTGATAAATGTACCCATCCATTTTGCTTTTGGCTGTACAAGCACTATCATTAAGAGAGTGGCAATGATGGGTATATTTATTGGTGAGATTATTGATAAGGATTGCGCTTCGAAATTGTCATTGTCACGTGTCATACCTTGACGTGTTGTGCCCAAAACATGTCTTAAGTTTTTGGTATGAGCCTTTTGCTGCATGCCCACCTCACAGAAAGTGCTGAAAGGCATGCAGCAAGTTTAGCGCCTACCTCTGTGCTGCAGTCGGATGCCATGTGGTCACCGAAGGAGAAAAAAAATAAATAACCCCCTTTCACCTTAAAAGAAAAGGGGGGGGGGGTGTGTGTGTGTGGGGCGGTGGGTTGGTTTATATGCATTATTGAATTGATGTGGTTACTTCAACAGTGAGGAAATGACCAAATTGTAGTTACCCACTTTCCTCAGTGCGAATAAATACTGAAGAACTTTACTCAACTGATTATTGCAATTCATTTGAATAGTGCATCCATACATGTCCTTAATTTAATTAGTTGATTGGTGGAAAGGCATTTTTATTGGACTTAGATTGGATTTGTTTCTCACTGTTGGTGTTTTTTTCTTTTTCCTCATTCGACTTAGATTGGATTTGTTTCTCACTGTTGGTGTTTTTCTCTTTTTCCTCATTTCTCCAGCATGGTGAAGCCTGGAGAGAGAGTCAAGAAGCAGCAAATGGCGGCTCCTCGGGTTTGACTGTTTATGGCTAGCTGTTGTATTTGGTGTATGGTAACTTTTTTAAAAATCCATTTTGGTAACTTCTGGTTGCTGCTTTCATCAGTCAAATGCAGAGATATCTGTTTGAAGATGAAGTTCTTGTGGGGATGGATTCATCTCATGTGGAAACTTTGTAACCTCCCTAAAACTTGTTAGTAATATTCCTTTAGAGAAACGATGTGCCAATTTGCGCAACAGATTGATGAAGTGAATTGCAGCACACATGATATCTAGGCAAATCATTAGGCTAGTCCAACTGTGGACATACCCTTGCGCATAAATCAAGCCAATTCATTCATCAGGTTCACCACACTTATATGATTAAGGTGGGCGTTTAGAAAGAGGACAACATTCATACTGCATGTGAATGTGGTCCACTATAGTAGCCTGTATTTTGGGATTGGATCATGTTTAAGATTCCAAGGCCTTTTTTTAATTGGTTCTATTCATGCATTTCTCCTTATCTGTGAAATAACAGGCCATTGATTGAAGGGTTCTAATATTACTCTGGAAGCTTTCCCTGTCATCTACAATCTGTAGCATGGGCTATCAACGAACTGTTTAGATCATTAGTATGTGCTTTAAGTGAAAAGAACGGTGTGTTTGCCGGGCATCCAATTTGTGGCCATGATTTGGACCACTTATCTGATGGGTCATCGTTGGTGCACCACAGGTACACCAGCTGAAGAGGAAAAAGGACAAATGGTGGGCCAACTTGGAGGGGCCATTTCCATAAATTCATTTATGCATTGACATGGTGGTCCACCCGTTCTATGGTTCAAACTGCCCTAGATGTCTACCATTTATCAGGATGAAGGTGTTAATTGAGTAGCAACCTTCCATCCCCAAGCTCCGTTGAGCCTCCCTAGCTAAAGGTATACAAGAAATCCTCGTGGAAAGACTCTTCTGAATTTACAGAATGGATATTCCGACTGAATGGTTGGAGGATGCATGTCCAAACTCCCCTAATTCTATTTTTCTTAAGAGGCAATGTTGTTGGGCATTTTGGGGCCATGTGGTGCGTATGACATCCAACCCAACCAACATGTTGACCCTACCCACCATGATGATTATACACCCTCAAAATCAGGCTACTCTATCGACTTGGTTAGGCTCGGTGTGTCTGTTTCCCACCTGATGAAATGTGTTGTTCTAAATTTTGCTGAGGGTGACTTTCATGGAGTCTTGACTCTTTTTTCACTGTTCGGTTGTTCCAACGAAGTGAGGCATCAGCAGATCATAAGGTTGTATGCTAATGTATATGTACATTGTCGTTGTGTGAGCATTTCTCCAGTTAAAAAGTAGTGTGGCCTGGCACGGTCTTCGAGAGGTGGGTTAATCTTCTCTCTAGTCAGTGGTGTTTGGATTCAGAGAATATTCGACAAATGAATTTGATTTTCGTGGAAATTCTGTTGTTGTTTGTTAAAAGAAAAAGAAAAAGAAAAAGAAAAAGAACGAAAAGAGTACATTGTGGGATTCGATTTCCATTCCTAAGGTTTCACTCAAAAAAATATGGATAATGATTTCCTTCAAAAACATGTTACATTCCAACTTGCATGATACAGAATACAATTCTTGACTTTCGACCGTTCATCTTTTGGCATTTTCAAGAAAAATTGCACTCTCAACCAAGCTGTAAAGGTATCGTGGGACAACAGGTCTTGCATTCGCTTAGCATTCTTACCAGATTTTCCATGTCCACTTTGGATTCTCTTCATGGGACTTGAATTAATTCTATGTAATAAGTAACCATTTGAAGTGTTTAAATTTTATAAATTTAGATCAACTCTAGATATTAGAAATTCGGATTTAATACCACCGTTAATTTGTGTGCTTTGCGGAAGCATGTTCAATAAATATATTACAATCAAATAAATCAGAATAATTAAACAATAAAGCGAACAACCACAAACACAAGATATTTTATGTGAAAAATCCTCGCAGGAAAATATCACGGCATAAAGCGACAAAATCTACTATAATCAAAGCTTTAGATATTACGCCACTCACCTTCTTTGACTATAGATGAAATCCGGATCTCTCCTTGCAATGCGCACCTAGGAAAATCTTGATCCTTTGAGAAAATATATTCCCAAGCCCTTATAAATGTTTAGAACTCTCTTACCTCGCAAACCATTGTCCTAGGAGAGAAAATACTCATTAATTACAAGCCTTAATTGCGATCGGACTTAAATACTTTGATTTGCATAAATTGGAGTAACTCGTTCGGTCGAACCGGATATGGTGGAACTGGATATAATCTTCCGTTGAACCGAACCAACCCGATTGCACATTTTGGTTAAGCCAAAAATGCACAAATCTTCACAACCTGCAACCTAAGAATCATCCAATTTTCGGTAGGATTGAATTAGACCTTGGTCGAGCTGAACCGGGACTTCTCTACACAACAGATTGGCAAGATCCCAAGCATCCTGTAAACATGCCATAAGAAATACTATCCTTAGACAACACTGTCACCGGCTCCCAAACATTAAAATGAATATAGTCGAGCACCCCACTTTCCATAGACGCAATGCTCATAAAAATCCACCTTGCGCGTCTTAACTCCCTTCAAAAGTTTCATCATCCCCTCTCGCTCATATCTCTTATGCGCATATACCACATATTAGTGTCATTTGTACTAGATTCTACCTATGAGGTGGTAACGACCTTACCTATAATCGTGTTCCCAATTAACTTGTACAATTTTCTTATCTTATGTCTCTTCATTAACACCATTGCACCTCTATTGACTTTGATTACACTGCCAGATGCAGTGAACATGTAACCGTTCGTATCTAAAATCCCTAGGGATATTAAGTTTGTCTTCAAATCTAATACACGCCTGACATTACCTACAATCTGTATGAGTCAATCAAACATCCTTACCTTGATAGTCCCTATTTTGATGCTTTGCATGCTTCATTATTTTCCATTAAAATACTTCTACCATCATACGACTTGTAGGAATTGAACCAAGTCCTATTCAAGTACATGTGATACGGTCATCCAAAATCGACTATTCATGAATTCGAGAGATTACGTGTACCTGAAGAGACTGATATGGGGTCTCCTTCTAAGGTCTCTTTTGCTACACTAGCCGATTTACTTGTGTTCCATTTTTCTTTACGTTTTAGGTAATCCTTTCGTTTCTGGTAGCCTCTCTTGAAGTGCACCTTTATGCCACTATAGAAGCATCCATCATTTGTATTCGATTCCGATCTAGGTGTTTTCTTTTAGTTAGAGCGAAATTGCTTCACGAATCTCCCACGTCTATGACCTCCTTTCACAACTAACTCTTCTGCTTGAGAGTTCACATCGCTCGATCTCTTCCTCATTTTGTTGGAAATAAGAGCTGCGATAATTTTTTCCAACTTCACTATATTCTTCCTATATAACAAAGTAGTAACGAGATGATCGTATGATGTGGGAAGTGATACTAAAAGTAGTACTGCTTTGTTTTCTTTCTCAATTATTACTCTGAGTCTTAACAACTCGCTACGCACCTTCGTAAACGAGTTCATATGCTACAGGAGATCGGATCATTCCTTCATTCGCAAACTGAAAATGTTGTTTCTTCATGAATAAATTATTCTTGAGAGACATCACCACGTATAAATCTTCTAATTTCTTCCACATCTTCAGGAGAGTTTCCTCATCCATAACATTATACTTGACTTCATTCGACAGACATAAGCGGCGTTGCTCATAGCTTTCTCCCTGTGTTTTCTCCAGTTATCATCCGACATCTTCTATGATTTAGTTTCTAGCAACGCCTTACTCAACCCTTATGATACTAAAATATCCTTAACTTTTTGTTGCCACGAACTAAAATTATTTTATCCATTAAATTTTTGTATATGGAACTTCAATACTGACATCTTCGCTGAATTCCCGAATGTCCTTAAACCTTACTCTCTGATACTACTTTGTTGAAATTCAAGGCCCTCAACAAACCCAGATCAATCATAGGTATTAGAAATTCAGATCTAAGATCATCGTTAATCTGTCTGCTTTGTAGAAGTACATTCAATGAAGATAGAAGAATCGAATAAACTAGAAAAACCTAACGATAAAGCAAGTAACCATAAGCACAGGATATTTTACATGAAAAATTCTTTTGGGAAAAAACCAAGGCACAAAGTGACAGAAATCTACTATAATCAAATTCTTAGGATTATACCACTCACCTTCTTCGATCATAGAAGAAACTCGAATCTCCTTGCAATGCGCACCTAAGAAAACCCTAATCCCTTAAGAAAATTCCTTCCCAAGCCATTACAAGTTTTTAGAATCCTCTCACCACACGGACCCTTTCCCTTAGAAAGAAAACACTAATTAATTACAAGCCCTAATCACAATTGGACTTAAATATTCCGATTTGTGCAAGTCCGTGTAATCCATTCAGTTGGATTGAATATAGCCTTCGTTCGAACTGAACCAACCTGACTGCACATTTCAATTGAACCATTTTTGTGTAAATCTTCACCCTATGCAACCTGAGAATCCTTCAATTTTCGATAAGACCAAATAAGACTTTGATAGAGACAAACCAGGACTTCTTTGCCCAACAAATTAGCATAATCTAAAGCATCCTGCACAAGAGGCCATAAGAAACGCCACGTAGGGAGATTAAAGAGGTGAAATTGAGGCACACATGTAAACATGGTACATTTGCACAGCCAGGGCCAAAAATTAGGTGGGACAGGCTTAATAGGCAATAAGGTGGGGGTAGCCTAAATATGCCCGGGCCGGCAAACTAGGCCAATCAATCCACCTGGACGTTTCTATTAAAATAATGTAGCTTAAGGCATATCTGATAAGTGCACAAACATAGCTTTTGTGTGGGTAATGTTTAAATTGAATGCTGAATTATTTTTAAAAGTAGATTGATTTTTGAATTATTTTGCCAAAAATTTGGACTAATATTTAAAAAATGCAAAAGCTACTTCTAAAACATATTTTAAAAGTAAGCAATTAAGTAGTTGGTATTGCTTTCTCACAAAAGATGAAAAGTAAAGAGTTGCTAAATCTTATGGATGGATTGGATCATTTTGACCCATATGGGTCTTGCATGGTGGGGGTCTAATGAATGGTGTGGATCAATCAATTGGCCAGTCCAAGTGTCCCGACTCAACAAGGACAACTATAACTCTATATAGTGCTCTAAAAGCACCAGATCATTTCTCAACAACGAAAAAACGTGAACTCATTCCTCATTCGACCTTTTCAACTTCATCATTTCTTTCTTTCAATTATGAATAATAATTCACGACTATCATGAGATACGTGTCATATATCAATTTTTGGCACCGACATCCAAATCGGCTTAAGGTCTACTAATTTCAAAAGCATTTAATAAAAAACTGCTTTTTAAATAAAACGGTTTTTAATTTATCGAAATGAAACGAACGTAGGATTGCCCCGCCGAGGGAAGGTAGGTGGGGCCCACCGTGATCTTTGTGAGAAATCCACCCCATCCATCTTTATTTCCATCTCATGTTAAAACATGAACTCATTTTTGAGGTGGATCCAAAACTCAAGTGGGCTGCATGACAGGAAAAAGCGAGGAGGGAAATGCCTACCGTTGAACCTTCCTGGGTTTTATCTTGATGTTTTTGTGCCATCCAGAACGTTCATAAGGTCATTATCACTGGGATGAACTGAAAATACAAAATACTAGTTTTATATAAAACTTCTGTGGCCCCATGAAAGTTTCATCGGTAGGTGTCTAATCCCTACTATTTCTTGTCGTGTGGCTAACTTAAGCTTTGGATCTGCTTCATGTTTTGCATCATAACCACACATGAGATGGAAAAACGGATGGACGGAGTGGATTTCTGGAAACGCATCATGGTGGGTCCCTCCTAGATTCTAGGTTAGGATGCGGTCTGGATCACACGGAATTCGCATCCAAATGGAACCAATTTGGGTCAAAGGGTGGCAATATGGCCCACACGAGTATTGATTATGGCCATCCAAGCGGTGGCCCCAGCACGGATGAACTAAAGCCGAAAAAACCACATTGATGTTCCTAACCATCATGACACGAGCATGAACATGGGCTCTTAAATGTGGGCAATCAACGGTCTAAAATTTACACCCACGTCACATCAAATGTGGGCCCACCATTTGGAGGGCTGGATGGGGTCCAAATTCATGTGTTCGACACGAACGGCAGAGATGGAGCATGAGCCTGACCACGCAACAAATTAACACTTTGAAGTAGCTGGAGCCTTATAATCTATAATGCAACCGGAGACAAGATCAAACGAGGAAAATCATAGACAGATCTGCTGAAATCTCCTGGTTCATGCACCGTTGGTTTTTTTTGGGAATGTAAAGTGTACTTGCTCGACTGCACACGTGCTAACAGGTCATTCATGTATATAATCGGAGCCGTTCATCAGGTGATCTGTACTGGATAGATAGATACCAATTTCCAAAAATCAGACCGATATGGTCACCAGCATATATATTGCATGTACATAATAAATGAACGGGTACGATGTATTGATCAAAGGTCCAAATTCTATTTAGATTTCCAAAAGGTGGCATCCGATGGAAACGGATTGGCTACTCCCCCTGCCGCCAGCCCCGTGGCTGATGGTCGGTGATCTGTGGGCCTCACCATGATGTATGTGTTTCATCCATTCTCTTCATCTATTTTCACGGATCATTTTAGGGCTTAATCCGAAAAATGAGAGGGATATAAATATCAGGTGGACGACACCCCAGAAAAACAATAGTGATTGGATATCCACCATTAAAATCCTCCTAAGGTTCACTGTACAGTTTATTTGACATCTAATCTGTTGATTAGGTCATACAGACCCAGATGAAGGGAAAAAACAAAGATCAACTTGATCCAAAACTTTTACGGCCCTAAAAAGTTTTTAATGGTTGACGCTCATTCAACACTTTTTCTTATAATGTGGTCCACTTGAGATTGTGATATACCTCATTTTTTGTCTCATAATATAAAATGATCTGGAAAAATAGATGGACGGCATGGATGGAACATATATGTCATGGTAGGGCCCACAGGGCACCGACCATCAGCCATTGGCTGGTGTCAGGGGGACTAGCCAATCCGTTTCCGCATCTGATAACATTGTTTGCCGAATGAACGGCTAAGATCTTGCCAACGTTGTCCTCAGTTCCGCATCCCGCGGGATTATACATTTATATACTTTCTCTGATTTCGATGCATCTTCGGTCTCATTTCCGTACTGGCCCCGCAGGGCTGTAAGGCTGTCGGCGGATAAGATCATCGAACGGCGTGAATCATGTGATAGTTCACCACCGTTTTAGTTATGGTGGTGTCAAGGGTTAAAAGGTTAGTTTTTTGTATCGGTTACCACTGATACCGACACATATCGGCCGGCGTGGGATATGGGCCGTTACGCATATGTGAACAACGGTGTGGATTATTCTATATATTCATTGCGTGTGGCCCTAATTAGGATTCTTATTGCAAAATTCATTGAAAAAATTGGGACGCCCAAAAATGTGGTGGATCCAAAGCTCATGTGGGCCACACTGAAATAATGTGAAAATGTGCCCAAGCTTCCAAATCCAAGTGATGTGGGCTACTTTTGTTTTGGGTGGACTTGATTTTCAGGGAGTCCCTTCATCCTGGTGGGGTGCACCTGATGCATGGCTTGGATGGCATATGCAAAGCATGCATGGTGCCAGGCACAATATCATTTTATAGCGGTTGGTCCTCGCCATTGTTCATGTGTTGGTGTCCACCTAGGTTCTAATTTGGGATGTAAGGCTCACAATACAGGAAAAGCGTGAAAAGTGAAGATGAAGTTCCTTCTTCGTTGGATGATTTAAACCTTGAATCCACCATTAGTGTTCTTAAATTCACAAGAAAATTCTATAGAAAATTTAAATGTTTTATTAAATAATATGTAATATTAATGATTCTTAATTACACTATAAAGAAAAAGTTAAAACTTAATTCATAATTATGAGAAATAATAAAGTTATAACCTAATAAAAGCACCTACTCCATCAAAACTGATAAACTTTATTAGAAAAGTTCTAACATGATTATTGTTATGGGAAGATCCGAGCCGATTACGAGCAGAAGGACCGACTGTTCATTACTCCGAGCGGAGAGTCCGAACCTCGGAGTAATACTAGGAGAATGAGTTAAGATGGACGAAGCTCCCATTTTCGATCAGTTTCTTTCCAGGGGCAATCGGAAGAAGAGAACATCTGGGTTGTACGATCGACTCCGAGCGAATGGCTCAATGAAACCAATCATCAGCTCGGATTAATATCGTCGTCCTCAGTCTAGCCGAGCCGAGGTATCCCCGAGGATAAAGGTCCCACGCGCTAAATGAAGAAACTGCAATATATAGGAATGCGCTATTAACTCGCCCACGAGATACGCACGTCGTAGGACACGATCTTCGGATTCTGAGCAATATCTCCACGACCCACGTATCCCACGATTTGTTGTGCGAGATGATCGGACATGAATCGGGCGAATGAGGTATAAATATTGCACCATCCCATAAGCAAAGTACGCTGTGACATCGATATTCGACCCTTCTCATAAATTTAGACCCGGATCATTGTTCCGACTTAGGCATCGGAGGGTCCCCGCCAGCGGGGTCTCCATTGCTTGTGGTTTACGTGCGGGATTCTTAGTTCGACGTACTCGGAATACTTGAAGTGAGGAGGAGGGTTGCCGGATTTCAACCTCAACATTTTTGGCGCCGTCGTGGGAAGCGTACGAGAAAAGCCGGTTTCTGTTCTTGAAAGTTATGGCTAGAGGAAAGAAGAAAGGCTGTGGTGGCGGGCCGGAGCGGACCGCTCCTCATCTTTGCTCCATGCGAGTACGCTCCGGGCCCATCTCGGCGTTCTCGCAAACGTTCCAACAGATCTGCGCGCTTACAAGGCGAAGTGCGGGCCTTGCGCGATGAGTTGCAACGGATGAGGCGAGTGCGAGCCCCGGCAACCACGGCGGAGAAGTCCGGTACCGGAAAAAGTCGGACCAACCGTTCAAGCCCATTCGGCAACAAGAAGTCGAGGCGCGGGACATCTCGCAACAATCTAACAGGTGTGCGCTCAAAACCCTCCCGAGCTCCTACCGGGAATGTGACGACTCGGTTGACGGATGTCCCGGCCACCTCGGCTCGGCTCCAACGGACCTTCGTCACACCCCTGGAGAGGAGAAGGGAGAGAAGGATGCCCGAGCGAGGAAAGCACTCGGGAAGAAGTGGCGAGAATAGGGATCCACGGGAGTCGCGATTCGCGGACTGAATAATCAAGTCTTGATGTTACTGGAAGCAACAAGCGAGTCATCAATCCTACCATTTGTTCAAGCCATGATGGAAGAAACCAAACCTCCGTTCACCTCGAAATTATGAGCAGTGATGCCTCGAGAGATTTCGGTTCTCCCGTCATCCCGGTACTGCGGGTCCCAGGCGACCCATCCGAACATGTGGAAGCTTACGTTCATGGATGCGATCTGGAGGCCGGCGATGCAATGATGTGCGAGAGGATTCTCGATCACTCGGCCGGATCCGCTCGGGTGGTATCGACAACTCAAGCACGGATCCATATGTTCGTTTGAAGAGTTATCTCGGTCATTCCTTACCCGGTTCATAGCGGTAAGAGAAGCGAAAGCCCAATACCCACCTGCTTATCATCAAACAAGGACCGAAAGAATCCTTAAAGGATTACATAGCTCGATTCAACGAGGAAGCATTGCAGGTGGAGGACTATGACGACAAGATGGCTCTCGCCGCCGTATGTAGCGGCTTAAGGGAGGGACGATTCGCCTTTTCTATAGGGAAGAACCGGCAAAGACGTTAGCCGAGCTCATCGCTAGAGCCCGAAATACGTCCATGCGAGGAGTTCTCAGCTACTCGCAAGAGTATCCAAATAACCGAGCCGAATGGTAAAGGGAAGAGGCCAAGGAACGAAGAACCCCGGGCCCGAGGAAAAACTCGGATGATCATTCTACTCGCGATCGCCGACCAGAGCGAGAAAGCCGGAAGGAGATTCCGTTCCTATACGCCTCTCAACACTACCGCCGAGCGGATCTTCTTGGATATCGGCGAGAAACTTCTCAGGCGCTGTTTGTATGCGGGCGGATCCAGAGCTCGAGACAAGCGCAAGTATTGTCGCTTCCACCGAGATCACGGCCACCTGTCTGGGACGAGTGCGTAGATCTCAAAGATGAAATTGAATCTCTCATCCGCAGAGGGGCACTTGCGTTGGTATACCAAGCAAGAGAAAACTGCTCGGAAGAGGAACGAACACGTGAACGCCCCAAAAATCCGACCGAGGAACCTGCGGAGATCCGCACCATCTTCGGAGGTACATCAGGAGGAGGAGATTCAAACAGAGCTCGAAAAGCTCACTCCCGAAGGAGTCCGTCCGGAGCATTATGTCAATCTTGCCGAGCGGCCTAACAAAGAACCGCGCGTCAGTCCCTGTAACCTCACCTTCACAGAAGATGACGCTCGGGGGATCCAACACCCACACGATGACGCCTTGGTTGTTACTATGACCATAGCCAATCATAAGGTGTACCGGATTCTCATTGATACTGGAAGTTCAGCCGACGTGATCTACTCTGAGGCCTTCGCAAGAATGGGTATTCCACAATCTCGGCTCAGACCTGTGAAGACCCCCTTACACGGCTTTGCCGGAGAAAAAGTGATCTCCGAAGGAGCTATTTCCCTCCCGGTGACTGCGGGAGAAGGGCAACATCAAGTCACCTTGATGGTGGACTTCCTCGTTGTTAACGTACCATCAGTGCATAATGTGATTATGGGCAGGCCCTCCCTCAATGCAATGCGGGCGGTCGTGTCTACTTATCACCTGATGATGAAATTCCCCGCCGAAGGCGGAACGGGTTACCTCCGAGGCGATCAACGTGAGGCTCGGAGATGCTATGCCATCGCGGTTCAAAAAGGGTCTGCAAAGCAAACACTCACTGTCAATACCTTGGACCCGCGCGGACCCTCCGAGAGCAGACCAATTGAAGATTTGGAGAAGGTACCACTCGACGAAGTCGATCCAAGCAAGACGGTCCAGCTGGAACATCACTCACGCCGAGCAACGCTCCGAGCTGTTGAATTTCCTGCGACGACACAGAGACGTATTCGCCTGGTCACATGCGGATATGCCGGGAATCTCTCCAGACATCTTGGTTCATAGGTTGAATGTGGATCCGAATCATAAACCTGTGAAACAAAAAAGGAGACCATTCGATGCCGAGCGGTGTGGAGCCATTGCGGAAGAGGTCTCGGTTCTGTTGGATGCCGACTTCATTGAAGAAGTATATTATCCAGAATGGATCGCAAACGTGGTACTGGTTAGGAAGGCAATAGTGCCCGTTGAAATCGGCCTTCCTACGGCTCGAGTGGTTAGTTTCAATGAAAATCAAAATGCTGAGCAAATCACCGCCAATCTGGATCTTCTGGAAGAAATCCGTGAAGTTTCAAAGCTCCGTGCTGCCGCTCGACATCAAAGGTAGCCGGATTCTACAATTCTAAAGTGAAGATCGGGCGATTCCGACCGGGGACCTAGTTCTTCGACGAGTCTTTCGAACTGGTAGGAGCCAGAAGCAAGCACACTCGGCCCTGGCGGGAAGGACCATGAGTGGTCCGATCAACTAAGCCGGATCCTACCACTTAGAAGATCTCGAAAACCGCCAACTCCCCACCGTGGAATGCGAGCATCTAAAAATTTACTATCGTAATAAAGCGCTCCGAGAAATTTCGACTCACCGACCCTTGAGGTCATTCAATAATATACGCCCCGGCGACAAGCCTTAAGGTTATGAATAAAAGCACATCCGATCAGCTTATCCTTGCCATCAACAAAGACCAAACGGGCTAAAATTCTACAGGCACCTCCTCTTAACCGAGGAGATAAAACTACGAGGCGATTCGACTTCCCACTAAGGAAGTCGGACCAATTTCTACAAAGGCATCCCCCCTTAACCGGGTGGGCAAAGCCAATGGGTAACTCAGGCCCCCTAGTAAGGGAGTCGGTCCCATCTACTCGAAGGCCTGCCGAAAAGCGAAACGACTTGATCCTTTTAAGGATCGGACCGAGCCCAAACCACATCCGAACAAATCAAGGACACGGCTCTCGCATCGCATAGTAAGTAAGAACAACCAAGAAAAGAAGTGGGGACCCAAAATTGGCTCTCTCATTAAATAATTACAAAACATAGTACAAAAAATATACAAATAAAGAAACGGAGTCTTCAGGAGGGCAGAGGAGCTTGGGAACCGGGGGCTTGATCCGGGCTGGTCGGCTCGACAGCAGCATCGGCAGGGTCCTCAGGCAGGAGAGGATCAAGGTCAAGGTGCGGATACAACACGGACCTCGATAAGGCATTCGTCAAGCCGCGGTCATAAAATTTGGCGCCTCGACATCCCTCTCCTTCGAGGTCTTGTATGAATCTATTGCCGCGATAGAATCGCCATGGCCAAGACGAGAGGCTTCGGCCTCGGCCCTCGAGCTTCCAGAGCCGCGGTATGGCTCGCTTTCTCTTCTACGGCCTCGCCACGATCTTCTTCGATCCTCATTCGGTCGGGCAATCTCCTTAGTCGGGGTGTCGGCTCGGACCTTGGCATGACTCGGCTCGCCCACTTGCCGCATCACGACCGCCTCGAGATCCTTCGCGACCCTCTCGAAGCCGAGCGGTTTAGATCAACGCGCCTTCGTGGTGACACGGATCACTCCGCTCCCGGTGAAGAATAGAAGCCTTGTCCCGTAAGACCCCGCTTCGCTTGGAGGGTCTCGTCTCTCGGGAGGGCTCCCACCTCGCTCCCGAGGGCTTCGACCTCGGCGTCAATTTTCCGACGCTCTCGGACCCCTCTCCCAAAGCATAGGAGGATCCTCGAACAGAGGTGGTTCAAAGCAAAGAAATGAGAAGGAAATAATAACACAAAATAGCTACAACTTCAAGGGGGCAGAAAGTACTTGATAGAAGACTCCAGCCAAGTCTTCCAAGAAGCAGTCGTCCGGTTTATCGAGAAGGCGAGAAATGGATTCCTCCGAAACATGTTTCGCCGCCCAATCCGTCAGACAAGACATGTGATAACCCGGCTCGAACCGTCCTCCGCTCGTGCCAACTTGAGCCGAGCCCGTCTCTTCTCGGCTCCCGTCCGACTGCCGGTAGGGTTGAGCCTCTCCTCGGCATCACGTATAGCCTCCCCCTCATTACCCGGTTGGGTAATCATAGCGTCAGCCATTCGAACGGCTTCCTCCCTCTCGGAGGATGAGTGAACTGCTATCAACGGAGGTTCTAACCTTGCTCCTTCACTGGGAGGAGCGGCAACGGATGGAGGGAGGGCTGCCCCCGTTCTGGGGCAGAACCGAGTTTAAGGCCGCGCAGAGGTACGACCATCTCAACACCGACCGGGGCCCCCGTGGCTACACCCGATGGTGTTGGAATTGGGGACACAATCGCAGATGCAGTTGGTCCCTCAACTAAAGGCGCTGAGGCAGGAAATGGAGTTGTATCCCGAACCAAGATGTTCGGGATAGGGGGAGGAAGTGCCGCCCTCTGAGCCGCAACCACTGAAGCAGAACCTGAAGGATGAACTCTATGAGCGACCTTCTTCCTCCGAGCTACCTTCGCAGGGGGCTCAGTCCTCAACATCTCCTCGGCAGATAGCGCAGCTCTCCTCCTCCGAGAACCGGACGCCTCGGCCATGCCTGTACAGTAGAATGATTAAGATAACGTTACCTCGGACCTGTAAAAAAAATAAGGATACTCACTGAGTGAAGTAGAATGCGGCCTTGTCCTGCAAAGCCCCGATCGATAAAGGTTAGCCGCTGTAATCAGATCTGACCAGCGGCGATGCTCCTCCGAATATGTCCTCGCTTTGGCTATCTGGTTCTTCTGGTCCGAGGTAATGAAGGGTACGCCCCTCGTGAAGCCTGTAAAACAATTGTTTTTGAGTGAGGCTGAAGTAAAAAAAAAACAAAACAATGAGAAAAAAGAAATCCCGACCCGACCTGGCATAGTGAAGCGAACGGGGACCGGAGTCGATAAAGCCCCGACCTCCGCTGCCGGCGCCCCCCACTCGCCTGCGGCCCAAAACCACTTGTTCTTCCAGTCCTTATTCGAGGACGGAAGACCCAAGATAAGCCCTGACCCCTTGCTACCCCTGGTCGCGAAATAGTACCAGGGATCGTTGCCTTCGTGCTTAACCAGGTACAAATTCATCAGCTCGGCTGGCGTCAACGCCGAGTTCCTTACTTGGTGCCAGATAATGTAAGCGGAAATTAGCACTCTCCAAGCATTAGGCGCGAACTGTCCAGGCGCAAGCCCTAAGTAGGCGGTTAGAGTTCGAATGAAGGGGTGCATCGGGAGTCGGAGTCCGCACAATAGGCCACATAAAAATATGGCCACCTCCCCGGCCGCGGGATTGCCAGCAGCATCAGAGGGCTCGGGGGCCCTGATCCGAACGGAGCGAGGTATGTCGAACTCCGTCCGAATCCATTCCATCTGGGACTCTGTAATTACAGAGCCCCCTGGGACCAATTCTGACGCCCTCCCACCAGGGGGCATCTCTGGAACATCGGCGGTGGCAACTCTGAGGGCTCGTTTCGCCCCTTTCTTGCTGACCTGGCGAGTCCGAGTTCTCGCCACCGCCTGTTTCCGGGGCCTAGGATACAACGGCACCGCTTCGAAGGAACCTTCAGAAGCCCCTCTTCTGTTATCGAACTCCCCAACTCGGAGTCGTCATTGTAACTCCTAGCCATTTCCTATCGGAAGACATCTTAGGTCGGGATGTTAAAGATCAAACTCATCCGACAATCGTAGAAGAAGATGGCTTCAACAAGCGTGAGAACTAAGTCGGAAGTTACTTACGGAAATCGCCTCGCTGTGAAAATCGCCTTCTCTCGTTAAAACAACTCAAATGCGAGACGATAGCGGTGATGATGAAGACCACGGCTAGGCCTTTTATAGAATAAAGAGGCCCCTGCATTGAATGACCTGTAATAATGGTGCGTCGAATCACACCTGGCCGACTCAGAAGTCCAGAGCGTGGCGTTATATCATTGGTTCAAAACATGGTAAAAGCAACGATATCCTCCTCGATTATTGTGTGAATTAATTTACACGGTACCCGAGTGCGAAAAGAACGCTCGATATGACGCCTCGAGAGCACGTGGCAATCACTCACAAGTCGGTAACGATTCGAAATCCCAACCGTCGCCACGTGTTCGGTCGTGTTTAGCTCAAAGCCGCTAAATCTCGAGTGCGAGACGTTTCACACGAGAGCCATAAATGCACCAAAGAACCGAGGCGACTGATCTTCCAGTTGATTACTCTCCGAGCTCATGAATGACCTCAGAGAGTAGGGGGCTTCTGTTATGGGAAGATCCGAGCCGATTACGAGCAGAAGGACCGACTGTTCATTACTCCGAGCGGAGAGTCCGAACCTCGGAGTAATACTAGGAGAATGAGTTAAGATGGACGAAGCTCCCATTTTCGATCAGTTTCTTTCCAGGGGCAATCGGAAGAAGAGAACATTTGGGTTGTACGATCGACTCCGAGCGAATGGCTCAATGAAACCAATCATCAGCTCGGATTAATATCGTCGTCCTCAGTCTAGCCGAGCCGAGGTATCCCCGAGGATAAAGGTCCCACGCGCTAAATGAAGAAACCGCAATATATAGGAATGCGCTATTAACTCGCCCATGATACGCACGTCGTAGGACACGATCTTCGGATTCTGAGCAATATCTCCACGACCCACGTATCCCACTGATTGTGCCGAGATGATCGGACATGAATCAGGCGAATGAGGTATAAATATTGCACCATCCCATAAGCAAAGGTACGCAACATCTGATATTCGACCCTTCTCATAAATTTAGACCTGATTCTGTTGTCTCGACTTAGGCATCGGAGGGTCCTCCACAACAAGCTGGGGTCTCCATTGCTTGTGGTTTACGTGCAGGATTCTTAGTTCGACGTCTGCTCGGAATACTTGAAGTGAGGAGGAGGGTTGACCGGATTTCAACCTCAACAATTATAAAAATTGAAATTATTAAAACTAATATATTTTTAAAAATTTGTTTTTGAATTGTAATGATGTATTTTCCCAAGAAATTTACTAAGCAACCCACATAACAACACGTGAATCAAAAATTATTATTAATTTATAATTCACAGTTCAAACAACAATTTCTCCATATTAAATTTTTTTTTTTTTAAACTAAATTATTTAAGACCCAATTACATCATTAGGACTAGCTCAGATCTACTAGGCTACTTTAACTTTCACCTGACATTTTTTGCTCTAGCCATGTTAAGAATGTCTCATTTTCGAGTCGGGATCCTCTGTTATCGGGTCAACAGAACTTTCCTGTTACCCTAGTGGTTTGGCGTTCAAAGCTTTTTTTTTTTTTTTTTTTCCAGTGAGTAGTGAGTGGTAACGTGGACCAATGATTTATAGGGTAATAGGAATTCTCTGTTAACCTTGTAACAGAGGATCGGAACTCCTCTTTTTCTCTTGTTCTTTTTTAGGTTAAGTTGTTAGTACACGCCCATGTCAGTACACACTCCATGTTAGCCACCTCCATTACGGATCGATAGCAAGACCTCAAGTGTTGAAACGAGGTACCGTGGCTTAGTCTGCCAATTGAACTATGGATCTGGGTGTTAAGAATGTATCCGTGGCACATCCTACATCACAGCTTAAATTTTAAACTGTTCAAGGTAAACCTATTTAAAATTTTGATCTTACTTGGCCCGAACTTGGCAATTCACCACCCTATCTTTTTGGGCCAGACATGGAAGTTAGAGTTGATGGACGGGATGAATTCCAAACACATTTTCTTTCTCAAGACGATAAACCATCAATTCGAGTCCGCCAACCAGATACGGACGATTCAAGGGTCACTCTGACCAAATTAACCCTAGGTGTACAGGTGGAGTGTATTAGATCGGTTCGGCCGTGCAATACGTACAAGTTTCGGACCGTGCTTCATACCGTGATGTGACTCTTCACCCTTACAAAATGACATGGTTGTTCAGCAGTCTAGTATATTAGATTTTACAGCTATAATATACCACCGATCATCTGATTTTATCTTTGCAATTTGGACCCTTAACATTTTACTTCTAACTATCAATTTGAAGTATGGAATTGAACCCAGGTGGTTTGTACGTTGTGTCAAGGTAGGGCCAGAAATTCGCAACCATCCCTGGTTGGGTTGGGGTCGGGTTAAGACCTCAGGCTGCCTGACTCAACCCAAACTGGACCATGATCAGCATTTTGTTATTTGGAGCCATTATATGAAATATTGCAAGCTCGCTATAACTTGAATTATATTAAGGTTTGAGTATTCAATACCTTGGGTTGATTAGCTTTAGCCAGGCATGGTTCGACCCCTGACATTGCGTGAGCCTGATCCGACCCAACCCAACCCAACCTGAACCACCCAAGTTGCGACCCTAGTCACCACCATTTTGAAAAGGTGAACTATGATATAGGAGTTAGACCCAGGATGATGTGTTAAGAAGGGTTGTTGTGAGAGTCTCACCAATTTCAATCAATCCAAAGCGACAAAGCTCTGATAATCTGATAATATCCTCCCTTCCTACCCATTTCCAAATGTCCCAACACACCCCTTTCTCTTTCTTTATTCACAACACAACTAAGCTCCAACCCCCATCATTTCCTTAATATAAATCCTTCCTTCTCTTCAACACCACACCAAAACAAACGAACCATCTCTCTCTCTCTCTCTCTCACCAAAACAGAGTAACCATTTCTCTCTCTCTCTCTCTCTCTCTCTCTCTCTCTCTCTCTCTCTCTCATGGATTCATCATCCAACTCAATTTCGCCTCGCAAGCTCCGATCCGATCTCTACAGCTCTTCATCATACAAAGATGAATCCACCAGCCCCTTAGTCATTTCAGTCCTCGCTTCTCTGCTTGAAAGAACCATGACCAGGAACGAAAGGATCGTGAGAAAATGCACTTGGGTGTCGCCCAAAATCGCCGGGACACGCATCTTCAACTGCTACCAGATTCCAGACATGACGGTCCAGTCATTCCTCGAGCGAATTTTCCATTACACTCACATCGCCGCACCGGTCTACGTCGTGGCATACATCTACATCGACCGGCTCTCCCAATTACACCCCGATTTCAGAATCGTCCCTCGCAATGTACATAGGCTTCTCATCACAACCATCATGGTTGCTTCTAAATTCGTCGAAGACATGTTAGTATACCGTTTTTCTTCCTCGATCATTCCACCATTCGTCCAAAATGCGACATGGGTCTTACTTGCTTTTTCTTTCTTTTTTCATACAGGAATTATAGGAATTCTTACTTTGCTAAGGTGGGCGGATTATCGACGGCTGAAATGAACAAATTGGAAGTGGATTTTCTTTTCTTGATGGGTTTTAAGTTACATGTAAATGTGAGTGTTTTCGAGAGCTACGTTTCACATCTAGAGAGAGAAGTGAGCATTGGAGGAGGCTACCATATGGAAAGGACTTTGAGATCCATGTGCAGAGGAGAAATCACTTCCAAGGAAAAGGAGAAGAGGGAATTCAATGGACCATCACGAGTTATCGGATGCGGTCCACATTAATATGGTTTTGCAGGCACTTTTGGGCTGAAGGATTGAATTTTCTTGTAAATAGTTGTAATTGTATATCTGATATGGAAGACTCATTGAAAATGCTAATTGAGTATGTTACCTCATCAACAATGAAGAGTTTAGGTGTAAACCTGTCTTTTTTAGAAGAATTAAGGAGTTTGTTATGTTATATATATATGCATACTTAAAGATCTTTAGTAGTTTTGGACATTTTAATCCATGTAATTAGTCCTTTAATTAAAGGGGATAATAGATTCATAAGCAATGATTATTTTAAAATTTTTCCTTTTTTTTTTCTCCTCCTAAACATGCACTCGCACCACACGGTGCACTCACGCAGAGAGACACTACAGTGGATTCTCCAACTCATGACCTCGTGTTGAAACTGTTGTGAGTCTACAACTCAGGCATGAGCATAGACCCAATGATGATTTTAATTGATCATTTGTAATTTCTCTCTTTTGCTTGTATCCTAAAACCCTATGTGATCTCCCCTCCCTTTCTGTAACTAGGGTGTATTGATGTCACCAAGTTCTATGGGGCCCACTATGATGTGTGTTATATTCACACTGTTTATTTATTTTTCAAGATCATTTTAATTAATTTATGAACTAAAAAATGAGGCAAATTCAAAGCTCAAGTGGATCACACCATGGAAAGTAATGGGGAAAATGACCTCGTTCATTGAAACCTTTGTAGGGCCCACTATAATGTTTGTTTGCCACCTAACCCGTTGATAAGGTCATGTGGACATGGATAAATGGAAAACACAAATATAAGCTTAATTCAAAACTTATATGCCCTTAAGAAGTTCTCAATGGTAGATGTTCAATGCCCCATGTCTTTTGTGGTATGGTTCACTTGAGCTTTGGATCTGCTTTATTTTTGAATATTTTTAAGCCTATACTCTAAAATGAGCTCGCATTATGGATCAACAGTGTGAATATAACACATACATGATGGTGGGCCCACGAAACTTGGTGATGGCAACGCACCATGTAAGTCGGTGGTGTGTGGCAAACTAAGCAATCCGCGTCCAGCTTTTATGTGTGACATACTCACTGGACATATATTTAATAGGACTGTGCTCTTTATTTTTCAATGAAATGTGTCCGATGCTAATTCTAATAGCTGTGTTTACGGTAACATAGCATCTGGTAATTATTCCTGTTTGATTCCTGATAGGAATCTTTTTTCCTTGTAAAACATTGATCTTATTTATCTACATTTTTATTTGGATTCTTCACCAAATTACTATCAGCTAAAATCAAGAAAATTGGAATTCCATCCAAGAGTAGAGAATCCTAAAAATCTTTGATTGTAAGAAATTGCACCCTTGACTCATTTCAGTTCATCCAAATTTTTTTTTTTTTTTTTTTTGTTTTTTGTTTTTTTGTTTTTTTTTTTTTACACAAGCACACACACCACCACACACGCCGTAGTGGAATTTTACCACCTATGGGTACTCGAACCCTTAAATGCATTTTGGACTGTGGAAATAAATTGCATTTTCTTCTTCTGTTTTTTATTATTAATAATAATAATATTATTATTTAATTTTACTTAAGCCAAGCGGAAATTTACATGAGGAAAGTTAATATATTTTATTTAAAACTCTCCTTCTATATTGAGGCTGAGTTGCCTCTTTGGGATGAACAGTGAACTTCGATGTTGGTACTGAATCTGTACATGTGGGGCCATGGTTGGTGTGTCCAAGCCATTGATCTAATGGCCCCATCATGGATGAACGGTGGCCAAGAAATCTCTTCAAATTGTCATGAACTCCTTTCAATTGTCGGCATGTGAATACACGGTTAAGAACAAATGTACAAACAACCCACATTCAATGGAGAAAAAGACAAGATCCAAATGGTTGAGATCTAATTAATGTCCATGGTCCCACACGTACCAACTTAGTGCACAACAGAAAAGTTCCATGTTCCTCACAAAGGGGGAACACGGCCCTCTTATAACACTTGAAACAATTAAATAATAATATTAAAAAACTTATGCTTTTGTAAAAAGAACTCTAGCCTAAGAAAAAGCAGTGACCAAATACACTGAGTGGATGATAAAGTTCTTGATACGAGATCTAAGCCGTTGAAAGTACCCATGCTCCTTGAAGATCATTGGATGAAAAAAAAAATCAGGCTGATTCAACACCTTAGTGTCGGCAAAGCCACCTTGCACCAGGCACGTATGGCCAACATGCAATGTACGGTATGTACCTGATGTCTGAGCCCCAAGAAAAAAAAAGATGGATCCCACCTTGAAGATGGTTCGGTGTATAAATCAAGCCAATACATTGGGCAGGTGGCTACACCGTAGAAATCAGTCACAGCCTATTTGTTGACGTAATGTACATAGTGTGGCAAACTTGAAGGGTGGACCAGCGTTATTTTTGCACCTGATGACCTTTTAAGGTATGGCCCATATATTGGACGGTTCAGATATCTTATCGAGGATACACATTAGCCGTGTTATGGCCTAATGGGTTTTACTGATCAGTGGTAACAATAAAATGCATGTGGAACGTTAACATCCCATCCTTAAAGCTTTCAAATGACAGGTGGGCCGGCCAATCATCAATCCGGACGGTCCGTTCATTCATGATACTAGGGGACAGCTGTGTTGCAAAACTCACGCTGATCGGACGGTCCTAAGGAGACAGATTGGCCATATCATGGTTCACTGATGTGTATTGATCACTGCTCAATAATGATAGGTGGGAAATGCTGATGTCCCCACTTCGGAATGTTAGCAACTTCTCCAATGCTTTTAAAAGACAGGTGGGCCAGCGAATTGATCCTAACCGTCCATTCTTCCATACAAATTAGGGGAAACATATGTTGCCAAAATCGCGCTGATAAGATGATCCTAACCATCAGATCAATACCATTAAAAATGGACAGTCAGAGAAATTAAATAATCAAAATCACTATCTTGAAGCATCTATGCCACCTGACCCTGGGAAGTTCCTGTAATCGGAAGGCAGATGGTGGCCACCCATATGTTTGTGAGAAATCAATCCTTTTCTCAGCTCATATTAAGGACATGAGATAAAAATTGAGGACGATCCAAAACTCAAGTGGGCCACACAATAAGAAATAGTGGGGGCACAGAAGTTTTATATCAGGCTTATAGTTTTGTGTTTTCCACTTATCCCAATGGAAATGATCTTATATGAATAGTTTGATAAACATTAAGGTGGACCTCACTTATATTTGGATGATCTGAACAGTTCATTTATTAGTATTGTGACAGATGAATGAATTAGATTTAAAAAATAAATTATATTAGATTATTTCAAAACCTTAACTATTTAAATCTTTTTTCTAATAGGGCTGGCCTAGCCCTCTGAGAGCCAGCATGATAGGGTCAAGGTTAAAGCGGACCATGCCCTACCCTGGTCTATTGACAACCCTACTCCAAATGTGATCTGATGATGCTAATTTTCCAATATATGACTTGTAAGAAAATGAACGGTTGTAATAAAATGGCCAAAATTTGAAGGACGACTGTCATTCCGTCGGCATGATTCTTGACACCTGCTTTCCCTCAGAAGGTAGATGGCATAGAGACATCAGTACCAAGATACAAGGGAAAAGACACGTCCATTAATTAATAGACGACCCAAATGAAAGCAGGAGAGCTGTTGATTGGTTGACAGGTGTCGAGCAAAGGAACTGCCACGTCTAAGGCAATCAGCCCTTCATTCCGAATGAGATGTGGACCCCACTTGGAACGCTCGTGCAAGACTTGCTATACAGCTAGCATTCACGCGTTTACAAATATTATAACGTATGTCCGCCTTCCATTCCCACGCACCGGACGCGAGAACCACGCATCTACTGAATCATGCACGTATGTAGGATCACAACCGTTTATCAAGTATAATCGGCAATAAACACCTGTTGGCCCAAAATTCCAGCTGATCCACTCATTACATATTTGCATAAAAATAAAAACTTTCCAATGGTCCATATTCAATGTACAAGTATTACCAAGTGATGAGTGAGCCGGCTTGATTTTTGGGTTATGAACGGCCGGATCTCAGCACGTGTAGGGGCACGTTGTTTCAAATAGAGTTCTTCGTTGAGGAGACATCGATGCAAGGACAAGCTGTTTACACGTGTGGAAAGATACGCACTAAATAATAACGATGATTTTTTATTTTATTTTATTTTTTTACGGCCTTTTTCCGTGAGGGAGTTATTAGATACTCTGGCAAGTGTTCTGCTTGATACGCAGGCACACAGAAATTGTATACGCAATATGCACTTTCAAGCTAAAGCGTCCAAATTGTGTGGCCCACTGTAGGTAGTTTATCACACAACTGTATGATTGATTGGCCTTATCCTGACCTCTGATAAGTGGCCATTTTCTTGTTGAAAGCAGACGGTTGACTATTTTTCATTTTGACCGTTCATTAGATTTCCATCAATTAGACGGTTAGGAACTGAATCAAGGTAATTCTCTCTCGACATCTGAATTGGGACCCACGATTTGGACAGTTTGACTTAAATTAACTGTATGCCATCTGTGCAATTTCACAGTGCCTGTGTATCATCCATCACACTCTGTCAGAGCATCGAAGGATTTCTCTTTCCCATGTTGTCTTCAACGGTATGTCCAACTTACCAGCCTACACTCACCAAACACCGGATTATTAAATTCGCTCACCAGCTTTCTCTATCCAATGGGAAGGTCTCTTGAAGAGAATCACACCGTTTAACGTGCGTCCATTTATATACTAGAAAAGGATTTGATACTCTGGCAGAGTGTTATAGATGATGCGCAGGCACTTGGAAAGTCCATATGCGTCATATAAGTAAGTCAAACTAGATTGTCCTAATTATGGGTCTTGATGGACATTTGTTGGACGGTTAAAAATGAAAACTAATCAATGGTCCTGTTTCATCAATAAGATTGTTCAACGGACCTAATTTTGTTGACTGTGACTTAGCGAGGATGGTTTCAACAGCCTAATAGGTTAATTTGAGTTAACGTGTGCCACTTATACATTTTCTAGTGCCTGCATATCAAACGTTGTACTATGCCAGAGTATCAAATCACTACTTTATAGATTCGGGACGGACTTGCTATTACAGGTAGTCCCTATCACTTCAGGTTCTGGGACCCGTAACGGGTCCTCCGAGAAGGTGAGATAGCCAATGGGCCTCACCATAGACGCGGCCATGTTGCACATGTGTGGGAGATCTTGTCCATTTATCAGCTGCTGACCATTGTAATTACCTTTACCCAAAAACCAATAGGTCCATATACGATGGAACGGCCCATCTGATGAGCTGGCCATCTAGATTGCTGGATCAGGTCACGTTCAGGGCAATCCGCGCCTGATGGTTGGACAGATCTGCTGCCCGTGTCCACCCTTCATCGCATCGCGTGAATCCCGTTATGCATCTCTCTTCTAGAAGAAAAGAAAGTCGTTTGTACATTCGGTGGTTGTAGGCATCTGATAAAGTTGATTATCAATCTGGTCCGTCTATCTATTTTTCCATGCGATGTATGCCAAACCATTTAAAATACACACAATGGATGATTTTGGATATCTGACATGTGGCATTCAAAACAGCGGTAGGTAACCAATAAAAAAAAAAGGAAAAAAAAAATATATAGAATTGTCTAATGAGACTGATCTTGTAATTAACAGAGGCACTTGAAGACAGGTCCCACTAAATAAACGGTCTAAAATGGTATGTTCCCTACCAATACTATGAAGCGACCATGTGTTCCGGTCTAAGCAGATAATCTCTCTTCCAAAGCTGATATCTAATTGCTTTTAGAACGCTGTTTAATGATATGGGATCCTTACCAAACGACACACACAGACACACACACACACACATATATATATATATAAATACACACACACACACTAAGCCGAATCTGGTGTGGCCTTTGCCTTCAAACCGTCGGTGGTTAACAACAATTTGAAAGAAATGATGGATGGAATAGTCTAATGAGTTTGATTTTTGTTACATGGGCCATCCGAGACAAGTCCCACTAAATAGACAGCCTAAATTACTATGAAGTGACAGCCTAACCAGATCATCTCTCTTCCAACTTTGACATTTTATCTAATTGCTGTTGGACATTCATTCAATGATGTGGGTCCCTTGAACAAATTAAGCTGAATCTTGTGCGTCCGTCACATAGGTGACAAAAATGTCTATACAAAAAGATGGATAGAATTGTCTAATCAAGGTGATTTTTGTAACATTGGCTATCATGGACGATCTAGATTCTTACATTTACCTACCAGCGTCCTCTTGGAATAATCTACCAAACTGCTGTGGGACCTCTATTTAATGATGTGGGTTCCCTTACCCAACTACTACAAAAAAATTAACACTAGAAGCCGAATTACATGGGACCTTCAAAGTGATGGAAGGTTAAAAAATTAATGGACAGGATTGTCTGTCAGCATGAATTTTCTAACATGGATCCCACCAGTATCGTGACTAGACCATATTCCAATCCTCCCTTAACCAGATCATCTCTTCCAAAGCTGATATTTTATCCACTTGTTATGGGAGATGTATTAATTAATCATGTGGGTCCCCTACCAAACTACAGCAAAACCTGAAATCTCATGGCAAATCTTGTGTCGTCAGCAACAAAATGTGAAAAAACAAAAATAATGGATAGAAAAGAATTATTAACGAACCTAAAAAAAAAATGAGGTTTATCTAAACTTAAAGGTCGCTGAATCTAAATAAGCAACGGTTTATTATTTTTTATCTAATTCTAAGCTCTTTTTCATGTTGAAAAATACAAAATCTCTCCTCAATGGCTGATAGAATTTTACCTAAATGCTGAACACTGGTTTTTATTATCTTATCTAATTAATACATCTCTCTCAACTTCATTATACCTAAAGAACACAGATTTTATTTTATCTAATTAATACATCTCTCCTCAATGCTGATATTTTACCTAAATGCTGTGGGATCTCTATTTAATGATGTGGTCCCTTCAGCACTTAATCTCCTCCAACCCATGGTTCTGAAATGATGTGACTTGACTTGGAAAATGACTTGGTAAGTCCAAGCTGAGTAACTAGAAAACATGAGCATGGTTCATACCCACGACCTTTCCAATGGAATCAGGATCATTTGGCATAATGGATTTAAAATTCTCTGGATTCAAGTAGATTTTGAAACTTGCAAACTCAGATTTGAGGTAGGAATGTAGAGCCGATTCTTTTGAGAAACTTTAGAAGAATCAAAATTCAAATACTTATAAATCTTGGTTACACGGGTCTCAGAAAACTAAAATTCCTATGACTTCATTGGAATCCATGATTCTAAACTGATCAACCGAGACTTTTGATCCTTGTGACTAGTTTTTTGCATTTTCAATCCTCGAATCACTATTTTATATTTATTAGCATGACACACATTTTTAGCTTACTAAAAAGACTGGGGCCTTCTAGTTAACCTGACTGTGCTAGACAATAGGTGATAAAACTGAGTGATGCGGTCTTTAAAGTGACAATAGGTGATAAAAATGTATTTTAAAAAATGATTTTGTTATATGGTTGTCTATCATTTAGTATATATACAAAATAAAAAATAAAAAATAGATCACTTCTAATTTTTTTAAAATTTTAATGTTTACCTTGTACACGTCAATTGAAAAGACAACTATTTTGACTTTTTCGGATAGTTAACCTTCAGCAACCTAGAAGATACCCACCAATCCATATATAGCTCAAGTGGAAAACTGAGTGATGAAAATCTCGTTTCAATTCCCAGGTAGGGTGTATATAGAGATAGGCATTGAGTTGAGTTGAACTGAGTTAGGGCAGACACGGCTCGATTTAGTTTTGAAATAAAGATGACCTGAACTCGACCCAACTCAGTTTTGAGTCCAGCAAGCCCAACCAGATCCGAGTACAGGTCTAGGCTGGACTAATTCGGACATAGACTGAATCAATCACAAGTACCGATTCGGGTTGGGTGCAACAAGTATCCACTGGCTGAAATTACAACTCAAAACTTACGTGAACCTGCTAGAATTGCAGACTTTCCATCAGCTACACGGCATCTCAGATTTGAAATGTCAAATCCGAGGTTCTCACACACACACACACACACACACACACACACACACACACACACACACACACACACACGAGAGTTGAGTCGAGTCAATAATGAGTTGGATTTCAGATTGAGTCGAGTTGAGTTACTGGGTGACCCAAACTCGACTCAGTTTGCGTTCAGATTGGATGGAGTCTACTTGGTTCAAATTAACTCACCCACTCGGTTTGGATCGAGTTAGGTCTGAATGAGTTGAACGAGTTGAGTTTGTCAAGTCGAGTCTTCCCGTGTACAACTCTTGGTGTATGCTGACTGTGGGGTGTGTACTAACATTCTAACCCAAAAAAAAAGAAAAGAAAAAAGCTCCCTAAAAGATAGTTTTGCCTATTTTAAATGCAATTTCTATTGTTTTACCCCGTTGTATTGGAAGGACATGAAGTTGGGTAAGCCAAGTTTTGGTGGGGTCCACTGCAATGTCTTTGTTATATCCCGTTCATTCATTAATTTACAAGCTCATGGTAGAATGTCAAATAAAAAACTAGATACATTCATAACCAAGGTAGTCCACATTGTAAGAATTAATTGGATTAAATACATGTCATTGAAACTTTAGTGGGATACACAGAAGTTTTAGATGAGGTTGTGTTCATCCCTATTGTTGCAATTTCTCATGAGAACCAATCAAAGCAAATTATGTGTGATCTGAATGGATCTGCGTAGTGTATTTGAAGATCTTCAGAGATATACAAATATGATTTTTTGGCAATACAGCTGGAGCACAATAAACAATGCCACATAATTGTTTAAGTGGCCGATAAAAGATCAATAGTGAAGGCAGATGACAGAAGAAAAAAATAATAGAGAAAGCCACAAAATATTGAGCGGTTATAGTAACCGTAGAACATGTGAAGAATTTAGATGGTCAAATTAAGGTTATAAATAGCTAAAAAATTCAACAAATCTAATCATCTCATACCAATTCAATCAAATTCAAACATTATCTTTTAATTATAAAGCATTTCTATTTTTTATAAGTGTAATCATTTACTTCTTGCCAGGTAAATTACATTTCTTAGTATAATCCTTTACTTCTTACCAGGTAAATTATATTTCTTTGTGTAATCTTTCTTTGTGTAATCCTTACTTTCAGCTTGCAAATTACATTCTGTAATATAATCAATAGCATTAATCAGGTAGCTCATAATCTTAGTTGTAATTTGAGTCTATGCTTATACATTGGATTCAATTCTACATCAAGAGAGGTTTTTTTATATAGCTATTCTTCACAACTGACTGTAAGTATCCCTTTCCTATTTCTCTTTTACCTATATTGAAAAGTCCTTTCATACGGAAGACAAATGTGTAACCCATCATCAAAAAACAAATCCTACCATCTAAATATCACCGTATTCTGTTTACACATTGAGCGAGTGGCTGAATAGGTGACCGATCTCTTCAGATCTCGGTCATACACTACATGTCTGCCTATCTTGGCACTTGGAGTCATAGTTGTTCGATTTGAATTGAGTCGCAAATGCAATTTTGGCACGCACACATCCAAGAACCAAAACCAATTGCTACAGGTTGATATTTTTATTTTTTCTTCATCCTTGTGGGCATCACATTATGAACATGTTAGATGGAACATGGAGATGATTGTGGGCCTTGTTGGGACCAAAAGTAACAAAAGTACAAAGTCCGGAGACTCGGACTTTGTACCTCGGATATTACCAAAGGATGTATCGGATCCGAGACATGGTTCACTAAACCGAGGCAAAAGTTAAGTCGGTTCGGACGACACATCAGCAATCCGGGCATACATCGAGCCAATCTTCTTATCAGATCGGCCAGCGCAAGATAAAGCTTCATCCCGAGTATTTTGGGATAAGATCCCCGACCCCGAAGCTCACGGGATCGGATGAGGACTGGAGATGGGCACGATCCTATCTCCGTGATACTAGGAGAAGATCCCGCACACGATAACAGGAGGAGAATCCTCATACGATAGGAAGTTTCAGCAGCTATAAAAGAGGAACCTCCATCGTCTTGTGAGGTAGGCAAAAATTCTTTCTTAAAAACCTTTCAATACATACAGACCTAGAATCCAGGCCTGACTTTGGCATCAGAGGGTCCCCTGCTCAAGCCAGGGTCTCATTTGTCCTCTTTTTTGTGCAGGTTTACGAAGGTCTAAGAGAACGAACAAGATTTTTGCATCAACAGTTTGGCGCCGTCTATGGGAATCGTACAAAAAAGACATCTCATATTTCTATATTGAATTCCATGGTAATGACTAGAAGGACGGTCCCGGAAGAAGATCTGAATGAGATCGCGACACAGGCCAACGGGTCTGGTCGCGGTCCCCTCACAGCCCGTAACCCACCTAACAATCGCCAACGAGGAGCGACTGAATAAGCAACAACCAAATGGCCGGGGTTTTAACGATGGGCGGTTGGACCAGGAGGTTCAAGAAATCCGGTCTGATATGAATATGATGAAGCAGATGCTGGAACGAATGTATCAACAGCAAATGCAGTCACTCCCGCCTCCTCAAGGGGAGACAACGCATGTACCGACTGCGGCGGTCGGTCCTCAACCTTTCGCTCCACAGTCTTTTCGGCCGAGTCAACCCCAAGGCGTATCTGAACCATCTCCGGCTCAGTCGGCCAACGTTTCCCTTCGACCGATCTTCGCCACGAGATAGAGCGAAGAAGGCGCAACCGACCTTCCATGGAAGGTACGGCAGAGAGCAGCAAACCTTGGAAAGCCGACATTCAAAATTTTAAAAGAGAAGTACGGGAAGAAATGGCGAAAGAAATGGCGGACATGAAGCATGGCGAATATGTATCCGACCGATCCGAGGCAAAGGCGTCCCCCCTCAGAGACTCGATAATGCAGCTCGGCTGTTCGAAAGGTTTCGACATTACCTCAAATCACTCCTTTCACAGATAAGCAAGACCGACCCGACGAGCATATCGAATGCTTCGTAACATATATGGAGCTCCACGATGCCTCGATGCAAAAGAATGTGTCGGGCCTTTTCTCTTACATTGACCGATGTAGCACGACTGTGGTTCAAACAGTTGAAATCGAAGTCCATCAGTTCATTCGTTGAGCTGAGCGTCGCCTTCCTCACCAACTTCATCGGCGGGAAAAAGAAATTAAAGCCCCCTGCACATCTGAACAACATAGTTCAAAAGCAGGGAGAGCTATTGAAAGATTATATCAAGCGTTTCAATTTTGAATCGCTTCAGGTTCGAAAACATTCGGAAGAAACGGCCCTCAATGCGCTCATGCAAGGAGTTAGAGATAAGCCGTTCCTGGCGTCTCTAGACAAAACTCCTCCTGATATTTTGGCGGAGTTTATGGCACGGTCGGATAAGTATGCAAACGCCGAAGAAACGCGGATTCTGCGTGAAACTAAAACTTTGGTCAAAGAGTCGGTCAAAAAAGAGGCCGACTCGACCGGAGGAAGGAAACGCAAGGATAACCAAGCACATGATGAGCGAAGGTCAGGCAAACGACCAGATCGACGATTCTCCGCATATACCCCCTGAACAAAACTCAGGAGCAGGTATTGATGGAAATCAAAAGTGAAGACTTTGTCAACTGGCCCAGTAAGCTTAGGAGTAATCCCAATCGGCGGGACAAAGATAAATACTGCCATTATCATCGTGATCATGGGCATAACACGAGTGATTGCCGCCACCTAAAGGAAGAGATCGAACGACTCATAAAGGAAGGCCGACTAAAAGAACACGTGGTCAAGGCCGGGGTAGTTGAGAGACGTCCGACTGAAAGTCAACCCATGGAAGAAATTCGGACAATTTTTGGCGGACCACGAGGCGGAGGCGACTCGAACAATGCTCGAAGAAATCATGCGAGAAAGCTTAATCAGCCTGCGTCCGAACTCATGATTATAGTTTGCCCTCCAAAAGAGAAGAAAAGAGAAAAATATTGCATCTCCTTCACAGAGGAAGATGCCCGAGGGATATATCATCCCCACGATGACGCATTAATAGTCACCTTGACTATCGCCAACCGAAAAGTATTCCGGATACTCGTCGATACGGGATCATCTGCAGATGTGTTATTTACTCAGGCGTTCGACAAAATGGGGATTGAACGATCCATGCTACGTCCGGTTCGAACCTCATTAATCGGTTTTTCCGGAGGACAAATACTGCCTGAAGGGATTATCTCACTACCACTCACCGCTGGTAGTACCCTACATCAGACGACGATGATGGTTGAATTCTTGGTCGTCGATCAACCCTCAGTATACAACGCAATACTCGGCCGACCCTCCTTAAGTCTTTTTTAGGCCGTGGTATCCACATACCATCTTTCACTAAAATTTTTGACTGAGTCGGGGGTAGGAGTTGTCAAAGGAGATCAGCAAGACGCGAGGCGTTGTTACATGATAGCCGTAAAAGGAACCGCCAATAAAAGTCCAATCAACATATCAACGATCGAATCGTTGGACCCTCGGGGCGAGAATCATGAACGAGGGGCAAAACGGTTCGGCTAAGACCTTATCTCTTCCCTTGGTCGAAGCGGATAAGTTCAAGACAAGATTTAATTGGCTCGTCTTTGCAATCACCCCGAAAGAGAAGTTGATTTCGCCCGCAGATACGCCGATGTATTTGCTTGGTGTCATGCGGATATGCCCGGAATCGATTCGTCCATGATCACTCATCGACTCAACGTTGATCCGACCTATCGACCTATCCGACAGAAGCGACGGCCGCTCGGCCCTGAACGATACGCCATCATTGAAGAAGAAGTCAGCAAGCTCCTCCAGGCTAACTTCATAGAAGAGATACATTATCCAGAGTGGGTTGCGAATGTAGTACTTGTAAAGAAACCTAACGGGAAGTGGCGAGTTTGTATTGATTATACTGACTTAAATAAAGCCTGCCCGAAGGATAGCTTTCCGCTTCCAAGGATAGACCAGCTAGTGGATAGATCGCTGGGACATGAACTTCTTAGTTTCATGGATGCGTATTCAGGGTATAATCAAATTGTAATGCAGCAAACAGATAAATCAAAAACTACCTTTGTCACCGACAAAAGCCTTTATTGCTACCGAGTGATGCCATTTGGTTTGAAGAATGCTGGCGCGACTTATCAGAGATTAGTTAATAAAATCTTTGCTCGGCTTATAGGCCGAACCATGGAAGTATACATCGATGACATGCTTGTCAAAAGTATACACGCGACAGATCATGTAGATGATTTGGAAGAGATGTTTCTCATCCTACGGAAATTTCGGATGAAGCTGAATCCGAGTAAATGTGCCTTCGGGGTAAGCTCGAGAAAATTCCTCGGTTTCCTAGTTAGTCAGCGAGGAATAGAGGCAAATCCTGAGAAAATAAAAGCTCTGGTTGATATGGAATCTCCTACAAACATTAAGGACATCCAAAGGTTGACTGGACGAGTGGCAGCACTTAATCGGTTCCTATCTAGAGCCACAGACAAATGCCTCCTTTTCTTCAAACAGCTGAAAGGACGACAGACAATGGATTGGACGGAAGAATGTGAAGTGGCATTCCAGCAATTAAAATCGTATCTCGGTTCACCACCTCTCTTGTCAAAGCCCGAATCAGGGGAGTCTCTGCTTCTTTACTTGGCAGTATCCGAGGCAGCGGTGAGTTCAGCCCTGATCCGAGAATTCAAAGGAAAGCAATTACCTGTCTATTACGTCAGCAAAGCGTTGTTGCCAGCAGAAACGAGATACCCAAGCTTGGAAAAAGTAGCGTTGGCTTTAATAACTTCCTCTCGCCGACTTAGGTCGTACTTCCATGCCCATACCATCATCGTGATGACCGATCTTCCACTTCGCCAGATATTGCAGAAACCAGAAGCGTCCGGCCGACTCACGAAGTGGGCTATCGAGCTGAGTGAATTCGACATTCAATACAGGCCGAAAGTAGCGATCAAAGGGCAAGCCTAGCTGACTTTATCGCCGAGGTAACACCACCAACCAACCTCCCGATCGACAATATGCCAGAGAATGTAGCAGTACCGACAACAGCCACTCCCTCGACCCTTCCCTGCCCTATTCCCTGGAAACTATTTGTTGACAGCTCTTCCAACTCTAAGGCAAGTGGGGCTGGGGTGGTGCTGGAAACTCCCGATCATACCTATATCCAGTATGCCTTACGACTTGGATTTAAAGCGTCAAACAATACAGCGGAATATGAAGCATTGTTGCTCGGCCTCCGACTCGCAGCTAGTATGAGAGTTACGCACCTAAATGTTTTCAGCGATTCTCAGTTGGTTGTTAATCAAGTTACCGGTGTATACCAGACACGGAAAGACCAACTAAAAGTATACATGGAAAAAGCGAAAGAAATGATCAATGGATTTCAACTCTGTCTAGTCACTCGGACCCCTCGCACAGAAAACGGTAAAGCCGATCTATTAGCAAAGCTCGCCTCCGCCAATGATGATGATATACCTAGATCGGTCCCTATCGAATACGTCGATAAGCCAAGCATAAATGAACCAATCAGCGAGGCCGTTAATACAGTCCACTCAGAACTGTCCTGGATCGATCCAATCATCCAATACCTTGACAAGGGGAAGCTGCCTGAAGATCGTGCCGAGGCTCGACGTATTAAGATCCGAGCCTCCCGTTACACCATATTCAACGGAACCCTCTATAAGAAAGGTTATTATGCTCCGTTGTTGCGTGCCTCAAACCCAAAGAAGGCAAATTATGTATTACGTGAAATCCACGAAGGAATCTGGAAACCACTCTGGAGGGCGATCTCTCGCCCACAAGGCCCTACGACAGGGATATTACTGGCCCACTATCCAACACGACGCTCGCAAGCTCGTCCAAAAATGCGACAAATGTCAAAGGTTCGCAGTGATTCCAAGGCAAGCTCCCGAGGCATTAACGCCAATGACCGGTCCTTGGCCCTTCGCGCAGTGGGGTGTCGACATTATTGGTCCACTCCCTATGGGAAAAGGTCAGACCAAGTTTGCTGTGGTAGCAGTGGATTATTTCACGAAGTGGGCCGAGGCAGAGCCATTAGCTAAAATAACCGAACAGAAGATCACCGATTTTGTATGGAAGAACATTATCTGCCGATTCGGAGTACCCCGTACCATTATTACGGACAATGGAAGGCAATTTGATAATAGAAGCTTTCGCAAGATGTGCGGCAACCTCGGAATCAGAAACGTTTATTCTTCGCCCCATCATCCTCAAACAATGGACAAGTTGAGGCGGTTAACAAAATTATCAAGCAACATCTCCGGACCAAGCTTGACCGAGCCAAAGGAGCATGGGCCGAAGAACTCCCGAAAATTCTTTGGGCTTACCGAACCACAGCTCGAACCGCCACAGGAGAAACTCCCTTTTCACTCGCTTACGGCTCGGAAGCCGTCACTCCCGTTGAAATCGGCTTATCTTTCTGGCCGAGTCACTTCGTTCAATGCGGAAGAAAATGAAGAACTCCTTACACTCGGACTCGATCTCCTGGACGAACAAAGGGAAGTGGCACGACTACGCACGGAAGCCCGGCAACGACAAGTGGCTCGGTTCTATAATACCCGAATTAAGATCAGACGGTTTCGGATGGGAGATATGGTTCTCCGAAAAGTATTTCCCAATACTAAGGAAATTGGGTGGGGTACATTAGGACCAAACTGGGAAGGACCCTACATTGTCTCGGGTACCATCCGGCCAGGAACATACCAACTGAAAGATTTAAACGGGCAGTCACTGCCTCATCCTTGGAACGCTGAGCACTTAAAAATTTATTATCCTTAGCTCGACATTTAAAGTTCAAGGAATCCGAACTGAGAAAGATTTAAAGCCAAATCGTATGAATAAAAGTGCTATCTTTCATTTATCTTCAAAAGGTTCTTACAAAAATAAAAAAAAATAAAATCCGTCATTGTTCCTCAGCAGGAACGACTCCCGGGGCATGAGCAGAAGGACCAGCCTCGACATTAGCAGGATTATCCTCGAGATCCTCAAATTTCGAGACTCCCCCTTCAATTCCTGAAAGATCGAGATCCGGAAAAGTCTTCTTCATGTCGGTTATACATTCCAAGTATCCACCTTGGAATAAACGATCCCTCTCATCCTCGAACTCCTTAGATTCAAGGAAGGCTTGCACGGTTTTATCCCTGGCCTTCTCAGCCTCCTGAATCTTCTCGTTGGCCTGCTGAATAAGCCCCGCCGCCTCAAGCTTAGCACGAGCCAAGTCATCTGCACAGGAAGCATGGACTGCGAGGATTCGCCGGTTCTCTTCTTCAGTTCTGGAGAGGAGAGCCAACACTCGAGTAAACTCGGCTTGCGCTTCATCAAGGGCTCTCCTGGAGAAAGCCGCCTCTGCTTTTGCGTCTTCGGCAGCTTTCCGGGCAAGGCCGCCTCGCCCATCAAAACGCCGACCCGTATCTCGGCATTCTCGCGTCGCCCTTCTGCTTCCGACAGAAGGGTCTGCAGCCGAAGGGCCGAGGATAACTCTTTGCTGGCCTTAACCAAGCAGGGAGCAAGTTCAAAAAGCACCCTTGCTACATGGCCGATGGTTTGCGACGAAGGAGCATTGTAGAGACTGATGAACTCCTTTTTGCTCCCATGGGCTAAGGCCCAGGGAACCATCCCCGACACCACCTGCTGCAGGACAGACGACCCTTCTTGGCTTGTCTCCTCCCCCCTGGAGGACGCAGTCCTAGTCTCTTCCTCCCCTCTAGAAGATGCGGCCCTAGTCTCCTCCTCCCGTCTCGCCACATCCGTCGCAACGTGCCCCGAGTCGGATGCCGTCTGAAGCTCCGTGGGGGCGACCTCTCTCACTTCCGGCCTTTCTTCCGGATCGGAAATTACGACGACAGGGGGGACGGAAGAACTTGCGGGTTCCTTCTCCTTCCGCACCACTCTCTGTTTCTTCAGTGGCCGAGGATCTGACAGAAGAACGGACCGCGGGGGGGCCTTTATCTTTGAAACAGCCCTAAGGGGAGGCCGAGTTCCAGTCATCTCCGAAGGGGCTGAGGGGGCCGTCTCGGGAACAATCCTAAGATGAGGCCGAGCTTCGGGCAAATCTACAAAAAATAAAAAATAATAAAAAAATAAAAAATGAAGAAGGTTAGAAAAAATTCAGAAAGCATATGAAGATACGTCTTGATTACTCAGTAACTAGAATCTAGACTGCGAGATGAAGACGTTCGGCCGTAAGAGCACCTTCCAGGATCTAACTGTCGGATCCAACGTCCTCAACTCTTGATCCGAGCTAAAGCACTGGATCCAAGCTTTGCCGCGTTTTCTAATATCGCGACATAAGTTCGTCAGATTCAAAGTGTTACAAAAAACCAAAAAAGGGCGATATAGAAGAGCCAAGTCACCTGCTCTCTGGAACGCTCGAGGAACACGAGTCTCGCAGGACCCGGACTCAGCCGTCTCCCAGCGACCACAGGCCCAAAACCAACGTTCTCTCCAATGTTTGTTGGAAGTGGGGGTCGATTATTGGGAGCGCCTCCGCCCCTGCCAAGCCAAGACATAAAAGCCGGGTAGTTCGGGTTCACGCGCACTTGGTATAAATGGAGAAATTGTCGACCGACAATGGTGGTCGCTCCATCTCTACCACAACACCGCACACCCGAATAAGTTCCTCCACCCATTCGGAACTATTTGCCCCGGGGCAATCTGAATACGAGATAAAACTCCCCGGACAATGGGCTGAAGGGGCAGACGCAAGCCGCATTGCATTGAGACTTGGTAGATCGCGACCGCCCCAGCAGGAGGATGATCCGGCAAGTCATTCGGACGGGGGAGATAAGTGATAACCGATTCGGGGATGTGATAACCGATTCGGATTCTGTCTAAATCCGCTTCAGTTAAAACTGAAGGAACCGGGCCGCTTAGATCATCCCCCGATCCTTCTCCTTCAGACTCGGCGTGTGCCGACTTATCAACAGGAACCGACCCAGAGGTTCTCTCGGCAATCAATATTTCCTCTTCCTCCTCCATGCCCCTTGGAAAATTAGGCATTCCCGGGCGGGTTATTAAAGATGACCCACCACGAGAAGGATTAACGGAAGCAGGGCGCTCCGCCGAGGCGCGGTGACCCTCTCAGAAAGAAAAGCAGCGTTCGCATCAACTGCTATCTCTGTCAGTAAGGAATTCCGCAACGTTCCAAAAACGTTGCGCTTCGTCTTCATCTCCGAAAACTCCCTCCTGGGGACTTTGAAAACCTCTAGCCGCCATTATCACTAAATAAAGAGGAAGGAGAGACTCACCAGAAGGAGGGAGGAAAACGGAAATGGCGAAAGGAGCCGCTGACAGTCAAGAAAAAGGAAAGGAAGAAGAGGAAAGACCGAAAAGCTCCAAAGGAAATGCAAAGCGGGAATGGTAGTAGAAGTTCGAAATGCAGGACCCCCACCCTTTTATAAGATTGCCATGTGGTGAAAGCAATTAATGGGAAAATGATTCGACGCCTGCATCGACTCCCCCACTCGACACGTGGCGCACGACGACTGACGACAATAATGCCCTTGCTACGTGTCCAACCCTCATTGGCGGGGTGAGCGATTTGACGGCTGTCGGCGCATGCGATGTCAGAAACTGAACCGTCTCCCGTCAAAGGCGACACAGAATGCATTAAATGCTTACTTATTGTCTCGGACTAAGTTATGAACCGACTCAAAACTCGCTACTCCTAAGTGTCATATGAAACACACGAAGTAAGGGGGCTTACTGTTGGGACCAAAAGTAACAAAAGTACAAAGTCCGGAGACTCGGACTTTGTACCTCGGATATTACCAAAGGATGTATCGGATCCGAGACATGGTTCACTAAACCGAGGCAAAAGTTAAGTCGGTTCGGACGACACATCAGCAATCCGGGCATACATCGAGCCAATCTTCTTATCAGATCGGCCAGCGCAAGATAAAGCTTCATCCCGAGTATTTTGGGATAAGATCCCCGACCCCGAAGCTCACGGGATCGGATGAGGACTGGAGATGGGCACGATCCTATCTCCGTAATACTAGGAGAAGATCCCGCACACGATAACAGGAGGAGAATCCTCATACGATAGGAAGTTTCAGCAGCTATAAAAGAGGAACCTCCATCGTCTTGTGAGGTAGACAAAAGTTCTTTCTTGAAAACCTTTCAATACATACAGACCCAGAATCCAGGCCTGACTTTGGCATCGGAGGGTCCCCTGCTCAAGCCAGGGTCTCCTTTGTCCTCTTTTTTGTGCAGGTTTACGAAGGTCTAAGAGAACGAACAAGATTTTTGCATCAACAGGCCTCATGAAGGTATCAAAAATGCGCATTTCCATATCCCATGGTTTCCTATGGGCCCCACTCGAGTTCTCTTGGTTTTTAGGCTCACATTCTACAATTAGCTCGCAAAGCTGACAGATAAAGTAAATGTCATAAAGACATCATGGTGGGCTCTATTAAGGTTTCAATTGCTGGCAATTCCATTCTTCTTCTTCTTCTTCTTCTTCCTTTTTTTTTTTTTTTTTTTTTGGCTCATAGCCAATCTTGAGTTGTGAAACCAATTGATGGAGTGGATGTCACAAGGATGTAGTGGGCCTTATGAAGTAGTCTTCCTGTAACACAACATGAGTAGGTGATATAGTAGATTCTAGCAGTTAACCATGAATTACGAATTATGTGGGTAGCTGAGGGCAATTGTAGGATCTTTTTGGTCATTTAAAAAATATCATACTTTACATGTACATATTTCTAAAATGATCACTTATTTTAAGTGTCCCACCTCGCACAGACCTGATTTTCTTGGTCTCCCGTGGGAGAATAATATTTTAGAGAGGCATATTTTTTATGCTCTTTAAATTCAAACATAGGATCTTCCTCTTTAATACCATGTCAAACAACTATTTACTCCAAAAACTCAATCTGCCAGAGTGTAGTGTATCAATATATATTAAGGGACTTTTATCACTATAACATCCATATCCTCTGCTGCCTCACATAAGGGTAATTCTTATTTTCCTGTATTGTATTTGGTCAACGACATCCCTGACATTGTTACCACTGCTGTATTATATATATTATATAATAACGTGGCTGAATAAAATTGCAACAAATAGAATTTTTTTAATTTTTTTCGTACATGTGACAAGTAGAGGATCCGGTTCTTTTACCAATAGTTTAAAATGTGAGTATTTATTTAGAATATATATATATATATATATGAAAACGCTCACCTGCGAACCAGTTCGTATGTAGTACTCACGAACTTTTTTGAGAACCCATCATACTCGATGAATCTCGCAAATCTGAACCGTCCACATGAAGCAGAACCTCATGAAACCTCATAGTATGAAATTTTATTTTGATCCGAAACTTTAGTGGACCGTGAAAAATGTAAACAGTTTCTTTCCTTGATTTGAATTTCTCTTTGCTATGGACGGTATGGATAAAAGTTTTAGATAAAAGTAAAACTTGGTCCTGGGGGGTTTCACTGGTGCTTCATGAACGGTTTAGATTTACAGATTCATCACGTATGATGGGTTCTCAAAAAAGTTCGTACGTAGTACGTACGAACTGATTCGCAGGTGAGCGCTTCTCATATATATATATATATATATATATATATATATATATATATATATATATATATATATATATATACACTTAAAAGACATAAATAAGATTGTCTTATTGTCATAACTACGACAAATGAACACTTTAAGACAAATCTGGTGGGGTCTTCAAAGGGACGTTAGGCAAGGGAAGTGTTAAAAAGTTGATGGATGGAATTATCTGATGAACGGGATTTTTGTAGCATTGGCCATCTAAGACCGGTCTCACTTTCCTAGATATACGGTCTAGGTTCTAGATGATCCACTGCCTGACTTTACTACGAAGAGAACATGCTCTGGTCCTCCGGCCCTAACCAGATTATCTATCTTTTAATGCTGAGAATTTAAAGATATGGGTCCCTTTCCTAGGCTACAATAAAAATGAACAGCTCAAGACGGATCCGCTGTGGCCTTCCAAGACCTGTCTAACTAAATAGGCGGTCCAGATCATCTCAGAAAAATACAGAATAAATGCTGCGGTTTTGTAATATGGTCCATCCAAGACAGGTCCCACTGAATAGATGGTCCAGATCAACTTTGGTAAAAAAAGGTTCCACTAGATAGACTATCAAGATAATATATAGCGGAGAAAAAAAAAATCATCTCCCACGAAATCTAGTTAGACGGTCCGGATAAACTCTGGCAAAAAAAGGTCCCCAGTAAATAGACGGTCCAGATCATCTCTCACAAAAAGGCGGTCCGGTCATCTAGCACAAAAAAGGCCCCACTACATGGACAGTCCAGATCATCTCACGTGACAAGAAACAATCGGCTCTTACAAAACTACATAGACGGTCCAGATCAGCTCTCACACAAAACTAATTAGATGGCCAAGATGAACTCTGGCAAAAAAAGGTCCCCACTAAATAGACGGTCCAGATCATCTATCACAAAAAGGCCCCACTACATAGACAGTCCAAATCATTTCACGTGAAATAAACAATCCGCTCTTGCAAAACTAAATAGACCGTCCAGATCAACTCTTGCACAAAAAGGTAAACTTTCGAAAAAAAAAAAACCATCCCGATCATCTCCAGCGTAACGAAGAATAGGCGGTCCAGGTCATCTCTCGTCAAAAAAGGTCCCACTAAATAGACAGTCCAGATCATCTATACCGACAAAACAAAATTTTTTAAAAAAAAGGTCCCACTAAATAGACGGTCTAGATCATCGGATAAAAATTAAAATAATATTATTTAAGCTCCCGGCGAGGATCGAACTCGCGACCTTTCGCTTACGAAGCGAACGCACTACCACTATGCTACGGAAGCTGATTTGCGGATTATCTTACAAAGTTATAATAAATTTACAGATAGAGTGAAACCTGCACTGGTAATTTAAATGTAGGCCGTTGGTTAATTTTCATCTTGACCGTTGGTTATTTTTCAAAACAAGATGATGAATGATGGATGACCATCCGAATAGAAAGATCAATTTCCCGTTTCGGACCACACAGTCCGGACGGACAAGGTACCTCTCTCATGTTTGACACGTAGAGGTGTAGGGCTGCCAGGACGGACTTGATCTTGTCAGGGGCTCTGTGGGGTCCACCGTGATGTATCTGTTTTATCCAGTCCGTCCATCCATTTTAACATATCATTTTTAGGCAAAAAAGAGGTAGATCCAAGGATCAAGTAGGCCACACGACAGGAAGCAGCGTTGATAATGACGCCACCGTTGAAACCTTCCTAGGGTCCACCGTGATGTATAATACCTCTTCTTTACGTCTTTGGGCTCCCACTTGTCATTTGTGGTCTTCTTAGCCATTCGAAATACTGGACTGGAGATGAAGAGATCCTCTATGAAACTAAGGTGGATCCATTTATTAGGTGCGCCATCATGTCTGATGTGTTAAAGGCTCAACTGTTCATTGATTTGGTGGTCCAACATTTTCACAGCTCGAATGTCCTACAATAGTGACACATCAGCCCGACAGATGAGTTGTACGTGAAATTCACACACAATGCTTCGATGGGATTATGTTCACCTTACAGGGGTGTTGTTATTTGATACTCTGACAAAGCATGGTGCTTTATACACAGGCACTTAGAAATGATGTTGGTGGCGTACATTAACTCGAATTAACCAACTGGACTGTGGGACCTACGGGCGCTAAGTAACATTCCGAAAATCAGATCAGTTGAACGATCTTAACCTCATCATGGACACTTTTTTTGTTGAAAGAAGACAATTGGATTTATTTTTTTTTTCTTCTCATTTTAACCGTCCAAAAAATATCCACGGATTATCAAATAAGCATAATTTTCTGTTCATCATATACTGATCTGACACCCATAATTGGACAGTTTAATTTAACGTCCTTGTATCCACATGCAATTTCTAAGGGCCTGTGTATCATCCATGACACTGTCAGAGTATCAAAGTTTTTCACCTTTCGTGAGGTGTACACGGGTGGAACCGAGTCGAGCTTGGCCAGGTCGGCTCGGCTCGGCTACTTGCCAACCCTAGCTTGAACTCGGCTCGGCTTGTTCCTCGAGCCTGACTGGCCAGCTCGGCTCGGTTCAGTCAGCAGATTGGGCCAGTTCGGGCCGAGTTCAAGCCAAAGATTGAGCTTAGTTCGCCTGTGTAGTATTTTCATAAAATGGACCGCACCTTTAAAATCTCATTGTATGTAAAACAACAACAATGGTTTTACAAGTATTTCATCAAACACCTTGTAAGCAACATAAAAATCAAGAAAAAAAGGATAGTTGTTTCATATACACACCTTCCTTGCCATCTGTCACACTTCATTGAGTCATTTTATCAAACACTTGGTGAGCAACATTAATATCAAAGTAACCGAGTCACTGAACTTATTCGATCCGAGTTCGATTTAAGTTGGGTTCGATCCGAGTCGATTCGAGCTCGGGCAAGCTCAAACTCGGTTCAAAATTTTTTCGAGCTCAAAAAATCAGCTTTACTCAGCTCGAACTCAGTTTCGAATCGAGTCGAATCAAACTTTTTCGAGTCGAGTCGAGCGAGCTAACCGAGCTAACTCGGTTCGTGTACAACCCGTGATAGCAAGCAAGTGGGCATCCAATTGGAGGAAGGGTGGATGTTGTTTGTCGTCCACAATTCAGAACGTCCATCTGGTGTGTACCTGCTGTGAATGGCCCACAAATGAGGGTAAAAGTGAGGAGATCATCCTATCAATATGGACACAGTTGCCTCAAATGCATGGTCAGGATTAAAATGGCTTTGATGGATGATAAACAAGAGCATGGGAGATCTTTTCGGTACCCAGTTGATGCTGACATGATCCTAGGGGTGTCATTAGTTCGAATCAGCCAGCAGGTAAACTGGACTGAAAAACACCCAAGCTTTTTGGACTAACCATGTTTTATACATGAAATCCACTGTTATTATGTATCCAAAAGATCAGTGGTGTAGAAAACTCAAGTGGACCTAGGGCTATTCATGAGTCGAGCTAGCTCGAATAACTCACTCAACTTGGCTTAAGTTAGCTCGGATTGACTCGGCTTGAATGGCTGACTCGGGCCGAGTCAAGCTTATATTTTATATCTCGAGTTGAGTTTGACTAGGGAGCATTTCAACTCGACTCGACTCGAACTCGGCTCGACTCAGCTCGATTAGTAATAATATTAAACATTAAATATTATATATATTATATATGTTATAAGTTTTAACTAAATAAAAAAAGAAAAAAAAAAAAAAGAAACCCTAGCTACTCTACCCGACCGCACGCAACGCACCCCATTTCCTTTTCCCTTTCCCTTTCTTTTCTTTCTCTACCTGCTACCAGCCGCACACTCGCCTGGATCACCACCACCCACCACCAGTCTTCTCCACTCTCCAGCAAGACCAGCATGCATCACGTTGCCCGCACGCACCCCCTTTCCCTTTCTTCTCTTTCTCTACCCGCCGCACGCCCACCTGGCGCTCGACCAACAACAATCCACCAGACCACCACCACCAGCGCATGACCAGTACACTGCCTGCCTGCTGTTGTCTGCCCGATCGATCTCGCCGAGCGAAGAAGACCATTGAGCATTCACCCCCTTTTTTTATCCATTGATTTTCGTCAATCCCGACTCGGTTAGTACGTAACACAAGCATCAATCATCAATTCGACTATCCATATTCAAGATGTAGCCAGTGGATGACTTTTGGGCCCAATTGATGGAAAGATCTCAAGTACAAAAATATGCTAAATCTAAACCAGGACATCGTACTGGCCCCACTTATTGTAAGATCACAAATAAATGCCCAATCTAAGTGTCTATTGTTGATTTTTTTTTTTTTTTTTTTACTTAATCAAATCCACAGTCATGATTTCATAACTAGGATTGTGAAACTTATACAATATTTTTAATAAATATGAATTGAGGTACCATCAAAAATGTCTTTCTCATATATATAATGAGGTAATGATATCATTGATATTTTACAAACTTAATTCCGTAGAAAGATCAGCAATGATATCATTAATATTCTATTGGCTTATTCTATGGAAAGATCACTAGCACAAACAATTAACGTAATTGTCCTCTTCAAGAAGTGGCTACTGGATAGTATATTGGCTTTTTTGATGAAAATATCAAAAGCCCAAATGGTTAACATATAAAAAAGCTCGAGCTCGACTCGACTCGAATCACTAACTCGACTCGATAGCTTTGGAAAACAAGCCAAGCTTCAATGTTGAGCTCGAGGCGAGCTCGAACTCGAGTACATCATGTACAAGCCGAGCCGAGCTTGGCCTACCTCGACTCGGCTCGGCTCGATGCCCACCCCTAAATGGATCACACCAACGGTAACAAGAGTGGATTTGGGTGTTGTATATATAAAACCATCTTTTCTCAAATCACCAATGGACCACATCAACTCAAATGGACTAGACCAATTGGGGAAATAGGGTTTCATCTATACAACATGATGGCTTAGACAATTAGGTGTTTTAGGCACTACATAAAACCGGTGTTATAGAGTATTTTGTTGAGCTAAACTAGAAGGACACACTTATGAGGTTTGGTCATGGATGTGACTTGCCGGTAGCCCAGGGTTAAAAGAATTCCTTGTAACCCTAAGCTCTGTGGGATCTATTATACTGCCTATGTTATATATAATCTGCCCATCTGTTTACCTCAAATCTAAGGCATATCTAAAACTCAAGTGGATCATATAATAGAAAAGATCGGAGATGGAAACACCAACTATTAAAGACTATAAGGGGCTCATCATGATGTTTATATAAGCCATCCAACTTATCCATGATGTTATTCTCACTGGAATGATAGGAATAGACAAATATGAGGATGATCCAAAAATTCTATGGCCCCGAGAAGGTGTTAATTATGGAATTCAATCCCCATTATTTCTTTCACATGGCCCCAGCATGCTTATGATCAAATTAAATATATGCATATGGCTTTTAGAATACTCTCCAAAATAGTGTCTTCTCATTGTGACCTTATCAAGCAGTGTAGAGTAATAAGGACGTAAGAGTTATCTATGGGACTAGCATGGTTGCATAGTAACTGAACTGAAATCAATCCATTGCTTGTAAGTAATTGGTGTTGTAGCACATGTGACTCGTCGTGAATAATTAAGCATTCATCGTTTATGCAATCACTACATATTACTAGTACGATTAATTAATTAATTATCCATCTCTATTGCAATATATAAATTTATATAATTTGACTAGATATAGAGCTAATCATAATTATTGATGTGAGTTTTCCTCTCAATCATCTAATAAGTCAAAGTGGAGGCATATCTCATAACGATGTACATCTTAAAATGCATTACTCTTATTGTCATACATTATCTTATAATTAATAAATATATCTTATAATTAATAAATATTGACAACACCTTATTGTGAAGGCCAATTTGAACATCCATATACATACATTATGTTAAAATGATCATATCTATACATATAAACTCAAACATTAAAAATAAATAAATCTCAATATTACCTAATGAGTAAATATGCACACATACGCATCCTTGTCACGAGCCATACAAAATCTAAGTTATCAAACCATCTCTCCCATCTCTCTCCCTCCCTCCGATCCACGTGGCCTAACCTGTGCACTGTGATCTCATTAAAGTGGTCCTGGTCATAAACAGGCACTAAAAAATTATACACGTGGAATAAATTAAACCTTCGAAATGGTGGCCCCACTTTATAATCTGCCCATCTGTTTACCTCAAATCTAAGGCATATCTAAAACTCAAGTGGATCATATAATAGAAAAGATCGGAGATGGAAACACCAACTATTAAAGACTATAAGGGGCTCATCATGATGTTTATATAAGCCATCCAACTTATCCATGATGTTATTCTCACTGGAATGATAGGAGTAGACAAATATGAGGATGATCCAGAAATTCTATGGCCCCAAGAAGGTGTTAATGATGGAATTCAATCCCCATTATTTCTTTCACATGGCCCCAGCATGCTTATGATCAAATTAAATATATGCATATGGCTTTTAGAATGCTCTCCAAAATAGTGTCTTGTCATTGTGACCTTATCATACAATGTAGAGTAATAAGGATATAAGAGTTATCTATGGGACTAGCATGGTCGGGTAGTAACTGAAATGAAATCAATCCATTGCTTGTAAGTAATTGGTGTTGTAGCACATGTGACTCGTCGTGAATAATCAAGCATTCATCATTTGCGTAATCACTATGTATGACTCGTACGATTAATTAATTATCCATTTCTATTGCAATATATAAATTTAGATAATTTGACTAGATATGGAGCTAATCATAATTATTGATGTGAATTTTCATCTCAATCATATAATAAATTAAGGTAGAGTCATATCTCATACCCACATACATCTTAAAATGCATTACTCTTATTGTCATACATTATCTTATAATTAATAAATATTGGCAACACCTTATTGTGAAGACTAATTTGAACAACCATATACATACGTTATATATCTTAAAATGATCATATCTATACATGTAAACTCAAACATTAAAAAAAATAAATATCTAGTACCTAATGAGTAAATATGCACACATACACATACTTGTCACCTGCCCTACAAAATCTAAGATATCTAACCATCTCTCAATCCATCTCCCTCCCTCCGATCCACGTGGCCTAACCTGTGGACCATGATCTCATTAAAGTGGTCCTGGTCATAAACAGGCACTAAAAAATTTTACACGTGGAATAAATTAAACCTTCTAAATGGTGGCCCCACTTTATAAGGATGACAAATAAAAACTTGAGCCATTTAGATTACTTTTCTATTGAGCGGTTGAGATGAGAAATAGCCAACGGTCAGAATTCGGCAAAGAAATATATGTAAATCAGAGGTTAAGATCGCTTAAATCTCAACCAATCTGATTGTGTGGGGATGAATACGCATCTAAAGTGGTTCCCGCAACTTGAACAGTTTATTTTTGAGTTCCTCAATGCCACGTGTAAAAGTTCCCTGAGCACGTGTATCAACCATCACACTTCAGCAGAACATAAAATAACTCTCCTCTTTTCTTTTTCTTTTTCTTTTTCTTTTTCTTGATGGGAAATTGAGGTTGTCATATCAACGAATCTGATGGTTTTCATGGTGGAAATGGGAAGCGGATTGGCTGCTGTACAACACGCCACCGATGTGGCCGATGTGTTGACGTCACCCAGTTCTGTGGGTCCCATCATGAGGTATGAGTTATATCCAAACCGTCCGTCCACTTGGTGACATCATCTTAATGCATGACCCAAAAAAATAAGACAGATCCAAAAATCAAGTAGACCACACTGTAAAAAAAAAAGTGGGGGATTGAACTCCTGCCATTGAAACCATTTTGGGGTCACAGAAATTTGGATCAATATAATATTTATTTTTTCTCTTCATCCAGGTCCGTATGACCTTATGAACAGATTAGATGAAAAGTAAACGTTACAGTTGGCCCGACGAATGTTTTAACGGTAAGAATCATTGTACCCACTGCTATTTGTAGTGTGGTCCACTTGATCCTTGTAAATTATTCATTTTTAGGATGGAGATCTAAAATGATCTCTCCAAATGGATGAACGGTGTAGATATGATAAATACGTCATTGTGGGCCCATGTAACTTTGATCTTCTTTGAACCGTTCGTACAACTTGGAGCTCGAGGAATTCGTCTTCGCACGACACGTACCCACACCAGCTAGGTTGCTGGTGTGGGGTACACCAGCCAATCCGCTTCCGTGGAAATGACACTTTCCTCATTGTGGGGCCCACAAACGTACAAGAGCTGTTCACATGAAAGAAGAGGTGAGTTGACGGATACCAGCCCCGATGTCTACCAAAAGAACGGTGCATGGGAATCACTGGTGAGAGTTTCGAACGCTTGGACAGTGAGATCACCACACGCGTAAATTAATAAAATATGAAGTCCTGGACACTCTATCATCTCACCATCATCTGGGATGTAGTGGATCAAAACTAACGGGGGAAGAGTTTCTACTGAAGCCGAAATGTATCCTAAAGGTATGGTAGCACCACAATCCACCCAGACGCGGCCCGCCTCACCAAGATGGTATGGTCCTTACCCTAGGGCCCACTGTAATGTTTTTTTGGCATCCAACCTGTCAATGAGATCACATGAACCTGGATGAAGGGAAAAAACAAATATCAGCTTGATCCAAAACTTATGGGGTCCACTAGTGGTCAATCACTACGCTTTCCTTTGATATGCTCAACCTGAGAATTGGATCTGCTTCATTTTTGGTTTCATGGACTAAAATGATCTGAAAAAACAGATGGACGGTGTGGATATAGAATACATCCGCTCCCACAACTCGTGGTGCCGTACCCTTCCCGACGCCTGTGCAAAATTCAGGCTGATTGATGGGTGCGGTTTGCGTACTAACTCAGTCCGCTATATCGTACTCAAAAAACTTTGTGGGTCCCTCCGTGACGTATGTGTCTTATCCACACCGTCCATCCGTTTTATTAGCTCATTTTAATATTTAAATTCAAAAGTGAAGTATATCCAACTCCAAGTGGACCACACCACAGGAAACAGTGGGAATAGTGGCGTCCACCGTGGAAACCTTCCTAGGGCCCACAGTTATGTTTATTTTTCATCCAACCTGTTCAAAAGGTCACACAGACATAGATGAAGGGAAAACATAAATATCATCTTGATCCAAAACTTCTTTTGCTCCAATGATGTTTTCAACGGTAGGCGTTTAATTCCTACTGTTTCCTGTTTTGTGGTCCACGTAAGTTTTGGATATGATTCAATTTACGTCTGTTGTCTGAAATAAGCTGGAAAAATGGATGGACGGCTTGGATAAGACACATACATCACACATAGAGTAAACCGAGCATGCAATCCGCATCCTTGATCATCCACTTAATAAGTGGCCGCACCTGTACGTTGAGTCAAACTGTTCATTCCATCAATTCCAACGGTGTAGCCCATCTGATGAGTGGGCCAACCTGATTTTTCTAACGCTGATGCTGTGCGAAAATCCAGAACATCCAAATCATTTATCCAAATATGAATGCAGCACATAAACCAAAGGTTAAGCCGATTAGAAGATGGTAACCATCTGATTTTGCCCTTATCATCTGGGCCAGTCACTATTTCATCTTATACCATCCATTTCATGACCTTCAATTGGATGGACAGGATGGCTTGATCAGCATTATTTCTAAAATTTGCTCCACGTACGATTTGGATGATCTTAAATTCAAAACCGGGCTCTCTCCCCTGAGTGGCCCACCTATCTCCCTGGATCTACTTTTACTTGTGCCACGTGTACGGTGACGGTGTGCCTGCATGTGGATGGTCATAAGTGCACTCGACTGGTTGCTAGTCCTACTGAAAATTACAAAAATGACACCATATTTTTAATAGACAAAAATAACACAAGCTACGGCTTGCTATTGCTGCATCAACTAGATCTGACGCCCAAATCCATGCGGTGGGCCACGCCATGAGGTTCACCAGGGGGCAAAAACCAGTCCGATCCACTGATTGGGTATATCAGACCGTCTGAACCGATGGACATCTGGTGGTTGACTCATTGTACCGGTGTGGTCCACTCAGCCTGATTTCCGGCACGAGTAATGTTTTTGGGTGACACATCTTTTGAACGGCTCGGATGGTCCACAACAAGTGAAACGTTGGAGAAATGGCGATGGAGTATGTGATAGTTCACATTCAGTCCCGATGTGTTCAAGGATTCAAGACGGAGTAGATAGGATGGGCCCGAATTAAGGCCCATTGATACCTGGCCTCGCAACTTGGCTTGGCCAGAACTAAGACCCGTTGAGACTTGGACCCACGCAACCTTGCCTGGGCTTCACCTAGTGCTTGTTGGGCTGTGTCGAGTTGGGTCGAAGACTTGAGTCAGGGTATGATGGATCGATGGCCAGGCTCAGGCTCCGACTATGTGTGGCAATGGACCTGTGGCCCAATCTTGTATGCCCATGTCCTTGGTCCCTAAACCTGGCTCAAGGGCTCGCCCAGGTTTGAAATTTAAGCCGGATGTTAGGCCAGGCCAGTCCGAACTATTTGTAAGGAAGCAGATTGCGTCCTGTCCCCACCTGGAACGTCCAGGCAGGGGCTCTGTGAGGCCCACCATGATGTACGGGTTTTATCTGCACCGTCCATCCATTTTTTCAGATCATTTAAGAGTATGGTGCTAAAAATTAGGTAAGTCCAATGCTCAAGTGGTCCGCACCACAGGAAGCAGCGGCGATAATGAAACTCACCATTGAAACCTTCCTAGAGGCCACCGTGATGTTTATTTTCCATCCAACCTGTTCATAAAGTCATATAGATATGGATGAAGGGAAAACTCAAATATCATATTGATTCAAAACTTCTGCCGCTCACAAGAAGTTTTTAATGGTGAGAGTTCAATCCCCACCGTGTGGTCCATTAGAGACTTAGATCTTCCTCATTTTTGGGTTCATATATCCTACAATGATCTTGAAAAATAGATGGACAGTGTAGATAAATCCCATACATTATGGTGGGCTCCACAGAGGCTACCTAGAGGGATTATCATCCAGGCCAAGCAGGACTCAATGCACTTCCATTTGACATTTGTACGACAGGGATCTTTGGGCCTGAAATCTAAGTTCATGGTTTTGCCTGGACTACTTCTAGGCCCAAAATGATGAAGCTAGGCTGGATGAATGCAAATTGATTTTTTAATTTTTAGAAAAACCTCAAATATTATGATTTTAGGGGAAAATATATAGGGATGTTTGTATGCATATAATTAACCCATTTATGAATTTAGAAGTTCTTTAATTGGTTTATTTGTCAAATTGAAGTTAATGATTTAGTAGATTTGTTGGTGGGGATTTTACAAATACCAAATTAATGGAGAATTTACAATTCGGTACCTTATTGAAAAACGTTTTCAAAAAGCTACTTCATTAATCCATATAATCATCCTTATGTTACATTGCTTTAATAGCTTGTTGGGCAACGTGCTAGCAATTGGGTAAGCTGCTTGGGTGGGGCCATGTAATTTTTATGTAAAATCTACATGAACCATTGGGTGCATCACCTCACGTTATGCCAAGGCTGAAAAATCACACCCATTAGTGATTCAGGTGGACCACATGGTATAAGCAACGACTACCCTCTAGACTGTTTTCCTTGGTATGGTTCACCTAAATCACAACTAGGCTTGATTATTACACCCCATATTTAAATTTTAACATGACATCTAATTGTTGAAGTGGATTTCATATAACCATCGTGTTGGACTTTGTAAAAATCAAAGTGTATGTGTTTCTCTTCCAACTATTTTCTTTGGTTTGGCCACCCCAATCACAAGTCAGTCCTTGCAAAAGCTGGAGAGTTATTTAGTAAATAAAGGAAATGTACACCCCTCTTGATTTTGATGAGACCATGGACCAAAAAAAAAGAGAGAAGGTGACTTATGATTCTAATGAGGGCACTAAAGAAACTAGTTGGGAGAGAGACATCCACCCTTGATTTTTATAGGGCTTGCTGTCATAATTATATGAAGTCCATGCCAATCATTAAATTTCAATATATATATATATATTTGTCGACCATACATCATACTTGTCTTTGATTCACGGGGAGCCACGCAAATGGAAATAGTTTTGAGGATGAGCATTTTTTGTACATTATTTTCAATCAAGAAGGCTATGGAATCATAGATGGAGTTGATTTTTGAGCCCTTAGCTAGCCTAGCTAACATGGGGCACCTCATGGTCTGGATTTCCCACCCATGCCACCAACTCATTTGCTTGCACCATGGCTGCCATGGAAGGTTGTGGAATGATAATTATTTTCATCAATGAGATATTTTTAATAAAATAAAATAAAATAAAATCTTTCTTAAATGTAAATTCCTTATCATTTAAGTAGTTTTTGTAAAATTCTCTATTTTTCTTTTTCAATTCATTACCTTGCACCTTTATTGGTTGATAAACCCGGTGAAAATTTTATTTTGAAAACCCGTCTGCATTAATTTCTCAAGTCTTTTTGAAACGCTTGACAGTAAATAATCAAAATCATCTAATCAATGGTCATGAACATGGAAGGTCCAAATAAAAAATAATACAAAAGAGGTCCAATAATGGGTCTGAGCCATCCATCATGCATGCATCCCACCTTTTATTGTTCATCTCTCTGACAAATCACTTCGATATATAATTGGATTGTTGCACTAATGTTGCCCATTGTCAGGTGGCTACTGTCGGTGTCCGTCGGTGCTCTATAAGCCCCGCCATGCTATTGTTGGGGGCCTTGCACAAAACCTTAGGATCTAGCCCTCCAGAACAAACCAGAATTATGGATAATGCAATGAAATAAATCAAAGCAACAATCACACACCACACAAGAGATTTTTACGTGGAAAACCCTCAAAGAGGTAAAAACCACGGGACCTCGTCCAGATCAACAATCCACTATGAAGTAGAACGTTACAATCTTCTTCACTCACGCAGAGTGGATAAACAATAAGAGAAATAGAGAAAACGGAGAGATCTAACCGATTACGAGGACATAGAAGCGGCGAGATGTAGATTGCAAAGTGAGAACCTCCACGAGCAGAACCTCCCTTCATAAGCTTCCTCTCTCTCTTTCTCCCTCTCTCTCACCTTTGATAGCCCTAAACCCTTTAGCAAATCCTTCAAAGCTTTAGAAACCCTCTTGCTATTTTGTGATCTTCCTAATACCTGAAAAACCTAGGCAACCCCTTTTATAGTTTTGGGAAACTCCTTTCCGTATCCCAATGAAAGGACACAAATCCATAGCGGTTCGCGCAAAATCGCGGAACAATCAACGTAACCTACGACTAGTCTGGCCCTCCTACGGCCAGGTCGTAGACCACCTACGGCCCATAGGTCGTAGCTCTCCTACGATCAGCCCTAGCTACAAGAAAAACAGACACGAACTCGGCGGACTTCGAGTCGTGCCAGTGGCCTCGAACCTACGACCGGCCGAGCACTCCCCACGGCCGGTCGGCGGGGCTCGGGACCGGTCGTAGACGGGGCAAAAACCCCATTAAATCTCCCCTTTTGACCGGGAGGGATCCACCTTCTTGGCCGGCCGGGTTTCTACAAACCTCAAACTTGCCCTTGAGCAAAGCCTTGGTCATCATGTCGACCCATTATCGTCCGTGTGGACCTTCTCAAATTTTGTAACACCTTCGTTCCAAAGTATCCTGATCCAGTGATCCGAATCTCATGTGCTTCGACTTGGAATGCCGACTTGGATTCTTGCTCAAGTGTATAGCACTCGACTCATCGCAATAGACCACGTGCTCCTCTGCTTCAAAGGCTAAGTTCCCGTAGGAACCTTTTCATCCAAAGCATCTCTTTACATGCTTCGGTATGCAATGTATTCGGCCTGCGTGTCGTCGACAATGCTACGACCTTCAGTAGCTTGCTCAATTGCCAAAAACCGCTTGCAAACGTGAACATGAACCCCGATGTAGACTTCTGGAATCTATGTCACACCGCCATTGCATCGGTAGCCCTCTAACACGGGTTACACTCATCACCATAGCATAGGCTCAACTCCTGGATGAGCCTCTTAGATCCGTAGTATCCATTTTACTTATTGCCCAATGCTCTTTGCCGGGATTGGCAAGTGTACCGGTGACAACACCAACCGCATATGCTATGTACGGGCGTGTACACACCATAGCATACATCAAACTTCCTACGGTGACGCGTAGGGTATCTTCTGCATCTCTTCCACTCTCGCCTTCGTCTTGGGACACTTTGCACCGTCGCTCAATCTGAAGTGACCATCTAGTGGAGTATCACCGGCTTTTGCATTCATATTGAACCGCTCTAGGACTTTCTCATATATACCGCTCTTGTGATGACGGAGCTTCCTCGTCGCATTACATCACGGGTTATCTCCATTCTAGGATCTGTCTGTCTGGGGCCCAAGTCTTTCATCGCAAAGACTTGCCCAACTCTGTTTCACTGTCAATCTTCTTGATGTCTTTTCCCATGATGAGCATGTCATCAACGTATAATAAGCAGAACTAAGAAATCACCATACGCGTGAACACACGGTGGTCGACTCGGATTAAATCATACCCATGTTTGTAACATGAACGAATCGAACTTCTTGTACCATTGCCGTGGAGCTTGTTTCACCCATACAAGCTCTTCCTCAGCCTACACACCATATGCTCCTTGCCCTTGACTTCGAACCCCTCTGGTTGGTGCATGTAGTCTCTTCTTCAGTCACCATGGAGAAAGGCAGTTTTAACATCTAACTGCTCTATCTCCAGATCCATGCTAGCCGCCAACCCAAGCAACACCCGTATGGATGTCATCTTCACCACTGGTGAGAATATCTCCTCGAAGTCTATGCCTTTCCTCTGACCAAACCCTTTCACCACAAGTCTGGCCTTGAACCTTGTCTGTGAATTCTTCTGCTCAACCTTCTTTCTGAACACCCACTTGTTGCTCAGAGCTTTCTTGCCCTTAGGCAGTTTCACCATATCATAGGTGTGGTTCTTATGCAAGGATTCCATCTCCTCTTGCATAGCTTTCAACCACTCCTCCTTATGCTCGTCGGCTAGGGCCTCAGAATAATCTTCTGGCTCTCCCCCATCGGTTAGCATAATGTACTCGTGCGGTGAGTACCTCTTGAATGGTGTCTGTCACTAGATGACCTCCTCTGTGGCTCAGCAGTGGATCAAGTGAAATTTGCTCCCTGGTCCATCTTCTGAAGGAACTCCCTCGTCCTCTGCACCTTGCTGTACTCCCCCGTCATCAGGCACCACGGGAGGAGTAATCGGATCCATGTCCTCTAGCTCACCCGAACTAGGTTGGTTCTTCTACGGCTTACCAATGTCTTCGATACACCGATCTTCAAAGAAAACCACATCTCTGCTCTGACGAGCTTCTTCTCGGTCGGATCCCATAACTATCTAACCGAATTTTTCATCACCGTACCCTAAGAACACACCTTGCTGATCTTCATATCGAGCTTGGACCTCTCATCCTTTGGTACGTGAACGGATGTCCTGCATCCAAACACCACTGAGATCGTACGATTGATCATGTCCAGTCCACACCTTCTCGGTACTTCTCCATTCAACGGTGCGATGGAGACACGTTTATCAAATACACCGCCGTGCGCATTGCTTCTCCCAGGAACGTCTTAAAAGCAACTTCGCATGGGATAACATGCATCGATTCTCTCAACAATGGTGCGATTCATTCGCTCGGCTACACCATTATCTTTGGGGGTCTTGGGAAGCCGTCTGTTCATGCCGTATACCTTGGGACTTGCGGTACTCGTGAAAGTCGCCGATGTATTCACCACCATTATCGGTGCGGATGCACTTCAATGGTCTACTGTCTCTCTCTCGACCATAGCATGAAACAATTTAAACACACCAAAGACCTCGTCCTTGGATTTCAAAGCATAAACCCAAACCCTCCTAGATGCATCATCTATAAAAGTGACAAAATACAATGCCCCACCCAAGGTTTTTGTCCTCATAGGACCACAAACATCGAGAATAAACCAAATCTAATGCATGCACTTTATTAACATGAGAAGCGTTTTAATAAATGAAACTCTATCTTGTTTCCACGATAAACAATCAAGACAGGCTTTGAGAGGCATACACTGTCACGCTACGGAAGGAGCTGCTTCCTCGCTAGTAGCTGAAGCCCTTTTTCACTCATGTGGCCTAACGCACTGTGCCACATGTCAATAGCCGAATCTTCATTGCGTTCAACCCATGCACATCGACCGGTTGCCTTGTACAGGTGCAACACTTCTTTCCTCTAGCCACGATCAATCCGAACCCTTGATGAGCTTCCATCGCCCATGAAACCAAGCTTTCATAGCCATCATCATCAAACCTTCCGTCGACATCAAGTTGAGGCGAAGGTCCGGGATATGCCTCACATCCACGAGAACCAATGTGCACCCACATCGGTCTTCACACAAATATCACCGACTCCCACGATCTTTGATACGCTTGAGAATTTCCCATCTTCACGGTCCATAGTCACGACTTGTGGCTTGTGAAGGAGTCCTGTGTGGAGTCGCATGAAAAGAAGCTCCCGAGTCTATCACCCAGTCGGTGCCCGACTCGTAGCCGTGAGACATACGTCGTGATCTGTAGAAAGAATAACTACCATGTCGCCATCTGAAGCGACCGCCGCGGTGGAATCGATTCTTCTTCCTTCCCTTTTCCTTTCTTGTCGTTTTTCTTACCACGACATTCATGCTTGTAGTGGCCCTTCTTGCCACAATTCGATTCAACCTCTTTTACGTTACTCGACTTGCCTCTTGATTTATCTCGGGCCTTCCCGCCCTTCCCTGTTCTTTCCTCTCCCCGTTCTGTGTCACAAGGGCCTCTTCTTTGAGTAGACCCACGAGACTTCCTCCTTGTCTCCTCATTGAAGAGACAATCAGTTAACTGTTCCATGGATATCTTTCCGTGCGGCGCGGAGTTACTTAGAGACACCACCAATGTCTCCCAACCGTCAGGCAATGAACTAAGCATAGTAAAAGCTGCAATTCATCATGGACCATCTTCATAGAGGAGAGTTGGTTCACTATATTGCCGACCTCATTCATGTGCTCGGACAGAACCACCATCCTTGAACTTGAGATTTGTCGCCTTATGGAAATATCTTATTACATTTTGTCTTCCTCTCATCGGCCCTTGTGACCATAGGCTTTGGAATTTTATTTTAGTAGACACATGGTGGAACACAGAATCATCCAACCATTGTCTAATAAAACCGCCTTTCGGTCCATCTTCTTCCAATCATCATCGGTCATATCCTTGGATTTTCTTTGATATGCACGAGATTGGAGAATATAGGTCCTTGCAATAAAGCAAGTCCTCCATCTTAGCCTTCCATATGGTCCAGTTAGAACCATTGAGGCTGATCATCCTTGATGAGCCACCTTCCATAATTCCAACCGATCCTACCCGTTCAATGAACTTAGCTTTGATACCACTTGTTGGGGGCCTTGCACAAAACCTTAGGATCTAGCCCTCCAGAACAAACCAGAATTATGGATAATGCAATGAAATAAATCAAGCAACAATCAAGAGATTTTTACGTGAAAACCTCAAAGAGGTAAAACCACGGGACCTCGTCCGAATCAACAATCACTATGAAGTAGAACGTTACAATCTTCTTCACTCACGCAGGAGTGGATAAACAATAAGAGAAATAGAGAAACGGAGAGATAATATTACGAGGACATAGGCCGAGATGTAGATGCAAAGTAGAGAACCTCACGAGCGTAACCTCCCCTATAAGCTTCTCTCTCTCTTTCTCCCTCTCTCTCACCTTTGATAGCCCTAAACCCTTTAGCAAATCCCTTGCAAAGCTTTAGGAAACCCTCTTCTTTATTTTGTGATCTTCTAATACCTGAAAAACCCTAGGCAAATTTTTATAGTTTTGGGAAACTCCTTTTATCATTGCGAAAGGACACAATCCGCGGTTTCGCGCAAAATCGGCGAACAATCTGCGTAACCTGATGTTGGCCCATTAGACCACCTACAGGTGGCTACTGTCGAGTCGTCTGTCGCCCTGGTCGAGCTCCTGATAAGCGGGGCTCAGGACCGGTCGTAGACGGGGCAAAAAACCCCATCAGCTATACTGTTTTATCCACGCCATCCATCCATCTAAATCTCAGGTGGACCACACTACATGAAAACAGTGGTGATTGAACGCCTACTATTAAAAAGCTTCCTAAGGCCTGCTGTAATGTTTATTTGCAATCCAACTGCTGTAATGTTTATTTGCAATCCAACTGTTGATTAGGTCACACACACCTAGATGAAGGGAAAACGCAAATATCAGCTTCGATCCAAAACATTTGTGGCCCCAAAAAGATTTTAATGGTGGGCATTCAATCACCACTGTTTCATGTGGTGTGGTTCACTCGAGAGACTAGGTTCATAACGGTCTACCAATCTATCTTATGGTATTTTTTTATTATTTTATTTTAAGAAAGATAACTTCGTTAATTTACCAAAATAACTATACAATCTATTTACAATCACCACAGGAAGAAATGAGCCACACTAATTGTAAAACATAGCCTCTATATCTTTTACCAAACAAATTGGGTGGGCCAAATAAAAAGAATTGGGCCACACCAATTAAAGAAAACATGCCAAAATAGAAACCATACTATTACAGCCAGCCCACCTCAACCACAAGCAAAACCCAAGCTTCATAATCAAGGAAGCCAAACGATACTTTGATTGCAAATCCCTCATGAAACTTATTTGATCAGATGATTCCAACTTAAGATTGGTCTAGTCATCAATTTAAACTGTCCACTACTGATTTTCATAAATTATCCAATTGACATGTGACGCAAGGATGAATGTGATGAGGGCGATCACCGTCTTCCTCAAGAATAACTACTTCAAATCCACGAAGCTTCTTTGGACTCCTTACAGAGATTTTTCGAATCCACAAGAAAAAAGCAAGAAAATAAAATTAATATTCTAGAAAATTTGTAAATTGATTGATACATGAATAAATGAGTTTACACCCCTTTAAATAGGAATACTAAGATATGGAAGAAGTTTCGGAATTGAACTACAACCAAAACTCCTAGAAATCATGACTTACTATAAATAGTAAACTTACTATTTATAGACGGTCGTGATTCCTACTAGTGTGCATGATTTTCAGTCAAAAATAGTAAGTGGCCTATTTGGACAAACCATGATGTTCTCCTAACTATTCTAAGCACTTTTCATGTTAGGCGCAACTCTTAAAGCCCAACAGATGAAGAGTTACACTCAAACTAAAACTTACTATAAATAGTAAAAATGAAATTAAAACAGAAATTTGATTGTCAATATGATGGTATTTGGCAAATTTAGCGTGAGCAACCCAGCATAGTCGGGTTGGGTGGCTAAACTAGCTCGTCCTATCCCAAAATCAAATATAGTATGTCCAATAGCTCATTCTGATTTGTGAGATACGTCCGTTTTAAGTTCTGACGGTCCAGATCACCTTCTCTTTCAATCGGGCCTTTTATGATCCATCTTGGCCATGAAAATGTCTGCGACCTGCTCTACATCAACATAAAATGTAGGGTCTATATTATTTTTCTATGAGGGTTCATATTGGTGATCTAGACTATCCTTCATATGCGCCCATCTTTCATTATTATTCCCTTCAAAAAGATCACTTTATTGGATGATCCTATCCAATCAATGAACAGGGAATAGATTAAAGACATTTGTTATACTTCAAAAAATACGATCATCGCCCTTCATTTTTATTTTTGATTATGGGTCCAGTGTTGATTGTCCATCAATTTTTAAAGTTTTAATTCATCAAATGGTCATAACCATAGGATCAATGGATAGAAAATAGATGTTCCATCTTTGTTATACTATAAAGGTCTAATCAGTGATCTAGATGATCTATCATGTGCATCCCACCATTAATGAATCATATTCCCTCCCAAAAGTCACCTTAATGAGATGATAGTAACCATTCAATCCATGACTAGGAAAGTAGACAATACATGTTGATTTTAATAGACAAGTTTTAGTCATTGATTTGGACAATTTATCTTAAACTCACCTTTGATACTTGTCCCTTTTAAAAATTATTTTGATTGCTTGATCTTAACTATTTGATAAATTGCTTTAAATACGGGCTACATATTGACCATAATAAAGAAGTTCCAATAATTCACATGGACTTTCCGATTACATGAAGTCCACTTAAACTAATCACCCCTCTTCAATTAATTGTTATCGAATCATCTCAACCATCAAATCAATGTCTAGAAAAATGTGAATTCTATATTGGTTATAATAGAGGTCCAATCAGTGATCTATATCATCCATGATGTACGGCCCACCATTTATTGTCTATCCCTTTGAAAATTATTATGCTATAATGGTCCTTACGTCAACCAGGTGATAAGAAATGGAAAGTTCAAACTTAATTATTATACTAGAAAATGTCATATTAGTAACGTCCTAACAATTTGATCGACAATTATATAAAATGTATGATTCATATTTAATATATATACCAAAAAAGTAGTTTAGTTATATTGTCTATCATGTGGGACCTACTTATGATTGCCTATTCATCTAGAAAATTAGATTATTATTATTATTTTTAATCTAGAAAATTAGATTGATGGAATGATGCTAACCATTCAGGTAGTGGCTTAAAAACTTTTGTTGTTAAACAGATGTCTTAAATCTTGGTGGTTTGAGATGCTCAACTAGTTGAGGGACTGGTTTGATTAGTCGAAGGTCCCTTCGACTGGTCGAAGCCCTCCTTTGACTAGTCGAGGGTTACACAGACGGTGTGCGGTTTGTGCGCGGACTGCATAAGTTTAAAGCGGTTTCTAAGAATATGCGTAAGTGGAGTCCCTAGGGCCATTTTAGGATATTCTAAGGCTTCCTAAAGGTATTCCAAAAGTTTTTAAAAGGGTTTTAAGGTTATCAAAGGGTGTAGAAAGGGTGAGATTCAAGCTTGTTTGAATCGAGTAAGTCTTTTTCTCTTTGTAATTTATGCTTTCATAGTGGATTTCTGTTGCTTTGTGCCATAGTTTTTTCCCGAAAGGGTTTTTCATATCAAATCTTTGTATTCTCTTGTGATTGTTTGGTGTTTTTGAATTGCTACCTAGATCTATATCTATGTGATTCCGCATACCAAATCCCAACAACTTCATGATCCATTAGATGTCACACCAAAATTTAGGCTTAGGCCTAAATAGTTTGGGGGGCCACACTAAGGGCAATAATTTAGAGTTTCCAGTTGTGTGTACCACCTAAATCACGAATAGAGCTAATCTTTGGGGCTTGGGCCTAATAGGGATGACGCACCTGATTGTTTGGGGTGGATTTCACATAAACATCTCAGTGAGGCCCACCCAAGCCCGTGATAAGAAGTCTAAGAGAAAATTCTCTAATGATAATTACTTAATAATGAAATAGCTTATTTAAAACCTTTTTGAATAAGGTACTTGAATATAAATTCTAGGGCTTTTTCATAAGTAAACCAAAGGTGTGCTCCGCTTGGGGGCCTAAAATAGTATCCTTTTTTCAAAAAATAAATTTTAAACCTAAAAATGCTTCTTGGTTTTTTTTTTTTTTTTTTTTGGGATAAAAAATGCCCATTGACCTTTACCTCCATACTTTCTTCTTTTATCACTACTGTCTGGCTACCTCTCTTTTTACCTCTACAATGTGGTTATCTTTCATGCTTTTCGTATATTCTAAATCTGTATAATCATTGGGTTTCTACCAATGAACAAAAAAGGAACAACTTGAGCAATGAGTTCGTAAATCGAATAGAAGCCCTAGACAGGGGAACTCTTACTCTGGATGTGCTCGAAAAAAGGACAAGATTGTGCAATAATGAGAATGAACAAGAATGCTTGCCTAAAATATATGATCCTTTTTTGAACGGATCATATCGTGGAACAACCAAAAAAGGATATTCACGTTCAATTATGGATGATTCAATCACTTGGACAGAAGATTCCATAGAAAAGGTTTGGATAAATAAGATTCATGGTATCTTTCCTAACGATTACCGAGAATTTGAACAAAAAATGGATTTATTTAATGGAGAATCATTATCGACAGACATTGGTCATTCCTTGACCTCAATCAGTGAATTAGCTGGGGAATCAACACCTAGTTTGAATTTGAAAGGATTTGCTCTATTGGTCGAACAAACAAGACTTGATTCAGAAAATCAAACGAAATGTTTGAAATTTCTATCCGATGTAGTTACAACTGATCCAAATGATCAAACAATTCAAAAGAAATCTATTGGAATAGAAGAAATCGGTAAAAAGGTTCCTCGATGGTCATACAAATTAACCGGCCATTTGGAAGAACAGGAGGCAGAAAATGAGGAAGAATCGATAGACTCTCACCCTAAAAAAATGGGTTTTGAGCCTATTTGAGAAGAAAATGAGAGTAAAATAATATAGAAAATTATTGCAAAATTTTTACTTTTAAAATATAGGTTCTTCTTCTTTCTCGAAAAGATTTAGCTTAGATGAGTCTTTTTTGCCAAGAAATGAAAAAAGAAAAGTTAAAAAACTCTACTTTCAGAAATGAAAGAGAACGTAAGATGAACTTTAAGCTCACCTTTAGAAGGTTACGCAATGTCCAAATAAGATAATTCTAGTCCTATTTGAAAAATCATTCGATTTTGTTTTCATTGAGCCCAAGATTGCCATGATTCAATCTGTAATGAGGGAGTTATCAGCATTTTCATGTGATCGTGTCATGTTAGAAATGAACACACCATGACGAATTTATGTCCCCTTTTCCTAGGTCAAATGGTATGTAAATGAGATTATTCTAGTTCCATTTGGAAGCTCATCAAATTATCTTTCCAATGAAACTAAGATTGCTCTAATCCAACCTAAATGAGAGAGTTATGATTATTTTTGTGAGATCATGCAATACTAGAATAATCACTAATCGTGCAGTGTTAAACCCACAATCCATGTAGTGTTAGAACTACGATCCATGCAATATTATAGCTACAATCTATGTAGTGTTATAGCCACTATCTATTTAGTGTTAGAATCATGATCCATGCACAATCAACATTGAAGGTAAGGTCCACATGATGAATAGTCCACATCAAAGGTGGGCTCCACATGATGGGTGGTGGATATTGAAAGTGGGCCGTACATGATAGACAATAACATCAATAGTGGACTCTGAATGATGGATGATCCACATTAAGGTGGGGCTCACATAATGAATAGTCCACATCAACGGTTGGCCCTTAATTATTAATAGCCCACATCCGAGGTGGGCCTCACATGATGGACGGCTAATTTTGAAGGTGGCTCCCACACAATGGATGGTTCACATCAAAGATGCAATCCACATGATGGGTGGTGGATATTGATGGTGGGCCCTACATGATGGATAATAACCCTGACGGTGGGCCCACCTCAATGTGAGTCATCCATTATGTGGGGCCCACCATCATTGTTATTATCCATCATGTGGGGCTCACCTTCAATATCCACCACCTATCATCTGGAGCACACCTTTAAAGTGAACCATCCTTTGTATGGGCCCCACCTTTAATATGAACTGTCCATCATGTGGGGCCCACCTTGGATGTGGTTCTTTAATCATTAGGGATTGACCTCTAATGTGGACCATCCAATATGTGGGGCTCACCTTGATGTGGGTCTTCCATCATGTGGGGCCCACTCGTCGATATTATTGTCCATCATGTAGGGCCCACCCTCAATATCCATTGTCATCATGTGGAACCCACCTTTAATGTGGATTGTCCATCATATGGATCTCACCTTCAATGTTGGTCATCCATCATGCATAGATCGTGGTTCTAATGCTACATGGATCGTGGTTGTAACACTGCATGGATTGTGATTCTAAAATTATATGGATCTTGGTTCTAATACTGCATTAATAGCGGTTGTTCCAATATCGTGTGATCTTATAAAAATAGTTATAACTCCCTTGTCATTGGTTGGATCAAGGTGATCTTGGGCTCGTCAGAAAGATAATTCAACTAGCTTTAAAATGAGACTAAAATAATCCCATTTACACACTTTTTGACATTTCAAAAGTGGGCCCAAAGTTCATCATGGCATTCATGTTTAATTACTACATCTCACGATTCCATGAAAAACGCTCATAACTCCCTCATTACATGTCAGATCGGGGCAATTTTGAGCTCATTGGAAAGATAATTCGATGATATTTCAAATAGGATGGAATCATCTCATTTAGACATTATATAACCTTCCAAAAGTGGAACCAAAATTCATCTTGTGTTAGCTTTTAATTTCTAAAAGTGAACTTTTTGTTCTCTCTTTGCTTCCTTCTATCCATTTCTTGGTTTAAAAAAAAAACCCATGTAAGTCGAATGTTTCGAAGGTGGTTTCGGACCTATCGGGTATTGTTCTCCATTGTGAGGGATATTCCTAGGAAAATGTTAGCCCCTATGTATTGCATGTTCCGTTGTAAAAAGGTGTTGTCGATACTAAATATGTTGGTACCAAGTTTCTGATATAGTTCATCTCAATAGTTTGTTGCGACACAGTCGATTGAGTCACTGTTTACTGAGGCACAATGGGCGCTCTTTCAGTGAAAATGACCATCATTCGATTCAAGCTCTTAATCTGACTGGCCATATACATGTTGAAAGTTTCAGCCTAAATTTGAGACTGCTCGGCCTTAGCTCGTGACTGTTCTACAGTATGTTGAATCTCCATTTGTATATCGTGTAACCCAGTTAACATTATCTTAAGAAGATCAATTAAAGATGAAGATGCCTTGTCTTGATTTGGAAGATTAGGTGTTAGATTTAGCAACAACTCAGGTACTGGATGTACTTGCATTTTCTCTTCTTATACAGGAGGTTCAGTAGTGCTAGAAGGGTTATGACACCTTTGGCTCATATTGCACAGGTAATCTTATGGTCACCAAGTAATTTTGCGTCGATCATGCTAAAAATAATTGGCTTTTTGCACGACTAATGCACAATAAATTTTTATGACACCCTAATAATTTGAAGTCCCACCAGACATGCTAAAATTTATTCTCCTGGTTTGTTTTTGGTCATGTGTGGTATGTGCAAGCATGACAAGTTCGATTGTGTGGCTCGATTCAAACCAAACAACTTTGACCCCAAGTGCTAAGACACTAGGCCAAAATGGGCAATTTGCGACAGACTTCGTCCGTCGCTAAAACCTCTTGGTTTAACGACGGATTTAATCCATCGCTAATGGAAAAAGTCCGTCGCTGAGCCCGTGTTTATCAAAAATCTGTAGTCTGAACGTCGCTGAATTTAGCGACAGACCAAAATCCAACGCTAAAATCTGATTTACGACGGATTTAGGTCTGTCGTTAGTAGGCGACGGACGAAATCCGTCGCAAAACCTTGAGGCCTACGACCCAATAATTCCTACATAATCAGTTCATGTAATGTATTTGAAGTGTTGCCAGCAATAGGAAAAGATTATTAGCAAATGAGAGCCATATATGAAGAGATGTTGCCATGTGCTTTTCCTTGCAGCGTTGTTGTTGGCTTTTTCTTATTTTTTGATCTGGCAGGCAATGGGCCTACAGATGAAGTGAACACATCCATGTGAGAGGATCCTTATAGACTCCATTTGCATGACTTTCCTTAGCTAGATTAGATAACGAAACTATTGAGTATTTGGTTAATTTGCATCTATGCTTTATTCCTAAGCTGTGATGGTTGCTAAACATTAGTGTGTATCAGGTTAACTCTGCAAAAACCATTGATAAAGATGTTAAAGACCTTAAAGCCAATCTAAGTAATGAGGCAATGTCTGACATGTCTCTAGAAGCAAAAATAGTCGACTGGCAAGGAAAATGTGAATCCACAACTCTGTTCCCATGAATTTTCAGAGGCTTTCTAAGCCACATTGTAACATCCTGGATTTTCACTGTTTTGGATTTCCAAAAATCCTTAAAATTTCTTTTTAATTAACTTATAAAATCACTTAATGACCATTATCACTCAATGTTAGTTTATACTAGGGTGGACTAGTCTAGTTATGATGGGACCAAGTGCGGGCCGCCAAGCCAGATGGCCCGTTTACACTTAACAACAGCCCGTGTGGGCCACCCAGCGACCGAGAAGGGGTCAGAAAAATCTAAAACTTTAGAAAATCATAGATCTCACCGGGCTTGTGGTCCATCGCGGACTGCGAACCCAGTGGACACCCAGAAGTAACCATCTGGCGCTTGCCCAATGCGCCCCACCAATGCCAGAATAAAATCTGGCACTGACAAAAGAAACTGAGACTCCGGGCCTTCCAGCCGTCGGATTCCTTCTAAATTTGTGGTGACGGTTTAATATATTTTTCTACACCCGTCCACTAAATTTGGGACCTGATCGTGGAACGGTGACCGTTGATCGTAAATCGGACCCGTACGACCAAACCCCGCATCCGTTCGTTCCCAAATTTTGTAAGGCCCCTCATCGGGCCATGGACCACTTATCCTATAAATTTCATGGCCAGAGGGCCATCAGAAATGCTCCAATCACCAAAATAGCCCCCACAGGACCACTTAAAGGTCAGAAACGCTTTCTCAGATCATATATCCGTTCATCCGTTTGTCCTCAATTTTTGCATGGGCCCTAATCGGGCCATAAGGCACCTACACGCCGAATTTGGTGGCCAGAGGGGTGTTAGGGCCACCCCAACACCAATAGGGAGTCCCATAAGTCTATTTTAGGAAATTGTGGAAGCTTGGGGCCTTTTGCACCAAATCTGGAATTATAAAAAGGGTCTCATTTGGGCACCCCTCTCCCCATACGAATTTTGCCCTAGAAGAGAGAAAATGGAGAAGAGAAAGAGGAGAAAGGAGAAGAAAGAGAGAGGGAAGAAGGCATGGTGGACTCTCAATCAAGGTGGGGCTCAAGAGGATCAAACCCACAACCTCCTACACCTTCTCCAAGAAGAAACTGTGCACCACAACCACCAAAATCGTCCATTGATCGTCTAGGTAAGGCTTCTCATCCTTTGTCTTAAAAACCCTTTTGATGAAGGGGGATTTTACATGGATTTCTCATATATGAACTTGCTTTAGAGATTCCGACCAACCGACCCCAAATCGACGTTCCTAGGTCATTTTTGAGTCTCCAACGAATCACAAGGTGCGGACTAGTATCCTTAGGTGGCCTAGCACCAATTATAGTAGGAATGTAATGATTTTGTTTGTTGAGTTGTGGTATTGAAGAATTTAGGAAAACCTAGGAACGGTGTATTGTTGGAATTGCATGATTTGGCATGATTAGTTTACATTTGATGTTGATCTTGTCTCTCACATGATTTAACATAGGAATGATTACATGCTCATGTTTGTTTGGATTGATTTCGCTCATATGCATTGCTCCATAGTGTTTATGAATCTTGACTCTTGTGTGTTTAATTCCTTGAGGTGTTGGAAGAGCTTAACTTCCTCACAAACCCACACACTCACACGCACCTTGGTTCTTGATAATGTTTGCTCACTTGGTAGGAATACTCGTTTTTATAGTTGAGATGCATGTGAACATGGTATTGATATGTTAGTTGATAACTTGTATACTTAACATGTTATGAATCACCACCTAATCCTTGGGTTGGTCAGGAATGCAAGGAAAGCGAAGGCGGTCCCGTTGGTAGGACCGTCTTGAGGCCAAACCCATGGATTGGACGAGTGCGTGTGGGCGACAGTAGTTAGACTACATGGGTCGCTTGTACCCGATGTCGTTCCGCCACGTGCTTGCCTGATTCATGCGGTTTAGCCCACTGTCTGATCAACCCTGTTTGTTAACCCTATTTGCTCACATATATATGGAACCTGAACCACCCTACAACCGTTGTAGCCCATCAATAACCCACCTGAAATTGGTCCACAGCCTCGTGAGCCGGGCATGGTGGAATGGGACACATTGTCCGAGCTGTCGGCCTACGCTGGGGTGTCGCGCCTCCCCGTAGTGACCGCGAGCGATCCCTTTCTCTCGGCACTCCTCATGTGCTTGAAGTCGGGGATGAAGAACCCGACGGGATCACAGACCACGGGGTCTCGGCCTCACGCATTGATGGGGCCTTGGCCTCGCAACTAGTTTAGGGCATTGATACGTGGGGTGTATCAGAATCCCTAACCTGCTGGATGAATGGACTTAACTAAGAACTTGGCTAACATGTCATTGCATCGCATTAGCTAGGGTGGTGACTCGGCAGTCGATGTCGCTCTGAGGGAGTGTTGTCATATGCGATCGTAAGATGGAGTCGCTTGAGGGAGAGTTGTGGCGAGGGCATGCATCATACCATTCACCATGCATATGCATTATCAAGATTAGCTTAGTATCTACGAATGTTGCCTTTCATTAAATTCATGCTATAACTGCTGCCTGTTAAAACTTAAGATTAATAGTTCATACTGAGTTGATCACTCACTCCCACTGGGACGGTGTTTTAAAACACCAACCTAGACCCATTCATAGATGCAGGTGACCCAGGGCATGAGGAACCTGGCGAGGCGAGCTTTGACGGGGAGAACGAGCTCTCCTACTTTCAGCTGATGGGCGGCTCACTATCGGCTAGATCAGGCTGGATTTAGATTTGCTGAGCCGCGGGCTCAGCCTTATTCTTTTTGGACCTAGCCCTCTTTTGTTGTTCTATTGGGCAACGCCTTAGGCGACCCTTTATTATTTTTGGACCTGTATATATGTGTGATATCCTTCATTTCAGTAGATTGGTGTGATTGTGCTTCGTGCCTCAGGTAATTCCAAATTGTGCAGTTGAAATTGATTAATCATAAAAACCATAAATGCATGATAAGTGACACTCGGGAACTCGGGAGTCGAGCGTATGCATGACCCCCGATTTTCTGGGGTGTTACACACATGCATCACAACATGGTGCTTGAGATGTCCAATTTCTAACGACCTGGCTAAAAATCTGACTAGCCTGATGAGCTTAATGTGGACCATTGCCATTTTTTAAAACCATCAGTCGTTTCCAGAATTGTTGTCACCCCGATGTGCGGTACGGCCTATTTTTCTGGGCCAAACCATGCACTCGATAAGGACAAACCTGATGCATGGATTGGATCTTCCTACATGCCAGTTTGCCCATGTTGCTGTGTTTATAGGTGCATGTGGGCATCAGAAAACCCTAGGTTTTTTTTCAACCGGTATATGCTAAAGTTGCAATTATTGCGGCCAGTGGACAAAGTCGAGGAATCCAGAAAGGCAATGGAGAAAGAGAGATCTGAAACATGCAGAGGCTGTTAAGGTACTTAATGCTGCGAAGTCAGAAATGGAACTGAATTCGCATGAGCTTGACCAAAGGGAAATTAAAGGAAGGTTGAAGTTATGGTTGCAAAGGTAGCATTTGCTCCCCTCTTAATTCTGATACTGGACCCAATTCACTTTCATATATAGCTCTTTTTAAAGAAAACCTTGATTGTTTCTCCCTTATTTTCATACTTTAACTTTTCTTTTTTAATTATCTGAACCATTAGTCAGGTATGCCTTTACTTTGAATGGGCCATTTATCAAAATTTGCACTGATTGGATAATCTTAGACCTCAGGTTGGAGGTTTTCTTTATGGACAGTGAAAGGAACTTTGGTTGGCCTTTTCATTAATCATCCTTCTTTCTGCAAAAGTCCTCCAATAGAACAGGTGGGATTGTCCTGTGGGTGTGCTTTTTTGGGGTGTGGCCCATCTAAGGAAAAGCTTGCCTGGCTAGTTGTTCATAACTGATACACTTTGCCACACCTTTGAAATCAAGGTGCATAAATGAGATTTACTGTTGATGGCAGGGGGATATATAAATATGAGAATTAGTTCAGTGAAAGAATTTGGAGTGGTGATGCGGCAACAACTGGCTGATAAGTGTGAAGAAATAATGGCAGGGGTTTGTTCACTTTGATGAGGAATGCTGGTTGGATGTGTACACGATATTGTCCTATCATCTGGTGAGCCCCTCCATACATTGTGGTCCAAAAGCCAAGCCAATTGGGTGTTCACATGCGCATGTCACGAAAAAGGGAAAGGAACCAAGGATATATGTGTGATACACTCAACCCCACATGTGCAGACGTTACTCCTCACAACCTATTTGTTCCATACTTGAGAAATACACCACTCTAATAAAACATGTGAGATTTCACCACAATGGGTACTCGTGTTGAAACTCCGGTGAGTCTACCACTAAGGCATGAGTAAGAGCATGATGTTAAAAAGGTTTAGAAATAAATTGATATTTTTGTTTTATTTCATCTAGGTCCACATGACCTTATAAGTTGGATGGCAAATAAACATTACGATAGGCCTCACAAAAGTTTCAATGGTGATATTTTTGTTTTTCTTTCATTTACAAAAACCTTATAAAGAGGTTGGATGGCAAATAAACATCGATGGGCCTTTGGAAAGTTTCAACAATGTACCTGCTTGGGCCTTGAACTTGCCCCTTTTGGGCTTATATCTTAACATGATATGGAAAAATGGATGGACAATGTGGATAAGCCTATACACGGTGATGGTCCCTTTAGAGCTCTAGCCTGTGCCGCGCTTATAGGACAAGCAAGGGCAATACCCAAGCACCCAAATTCTAATATTTTATTTTGTTAATTGGTTTCAGTTGATTAAACTATTCACTTTTCATGGATTTGAGCTGGTTATTTGTAATATATGAAGGGTTAACTAAACTAGTCTTTTCTTGGATTGAATCTGAGTATTTGTAATATATGCAGGAAGGGCTCAAAAGAAGGTTGAACGTACAAGAGAAGATACTATGTAGCCAATTCAAGGCAAGGCATAGCCAACAGTTGAAGTTCCGGGTAATTTTTTTTGTATGGGTCCTAGTTTAGGGGGGGGAAGTGTTTAGTTAGGAGGGTTAAAGTCAATATTTGGAGTGGGCCACGGGTCATTTCCTCTTTTATTGAACTGAGTTGTTACCAATTTTGTGAATAGGATTCTTATCAAACAATATTATGAATTATTTTTTGAATGACTATTAGGTGCAAGATTAAAAATAATAATAATAATAATAATTTATCTAATTTTTTTTACTGATATTTTAGCGACGGACCAAATCCGTCGCTAATTCCCGAAAAATTGAAAATAACTGCAAATGTCCGTCACTTACTCATATTAGCGATGGACCTTATCCGTTGCTAATGTCTTAACATGCTCAATCGCTCTCATATTAGCGACGGACCTTATCCATCACTAATTTCATAGATATCAGGTCCGTTGCTTGCGCATATTAGCGATGGACCTTATCCGTCGCTAATGTTTTTAGTGACGACACTTTTTGGATATTACGAACGGATATTTTATTTTTTACAACAGATTTTATCCGTTGCTATGATGCAACGGACCTTATCCATCGCAGATTAAACGACGGATATAATCCGTCGTAAAACCAAAAGGAGACCCAATAAACAGCGACGGATGAAATCCATCGTTTTTTGGTTTTACAACGAATTTGGTCCATCGCAAAACAGCGATTTTTGCGTAGTGAGATGAGCAGATACGTCGAATGCGATTGTATATAATCAAGACCTGAGAAGATTGGTCGCTTATTCAACCACTCATGAAAGATTGTTACAAGATAATTAAGCGACTGCCGGAGAGTAGGATTCTTCTTCCAAAGATAGGTTACACTTTGCCTTCCATACAAAAGGATTTTGGGTATAACAGGCAATCAAGAAGTTAGGCATAAAGTAATACTCACGGTCAACCACAGGGCGAGACTACGAGGAATCTTTCTAAACGAAGAACTATTTATATTGAAACAAAAATAATTCAGAGCAAGAGTATATACCTAAATCATAGTTAAGAATTGATGTTAAAGATTATTGTTACTTTTAAGATAAGAGTTAAAAGTTATGTTAAATAAAGATAAGTCTATCGTTTTATTTAGTTGGTATAAGATAGTCAATTGTTACGTGAATTTTTTCTTCTATTTATATACTTCTCTACAGCGTGGATGTTCTTAAACTATTTTCTTTTTTGCTTCAATCATTATTCCATTTTTTCTCTCTTTTTTACTTCAATCGTTAGTTCATTTTCTCTCTTTTAACGTGCTCTTTTAATAGTTATTTTCCACTAGATCTCTCTTGGCCTTTTAGGTTATGCCTCGTCATAAAATGACGTCTATTATTCAGTTAATCGCCGACTGGACTTTTAAAAAAAGTACCCCGATATATTTTAGAATTCGTCAAAAAAAAAAAGAGTGCACGTGTGCCCCGGAGGCCCCATCCACCGTCCTACACTCTGCATGCGTTAGCGGATCACACGTGTGCAGATATTCACCGTAGACTTGTACCGCTTGAAGCGAAAGACAAAGCGGCCTCTGGTGAAGGCCAATCCAAAATCGAATTGATAGGACGATAGGTCGGTAAACAAATCCAAAGCGGTCTCTTGAAAATCCATTCGCATGGTGGTCGTAGTCTAACGGTCTAGATCATCCAATCATACTTTTTTATGCTCTACGTGGGGCCCACGACTTCAGAAAGCCATCCGCGTCACGTTTTCTAAAGTACGCCGGAGGTGTGACACGCCCGACATTATAAGCGAGCGGATTATGTGCGGCCCTGGCCTTATTTAAGAGGTGTGGCCCTTACCGTGGGACCCACTTTGCTGCATATATTCTATATCCACGCCGTCCTTCCGTTTTTCCATATGACTTTAGTGCATTAACGTAAAAATGAAACAGATCCAAATCTCAGGTGGGCCATAACGTAGGAAATACGGGTGATTGATCATTGAAAACTTCTTGTAGACCAAAAGGTTTTCAGATCAATCTGATATTAATTTTTTTTCCCTTCATCCAGATTTTAGTGACCTTATCAACGGATGGCAAACAAAAATTTTGGAAACATTACGGTGAGTCTAGTAATTTTTTTTAATGGTGTAACATTCAATCATCAGTGTTTCCTATAGTATGTTGCATCTGAGAATTATAAATACTTAAAAATTTTTCCTTTCATGCATAAAATGATCTGAAAAAACAGATGGACGGAGTGGATTTATAATATATACATGAAGGAAGACCCCACGGCAAGGGCCGCACTGTCTTGAGTACGGCCGGGGTCGCACCTAATCCGCGCCCTGAATGGTAAACGCTCGGGAAAGCGACAAGAGGGGTCGAATAAAAATCATCGAAAGGCAGTAGAGAAATCCTATCCATCTGTGGACTGCCTGTTGTTGACATGTGGCGACGCCAACCTGACCTGTCTAGCGTCCATGCACCCTCTCCTTCCGCTCAACACGTTCCATGCCAGCTCCTCCTTCCGTACCACTCTCCATCGTCCACACGATCACATGAGAGAGGTTTTACGGTACGTAGTCTATATCTTTGTAGGTTATGCGCGCGTTCATAGATCCGACAAGTGAGGCCAATTATCCGTAAATCACGACCGTCGATGTCGTATCTTTATCAATTCCTAGTTTTCTAGATAAAAGATTTTCTGAACATTTTTCAGTCGAATATTGGCTGCAGTTGTATTTCAGTTTGAACCGTCTAAGTACAGGCCACAAATGTACGATTCGGATTGTTCTACTATGAATATTTTTTCAGTACAGTGCACTTAATGGGGGACAACATTAAAGGAAGAATTCACTGGATCATCGGAATGTAGGCCCCACTTTTCCGAATTGAAAATGTATGTAACTGTGAAAAAAATATGCTGTACAATCATCATAAATCAATATGACAGTACATCTCCATTCTTTGCCACAAAAATATTCTACTTCTGCCCTTCGCTTCCAACCCTTCTCCCATATTTTCCTTCTCCTTAGTAGTTTGGTAACATTACTCATCTCTAACATTTCTGCATCTCTCTCTCTCTCTCTCTCTCTCTCTCTCTCTCTCTCACAGTAGAATGAGCCAGTGCGTCCCAAGCTGGGACCTCGATGAGAGCACCAATTCAGCTAGACCCGCGCTGCATGGAGACCCAAGCGCCAACTCTACGCCACCTGACGAGGCCATGTACTCTCTCTCTCTCTCTCTCTCTCTCTCTCTCTCTCTCTCTCTCTCATATACGTATGGATCGGTGTATGCTTTTTGCTTTTTGCAGGTTAGACTACGAGGTGGCGGAACTGACGTGGGAGAACGGCCAGCTAATGATGCACGGGCACGGCCTCCCTCGGATCGCCGGCAAGACTCTCTCGAAGTACGCGTGGGAAAAACCACGTGCAGGCGGCACGCTCGAGTCGATCGTCAACCAGGCCGCGTGTCCGCCACCACCCAAGGCCGCGGGGGAACTGGTGCCGGGCCTGAGCATGGACGCTCTGGTCCCGTGCTCGAACCCCACCCATTTCCCCGACGAGCACCGGACACGTGTCCCCGATCCGAAGCGTGGCGACCTCGGCGCCCGTGTGGTGGGCTCGTGCAGCGAGGAGAAAGAGGCTGAGGCCGAGGCTGCCGCGAGGAAGTGTCCGAGGGTGCCACGCGTGGCGCACGAGTGGAGTAGCCGCGCTAGCGCGAGCGTGGCAAGTGGGAGAGAGAGCAGGCACGTGACGATAGACACGTGTGAGATGGATCCAGACATGGGGATTGCATCCACCTCACTGGGATCGCCGGAGGACACGAGCTTTGGGCTGCCGTTGTCGTCCCGCACTCTGCCTACTACCGTCGACGATCATGACTCGGCCTGTCATAGCACATCTCAGGCAATATTCCCGATTTTACCCTTCCCTTTCTCTCTACTTTCTACGTGTGCTGACGTGGATGGGTTGTTATTGTTTCTCTCTCTGCTGGAAAAAGATGGAGGGACGAGGTGACGATGAGAAGGGCAGATCGGGGAAATCGTCCACTTCTATGAAGAGGAGTAGGGCCGCTGCAGTCCATAACCAATCCGAACGTGTAAGAATCTCTGTGAACTTTTTATTTGAGTTATTTCCTACGCTGGCCGACCGTAATGGATGATAATCAGGCGTATTTGTGTCTGTACACGTGGTATACAATTAACTCAAATTGAATTATTAAAATCATGGAACGCACTCTATTTAGGTTACACTCTGAAAATAATAATAATTTGATCAATCTAACGTCTGATTTATGGAAGTAATTAATTCTGTTGAGCTTGAACCGTTTATTATTTTCGTGTTGACCGTCCAATATATATTGTTTAATCACTTATTCGAGTGATTATTTCTGTACAATTATTGTTTCTTAAGTCATCTAATATGGGATCCACTATTTGAACGGTTTAATTTGAGTTAAACGCCACGTGAACAATTTCGTGAGTGCCTGCGTATCATCAATGACACCAGAGTATCAAAGGTTTTCTTTTTCTTTTTTTACCCCTTCTTTACGTGGGACCCATATCTACACGCTCCCTGATTTGGAAGCGGATTGCGTGCTGAGTAACTCTAAACTATATGCGGCCCACCATGAATGTATATCTGTATCTCATCCATACCGTCCATTCATTTTTTCCTGATTATTTTAGCACCTGGGCCTAAAATTGGAGCATATCCAAAGCTTAAATGGACCATACTATATAAAAACAATGGGAATTGATCCCCTACATTGAAATTTTCGTAAGCTACAGAAGCCTTGGATCAATATGATATTTATGTTTTTCCTTCATCCATGTTGGTTTGACCTTATGAGCAGTTTGAGTGATAAATAAACATAAGTGTGGGCCCTAAGAATGTTTCGATGGTAGACATCATTATCCCTAATGTTTCCTATGGTGGTCCACTTGAACTTTCGATATGCTTCAATTTTAAGCTTATGTTCTAAAATGAGCTGGTATCATGGATGGACAAATATAATACATACATCATGGTGGGACCCACAAAGTTTACCTTATAGTAGCAGTTTTCAATCATTCAACTGCTTCCTGTGATGCCGTGCACTTAGAGCTTTTGATATGCTTCAATTTTGAGTTCATGCCCCAAAATTAGCTGGAAAAACAGTAGGACGGCGTGAATATTAAGACAATACATCCCCTGCAGTAGGCTGTGGGTAAGATTCCCGAGCTCAACGGGGCCTACATTGTTGTAAACCTTGCACCCACTCTGTCCATCAATTGAAACTTTTCATGTTGTCCAAACAGCCCAAAAATCAGACGATCCAAATCTAAGGTGGGCCTTAGATTATGGTAAAGAATAAGAGAAAAAATAATAAATAAATAAATAAATAAAATCTAAGGTGGGCCACACGATGGGGAACAATGTAAAATCATGCCATTTGGTGCCCATGAGATTCGGGAGGGTGATTTGGTGCACATGATGAACGATCAGGACTGAATATAGACAGATGGAACTCGATCCAAGCAGGGGTAATACCCAATCCACCACCTCGCCTAGGCGGCATGCATGGCTTTAGCTCTGAGCTTTGGATCGTCCTCATTTTTAAAATAGGCTGGAAAGATTGATAGATAGTGTGGATAAAACACAGAAATAGCAAAGGCTATATACGGAGATCTTGGGCCACGTAGTGCCACCAGGGATATCCCCAAAAGCGGGGGCTGCAGACAATGGCTATCTTTTTTTCTATTTTTTTTTTTTTTTTTTTACTTAATATAGTAGTACAACGTTGCACCATCTTATGACCGAAAGTGGCAAAAGTAGAAAAGTACGAAGTTGTATGATTGGATTACAAAAGTAAAAGTAAGGAAGAAAGAAAACTGGTCAAAAGAAAAAGAAACTGATCATATACAACGTTTGTATGTTAACTTAACATACAATGTTTTATTTTCCACTGGCCTGTCATTTTCTATGACATCTCAGCCATGAAAACTAGGATGGTCCATTAATCAGGTAGGCAACAGATAGGCTAGACCGTTGAAATCCATGAACAAGCACTGGTCTGAGTCAAGGTATGTATGTGGCCCACCTGATAAATGGATCCTTTCATTTTTCACACCAGATGATCTTCATGGTGTGCTTAACCGTTTTGATGGCTTGGATGCTCCGCAGATGTGACACATCAGCTAATAATAAAGACATTATGTATTTATCATAAGTATTGTAACCGCACAAGTTGTTTGGGTTTTCACGTACCACAACTTGCGGTACAGTGTCATCCTTTCCACCAACACGCCCCCTATTGGTATAATGAAGATGGTAGGCATGTTTCATTTCTACTGCTTTTGAATTCAATTCTCCGTTATCTCCTCTCCATCTCTGTATAAACAGGAATACATTACCTACCTGGGTATGTTGGAAAATCATAAAAATAGCTCTTTCTATGTTAGAGTCTTTTCATGGACCTGCAGAAAGATTACATTTATTGAAAATCAGGCTGTTATACTTTTTAGGTGGGCTAATCCTCTAATATCTCCAAATTGTGTGATGTGCCACATACCACCTACTTCCATGGTGTGTTGACGTTACCAAGTTCTGTGGCCCCCTACGATGTATGTCTTATATCCAAACCACCCATTCATTTGGCAAGATCATTCTAGGGCTTGAGCCAAAAAATTAATAAAGATCCAAATCTCAAGTGGACCACACCATATAAAGCAGTAGGGATTTTACCAATGAAAACTTCTTTAAGGTCAAAGAAGTTTGGTATGTATCTGATATTTAATTTTTTTGTGAAACCTTTTGAACAGGTTGGATGGTAAATAGACATCATGGTGGTTCTATGGTGGTCCCCACAAAGGTTTCAATGGTGGGAATCATGATGTTTATTTACCATCCAACCTATTCAAAAGGTCTCACAGACTTGGATAAAGGAAAAAATTAAAACAAATATGAAATTTATCCAGAACTTCTTTGACCGGTTTCAACAGTAGACTTTAAATCCCCACTACTTTCTGTGGTGTGGTCTACTTGAGATTTTGATCATCTCATTTTTGGGCTCAAGATCTAAAATAATCTCAAAAAATGGATGAATGGTGTGGATATAAGACATACATCATAATTGGGCCCATACAACTTGGTGATGTCAACACACCATACCATAGGGCTTCCAAAATCTTCCAAGTTGAGCCTACTACTTTAATTGTATAGAACACAAATGGCATGATGGTGGAAAAGATGGTGCGGTACCAGAAATCTAGGTGCATCACTTGTATGTGATCAATTCTCTTCAATGGAATGCAGGGCACCTAAGGCTGGGGTCGACGGAGCTACTATGCCTGTCCTGGTTCCCACATCCGATGGCAGATGTGTCACAGACCCGGCCTGGATATTCATTAGCCAGTGCCAATGGTTACCACATTGGATTGAAAAACGTGCTAGAGATACTGCATGGTTATTCATTAGTTAGTGTTTAAGCTTCTAAATAAAAATAATAATTTTCTTTTAAAAAAAAAAAAAACAAAACAAAAACAAAATGAGAAGTTCTAAAGCAAGGGTTGCCTTCTGATCTCCGCTGTTGAAAATCCACTTGATTGTCGGTGCCACGGGCATCTAAGGTTTTTTTGTGTTTATTCTCACTTATAGGAAATTATTCTCATTTTAGGAAATTACTCTCACTTTAGGATAATGAGTTAATAATTTAGGGAGACCAGTATAATGCTTCATTACAAACTTTGGTATGCCTCGCTACAATATGAAGTCTATAATCTTGCTTAACGGTGTATAACGAATTGACTTTGTTTCTTCATTAAACATGGTCATCCATCCTTGATTAAATTTTTTTGTAAGTTTAAGTGATGGACCATAAGATTTGAACAGTCAAAATTGTCATCAAGTGAGATGAAAACATATATATTAACGATTAAAACAAAATGTCAACAATTGAAGACATTCATAAAACCATTTAAAATCTTGAGGGTATCGATATTAGTGAAAAACTACTTGATAGATAATCAAATCCATTAGATCTCAACTATAAGAGTGTCTCATCTCTAGGAAACCAATGAATTATTTATTAGATTATATGATCCTTAAACGTGTATCCTAATACATAAACCCAATAATATTCACGTGTGAGTTACTGTAGTCGACTCTATGAAGCAGGCTTAAGCACATTATATTAGGAACTTGAACTCTAATTACATTATTGGGTTCAAAGAGAATCAAAGTTAGTACATACACAAGTTAATCTGGACCAAGCATAATAAACCTCTTGATTCAGAAACATAAAGCGATCCTTCAATTCAAGTATCGAATGAGTTTAATACCAAGATCTCATTCTCGCGAATGCTAACACTATCCTTGTAAGGTAAGGCACATGCACAGTAACTCATTGTCAAACCCATTGGTGGAGAACTTCCATACTAATTTGTCATTGGTTCCATAACACAAGCTAACAATTAACTATCATATGTTTGTCCCACAACCTGTTAACGCAATACTCCCTAGACCAATGGTTTTTGTGCCCAATCGATCTCAATTTTCCTAGGACAACCGGAGAAACATACATGTATGATTTAAAATATACTCACACCTTAGTTATGGCATTATTAATATGCCCACACAGGGCCTATGGTTATCATTATTTATAGACATGATCATTAAATCAACGGTTAAGATTAACACATTGACTTTACAAGACACGAAACACTAACACACTATATTATCTCTACCCGCTTTACTAATGAGCTGGAGACAAGATTGAGAACTTATTCACTGTTTAACTTTAAGTTGATTTTATTTACGGAAGATGAAAAATAGGGCTAGAAGCATTAAAGTTTGGTGGAGCAAACTCTCCATAATGTATCCAAAGTTAGGAGTCATTGGAATAAAATGGATAGCAGAAAGAGGAAGGCCCAAGTAGGTAGGGGTGGCAAGGGGCAACTGGGCCCTGACCACCCAAACAGGCCTAGGCCTGAAAAATTGGTTGGGCACAGGACCAACCGAACACTATTAAGGGCCGATCCTGAGAAATGGTTGGCCCAGGCGCATCCCATGCTTGCATTAACTTGAGGGTTGTTTAAAAACATGTGAGTTTTGTAAGTAGGGAGTGACTTATTGATGGTGCCTGGGGAGGAAAGTCACCTGTAAGCTACTTGCAACTTGTAAATCACACACAGGCAAAACTATTAGGAAATGCATGTTTGGAAAATAAGTTACTTTAAATACTGCTTATATCTCAATTAGCTTATTTTGGTTTCTACTTATTTAATAGATAATTATGTTTGGTAAACAACATACTTATGAACCAAAAAGTAGAAAAGCATGTTTGGCTTCCAATATAATATGAATTTTTATTTCTCAATTTGTTTGGTCTGCCTTTAATATCCATCATCTGCTATGTTAGCCAACCTTTAATGTGGACCGTTCATTATGCTGGGCTTACCTTAGTCATGTCTTTAATGTGAACCGTCCATCGTGTGGGGCTAACCTTCAATGTGGATCATCCACCTTGCAAGGCTCACCTTAGATGTGGGTTATCCATTATGTGGGGCCACCTTGACTGGGGGCTATCCATCATATTGGACATTAGACTCGGTTCGAAGCCGAGTTCGAGCCGAGTCGAGCTGATTTTTTGAGCTCGAAAATGAGTTCGAGCCAAGTTCAAGCTGGCCCCAGCTCAACTCAACTCAAATCGAACCCAGCTCGAATCAAACTCGAATCGAACCAGTTCGGTGACTCAGTTACTTTGATATTGATGTTGCTCACCAAGTGTTTGATGAAATGACTCAAAGAAGTGTGGCTGGTGGCAAGGAAGGTATGTATATGAAACCAACACTCTTTTTTTCTTAATTTTTATGTTGCTTAAAAGGTGTTTGATAAAATACCTGTAAAACTATTGCTGTTGTCTCAAATACAATGAGATTTTGAAGGTGCAGTCCAGATGCTTGTGAAAATACTGCAATGGCAAACTCGGCTCGAACTGGCCCGAGCTGCTAACCGAACCGAGCTGAGCTGGCCAGTTAAGCTCGAGGACTGAGCTGCGCTGAGTTCGAGCTGAGGTCAGCTACTGGCTGAGCCAAGTCATGCTGAGGCTAGCTTGACTCGATGTACACCCCTACTCATTGTATGGACACCAACATGTGACACTTTGCATTTGAGAGGGAGCATCAGCACTTGGCGATAAAGTATACCTTAGAAAGTCAGCGAAGGCTATGAAGGTAGATGTGGGTCACCATCCATTATATGGAGACCACCTTGATATGGGTCATCCATCATGCGGGGCTCACCTTCAATATCCACTGCCCATCACATGGAGCCCACCTTTAATGTGAACCATCCATTGTGTGGGCCCCACCTTCATAGTGGGTTGTCCATCATGCAGGGCTTGCCTTGGATGTAGGTCATTCTTTATTAAAGGCCAACTTTTGATGTAGACCATCTATTATGTACACCCCACCTTTGATGTGGACTGTCGATCACATGTGGCCTCCTTTGATATGGATCATCCATCACATGGACAGATAAAAAGGGCGAGAGATGAGGTTTTTTTTAAAAAAAAATGTAGAGAAAAGTAACTTTTACGACATAAGTTACTTCTACAGTGACACTTACCAAGTTAAGTTAAAAATGTAACTTATTAACTTATGTAAGTTTTTAAAAAAATAAATAAATAAGGTTACTCATTCGAAGATGGTCCGGTGATTTGAATGGTCCGTGTTCGAGCTTAAGAGTGCTACTAAGACCAGCCACAGTAGTAAACTGGTATCGAGTAGATGAATTTAACCATCGGCATCTATGGCTGAATGCGGCCACAAAATATCAAATAGCCGTGATCATCCTCACAACATGATTATTGGGTGCCATAGGAAAATAGTGATCAGAAAATGGACGGTCCGATCTCATCAGACTCTCTCTGCCAACTTAAGGTACTGTTCTTATTTGATAATCAAAATAATGGTGTCCTTTTTCAGAAAAGAAGAGACAAGATCAACGAACGTTTGAAAACACTACAAAAGATGGTACCAAACTCCAGTAAGGTGTGGAAAAGATGAAAGTAGTCCATTTGAGGTTTGTTGTCAGCATGTTATCCTCCAGCCGGGCCACCGGAATCTGACTCATTCCATTGTTTTTTAGACTGATAAAGCATCAGTGCTAGATGAGGTGATCAACTACTTGAAGCAATTGCAAGCCCAAGTCCGGATAATGAGCAAGATGAGCAGCATTCCTCGCATGATGATGCCAATGGCTATGCAACAGCTTCAGATGTCTATGATGGCCCAGATGGGTATGGGGATGATGGACATCAACTCCATTAATCGACCGGGCCATCCGGCCGTCGTGCCCCCAATGATCCACTCTACTAATTTCTCGCCAATGATGGCCTCATGGGACGGTTCACATGATAGATTACACATGGCAGGCAGGACGTCTCCGGATCCTTTCTCAGCCTTCTTCAATTACCAAACACAGGTAAACCTAAATGGTTCAGATGCCATAGTCATAGTGCATTTATTAGATAAAAGGTCGACGCGTGCTCTACCCATATTATTGTGGACAATGAGTTTACGTCCACCTTCTAACTTTACACATGTCATGTCGCAGCATCCAACCCGTCCAATAGGTTGGCCCCACTGTGAGGAATGTGCAAAAATTAGCCCCATCAGCACTTGTTTTTGGTTATTTATCAGAGGCTGTATATTATTTTCTATGGGTGTGGCCCACCTGATCACCATACTATTTTTTATGGGTGTCGCCCACCTGATGAGTGAATGGGGCTGATTTTTGTACAAGGTGATTCGGGTCCTGGCACCACACAAATGGATTTTAGCCGGATGTGGCACGAACATGATAGGTTTGAAGCTTATTATTTCTATGTAGGGTTGACAATGGGTACTAGGATACCACGATGGACCCAATCAGACCTTAACGAGTCTGGTTCCGGGTCCGGGTCCAATTTTTTGAACCCACTAGGAAAACGGCTCAGGTTCGGGTTTCACCTGTTTAGACCTGGTTAAAATATAACATTGATTATTCCAGGAAAGGAAGCCGCATGCATTTATGAGTCTACTTCCACACCAAAGCATGTGTGGTAGTGGCAATTGTGCGTGCATTCTAATCCATCCATTGGGTGGACCAAGCATGCGAATACTCTTATTTGTGTAAAACCTAGATTCAAATATCTAATGGGTACCCGATGGTCATCCGAACGGATACCCAACGGTATCTGGGCCAGGGTCTTCGAGAATGAGACCCGTGGATAGCCCTAATTGGATGTGACCATGTCTCATTTATTAGGCTTAATGCGTTTATTAGATAAATTGGACAGTCTATGATGTAGTAATTAATTATGTATAAAGCTACCACATGCCATTGATTGATTTGGACCATCTATTCAGTTCAACATACATTTTTATGGGTTGTGGTGTGAAAATCATGCCCATGGGATGATGTAGTCCATCTATAAGTCTATCTTTTTATGGCCATTGGTTTTCCAAACCTTGGACAGGACGGTTGTGATTCTCTGATGAAAGTAATCCTTTAGATCGAATCATCAACCAATCCATGTTGGCCCCACCAAAATTGGCTCAAATTGTTAATGGGGCTTCCTGAATGTCCATTTTATAGATTGGATGATTGGACGGTCCAAACATCACTTTTCTGTTATGCATGCGAGTTGCGGTTGAATTTAGCGGTTTGTGTTGTGTTATGTGTGAGTTGCAGCAATCTATGAATTTGGAAGCTTACAGCAGGATGGCAGCCTTGTATCAACAGCTACAGCAACCAACACAACCACCACCCAATTCAAATATTTAAAATAGGAACTGAAAAGTAATGAAATGTATTAATGTTCCTTCTGCCATAGAGTTTTTATTTATTTTCCCTTTTTTTTTTTAAATTGCATGTTCAATTCCACACAAACACCTTTCTTGGGATTCATTTGTGTGTAGTCTCTGAAGTATGGGAAACCTGTGTAGCAGTCGACTCGCGAGCGTCGTATTCTTGAATTTGGAATGAAAAAATGAGTAATGCTTCCTAGCACGGGATATGGAATAAGACCACTTAGACTGGAATAGCATTCAAAGAAATGTTCTAACATAGAGTAGAATCCAACATAGAAAAGATTAGTTTACAGCAATCAAACTATGGGGTGCCTAATTCCCAGGCAACAGGTGTCTATCCGTGCAAGTCAGCTGAGTACCTTGATTGATGAGTGGTGGGTAGGGTAGGTGGTTTAGGTGCACCTCTCGTAGTCATAAAACTTACTGGGTCGACTCAAAACTCAGTTCAAGTCCACTTGACTCGGGTAGATTTCAAGCCTTGGGCCGACTCCATCCTGACTTGGGATGATGATCGAGTCAAGCTGACTCAACCACTCACAGTGGAATCAAGCGAGTCACTGAATTATAGCAACCTCATCAGCTACAGGAAAAATGTACTTACACCAATTTACCATCGGTGGTTTAACAATAACATTTGTATTCTATGTTAACCATATTAATGGCCCGTTTGGATACCACCAGATAAGTTACTTTTTCTATTTACAGCAGTAGATAAGTAATTAATTATAATTATAAATTATTATTTTTTAATGTTACTTAATCACTTCAGTTTAATAAGTAGAAATTAAGATAAGTTACTTAAGGCATAAGTAGCTTATCTTAAGAGCTTTTTTGGATACCATAAAATAAGTTACTTTTTCTACTTACAGTAATAGTTAAGTAAATTATTTAAAATAAGTAAGTTTGGTTTATGATCAATTTTAAATAGTTTTTTTTAATTTAAAGTTATTTAATTGCTTCAGCTTAATAAGTAGAAATCAAGATAAGCTATCTATGCTTCAAGCAGTCGATCTTGGTTTCTACTTATTAAGTTGAAGTGATTATGTACATTTAAGTAAAAAAAAAAGTTAATTATTCTTAAACCAAACCTACTTATTTCAAATAAGTTACTTATCTACTATTGCAAATTTTATTTATTTATTTTAAAGTAACTTATTTAATATTATCCAAAAGAGCCCTAAGTAACATATTATCCAAATGCCCCCTAAATACCTGATCCTATTCTTCTTCTTTTTTAAAAAAGTTTATAAATATTAAATATTGAGTTGGGTCTGGTAGAGTCTTTGAGTCAACTCGACACGGCTGAACTAAGTTTTTGGGTTTTCAAATTATGCTTGCACCTGTTGATGCAACAGATGAGGTGACCAGAGCTCAATCTTCGGTTAGATCCACTCATCATATGGACCAAAGCTGTATGTTGGATCAGATCATTGGTTGTCTGTTGATTTCGATGGTGCTGGTGACCCAATGACCTGATTGGCCTCTTGTTTTGTGGACCCCATGATGAGGTCGACCTTTCTCAGATGTCCCGAACATGAGAACAGCTGCGGGAAAAGGTCGGGACCGTAACCTCACGGTGCCAGCAGCAAATGCAGATTTTGTTTATGTGGGATTCTGAAAATGTGAGGCTATTGTTTAGGCATTCATGAATCCATCAGATCAGACCGGTGGCCACTGAAGTGCTACAGATGGAAGGATCATATGGCTCGAACTGATGCGAAGGATACACATATGTCAGTACATGCATTGAACTCGTACCAATCACAGACCGCGTTGAGATGGATCGGGGTGTATCTTCAGGCCTCTTGGGGTCAGACAGTCTTATTTTTATACCTCCCCTAATAAATGGGCTGGGCTTGGGTGATCGGACGATCTGATCCATCCATAATCCAAGGGCAAATCTAGCTCAAACACCCACGTGAGATTTGGGCTGTTCATCAGGCAGTTTTGAGTCCTTTACGTGTCTGGACCCATAAATAGGCCCACCAAATATTTTGTATGTGCGTCATTGGTATGCAATTCGAACTGCCCGCCCATAATATTTTGACGCAGTAGATGAATGGACAGTTTATTTCTGGTAACTACGCATTATTACTGTGTTTTACTGATGAAGGGACGAGATCTCATCACGTGTGCCTCCTCAGCACGTTTGCATGTTTCAAATTGGCAATTCTCAGGTAGAGCATTGTTTCATCTGCATGGATGTATGTGAAAAATTAAGAATGTTCATTTACTGGATTGATGGTTATGATTATCCTACCCAGGCAATTTTTTAACACGTGCCAATCATGATGAAAGGCTACGGATTGGATGGTACGGACATAATGCAAACATGCCACGTGTACAATACATCAAGGACGCGGATTGCGTGCTACCCCCACCCCCCGAACGGGCAGTTCTGTGGGCGGGCCCACCGTGATGTATCTGTACATTCAAACCGTCTATCCCTTTTCTCATATTATTTTAAGGGTTAAAAACAAAAATGAGGCAGATCCAACGATCAAATGGACCACACCACAGATGACTCTTGCATTTAATGCAACTGACTTTTAATGCTAATGCAACCAAGCTTATTATTTGGTGTGGTCCAATTGAGCGTTGGATATGCCTCATTTTTTTGTTAATGCTTTAAAATAATCTAAGAAAAGGGATTGAAGGTTTGGATGTACAGATATATCATGGTGGGCCCGCCCACAGAACTGCCCGTTCGGAGTTAGGGACGGGCGGGGGTAGTACGCAATCCGCGTCCTTACATCAAATGGAGGTTCGAAATTCGATGCCTCCAAAGGCAATGGATCTTTAAAAGGGGCTTGTACGATTAAAGAATCGGACGTCTGATGCGACTAACCTCAGTCGACTGGGACTCAGTCGGACCCAGTCCTCTCACTGCCCCACTGCCCAGCATTGCGGCGCGATGCGCAGTAGTTTACAGAGGCTAGAGCCCGACCCTTTTTGGGCGGTCCGGTCCAAGCGGGTCAACTCGGTCAGATCATGATGTCAGGCGAACCCCTAATTATTTTCACCAGAAAAAAAAAAAAACAGAGAGAGATTATTCTTAAGTGTTAAATAAAAAGAAGAGAAAAATACAGAAAGACCCGCTAGTCGGTGAGATCCAGGGCGTTCATTAGGTGGCCCGACTTTGTTTGTGTCATGGCAAAAATCGGACCGGTCAGTCAGATCTTTAAATGTGGACCATCAGTAGGAGAAAGGGATGATAAGCAACTGCCAATCGATCAGTGCTCACCAAGCTGTAAATGGACGGCTACAATATAAAGGGTAATTTGTATATATCACTGTCAACTTTGCATCATTCGTAGATTCCTCCTTCAAAATGATACCCATATCTACCTTGCCTTACTTTTCCCGATTTCTTTCCTTACTTTTCCTAATTTTTCCTGACTAGGGCGGCACATCAGGCCAAGCTGCCTTGCATGTCCTCGAGTTCGGACATGGGCTTACCATTGAAGCTTGACTTATTTGTCAAGGCTCTCGAGATAAGCTAGTGGATCAAGTCAAAGCAAGCTTACCTTGAGTCGAGCCTACTTTTTACCAGAATAGCACCCAACCCACACCTAACTCAATCTAGCAACCCGACTCAACCCTCAAATCAAATATTCAAATAATAATAATAATAATAATAATAATAATATATAATATTAAGTAGAGTCATAGAAGTACCTTGTTGTTAGTGCTGAGAGAGAGAGCTATTGGGCGAGTGGCTGAGTGCAAGTTGTATAGCTAAAATAAGTTGGGCAGACGCTGAGTCAAGCTCGGGGAGAGAGAGAGAGAGAGAGAGAGAGAGAGAGAGAGAGAGAGAGAGAGATTGCGAAGCTTGAGTGTGCAAGAGAGAGTGAGAGAGAGGAGCTCAGGTTAGGCAAGGAAGAGAAAGGATAAGCAAGGGACTAATGGATAGGTTTAAGTTTTAACTCTTTTTTTTAATATATTCATATATATATATATATATATATATATGCAAGTCGAGCTCGAGCTTCGAGGTGAGCTGAATCGAATCAAGCTCCACTATGTTCGAACTCGATCCATTTTGAATCAAGCTCCACTATGTTCGAACTTGGCTCATTTTCAAAACGAGTCGGGTCATATGAAGCTTGGCTCGCCTGGATCTTTACTCTTGCTCCGGTGGTAGACTCTTAGGAGTTTCAACACCCGGTCAAGGGTTCGAGTATCCATAGGTGGTGAAATCCCACTGTGGCGTGAGTGTGTGGTGTAACACCCATATTTTTTTAAAATAAAATTTAAATTTTAAATTTTAAATTTAAAAATTTTAAGTGGGAAAGAGATCCGCTGATCTTGTTATCCTTCCTCTAATCTCTCGTCATACAAAATTTCTTGTATCTCGTAGTTCCCCAATCAACCTTCCTTCTTTAAAAAAAATAAAAATAAAATAAAATAAAAAGTTCTATTAAAACTAAAAGAAGCAAGGAATAACTCGTAGAAAAAAAAAAAAAAACGTGAGAGAGAGCATGAGTTCTATCAAAACTGAAATAAAATAATGAAAAACTCATAGAAAAAAGAATACAGAAGAAAAGGTGGGAAGGAGAAATTTCTTTGGAATTCACTTATTCAGGTGAGTAATTTTATATTATTTTTCTTTATTTTATTCATGTAATATGTAAATTGGCATGATCTACACATTGGATGGATTTGATCAATCAAACATCCATTGTGTAGGTTTAATTAATTCATGTAAAAAGGTATGCGCATGACTTAAATATAAAACATAAGATTTTAAGGTATGCGCAGGGCTTTAAGGGTAATATGTAGAATGTGATATTTATTTTTTTAATGGACAGAGACCATTATGATCTGTACTGTTCATGGGTGTTATAACAATTAATTATATAATATTTTTAAGAATCAGATCGATTCGACACCTTAATGGACCGTACTGGTCATATGTGTATCAATCTTCTTAAGATTAAAATAAATTAAAATCTTAAATTCTAGACAGATCTGACCATTGTATGGGCAGTATTAATCTGAATAAATAATAAATCATACGTTTTATTCATTATGTGTAATCGTAAGATTTCAAGAAAAATTCTTATTTATGTGATTTTAGGAAGTCCTAATTCAATTCAAACCGTTGGTTCACGGAATCATCTCCACCACATCAAGGTGAGTGATCCCGATGTGTTTCCCATCTATCAAGTTAAAATAAATTGATTATTTGATGTGTTGTATTATTATTCTGATTTAATTGACATGATTTAATTGCCATGATTTAATTGTCATGATTTAATTGTCGTGTACTCTTAGTTGATTTAAAGGACTATAATTTCTGTATTAATAATGATATGATTTGATTAAAATGTTAAACTATATTGATTCAAATGTGATAAATAGCTTATGTAATACATGATTCATGATTTCATGGTGCATCTATCAATTGCATACACAACACGTGCTGGATTCCTAGGAAACCTCCCTGGATGGTATATCCTGGTATAATCATTATCAGAAGCCCCCTATACTAATGGAAGCCTACTCAAGGAGTAGATGTGGGCCTTGCCTATGCCTATCCAATGGTAGAAGCTTGCCAAGGGGCAGATGCGGGTTGACGAGTTTTCAACTCAAGCAAGTGGACGGATTCCCACTTGATGCATTATTGCATTGCATTTACATTTTTAATTTTAATTTTATAATGAATATGTTTATTAGGCATTATATTATAATTTGATTTAACGAACCATGTCGGGAATTCTCACTAGGCCTGGCCAGCTTATCCCTTTTATTGATGGAAAAACTGTACAGATGTGAATGAGGGTGAGCCGGTGGCTCGAGAACAGGAATACGTGGCCGAGCCGGAGGAGGATTTAAGGAACACGTGGCCCTACTTGACGGATGAAAAAATTACTCCCTTAGAGTAGCCATGAATTTTTTTTATATATATTTAATTTTCTTAGATTGTTAATTTATTTTTTTTTTCAAGTTGTTGGACATGTTTATTTTATTTCATAAAACCCCGAATAGGAAGGTTCTTAACTATGTTTATGATTAGTTTTTTGAAATAAATGGTTATTTCTTGTTTATGAGATGATTCTTAGTATGAATGGAATGTAAATCTACAGTAAAACTACTTAGTAGATGGGACTTTTTTATAAGCAATTTAATAGTTTAAGTACACTTAGTGTACAAGTCATGACATGGATCTCAGGTCCGAAGTATATGCTAGGTACCCGAAATCTGAGTCGTGACATGTGGAGGTGTGTGCATGTGTAAAATTAAAAAGATATAATAAAAAAAAAATCTTGGCTCGCCTCGAGTCATTGTTTAAACCAAGTCAAGTGAGTTAGATCGAGCCAAGCTGAGCGAGCTTTTCAAGCTAGCTCGGCTCATATACAGCCCTAGTTAATACCCATCCCCTTAGTTATGGAGCGGATTAGGTGAGACCCTAGCCTCACCCAATACAGTGCTATAATGGGGCCCACCTTGATATATGTATTCCATATCCACACTATCCATCCATTTTTCCAGATCATTTTATGGTATTATCTGAAAAACGAAGCATATCCAATTATTAGGTGGACCATAGCATAGGAATCAGTGGTGACTGAACGCCCTACCATTAAAAACTTCTTTGAGTGCACCTTAATGTTTTCATAGTATTTATTTGATATCCAATCCGTTAATAAGATCACATAGGCCTGAGGGAAGGGGAAAAACAATTATCAGCTTGATCCAATACTTTTACAACACATTAATGGTCAATCACCACTGTTTCCTATGGTATAGCCCACTTGATTATTGGATCTACTTCATTTTTGGGATACTACCATAAAATAATCTGGAAAACGGACATTCGGTGTGGATACAAAATACATATATTAAGTTGGGCCCCACTTTAAGGGTTGCACCGTCTTGGGTGAGGTCGGGTCTCACCTAATTCGCTCCCGTCAGCAATGCGTGAACATCTGTTAGGTTTGAAACTAGGTTTGAAAAGGATACTATTTCTTTATGTGATTGTTAGGGCAAAATTGCCAAGTCAATATAAAATACCAGAAAAGCTCCTCCTATGTGAAATTTAGTCAATTTCAATTTAAATTTGGTTACAGTAGATATTACAGTTCATTCAACATGTGTTATGTGGGACCCACTGTACGTACACTACACTGGTAAGAGATTTGGTCCATTCATTATTGTGTGGGCCAACGTGAGTCTAGGCATTCCTTCCTCCTAGCGAGGCACACCTTGCATAAATAGATTGGATGCGTGTGGATTGGGTACTACCTCCACCAGGACCTAGCTAAAGATGAACAGTCATGCCAGGGATTATGCCTGGCCATTGTGATTTATATATTTTATCCATGTCGTCCATCTATTTTCACATATTATTTTAAGCATGAGCTCAAAAGGGAGGTAGATGAAAGCTCAAGTGGACCACACTATAAGAAGTAACGAGGATTTAAAGTTTATTGTTGGAAACATCTTTAGGGCTAGGAAGTTTTGAATCAAGCTAAAATTTATGTTTTCCCATCATACATGTCTATGAGATCTTTTGAATAGGTTGGATGACAAATAAATATCATGGTGGCTCACTTCATGGTTGGATTGGCATTATTTCGGGCATATAATTTTCATTAAGGGACAATTTGATATATTGCAGGTCGTAGATAATTTCATGGCCAAGATGGATCAAAAAAGGCTAGATCGGAGATGGAGACGGAGATGATTCGGACCTTTAGAACTTAAAATAGACGTATCTTGCTGTAACGCCCCAGAAAATCGGGGGTCGTGCATAGACTCAACTCCCAAGTTCCCGAGTGTCACTTATCATGCATTTATAGTTTTTTATTTTATGATTAATCAAATTTAACTGCGCAATTTGGAATTACCCGAGGCACGAAGCACAATCGCACCCGTCTACTGAAATGAAGGATATCTCACATATATACAGGTCCAAAATAATAAAGGGTCACCCAAGGCGTTGCCCAACAGAACAATAAAAGAAGGCTATGTCTAAAAAGAGTAAAGCTGAGCCCGCGGCTCAGCAAATCCAAATTTAGCCCGATCAAGCCGATGGAGAGCCGCCCATCAGCTGCAAGTAGGAGAGTCCGTCCTCCTCGTCCAAGCTCACCTCGCCAAGCTCCTCATGCCCTGAGTCACCTGCATCTATGAATGGGTCTGGTTGGTGTTTTAAAACACCGTCCCAGAGTGGGAGTGAGTGATCAGCTCAGTGTGAACTGTTGGTCTCAAGTTACAACAGACATCAATTATAATATGAACTTAATGAAAAACAGACAATCATCAACACCTAATAACTCTTATTTAAAATGCATGCATGTGGGATAATATGATGCATGCCCTCGCCACAACACTCCCTCAAGCGATTCCATCTAACGATCGCATATACAACACTCCCTCGGAGCGACCTCGACTTCCGAGTCGCCACCCTAACTAATGCGTGCAATGCGATCGTGTTAGCCGAGTTATTAGTTAAATCCATTCACCCAGTAGGTTGGGGATTCTGATTCACCCTACGTATCAATGCCCTAAACTGGTTGCAAGGCCAAGACCCCATCAACGCGTGAGGCCGAGACCTCGCGGTCCATGATCCCGTCGGGTTCCTCATCCCCGACACCAAGCACATGAGGAGTGCCAAAAGGAAGGGATCGCTTGCGGTCACTACGGGGAGGCGCGGTACCTCAGCGTAGGCCGACAGCTCGGACATAGTGTCCCATTCCACCATGCCTAGCTCACGACGCTGTGGACCAGTTGCAAGTGAATTTTTGATGGGCTACAATGGTTGTAGGGTGGTTCAGGTTCCATACATATGTGAGCAAACAGGGTTAACATACAGGGTTGGTCAGACAGTATGCTAGACCGCACGAGTCAAGCGAGCATGAGACGAGTGACCTTGGGCACAAAAGACCCATGTAGTCAAACTACAGCCACCCGAACACACCCGCCCAAACCCACGGGTTTAGCCTGGGGGTAGTCCCACCAATGGGACAACCGTCTCTCCTCATGATTCCTGACCAACCAAATAGGATGAAGGTTATTCATAACAAGCCAACTATACAGATTCTCAACTAGCGTAACAACCACATGTTCTCATGCATTTCAAACATACATATGAATACTCATACAAGCAACCAAGCATTATCAAGAATAAAATGCATGTGAGTGTGTGAGTTAGTGAGAAAGTTGAGTACTTCCTCCATATTACAAAATCATACGCAAAGAATAATGACATCCTACGTACTATGAAGCAACAAAACATGAAAAATCAATCAAGCATGAGCATGTGATCATCCATACAAAAACCATGTAAGAAACAAGATCCAAATCATGAAAGAATCAAGCAAGCATGTCCATACAATCCAATAGCTACAATTTCTAGGGTCTCTCTAGACGTTCAAACACAACATCCAAACAATCATGATCATTAAGCTCATGCTAAAATTGGTGCTAGGCCACCTAAGAACAATAATCCGCACCTATGGATCGTTGGTGATTCGAAAAACGTCCTAGGAAAGAGGGCTTTCGGGACGACCGGCCGGAATCCCTAAATCAAGCCTTTGCATGTTAGCTTTCTAAGCCAATCCCACCTTAATACATAGATTTCAAGAAGAAAAGGGGGAAAGGACCTTACCTTGACGACCAACGGATGGTTGTTGCGATGCTGGCTAAGAGTTCTCCCTTGAGGAGAGGTAGGAAGTTGAAAGGATCGATTCTCTTGGGCCCCACCTCGATCTAGGGTCTACCTTGGATCTCCTTCACTCACACTTTCTTCTCTCCTTGCTCTCTAGCTCTCTCTTTTCTCTTTTCTCTCTTTCCTTCCCTAGGACAAATTCGTATGGGGAGAGGGGTGCCCAAAAGAAACCCTTTTTATAATGCCAGATATGGTGCAAATGGCCCCAAGCTTTCACAATTTCCTAAAACAGACCTATGGGACTCCTATTGGTGTTGGGGTGGCCCTAACACCCCTCTGGCCACCAAATTCGGCATGTAGGAGCCTTATGGCCCGACTAGGGTCCATGCAAAAATTGAGAACGAACGGATGAACGGATATATGATCTGAGAAAGCATTTCCGTCCCATAAATGGCCCTGTGGGGGCCGATCTGGTGATTAGAGAGTTCTGGTGACCTTCTGGCCATGAAACTTGTAGGGTAAGTGCTCTGCCCTGCAAAATTTGGGAACGATCGGATGCGGAGTTTAGTCGTACGGGTCCGATTTGCGATCAACGGTCACCGTTCCACGATCAGGTCCCAGATTTGGTGGACGGGTGTAGAAAAATATATTAAACCGTCACCACAAATTTGGAAGGAATCCGACGGCTGGAACGCCTGGTATCCCGATTTAATTTGTAAGTGCCAGATTCCAATTTTGGCATTGGCGGGGTGCATTCGGCTAGTGCCAGATCCAGTTCTGGGTGTCCACTGGGTCCGCTGTCCGCGATGGACCACAATCCCAGTGAGATCTATGATTTCCTGAAGTTTTAGATTTTTCTTACCCTCCTCGGTCGCTGGGTGGCCCACACGGACTGTTGTTAAGTGTAAATAGGTCATCTGGCTTGGCGGGCCGTACTTTGTCTCATCATAACTAGACTGGTCCACTCCAGTATAAACTAACAGTGAGTGCTAATGGTCTTTAAGCGATATAATAAGTTAATTAAAAAAGAAATTTTAAGGAATTTTGGAAATCCAAAACAGTGAAAATCCAGGATGTTACACTTGCAAATCGGATTGAGCTATTGGACATACCATGTATGATTTTGAAGTAAGACGAGCTACTTTAGCCACCCAACTTGCTATGCTGGGTTGCACACACCGAATTTGCGAAATACCATTAGATCGACGGTCAAATTCCTATTTTAATTTCATTTTTACTATTTATAGTAAGTCTTAGTTTTGGTATAACTCTTCATCTGTTGGGCTTTAGGAGTTGCTCCAACATGAAAAGTTCTTAGAATAATTAGGAGAACAACATGGTTGAGCCAAATAGGACACTTACTATTTTCGGCTGAAAACCATGAGGTCTAGTGGAAATCACAACCATCTATACTATTTATAGCAAGTCACGATTTTTAGGAGTTTTAGTTATAATATGAGTCGAAAACTTCTTCTTAGGGTTTATATTATTATTTAAGAGGTTGTAAGATCATTTTTCATAATCAATCAATTTATTACAAATTTTTAGAAATTATTTTATTTTTCTTATTTTTCTCATGGATTCAAGGCATCTCTATGAAGAGTCCTGATGTAAGGCCCACCCCCATAGCACATGATATTGTCCGCTTTATCGAAGATCACGGCTTTAAAACGCGTCATGTCTATTAAGGGAGGAACCCAACATATAACTACCACAACTTCAGACAACTCTTCCAATATGGGACAAGGTTCCACCTTCACTGTGGGTATAGTAGCCTACTAGCACAGTAGCCTGTCAACCACTGGTAGCTCGCCCACATCAGCGTTCGCCCACGTGTGCCCGTCCACATGTGACCACACAGTGACAGGGCGTCACAATATCCCCCACCGAGGGCAGAGCCGTCCTCGGCTTTGATACCATTTGTAAGGCCCACCCCCACAGTACATGATATTGTCCACTTTGCCGAAGCTCACGGCTTTAAAATACGTCATGTCTGTTAAGGGAGGAACCTAACATATAACCACCACAACTCCAGACAACTCTTCTAATGTGGGACAAGGTTCCACCTTCACTGTGGGTACAGTAGCCTGCTAGCATAGTAGCCTGTCAACCACTGGTAGCTCGCCCAGGCCCTTTAGGCCCCGCCAACATCAGCGTCCGCCCACTTGTACCCGCCCACATGTGACCACATAGTGACAGGGCATCACACCTGAGGAAGACAGTGCTCGACCTCAACACATCCTTACCTGCGTCACAATTATATCATACCAGTCAGACACCACATACATACACCATGACCGGCCCAAGAGACTTAACTAGTCACATCATAAACTACTTGGGTGTGAGAACTATTTTATACTTGAAAAGGAGTTTCATTTTGAGTCTTTTTAACTTTTAGAAATTTTAATTTGCCCCAAATCTAGGGATATATAAGTATTTGGAATATCCTTGAGTTTGAAAGTCCCGAACAAAATATTTAGGGGAGATTTGAAATCCATAGATTCACAAATCCCCACTAAAATTACTAATAAAAAACAAATAGAAAAAATTGATACATAAGCACTTAAAAATTGTACAAATGATGCATGTATGTTCAATCAACTAAGTTACAGTCCAAAAATCAAATTATTTGAACCATTCAATCTCTAATTTTTGTGTGGACTTGTTTACTCAAAATATGATAATCAAATATTTCATTTTCAAGAGTCAAATAAATTTCACCAATCTAAATACATACATACATTATATATATATATATATATATATATATATATATATATATATATATATATATATATATATATATATATATGATACATACAAGCTAGATGTGATATTTTAGATGACTTAGTTTGAATTATTTGTATGCCACTTATACAATTCCTAAATAATTCCAAAATGCTTGTGCACTATCTATCATAAATTAATTGACCAAGTACCGAAACTTGAAGCCTTAGTATGTGACCTGATGCAGCAAATTCAAGGAGTGCCCTTTGATAGTCCGACAATGCATAATGATTGAAAGATGTTCAAGTATATGATATGCATGTAGTGTTGTATAGGTATACTTGTGCATATTATAAATAGCTGTATAGATAAATTCACATGTGTACGTACAACCACACCCACACGCATATATATTAAGATTATTTATAAATTTTAACCGATCTTTCAATCTCTTTTATATATTCCTATTATTCTCAATGAAATAAATATAATATACTTTTTTTTTACCATGCAATCTCTTGTAGAACAAAATAGGATTAAGGCCAAAGAGTTCTTACAAGATCTATTGCTCTAGATTCTGCACCACTACCATCTAGAATTATCGCATCTGTAATCATCGTCATTGTGATTCGTTTCCACTAGAAACATTTCATTGTATCCTCACCCCGACATGTCGCCATCCCAACTTGGCACCTTCATTACCCTGACCTGACAAGTTTGTTACAACCTTTACTCAACACCCTATTACAGCCTCCACTCAGCAGTACTCCTGTTACAAAGCTAGTTGCCATTAGTTTTATAAGCCTTACCTCTAGTTACACTACCTCAAGGTGTACATGTACTGTTTTAGACTGGGAATCTGACGCAGGGATGAACGTGATGAGGATAACTACTCCGAATCCACGGAGCTTCTCTGGACTCCTCACAGAGACTTCTCGAATCCACGAGGAAAGAAAGCAGAAAATAGAAATAAATTCTAAGAAATTCGAAATTGATTAATTGATGACTAAAAACGAGTTCACAACCCTTTAAATAGGGGTACCAAGCAATGGGAAAGAAATTAGAATCAAACTACAACTAAAACTCCTAGAATCCGTGACTTACTATAAATAGTAAACTTACTATTTATAGACAGTCATGATGTCTACTAGTGCGCAAGGTTTTCGGCCAAAAATAGTAAGTGTTCTATTTGGCTTCACCAAACCGTTCTCCTAATTATTCTAAGCTCTTTTCACGTTGGGCGCAACTCCTAAAGCCCGACGGATGAATAGTTATAATCAAACTAAAACTTATTATTTATAGTAAAAACAAAATTAAAGTAAGGAAACGACCGTCGATCCAGGGGTTTTTCGCAAATTTGGGTGCACAACCCTACATAGCTGGGTTGGTTGGCTAAAGTAGCTCGTTCTACCCCAAAATTATATATTTTACGTCAGGTAACTCATTCCGGATTGCGAGATACGCCCGATCTAAGGTCCGACTGTCCGAATCACTTCTGTCGTTGACCGGGCCTTTTCTGATCCATCTTGGCCATGAAACTATCAGCGACCCTCTCTACATCAAAATCATCGATCATTTATGCCCATCAGTTCGAATTGTTCACACATCCACCATTTATGCAACATTCGTCCCCAAACATGTATTGTCATTGCCATCACTTCAGCTCCAACATCGGAAGAACCCAATGTTGTCATGGCTGCAAAGCAGCCCCATCTCATCGAGGCAAGCCACAGTCCGAACTCATCAGCATCACTCGTCATCCCCATCAGCATCATCGTGAGTTAATCTTTATACACGTCACAACCTTGTCTTCTTTGATGCCCTTGTTGATGTTTGTTGAACCTATGATTACATAGAAGCTCTAGTGGTGCACTTTGCACTTCGCACGTGCGCATCGTATCACGGATGGGTCGCTCCTTTGTGACATTACGTGAACTTGCTAATAACAACTAGTTTCTCATCAACAATCATATAATGGCCATATTATGACCTTGGACCAAAATGGTTGCTTATATAAACAGTGCCTGGATGGTTCAACAGACCATCACCAACACTCAAACCATTCTCACTTACAACCTAACCAGAAGTGCAATAGTGTACTCTGATCAGTCAGTAAGGTTCATATTAACCTTAGCCAGAAGACCTCAAGAAATAGGCTAAAGCAATGGTCTAAAATTTTCTAATCTTCTTTCTGAATCTGAGATTTTTATTTTATTTATCTACTAGGAAAAATTGTGTACATAGAGTTCCATTCGTGGTTCTTTGTATTTGCTGAACACAGAACCACACTCCAGGCTTGTCGTATCTTAGAAGCGATTTGCCTTTAACCTATCAACATTCTCAATTATTGAGAATGAGTTAATAATATCTCATTTGTCATATGCATTCGCTCATGATCCTATCATCACCCACCATTATAGTGTTTTCCCTTTTATTGTTATAAGCTCTATTTCTCTTATGAATTGTTGCGAAAGGACAAAATAGTAATTACATTTTCTTTAGTTTGTGACTTACTATAGTACTAAGTGTCTGTTAACCTATTAGAATCTCATTAGCATCAAACTAATTTTTTTAAAGGTCTGTTGTATCTTGTAAGTGCATGCCCATTGCCACCGTCTAGGCCTTCTACTTATTAAGTTACAAGTTATCTTTTACACACTATCGAGCACCATCATTACTACCATCACCATCTTTTTCATTTTTTTACCATCCAATTAACTACACAATCCAATAATGAAGACATCAAATAAGCCTAATATTTTGTTCGAGGTTGATTTCTTAACAAGTTCCGTATCAAGTTCATGCCAAATGAGTTTAATCTATGAGTTGTTCAATTGTACATAAGGAGTTATTTATATACATATAACTATACATGATGATTCTTGACACGATAAGAAGCAAACCCAAAGAAGACACCAAATACTAAAACATTAAGAATAAAAATTTACGTTCGATCTAAAGCTTACTAAAAATAGTAAGTTTTTCAAAAAAATGGAAACTTGAATAGGAATGTTTTGTTTTCTCGTGAAACAGAGCAACACAATACACACAAGTATTGGTTGGCCCAATAACGAAATTTCAATCACAATTCATAGGTCTAGCATCCCGTAATTCATTCCGGATCAAAAGTTATAGTTAATTTACTAGTCGTGCTTTGAATAACATATTTTCTCAATCTATAATAATTTTCTCTAATCTGGACATACCCGGGACCCAATTACATCATGTCCCGTGTAAGATTGGGCCCAAATCTGATGGAATACATCCGCTTTCATTTGAGCTTTTTTTTCAGTCCATCTAAGCCAGGAATAGGTAAGCAGCGCGTTCTGCATCATTTTTTAATACCTGCGTATCATCTATGGCACCCTGATAGACTTATAAAGGTATGTAAAGCCCTAATATACCTTGCGATCATTCCGGCCGAAAATTATACAGCATCTCTCTGGAGTCTCACATGAAATGTCCAGGTAATTTCCAAGTACCTGTGTATCATCCACCGCACCGTCATAGAGTATCAAAGTCATACTCTTCGAACCTTCTGGCCGAGAAATATATAACATTTCTCTGGAGCTGCCCCCAGGGGCGGCTCAAAGGGGGCGGCTCAAAGGGGTAGGCAGGTGAGGCAATCGCCTAAGGCCCCCTAATTATGAAGGCCCTATATTATAGCAAAATTAAAATTTCTTAATTATGAAGGTCCTATATTATAGCAAAATTAAAATTAGAAGAAGAAAAAAAGCCTAAATTTTTTGAAATAAAACTTATTGAAATGCCTACAAAATAGGAACATCTAAAAATTAGTTTACAAATTTGAAATTGAAAATAAAAAATAAATCCTACAAACTAGCACTATCAATAATAATAGTTGTAACGTCCCGTCCAACCAGCACTGTATCCTGGGGCGTCCACGTCGGAATTGCCGCAGGACCGTCCGTTTAAGCTGCTCTGGGTGAGGTACCACCAGTAATTATAGGAGTAGGCTAGGATCAACCCGTTAGAATAGTCTAGGCTGACCACGATGGAACCCGGCGTGGCCCGCCAAGCGATGGCCGTGTGCATTCGTCAACGGCCGTGTGGGCCACCCAAAGGATGATCAAGGATGGTCATAAAAATCTAAAAATTTCGGAATTCATATATCACTGCTTGGGCTGGTGGGCCATTTGGACCCCGAACTATGATGCACTAGCCGAATACACCCACCAATGCCAAACAGAATAGCACATACAATGAAACCGGGATTCCGGGCGATCCAGCCGTCGGATTTTCTCCAAATTTGTGGTGGTGGTTTAAAATATTTTTCTACGCCCGTCTACCAAATGGGACTGATCGTGGAACGGTGACCGTTGATCGCAAATTGGACCCGTACGACCAAACCGCGCATCCGTTTGCCTCCAAATTTTGCAGGGTCCTTCATCGGGCCATGGAGCACTTACCCTACAAATTTCATGGGCGGAGGGCGCTAGAACTGCCCCAATCACCAGATCAGCCCCACGGGGCCATTTTTGGGACGAAAGTACACGCTCGGATCATATAGGTCATCCGTTCACCCTCAATTTTTGCATGGACCCTAGTTGGGTCATAAGACACCTCCACGCCGAATTTGGTGGCTTGTGGAGTGTCGGGCCCACTCAACACCAATAGGTGTCTCATAAGTCTATTTTAGGAAGACTTGGGAGCTTGGGGCCAAAGGACCCAACTCTAGGGAAATTAACCCTCTTCTCACAAACCCTTCACTCTCTCAACAACTCTCTCTCCCTCCTATTTCCCTTCAACTCTCAACAACCCATTTTTCCTTCTTGATTTCCCCATCTCAACAATCAACCTCTCCTTTACCACCTTACAACACAAAGCCCTCCAGCTTCCACCCTTCTCCAACGACCAAGGAAAGTGTAGAAGGAAGGAAGAGAAGGCGTGAAGGTTGTGGTGGACCCTAAACCGAGTTGGGGCTCAAGGGAACCGATCTCTCAACACTCTATCCCTTAGATAAGGAAACTCTCCAGCCACTTCAAAATTCGTTTGTGGGTCACCTTGGTAAGATCCCTTACTATTTTCTTTGAAATCCTTGTCTTGAAGGAGAAATGGGGTAGATTCCTCTCATGTTGGTTTCTTAACCTTGAAAGCCTTTAGGTCGTTTTTCAGCCTATCTTTAAGTTCTTAGGTGCCAAATAGCATGGATATAATAATGCTATGAGTTGTTCAACTTTAGGGGTTTTTCATGATTTGTTGGATTTGTTGGAATATGATGTTATTTCCAAATATACATATTATAGGTTGGATGATAATATGCATGATGATTCATTGCCTTCAGTGTGATGCTTCATGGTATGTGTGAATAGCATGTGATTCATTGCCTTCATGTGTGATGCTTCATGGTATGTGTGAATAATTGTTGGGACACTCATGATTTCAAGATGGAGGAAGTGAAAACTTTCTCACCCCACTCACACACTCACATGCACTTTAATTCTAAATGAAAATTGCTAGAATAAAAATTTATGATTGGATCTGAGAATGTGATAATGTGATGAATGATAACATGAATAATAAGTAGATCTCCTTTACTCTTTTGGGATGGTTAAAATGGGAAACTCTGAATAGGAATGTGGAGTTTTACATGACCCTTGTTCTCGAGGCCATTCGTCTCATGCCCGCCTAGTTGTGCGACTAGCAACACATCATCCCCGTTTGTTAACCATGTTTGCCCACTTATGCATGGAACACCCTACGACCCTTGGTGGCCCATTGATAACAAGACAAAGAAATTGGTCCACAGTCTCGTGAGCCGGCCATGGTGGAATGGGACACGTCACCACGGCTGGGTACCGCGCCTCCCCGTAGTGACCGCGGCGATCCTTTTCCCTATCACAAGCACGCCTCATGTGCTTGCAGGTCGGAATGAGGACCCCGACGGGATCACGGACCGCGGGGACTCGGCCTCACACATTGATGGGGCCTTTCTTTGATTATTCCAGTAGGGTGAGATCGATGGAAAAGACTTATAGTTAATTTACTAGTGGCGACTCGGTAGCTTTGAATGACATTTTCTCAATCCATAATAATTTTCTCTAATCTGTACATTTTCATTAACTTCACATACCCGGGCCCACCTGATTACATCATGTCCCGATGTAAGATTGGAGTACCCTACTTTCGATTGATGGAAGCGTCTGCATCGGACCGTAGAATGGAGTCGCCGGGCCGGGAGCTCAGCTAATTCTTTTGGACTTGTTTATTTTTGATTTAGCATTTTTGGGTCCATTCTTTGGCCTGTATATAGTGATTAGGTATCCTTTCATTTCAACGCGTTCTACATCATTTTTTAATACCTACGTATCATCTATGGCACCCTGATGGACTTATAAAGGTATGTAAAGCCCTAATATACCTTTTGCTAATTAAGATCATTCCGTCATTTTTCTAAATTAAATTCTAAAATTATACAGCATCTCTCCGGAGTCTCCACATGAAATGTCCAGGTTTTCCAATTGTTTTATTACCTGTGTATCATCCACCGCACCGTGATAGAGTTTTTTAAAATAAAGATTATCGAAAAGTCAGACTCTTCGAACAAAAGTTTTCTGGCAAGAAACGAGAATTTATTATAACATTTTTCTTGCCTCTGAGCTGCCCTGCCCCCACATGCAATTGCTGAGTAATTTCAAATACCTGGGTATCATCCACACATGCAATTTCCAAGCAATTTTCTAATACCTGCATATTATCCACCTCACCCTGACGGAGCATCAAAGTTATTTCAAATCCTAATGTACCTTGCGAACCTTCTAACCCCAGAAATATAAACATCTCTCTGCAGTTGCCCCACATGCGGTTTTTAAATTTGAAAAGGGTTAAACAACGGTCCTTGAGTGAGTGCCCACACAAAAGATTTTGAATTTAAAACAGCTAGCCAACGGTTCTTGAGTGGGGCCACCACACAGTTAGAGAACTCATGAGCGTTTTCTTCGTGTAGTCCGTCATTTCATTTGAATGTGACGTGTGAGGCCGCTTTTTCTTTCAAATTGGAAAGTCCTTCCCGCACGTGACTTAGTTTTCATACACGTGGCAACTGTTTCGACAATCCAAACCTTTCATCATGATGTACGACCTACTTGGATGGGCCACTTCACAAATTTCTCTTGCATCGGACGTTTTTTTCTGGAAAAAGGCAGCCATCAAAGGAACTTAGGTTGGTGTTTTATATATATATATATATATATATATATATATATATATATATATATATATATATATATAATCATCTATAGGGAATGATCCCGACGTATGGGAGCTGTGTGGGCCCCCTATGATATTTATGTGGAATCCAAACCGTACATCTGATGCACCTCATCATGGTCACCAAGCACCCCAAGAATCATCCCTTGGAAAATCTTAGGTGGGACACACCTCAGAGAGAAACGTACAACTACGCGGAAACCGATATGTTCACTTTTCTGTGGCGCACCTAAATATCAGAATGACTTGGGTTTACGTGGGTTCCTTCATCGTAGTGGTGCTCACCTTATCAACGGGTAGGATGACATGTAAACAACACCATGGGTCCCACATTCCATTTGAAAGTTCCTATAATAGGTGTCCTGCTCCTCATTGCCCCCATAGTTCACTTTGGCGTGGCCCATTTGAGTAATGGATCAGACTAGGTTTGGAATCTAGGCCAAACATTGGTGGGTGCATCTAACGGACGGGTTGGATAGTGCACACATCATGGTGGGCCCCACACGGCTCGAATGCATGGTAGTTACATCCATCAGTCCCATCATCTTTTTCAGTTCGTTCCTCACAAATTCCCATGTTGAATTGCTAGGCTTTTTATATCAGTGCGTTTTTTGAGGTATGGCCCATCCGAGGCAGAGCCTATCCGATGATCGGTTCTGATCTGCCACGAAATTGTGTATAAAACGCCTCTACTAGCCAATTTCATACCATCTAATCATGCTATCTTTCTGCACTTTCATGTGTCAGACATTGTCGCGCATGCCAACAAACCACCATTTGCTAGATCCAAGCCGTCCATCAGATTGGCCGACATGTAGAGGCTTTGGCCTGATAACTAAGTGTGTCACTCATCAGGTGGGCCATAGTGCTCAGATCCCAAAAAAATGAGCCATTTTCTTTCTAGACGTCCATTTGTTTTACGTGGAGCCACCTATATTTTGCCCACCTGATGAGTGGACTGGATTTTTTAAATCAGGGAATCTAGATGATGGGGCCCGGCTGATGGATGGATCTGATGCTCCACACGTGCGTCGCAGAAGGCAGAAAGGTCTGTATGGGTTATATTCAGGTGGAATCTGCAAATCTCATAATTAATGGACGGTCGAAACAAAATTTAGCACTGCTCCACATTTGACACGCAAAATCTCTGATACTACAAGGTTGCTAACGTCCACTTGTTGAATTTTCAGGCCATGGCCCGTCCTTAGTTCTGTCGAGTTGGATGAATGGTCTAGATCTCTTACATGTTCCCACTTATGCGGTGTTGAATCCAGCAAGCGTGCTACGCGGAGATGGTACAAGAGGAATTATCATCGGCAGCGGAGCAGTTGGCGGACGTCTGCCGTAACTGCTGGATTTGAAAATGTGAGGCTATACGCTACTGATCAGAACCGTTGATTTGATATTGGTTGCCGTGGATTGATAATAAATCGAAAAGCTTCTACATTGGAGACTACGACCCCTCAATCTAAGCCCTTCAGACTCTTGTAGTTGAAATCTTTTAATTGATTTTTCGGCTTAAGCTGCTGTCCAACGTAAGACACATCGTATCAACGGCTTCGATCGAAGTACCGAGGTCCCCAGTGCATGGTTTCCTAAGCATTAGTTCCAAATGATAGAATATAAGAATTATATTGAGAGTCGGATTACTTGAGTTTCAGCCATTCGTGAATCTAGACCGTCCATCCAGTAAGCCCTGGTGTGGATGGACCACCAGCCCACCATACAAAAATATGATACAAGATAGATGATTCTGGTTTCCTGATTAGGACATTCAAACAAAAGGTAAAGATTAAGGGTCCAAATTCAAAATGCAAAAGCTCTTCAAAATAGAAGGCTAGGATCACTGCATTAGTTGAGTTTGGTACCATGACCCAACCATCGTAATGCTGGTTTACGTTGTTGACGGTACGGATTTATTGACTGAACGGCCACGTATACAGTGGCGAGTTGCAATGAACCAAGATGCTGCCCACCATCTTGTTAGGTGGTATAGATCGTCTGTACAGCGGCCTAGACTTACATTGAAATATCTCTGGAATTAGCTAATCAGAGCCATCCCATGGGTGACTTCCAAATGCGCAGCTACAAACATCGTCCAGAAGTTAACAGATGGGTCTTTTAGATGGTTAGGTTCATCTGATGGCGTACATCTCTTCAAACATCGCAAGCAGCTCGGCTGAGCAAATTGCTGACTTTGCCCACACGCGTCCGCTTCTCCCTCCAAGAGAACGAATATTCATCAGGTGGCATTTTGGGGATTATCCCAAACAGCAAGTCCAATTCAGCAATGGCTTCGAGCGGCGGAAGAAAATAAAATTTGTGTCGATTACTGTCTCGCAACGCATGGAGATTTTGTGCCTCAAATTTTGATAAAACACACGTGTCATATGTGAATAATGATCTGAACCATAAATCCCGTGTAATTATCCATTTATTTTCTTTTTATAAACTTTAACTTACTATAATTTATTAATTATATAATAAATAGGCCTTTACTTAATTAATGGTAACCGTTGCTGATTTTGTATTTTAGTTTTAGTATGCCTTCCACTTGCTGAATTTTAGAATCTTCAAACATGAAGATGGCCCATGAACTATTGAAAATATAAAATTTACTGTTTTGATCTCATTCATAAATGCTAGGTGTTCAGAAACACATGGAGTCACAAAAACTACTGTGCCTCTAGAAGCACTGAGAGTCTGTTCTCAGGGAGGGAGAAGGGCATCGAATGCCAGTTCGCCACAAGTGACGTTAATCCAGACCGTCAAATCTTCGAGCCCCATTAATTCCAAAATATACACTGATCTGAAGATTTCAACGGTCCAATTTTCCCACTGATTTTGTGACATTGAATAATTTTATCTCACTGGTCCTCTTAATGGCCACCAATCGTACAGTTAGGATCATGGCATCAATGGATTTTCAAACTGCAAGCCATCCACGGCAGGATCAATGATTCGACGGCCTGGATTTCACTGCATCGAAGGCAATGAACGGTCAACGAGTTGGCATAGCCTAGGACTTGGTGGCAAACATGTAATGGAATATAACGCAAGATTAAATGAGAGAAAAAAGCATTGATACACACAGTAGACTGTAACAATCTATACACATGCACATCATTATCGCACACGTGTCATACCCTTACCAAAAATAGACCGTACAGTCCATCTTCCTTGATTTAAATGGACACAAGAAGAATATCGTATTGATCGGACCGCAAAAAAACTTAGATTAACGGAAGTTTTTCAAAGTGATTATCTACCGTTAAATTTTTTCGCTGATGAATACCACTTTCAACCATGGCCCATCTGCAATGATCCAACTATTTCAACGGTTCAGATTTCATTTACTGCATGCATGAGTCTACATAGTCAGAATCCGGTGGTGCATGATGAAAACCCAACAAATAAATGATAGATACAGACAGGAATCCAGACCCACCATCCGAAAGAGATCCGTTTGAGAAGCAGGAAAAGAAAAAAGGCTATCACAACGGCATTCTTATCTGATAGTAGTAGTAGCGCTAGTATTTAGAAGAAGAAGATAAACAGACCCACTCCAATGCATCAAAACCCCCTCAAAACTCGATTTTTTGAATCCAGTCACCCCAAAACTCCACCCCAACATCACCATCACCTCTTCCTAAATGCCTTTCTTTACAAAAAAGACCCCCAAATCTTTGAAGAAACCCCCCAAATGGTCTGACCTCTGGCTATTCAAAGAGAAACCCGTCAAGCATGTGGTTTTCAAGATGCAGCTCGACTCCAATACCCTAACCCTAGACCAGCATCAGGATGAAGGAGAAGAACCTCTGCATCTTTACCGTCCATCGTCGGGCCTCACCGCCGCCGCCGCATCGGTGGACCCCACCTCACTCCTATCCGACTCCGACCTCCTTCACATCCTCTCCCTTCTACCAGTCTCCCAGCACAAGTCCATCTCCCTCGTCTGCAGGCGATGGCTGTCGCTGGCGGGCCGCCTCCGTGAGTCTCTCACGCTCCTCGACTTCCCGTTCCTGTCCTCGGGCCGCCTCTTCGCCCGCTTCCCCAACCTCACCGACGTCGATCTCGTCCCTGCCTCCATCCAAACCCCGCAAAATTCCTCCATAATCCTCACCCACGCGTTCCTCTCCGTGCATCTCGGTTCCGATTTTTCATCCGGATGCTTCTTCCGCGACGAGCTCCTCCTGCCGTCCGATTTCATCGACAACGGGCTCCGCGTCCTAGCCCGGGGCTGCCCGAACCTTAGGAAGCTTGTCCTTATCGCCGCCACAGTGACGGGCCTTTCCTCCGTCGCGGCCCACTGCCCAACGCTGCAGGAGCTGGAGCTGCACCGGTGCACGGACCTCTCGCTGCGGGCGATATCAGCTTGTGAGAACTTGCAGATCCTGAGATTGATTGGTTTCTTAGATGGGTTTTATGATTCACCTGTCACCGATATCGGGCTGACGATCTTGGCCCATGGTTGTAGACGGCTGGTGAAGCTGGAGCTGAGCGGGTGCGAAGGGAGCTACGATGGAATCAGCGCGATCGGGCAGTGCTGCCCCATGCTGGAGGAGCTGACGCTCTGTGATCATAGGATGGATGGAGGGTGGATTGCAGCGCTGTCGTTTTGTGGGAATTTGAAGACATTGAGGCTGCAGGGGTGTAAGAGGATTGATTCAGATCCAGGGTCCGTCGAGCATCTGGGGTCATGCCTTATGTTGGAGAGGTTGCAGCTGCAACGGTGCCAGCTGCGAGACAAGCAGAGCATGATGGCGCTATTTCTGGTCTGTGGGGGTGTTAGAGAGATTGAATTTCAGGATTGCTGGGGATTGGACAATCAGATGTTTGGCATTGCAAGTATTTGCAGGTACTTTGGGTTTGTTTTTCCATTTGTTTTCATTGAGTCAGTCATACTTAAAAATGTAGCTCTGAATCTGCTTCTATTAGTGCTATTGTCAAAACAAAAATTAGAGATTGAAAAAGAGTAGAAATTAGAAATAAGAGTAGGCAATGGATGATTATTGGGTGTAACTTCTTCAAGGAAATTTGAGATTGATAAAAAAAGGTTCCTTTTAAATGATGAATAAGAAATTGGAAAATTCTTAGTGAAGAAACATAAATGCGTTGAATTGAGGTATTGTTGGGATGGTTCTGTTTTGAAATTGTCACCTTAAACATGGAAAGAAACACTTCAATGTATTGTCGGGATGGTTCAGTTGTGATAGAAAATGACGACTCCTCCAGAAAAACTCAGTTATTCAAGTTCTTTTTCCCAAAGAAGTCCCGCTCCGGCGGCCCGACGAGTCATCTACTTAAAAGGACCCTCCCTGCTGTGCGCCCCTCCTTGAATTATTCGGTCATGCAATACTCTGCCCATTCTAGTGAGTGGCATGGTGTTTGTGAAGTCTCACTGTTCAATGTATGTAACTTCAACTGGACGATAACAAGAAAGCAAAATGAGGGGAAAATACTATTCTAGATGCTTGAGTAAACAGCAGTTTTGATCTTTCAAGTATTGTATTCCAAAAGTAGTTACAATAGGACCAACTCTTCAAGGAGTATTATTTATGCCCAACCCGACGATTTGCATAATACCCACATCTTTGAATTTGTGCAAGTAAGGCCCATGGTTCAGTGATCCAGATTGGCCTCATTGTATGATGATTCACGACAGGACAATCCAGTGCCCTACAAATGGATGATTCGGGAAAGAAACATTGCAACGGTCTTCAAATGAAAAGGGGCACACATTGGATAGCTAGATTTCCAATCTAGGAGGTTCTTGAGGCATGGTCCATCCAGGGTGGGCCCATCACCAATGACATGGATCACTCAACGACTGGTTACACTTGTACAAACTGAAAAAACCCACTGATACTGCATATCATTGGCCAAGGATCATTCTTCGTCCCCCAAGATCATGACTAGTTCTTTGGTTTTGGTCGTGTATCTGAGATGGTTGCATTATTTGCACCTAGGCAACAGTTTTACAGTGACTGATTTCCAACAAGCACCTATTTGTTACGATGAAATGGGGAGAGGGAGTGGTACGACGGTATCAAACACTTTAGTTGCTGGAGTCTTTGTTTTGATATGATGGTACTGAACACTTTAGTTTAATCTTCGCGCACACGCAGACGCACCTGCACGCGCACACACACACACACACACACACAAACACTTTAGTTTGCTGGAGTCTTTGTTTAAGGCTTTGTTTTGATGGGTTATTGATTTCTTCACAGGAGGGTAAAATTTCTATCTTTGGAAGGATGCTCCTTATTGACAACAGAAGGTCTGAAGTCTGTAATTCTTTCTTGGAAGGAGCTTCAAAGACTCAGAGTAGTCTCTTGTAACAATATAAAGGATGGTGAAGTCACTCCTGACCTTGCAAGTTTGTTTTCTGTTCTGAAAGACTTCAAATGGCGGCCGGATTCCCGATCTGTTCTTGCATCGAGTCTTGCGGGGAGTGGAATGGGTACTAGAGGTGGAAGATTTTTCAAGAGAGCGTGAGTTGTGAACAGCTTATTGCCTGATACTGAGAGCCATAATCCCACATTAATGTTTACTCAAATGGTAGCTGCAAAATGTCATGCTGCAACTGCACTACCATTACACTGTCATTGTTTTCTCATCGATCTCAGATGGTTAACATGTTAGTCGATGGATGCCGCCTTTTCTTCTTGCAGGGATGTTCCTATTCGCCCCAGATTTCATTTTGTCCCTTGCAAATATCATCGTTGATTCATTACCACTACCAATACTTTATCTGTACTTGTTCTGCCATAGTTAGATTAGGAATGCTAATCCTTTTCTCTTTTTTTTGGTGGGTGGATTGATCAAGCTACCATATGGCTATTTCAAGGGGTTGTGGTAATTGGGGCAGGCTCTGTATATTGCACTCTGTTCATATTTTTATACTTTGTATCTCTTAGTTCCTAAATATGAATTCAACACCTTTTTAGCATAACATGGTAATCAGTTACGTCTGTTTTTTTCTGCATCCTGATTCTATCTTCAGTTGGTACATTTGTTTGTAGTGTGTACTGATATCCAAGCATGCAAAAATCCAAACCGCTCATAGATTTGATCAGTAGGTTGATCTTTGGCATGCTATGTCGGAATTTATCAAGGTTGTATTTGTAAAATATGAAAACTTAGAAACTCACTAAAGTGTGCTTGTATGTAGAGGAGGGCATCGAGTCGAGTCGGAGCGGATTCGGCCTAACTCGACCAGGTCCGAAGTTTTTAAGGCCTTACCCGAATTCGATCAGATCCGAGACCGAGTTTGGGTCCAATTACTCGATCAGAACCGTTGTACTGTTATCCTTATCTGAACCGAGTCTGACTCGGTCTTAAAAAACGAGTCGGATTGGGTTATATAAGTTTTAGATCCAACATTCTTGGCATGAAAAGTTTCAATGGTAAACGTTCAATCCCACTGCTTTTTGCAGTGTGGTCCACTAGATCTTTAGATCTATCTTATTTTTCAGGTCAAGCCTTAAGACGAGCCTGCCGAGTGGATGGACGGTTTAGATATAACAAATACCTCATGATAGGACCCACAAAACTTGCTAATGCCAACACGCCAAAAACATGTTGCTGGTACGTCGTACACCTGCCGATCCGCGTCCCAAGGATTTTCTTTGGGACGTGGATTTTATGTTATGTGGGCCACAGTAATATTTGTAAGAAATCTACACCGTCCATCAGTTTTGAAGGCTCATTTTAGGACATGATATCAAAAAAATAGGTGGATCCAAAGTTAAAGTGTGCTGGACGAGAGAGAAAACAGAGAAAGGTAGTCATTAAATCTATATTGTTTCCTCTCGTAGGGGCCACTTGAGTCTTGGATTATACTTCATTTTTGACAGCATGTATTAAAATGAGCTCTCAAAACGAATGGACGGTGTGGATTTATCACAAACATCAAGGTGGGACCCACCTAACATCCCAAGCAAAGAAGTGATAGGTTCCCACGTCATTAGGGAGCTCTGCTCGAGGAACCTCGGGACGTATGAGAGATGTGTATTGGTACTCCACATAACATTATTTAAATGATGGTAAGTTAGTGCTCTATGGGCCCCACCATGATGTATTTACTTCATTCATGCCGTCCATCTATTTTTCTATATCATTTTATGGTATTAAAAAAAAAAGAAGAGATATATCCCCATCTCAAGTGGACAACATTACAGGAAACAATGGTAAACTATATATGTGCGGGTCGAATCGAATCGAATCGGATCCATTCGGATCGGATTACGGATCGGGTTTGTCCGGGTTGACCATTGATCCGAAATCGATCCGATTAACGGTCGGATCTTGCTAGCCCACCTCGATCAGACCCGATCATGGCCTTCGGTTAGGATCTGTTCGGGGCGGATCGGGGCGGATTGGGTCGGATCCGCCGAATTGGTACCTTTCTGCCCAGCTCTACTTGTATGTTGTTAGCATTGTACATGGAAGTTAATGGGGATAGATCTGAACTCGTCTCATGTTGAGCAAAGCTTCCAGTTTCATTCTTATTTTGTGATCCCAGTGGAAAATGCAAAAGAAAGACACGCTTGTTCCCTGAAAATGTTAAACTTGGGTAATGAACTAATAAGATATTGAATGGATGAATTATTCCTTTTTCTTTCATTGAAAATTTTCAGACATTTTTTCCAAGCAATCCTACTTAAAAGAATTTTTTTCTAGGAATCCTACTTAAAACGAAGACATTAAGAAACACGTGGCCGATGTCATGTATTCTATAATGCTAGAACAAAGATAAGCTAAACCAATATCCATTAGATACAAACAGTTCTCTTCTTAAATGAAGTGTCCTCAAAGAAAAGAGTTTTAGTGAGGCTTGGTTTCTACAATGTAAAAGAAGATAGTCAGGTCCTATAAATAAGAACGTCTCTGGGCGACTACATACCAAGGTTTTTTTAAAAATAAAAATAAATAAATAAATAAACATAGTAATGGTCTGAGATGCTTGGCTTAGCCCAGGTGACCCACCCTAAGAAGTTAGGGCTTAGGCGACTAAACCCGGCCCTAATGGATAATTGTCTGTGGCATGCGTGTCGTTGATGAATGATGAAATCTGACACAGACGTGCCACAAAAAAGCAAAGTTGGTTCATAAATACACACTAATTGTACATTAGAATACATGTTATTTATTCCAAATTTATAGGGCTGCCCTAGCTTGGCCTGGCCCTTTAGGGCTAGGGCTAGGGCTAGGGCTGGTTGGGCTAGTGCCAACTTCAGCCCAGCTCTAGCCCTTGGCCCCCAGCGAAGGGGTTACCCATCTATCATCTATAGCACACACCTAAGGGGTTATCCATCTATCATCTATAACACACACCTAGTGACACAAGGAAGAACATGAGGTCGAGCACCGTCTTCCTCAAGAGGATAATTATTTCAAATCCACGGAACTTCTCTAGACTCATAAAGACTTCTCGAATCCACGAGAAAAGAAAGCAAGAAAATATAAATAAATTCTAATAAATTTAAAATTGATTAATGACTGGAAAAAAACAAGTTCACAACCCTTTAAATAAGGATACCAAGCAATGGGAAAGAAATCAGAATCAAACTATAACTAAAACTCCAAGAATTCGTGACTTACTATAAATAGTAAATTTACTATTTATAGACGGTCGTGATGTCTACTAGTGCGCAAGGTTTTCGGCCAAAAATAGTAAGTGTCCTATTTGGCTTCACCAAGCTATTATCCTAATTTTTCTAAGCTCTTTTTACATTGGGTGCAACTCCTAAAGCCCAATGGATGAAGAGTTATAATCAAACTAAAACTTACTATTTATAGTAAAAATGGAATTAAAATAGGGAAACGACAGTCGATCTGGCGGCATTTCTCAAATCCAGCTTAGGTAACTTAGCGTAGCGGGGTTGGGTGGCTAAAGTAGCTCGTTCTACCCCAAAATCATATATTTTACGTTGGATAACTCATTCCGGATTGTGAGATACGCCTGATTTAAGGTCCGACGGTCCGAATTACTTCTGTTGTCAACTAGGCCTTTTCTAATCCATCTTAGCCATGTAACTGTCTGCGACCCTCTCTACATCACCTAGGGGGAGAATTGAGTAGAAGGTGAGTCGAGCGGACCCCAATTGGTTGTATAGGTTCTTAAATGATGGTTATGAGTAAAAATCAGGGAGAGGAAAAGTATAAATATAAATGTGTTGAAGGTGTGGCTCGGAGGGTCTTACATCAATGAAATTTTATGGAAAGAAGATGTTGTGTGAGTGGAGGAGAATTGCATGACTTTCTAATATCTGGCATGGTGCAGTAGAACAAAGATCAGTGTAAGAAACTAGGGGGGAGAAAAGTGAAAAGCATCATCGCTCATTCGTCGCTATCATCACAACCTCGTCCCTGCTATTTGGGATCAGGTTTATGATTCTAATATCTCAGCCATTCAAATGTATCATGAAAGTATAAAAATGTAAAATAAAAGAAAGAATTAACGTGGATGGGAAAAGCTAGTTGTATAAAACCTAGAGGTGTACACGTACCGAGCTAGCTCAGTTAGCTCGCTCGACTCGATTCGAAAAAGCCTGATTTGACTCGATTAGAAGTTGAGTTCAAGCCGAGTCAAGCTGATTTTTTTAGCTCGAAAATGAGTTTGATCCAAGTTCAAGCTGGCCCCAGCTCGACTCAACTCGGATCGTACTCTGATCGAACCAGTTCGGTGACTCGGTTACTTTGATATTGATGTTGCTCACCAAGTATTTTATGAAATGACTCAAAGAGGTGTGGCTGGTGGCAAGGAAGGTATGTATATGAAACCAACACCCTTTTTTTCTTGATTTTTATGTTGCTTAAAAGGTGTTTGATAAAATACTAGTAAAATCATTGCTGCCGTCTCAAATACAGTGAGATTTTAAAGGTGTAGTCCAGGTGTTTGTGAAAATGTTGTAATGACGAACTCGACTCGAACTGGCCTGAGCTGTTGACCAAATCGAGCCGAGCTGGCCAGTCAGGGTCGAGGATCGAGTCGAGCCGAGTTCGAGCTAAGGTCAGCTAGTGGCCGAGCTGAGGCCAGCTCGACTCGGTTCAACTCGATGTACACTCCTAATAAAACCTCTCTTCTTTCATGTAGATATATACCTCTATGGTTTGTAATTATTACACCATAATCTAATAGAAGTCCCATTTTTGTGGTATACTAATGAATATTTGAAGTAATCTATAGCAATCATCTCCAGTGAGGAGTCTCAAACACAAGACTTCCCGCTCTGATATCACTTTGATGTAGGACAACTAACCACTTGCTCTAAAAGTTCAAACCGATAGAGCACGATGAATTAATCCATTTATCTCATAGCTCAGTCCCTACATTGCATGGGTTCAGACTTCAGTTGAACCCCCCTTGTGGGCCTTACTTCACATGGGTTCTTCTTCACGCAGATGGGGCCCACTTCACACAAGCTACCTGCCTCACACGGGCTTATTGGGGATTTGTGCTGCGGAATCACACAGATCTAGATCTAGGATAACAATCTAAGAGCACCAAACAATTACAAGAGAACACAAAGATTTAGCATTGAAAACCCTTTCAGGAAAAACTACGGTATAAAGCAATAGAATTCCACTATGAAAATAAAAATTACAAAGAGAAAGGGCTTACCCGATTCGAACAACCTCGAATCTCACCCTTGCTACACCCTTTGAAAACCCTAAAACCCTTTCAGGAACCCCTTTAGAAAGCCTTAGCATGCTTGAGAATGGCTATAGGGACTCCTATTTATAGATGGGGAAACCCCACTTACACACCTTCCTAAAAACTGCTTTAAATTTACGCAGTCCACGCACAAACCGCGCACCGTCTGCATAACCTTTGACTAGTCGAGCTTGGGCTTCGACTGGTCGAGCCTATCCCTCGACTGGTCGAGCATCCCGGAAATTTCAAATACATCGTTGCTGGACTTCAAGTCGAACTATCTTCGACCAGTCGAAGGGACTTTCGACTAGTCGAGCCAATCCCTCGACTGGTCGAGCATAACGGTGAACCAAGATTTAAGACATCTGTTTTACAACAATCTCTACCATGTCTTTAATCTTTAACCGTGTAACTTTTTAACCTCTTCTCTTATCTCTACATCGCATTATAGCTTCAATCAACACTTCTTGTATACAATCTGTCCTTCTTTTGTGTCATCGCCAAGCCAAGAGAAGTTGCATAGAACTTGAACTTCTCTGTAGGAATGACCTTGGTGATCATGTTTTTAGGATTCACGCTGGTGTAAATCTTCTCCAGAGTTATGCCTCCTTCCTCAAGCACCTGTCAGGTAACATGGACATCCAACTAATCGCTTCACCCGCTACTACAAATGAGTAACATGAAGTCGACCTTCTGGAATCCACACCACCGGCGTAATTTGAATCCACATACCCTACCACATTTGTTCTTGCCTTCTCAAAAGATAAGACATAGTCCTTTGTACCTTGAATGTATCGAAGTAGTCATCTCATTGCCGTCTAATGTTGCTTGTCGGGGTATTTGCTCACAACACCGATTGCCTGTGACATAACCGATCTAATATAGATCATGGCATGCACTGTCAATCGCATTCGAATAAGGTTCATGAGACATATCCTGCTTTTTCTCATCTGTTTTGGGATATGTCCTGAGGAAAACTTGAAGAGAGATGCGTAGGGAACACCCTCCACTTTACCTCGTCCATCACATCCTTGATCAATACCTACACAAGGTATTCTACTTGTGATTATCAAAATCTACCCCTCTTTAAGTCTCAATACCAAGAATCATCTTTGCAGCCCTCCGATCCTTCATCTTGAATGTCTCACTTAACCAAGTTTTCAGTATATTGATTTCAAACATGCTATAATTGGTGATCTACATGTCATCAGCATACAATTCCTGACTCGCCATGAAGGAATCAAACCACCACCTAGGCGACAGGTCGTACCACGACCTCCTGCAAACTCTTTTTCTCGGCCCCTTTAACTTCAAACTGCTCTGTTTGCTTCATGTAGACCTGCTCTTCCAATTTTTAGTGAAGAAATGTAGACTCCACATTCATCATTCACAGCTCAAGATCTCATTAGCCAATCACGAATCTAATAGACACCTACTATACCGTCGGCGTGAATATCTTTGAGAAGTTAATCCCTTCTCTCTGAGCATAACCATTCGCTACCAACCTCGCTCTGTATTTATGTTGTATTCTCCTGAAGATCCACCTACATCCAACCGCTTCCTGGCCCACTGGAAGCTCCACTAGCTCCCATGTGTCGATCTGATATATCGAGTCCATCATATCATCCATAGTCACCTTCTACTTCTCAGCACCAGGCTCACCTAGAGCCATCTGAATAGAGGACGGATCCCCTTTGATATTGGAGTCATACATGTACCTCGCCAATATCTTGCGATTATGCCGTGTGATTCTCTTCACATGTGGCTGCTCCACCTGCTGTTCACTCCCCAAGTATAGGGTTGTGGTGTAGTAATAAACTCGGTAAGACCGAGGTCGAATCCACAGGGACTGAAACCTGTACGTAATCTGAAACTAAGTAGAACTAGAACTAGACTAAGATGAAATCTAAACTGAATGAAATTTAGAGAATAATTGTGAAATAATTATCTAAAACGTAGAGAAATTCAGAGGTAGGAAACTAGGGATTCAGAGGATCCACTTGTAGAGATCAGGGAGATCTTATGCCAGTATCACGAATTATGAAAATTTACTGAACTGCCATTGATATAGTTTTCAAAAGATGAAAGGTATATGAATTAGAATGGATTCCATCACCAAACCATGCCCAGGAGACAAAGCAAACAACAGAATTAAACTAATTACCAACCAATCAACATGCCATGAAGGTTAGGAAGGGTACCGTCATCCGACCATGCCCAAGAGACGATGGTGAACAATAGGGCTTCTTGACGTCATGAACATGAAAAGAGAACAGAAATACTCAAAGCCATTGCAGACCCATTGTAATTTCAGTCACAACAGACCATTAAAAATTGAAAATATTTCCATCAAACCAAAATCAAATTCCGTTCAATAATTAAAATTAAATTGAAGGCATAGAATCTCTCATCATGCTATAAGCTTCACCTCTTGGCCCTAGCCAAGAGATTCAGCCGACCATGGCTCGGCTATCCTCAAGATTAATAATAATAAAAAAAAAAACTAAGAAAAAGGAAAAAAATCTCTCTTGTGCAGACGATCCAACCTCCCCTTCCAGCCTCTCCTCTTTAGCGGTGGGCGACACCTTATTTATAAGATGGCGGTATTCTCTCCACCAAATTCTCTTGCGAAACGGACCTGTGTAAGTTCTATTCTTGCGTTGTGAAACTGCGGAAAACATCTTGCCGTTACTCTGTTTTAGGGTGACTGTCCATTTAGATCAGTCAATATGACTGTGTGGGAAGGGTTGAAATCCCCTTCCCTGGATATTGGATGGTTTAGATCAGCTTCTTGGTTCGTCATTCGCTCGTCCAAATCATCGAAACGTCCGGATTACTCGAGCGTTTCTTCCTGCGTAAGATCTGCTGCACGTTGATGGTGGGCCCTATATCTTCTAGAGTTGGAGGAATCCATTCCTTCCATCAAATTCTTGGTGGAATTTTGGTAGGATTAACGGTTTCCAGATCGAAATAATGGCCCACAGAGATGGACCGCAGCTCCCTGCTCATACCGTCCATCTTACGTTTGAACACAGGGACGCCGTTCTCGCTGTCCTCTTCCGATTTCCTCCTTTAGATCTGGATCAGAAGGACCGTTGGAGTCTAATGGATGGTCCAGATCGGACTGATGATCTAAGATTGTGCCCCATCAGGACTGTTCGCAAGTCTGTCCTCGGACGTTCCGCTGTGGGATTTTGAAATTTCGAATTCGTTCAGGATTGTGCGAGTTAGCGGTCGCTGACTGCTTTCTCTGGTCCGGTACACAGCAGGCGTACTCCTGCTGTGTACACCGGCTACATGAAGTGGGGCCCACCTTGCTGAGTAGGAGCAATCTATTCCATCCATCCAGTTTCTCCACCTAATTTAAGTGGTTCAGTCCAAAATTTGAAGTATATCCAGAGATCAGGTGGCCCAAAATTAATGGTTGATCTGTCCACCGGCTTTGGCGATTCTTGAGCATTAAATCCATGCTTTTAGCACCCTGTTTCAGTCCAAGCTCTAAAAGTCACCTTACAACACAAACACGATAAAAATAGGCTGTTAAACCGTATCATGTTCATAAATCCAAGAAATAACTGGGGTCTGATATGCAATATTTGACCCTCAACACCTGCTTGTTGAGGGTCAAATATTGTTTATTAGACCCTAGTTATTATATGGATTTGCGAACATGACATTGCTTAATGAAATATTTTAATCGTGTTTTTGTTGTAGGATGTAATTAGGAGCATTGACTAAAAAAGAGTATTAAAAGCATGAATTTGATGCTCCAAAGTAACTAGAGCAAGGGACGGGTTCCAAGGACCAATATTGAACAATTTACACGCCAGGAATCTGAGGAAATCAAGTCGTTCACATTAAAGAGGCCCGAAACTGGTGCAGAATGCAAGATCACAGGGATCTCGCCATCTAATTTGCTTGAAACTTCATACATGGCCTGGGGACCATAAATAAACCGTACATTTTAAATTCCAACCATTGGATATCTCGAGAAGTGGGCTAACTAACAAATCAGCCTGTTAATCTCCAATTTGGGGCCCACCTGATATCTGGATATGTTCCAACTTTGGTTTCAACGCCTTAAATGGGATGCTAAGTTGGGTGGACGGAGCAGATTTCTCCAAAACATCAAGTGGGACCCACTTCATGTGGCTGGTGTACACCTGTCATGTACACCCACCGAGCACTGAAGCGACTGCTGACCCTGACCCGCATCTCCCTCAGAAACGGCAATTGCCGTTTCCAGCGTCCACGAAACAGAGAGATCGGATGATCTCAGTGGGCCACCGTCATCATGTATTTAGATGATCCACACCGATCATTCACTCCATATTATAGGCATGACCAACGCCTAGGTGGAAAATTTTCAAAGGATGAGGAAGAATGGTTTTTTATTATTCAAATGTAAATTAGACGGCGAATCAGAAAATCAAGTGGGCCATGTCAACAGCGAAGTAAAACCATCCATCTTAGACCAGTTTTTTGAGATAAATTGAATGGATGGGACGAATTCTACTAATATTATCATCTGTGGGCTCCACCGACGTTGCAGCGAAAGCAAATACGCACCTTGTTACAGTGCGTCCGGAAACCGGAGGTTGCGGGCTGTTGTGCCTTCATAGATGGGATCGGATCAGTGATCCGAACCGTTCAGAGGATGCAGAAGGAGGTCGAGACCCTGTCCATGAAGCCAAATCAGGAAGTCTGGATGATCAGTTGTCCAAAATCTGCGTCCAAACCAGCACGTTTCCTGTGTAAATGACTCTGGCTGCGAAAACTATTGCGATGACAGTTGCGCCTTCTCCATACACTCCAGACCAACCTCTCCACCACTTTTATAACTGCTATAAAAAGAAAGAGAGAAGGGAGAAGAGGGCATTCAATCATCCGATCGTAGTTTTGTTTTATTTTGTTTTCTTTTTATTTTTTTTCTTTTGTTTTTTTTTAAGAGATCCAGCTCATTCATGTTGGGCTGAACCTCTTAGCTAGGGCTAAGAGGTGAAGCTTGTGGCATGATGGGAGATCTCTACAGCTTGGATTCATGCTATGAACTATGTTGATTCTAGTTTTGATTAAAGAGAGTATTTCTAGTTTTTAATGGTTTGTTGTGACTGAAATTACAATAGATCTGCGATGACTTTATGTATTCCTGTGCCATTATTTTGACTGTGAAGTTAGTAAGCCCTGTTGTTCACCATTGCCCCTTGGACATAGTTGGATGACGGAATCCTTACTAACATTCATACATCGCTCAGATTAGCTGTGGATTGGTTTAATTCTGTTGTTTGTTTTGTCTCATGGGTATGGTTTTGTGATGGAATCCATTCTAATTTACATCTGTCTTATCTCTTGAAAACTAGATCAAAAGACGTTCAGATTTGATTTTCAGGTTATATCTTCTAATTGGATGAGGATGGGACTCGAAGTCCAGTTGAGTTCATGAATCAAGCGTAGATTTCCCTGATCTCTACAAGTGGATCCTTGGCACCCTAGTTTCCTACCTTTAAATTTCACCAGTTTTAGATTAATATTTTCACCATTATTCCTTCATATTTACTTGACTTAGATTGCATCTTATTCTAGTTCTAGTTATGGTTAGTTTCAGATTACGTACAGGTTTCAGTCCCTATGGATTCGACCTCGGTCTCATCGAGTTTATTACTACATCACAACCCTATACTTGGGGAGTGAACAAGTTTTTGGCGCCGTTGCCGGGGACTGACGGTTACGTTTTTCTGAGATGAACTAGATTTGGGATTAATTTAAGATTAGGATTTTTACTAATTTTAGGTTAGGATTTTTTCTGTTTGATTTCTAGAAACTAACCTGTTTTTCTTGTTTTTGTAGGATTCTGAGATAAAAACTTCTAATTTGGTAATCCCTTTCTAATTTCTCCACTTTTCTATTTTTAGAATTAGGATTTTAGTTTTAGAAACTTTCTTATTCTAGGTTTCCTTTTTAGAAACTAACTTTCTATTTTTAAAAATTTTCTATTTCTAGGCTTTCATTTATTTTAGAAATTCTTTTTTCCTTTTTAGAAACTAACATTACTTTTTATTTTAGTATTAGGATTTCTAATTTAGAACTTTCTAACTTTAGGTTTAGAACTTTCCTCTTTTGTTCTTAGAAACTAGGTTAGTTATTTTCCTTTTTCGAAACTTTCCTTTTTAGTAACTAACTTTCTATTTTTATTTTTAAAAACTTTCCTACTTTAGGATTTCTATTTTTAGAAACTAATTTCTTTTGTTTTATTTTGTAGGATTCTAACATAGGAACTTCCAACCTGGTAACTTCTTTTTAATTCTTTCTCTTTCTATTTCTAGATCTTTTATTGTTGTAGGATTTTTTTTTTAAAATTTATTCTAGGATTAGACTCAGAATTAGGGTTCACCATGGAAGCTTGGGTATGTGTTTATGCTGAGATGGATAAACAGTTTTGGGGAATGCCTAAGGGTGTTGGAATTCAACGTATACCTCAAGATTTTTCTCCATCGAGAACTGACATTGAGAACTGACTAGAACGTTATGTTCCATCGGTTAATAGGTCCGTATATGATCATAATTATGGGAATGAGGATTGTTATCAACCATCATATTCTCCCATACATGATCAGTATGACTATAACCAGTGGAAACATCAAAACTGGAAAGTTGAACCAACAACATGTTCTAATGATTATTCTCTTGGATACCCTACCATTGAGATCCAACCAGAAACGATCCAAGATGATTAATTTCAGTGTAACATGGCCTGTCTTGCGAAAACTATAAAAACTTTGGAAGCACTTACTTTAAGTGATAATTCTTGTAAGTCCTCTACCTTTAAAATTCAACCAGAAATAATCCAAGAGAATTCTTAAAATTCCTTCCAAACTCTAGAGCGCAGTCAACAAAATACACTCTGAAGACTACAAGAACTTATAAAAGATATTCAACAAGGGAGTTCACATGATGCGATTATGGAGAACTCTGGAATTTAGAATGGTGAGTTAGATTCCATTAATGATCATACGGTTCAATTTCCCGATGAGTCGATCTTGATGATTGTTCAAAAAAATGGTGAAGAGTCATGGGTGTCTTTCAAATATAATGATGATGACACACTTCACTCACAGGACACACTAGATTTCAATGATGAGGAAGAAGTTGGTTTATGTGAACCTCAACCCAATCTAGGAATAAAATGTGAGGAAAGTGATCCGATCCCAAATGTGCACTGCACTGAACTAGAATATGATGAGTATTGGGATGACGATCATGAATGTGTAACCCCAGTTTCCCTGGAATTAATCTCAAGTTTGGTCCGGGTCAATGATCAAGAAGTACACGAAGGGAGCGGTCATAATGAGCTACTCCACTCACCTGACTTATCTGATTTAAAAATAGATGAGCTCCTTACAATCGACCCTTATATCTCTTGTGAGACATGTTTGGACGATTTCCCCGAATTGAATGATGATATGATTCAGGAGATGGACGAGTTACTCGATACGACTCTGGAATTTGAAACCACCCAGTTGATGCCACCATCTGAACTGTTGAGTTTTGATGATTCAATGCCTCTTCTTAGTAGCATCAATGAACATAGTTCGCACATCAATGCTTCGTCTACTAACCCTCAATCTATTTATGCAGGGCAAGAACAGGAGAGCATATGTCCATCCACTTTCAGAGACGATGGAATCATTGGGCAGATCATCACAAACTTTGATGCAGAAAACAACCCATTCTCAGATGAATTACCCAACTCTTTGGATGATTGCTTGACAAAATTTTCAGATTCAAATGATCCTATGATTAAAGAAATAGTGGATGCCTCGCAAGAGAATATCTCGGTAGTTGTCACGGACCGAGAGAACCCTTACTCTGAAGCTCCTCCTTCCCTAGATCCTCACTATTTACCATTAAGGAAGAAAGAGCTAAAAATTGAACCGAAGTCTGAAACTTTGGAATATGTTGAGGCTACATCACTTCCTGAAAACCTTTTTGAATCTTATACACTTGTAGTCTCTAATTCACCATGGGATACTAACATTGAAACTGCTTCTGTCGTAGGTAAATCGTATATACTTTAGATACCTCAAGCGAATCAACGAGAAATTCTTGCTGAGGTACATAAGTCTCTCTGGACATTCATGCTCTAGGGCATCCAAGCCTCTTGTAAAAAGGGATTTTGGATGATCCTGTTGAGGAACTTGCTAAGAAACTTATCAAGATATTGGTCGGAAGAGGAACCTTGCGGCATGATCAAATAGGTTTTCCCTGTTTTCATAGGATTAGGGTAGGTTGCTTTATGCTGTTCTAGGTCAGTTTGTGTTGAGGGTCAAATATTGCATGTTAGACCCCAATTACTACCTGGATTTACGAACATGACAGTGCTTAACGATTCATTTTAATCGTGTTTGTGATGTAAGGTGAATTTAGGAGCGTGGACTGGAAAGGATGCTAAAAGCATGGATTTAACGCTCAGGCATCACCAAGGCATTAGACGGGACTCCATGGGACCAACATCGGGGATTTACACACCGGAGATCAGAGAAATCCCAGCCATTCACCTTAAACAGGCCTGAAAGACGTTCAGAATGCAAAATCACAGGGTTCTCACCATCCGTTCGACTCGAAACTTCATACTGAACCTGAAGGCCACAAATGAGCCGTACACCTCAAATTTTAGCTCCTAGATCCCTACGAAAAATGGCCAACAGACAGATCAGCCCATAGATTGGTGAACTGGGGCCCACCTGATATCTGGATATGCGTCAATCTTGGTCTCAACGTGTTGAATGAGATGAGGAAAGGAATGGACGGAGCGGATTCGTCATATACATCAAGATGGGACCCACTTGACATCGTGTGTGTGCACAGCGTACATACACTGGACGTGCACCTCACGCCATTTAGTCGGTCAGCGTGCGCTGACCGACTCACACCCGAACTTTCTCTCTCCTCTGCACAATCACACCAGCGGACGGACTGACGTCCGCCGATTTTGAGTAGTGGGGCCCACTCATCTTCCGACTCGATGATCTGAACCGTTCAAATGTCTCAGGAAGTGGGTATTACCCTAACCTAGGCGTCTCTTTGCCACCATGCAGTCTAATACAAGATCCTAGCCGTTAAACAGAGGATGGACGGCAGCAAGTGAAGTTCAGTGGACCACATTGAAATTAGACAGAAGTGAGTATTCCCGGATGGTTTTCAGTGGGGACTCCAGTGGACGGAATGGATTCTCATTAAACATCAAGGTGGGGCCCATTGACCATCACAGCTAATCGCGCCCTCTGTTTTTGTTTGCGAAACAGAGGCTGCGGACGATCTGAGTGGGCCATCATCATGGCCCAAGAGATCAATCTGAACCTTCCATCATGCAGAGGGCTGCGAGCTGGTCAAAACCATGTTGACCCTATGCATTCATGCTCACACATGTGCTGGGTTCAACGGTCACAAATGGACAGCCCTGCACTGATTTCAGCAGAGTTTCGTACTTGGGTCGCGCCAATAGGCAATCAAAACCACTCTTCTCTGGTCGAAATTTTGAGGGCCAGACAATGGATGGAGTGGATTTCACAAAAGTCAACTGAAGTGGGCCCACCAACACTTCAGCACAAAAGGCACACGTTCTGCTGCGAAAATAGGTAAGATGTCCTGCGTAAACAGAGAAGCTCGCCCTGCTGCGTAAGATGTCCTGCGTAAACAGAGGTTACGAAAACCTAGTGAGGACTCCAGCAGCTATAAAGAGAGAGAGAGAGAGAGAGAGAGAGGAGAGAACGTAGGGGGATCTTGGCTTGGCTGGAACATGCAGGAGAGAGAGAGTAGTGTTTGTTTTCTTTTCTTTTTTTATTTTTATTTTATTTTGTTTTGTTTTGTTTAAGGGATACAGCTCATTCATGTTGGGCTGAACCTCTTAGCTAGGGCTAAGAGGTGAAGCTTGTAGCGTGATGGGAGAACTATTTGCTTGTGCTTTTTGTTTACACTGAACTCATGTTGATTTTAGTTTAATTAAGGGAATGTTTTAGTTATTAATGGTCTGTTGTGACTAAAATTACAATGGGTCTGCGATGGCTTTGAGCATGTTCTTTTCCTTTTTATGTTTATGACGTCAGGAAGCCCTATTGTTCACCATCGTCTCCTGGGCATGGTCGGATGACGGTACACTTCCTAACCTTCATAGCATGTTGATTGGTTGGTAATTAGTTTAATTTTGTTGTTTGCTTTGTCTCATGGGCATAGTTTGGTGATGGAATCCATTCTAATTCATATACCTCTCATCTCTTGAAAACTATATCAACGGCAGTTCAGTTAATTTCCATGATTTTTGATACAGGCATAAGATATCTCTGATCTCTACAAGTGGATCCTCTGAATCTCTAGTTTCTTACCTTTAAATTTCACCAGTTTTAGATAAATATTTTCACCATTATTCCTTTATATTCACCTGATTAGATTTCATCTTATTTTAGTTCTAGTTCTAGTTAGTTTCAGATTACGTACAGGTTTCAGTCCCTGTGGATTCGACCTCGATCTCACCGAGTTTATTACTACATCACAACCCTGCACTTGGGGAGTGAACAGTTTGCTTTCTACATTGTTTTAGGATAAGTTACTTCTGTTAGTTTCTCTCTTGTGCTGACTTGCTTTTATGTTGAACTCTCTATGGAAAAGTCTCTCTCGATTCATTATCCAGGTACTATATTCCCATCACTTCTCATTTACTTTCGTTGTCCCATGTGCATTACATGTTCATATCTTTTACATTAAGGACTATGTAGATTTTTGGTTGGGGGTGGGCGATTAGGTTTTCTAATCAGTGTTTTCTTGGTCTTGAGCATAAATTGTGAAAATTTTGGCAAAAACTTGTTCACTCCCCAAGTTTCTTGGATGATCCTGTTCATATCTTTTACACTAAATTTCTAGTTCTAGTTCTGGTTAGTTTCAGATTACGTACAGGTTTCAGTCCCTGTGGATTCGACCTCGGTCTCACCAAGTTTATTACTACATCACAACCCTATACTTGGGGAGTGAACAAGTTTTTGCCAAAATTTTCACAATTTCTGCTCAAGACTAAGAAAACACTGATTAGGAAACCTAATCGCTCACCCCCAACCAAAAATCTACATTGTCCTCAATATAAAAGATATGAACATGTAATGCACATGAGACAACGAAAGTAAATGAGAAGTGATAGGAATATAGTACCTGGATAATGAATCAAGAGAGACTTTTCCATAGAGAGCTCAATATAAAAGCAAGTCAACACAAGAGAGAAACCAACAGAAGCAACTTATCCTAAAACAATGTAGAAAGCAAACTAACCTAGACCAACATAAAGCAACCTACCCTAATCCTATGAAAACGGGAAAAAACTACTTGATCATGCCGCAAGGTTCCTCTTCCGGTCAATATCTTGATAAGTTTCTCAGCAAGTTCCTTAATAGGATCATCCAAAATCCTTTTTTACAAGAGGCTTGGATGCCCTGGAGCATGAATGTCCAGAGAGACTTATGTACCTCAGTAAAAATTTCTCGTTAATTCGCCTGAGGTATCCAAAGTATATATGATTCACCTGCGACAGAAGAAGTTTCAATGTTAGTATCCCATGGTGAATTAGAGACTACAAGTGTATAAGATTCAGAAAGGTTTTTAGGAAGTGATGTAGCCTCAACATATTCCGAAGTTTCAGACTTCAGTTCAATTTTTAGCTCTTCCTCCCTTAATGGTAAACAGTGAGGATTTAGGGAAGGAGGGGCTTCAGAGTAAGGGTTCTCTCAGTCCGTAACAACTACCGAGATATTCTCTTGCGAGGCATCCACTATTTCTTTAATCATAGGATCATTTGAATCTGAAAAATGTGTCAAGCAATCGTCCAAAGAGTTGGGTAATTCATCTGAGAATGGGTTGTTTTCCGTATCAAAGTTTGTGATGATCTGCCCAATGATTCCATCGTCTCTGAAAGTGGATGGACATATGCTCTCTTGTTCTTGCCCTGCATAAACAAATTGAGGGTTAGTAGATGAAGCATTGATGTGCGAATTATGTTCATTGATACTACTAAGAAGAGGCATTGAATCGTTAAAACTCAACAGTTCAGATGGTGGCCTCAACTGGGTGGTTTCAAATTCTGGAGTCATATCAAGTAACTCGTCCATCTCCTGAATCATATCATCATTTAATTCGGGGGAATCGTCCAAACATGTCTCACAAGAGATATAAGGGTCGGTTGTAAGGAGTTCATCCACTTTTAAATCAGATAAGTCAGGTGAGTGGAGTAGCTCATTATGACCGCTTCCTTCATGTACTTCTTGATCATTGACCTGAAACAAACTTGAGATTAATTCCAGGGAAACTGGGGTTGCACATTCACGATTGTCATCCCAATACTCATCATATTCTAGTTCAGTGCGGTGCACATTTGGGATCGGATCACTTTCCTCGCACTCTATTCCTAAATTGGGTTGAGGTTCACATAAACCAACTTCTTCCTCATCATTGAAATCTAGTGTGTCCTGTGAGTGAAGTGTGTCATCATCATTATATTTGAAAGACACCCATGACTCTTCACCATTCTTTTGAACAGTCATCAAGATCGACTCATCGGGAAATTGAACCGTATGATCATTAATGGAATCTAACTCACCATTCTAAATTCTAGAGTTCTCCATAATCGCATCATGTGAACTCCCTTGTTGAATATCTTTTATAAGTTCTTGTAGTCTTTGGAGTGTATTTTGTTGACTGAGCTCTAGAGTTTGGAAGGAATTTTGAGAATTCTCTTGGATTGTTTCTGGTTGAATTTTAAAGGTAGAGGACTTACGAGAATTATCACTTAAAGTAAGTGCTTCAAAAGTTTTTATAGTTTCCGCAAGACAGACCATGTTACACTGAAACGAATCCTCTTGGATCGTTTCTGGTTGGATCTCAATGGTAGGGTATCCAAGAGAATAATCATTAGAACATGTTGTTGGTTCAACTTCCTAGTTTTGATGTTTCCACTGGTTATAGTCATACTGATCATGCATGGGAGAATATGATGGTTGATAATAATCCTCATTCCCATAATTATGATTGTATACGGACCTATTAACCGATGGAACATAACGTTCTAGTCGGTTTTCAATGTCGGTTCTCAATAGAGAAAAATCTTGAGGTATACTTTGAATTCCAACACCCTCAGGCATTCCCCAAAACTGTTTATCCATCTCAGCATAAACACGTAACCAAGCTTCCATGGTGAACCCTAATTCTGAGTCTAATCCTAGAATAAATTAAAAGAAAAAATACTACAACAATAAGAGATCTAGAAATAGAAAGAGAAAGAATTAAAAAGAAGTTACCAGGTTGGAAGTTCCTATGTTAGAATCCTGCAAAATAAAACAAAAGAAATTAGTTTTTAAAAATAGAAATCCTAAAGTCAAAAAGTTTTTAAAAATAAAAATAGAAAGTTAGTTACTAAAAAGGAAAATAACTAACCTAGTTTCTAAGAATAAAAGAGGAAAGTTCTAAACCTAAAGTTAGAAAGTTCTAAATTAGAAATCCTAATACTAAAATAAAAAGTAATGTTAGTTTCTAAAAAGGAAAAAAGAATTTCTAAAATAAATGAAAGCCTAGAAATAGAAAATTTCTAAAAATAGAAAGTTAGTTTCTAAAAAGGAAACCTAGAATAAGAAAGTTTCTAAAACTAAAATCCTAATTCTAAAAATAGAAAAGTGGAGAAATTAGAAAGGGATTACCAAATTAGAAGTTTCTATCTCAGAATCCTACAAAAACAAGAAAAACAGGTTAGTTTCTAGAAATCAAACAGAAAAAATCCTAACCTAAAATTAGTAAAAATCCTAATCTTAAACTAAACCCAAATCTAGTTCATCTCAGAAAAACGTAACCGGCAGTCCCCGACAATGGCGCCAAAAACTTGTTCACTCCCTAAGTATAGGGTTGTGATGTAGTAATAAACTCGGTGAGACCGAGGTCGAATCCACAGGGACTGAAACCTGTACATAATGTAAAACTAACCAGAACTAGAACTAGAATAAGATGCAATCTAAGTCAAGTAAATATGAAGGAATAATGGTAAAATATTAATCTAAAACTGGTGAAATTTAAAGGTAGGAAACTAGGGTGCCAAGGATCCACTTGTAGAGATCAGGGAGATCTACGCTTGATTTATGAACTCAACTGGACTTCGAGTCCCATCCTCATCCAGTTGGAAGATATAACCTGAAAATCAAATCTGAACGTCTTTTGATCTAGTTTTCAAGAGATAAGACAGATGTAAATTAGAATGGATCCATCACAAAACTATACCCATGAGACAAAGCAAACAACAGAATTAAACCAATCCACAGCTAATCTGAGCGATATATGAATGTTAGTAAGGATTCCGTCATCCAACCATGTCTAAGGGGCAATGGTGAACAACAGGGCTTACTAACTTCACAGTCAAAATAATGGCATAAGAATACATAAAGTTATCGTAGATCTATTGTAATTTCAGTCACAACAAACCATTAAAAACTAGAAATATTCACTTTAATCAAAACTAGAATCAACATAGTTCATAGCATGAATCCAAGCTGTAGAGATCTCCCATCACGCCACAAGCTTCACCTCTTAGCCCTAGCTAAGAGGTTCAGCCCAACATGAATGAGTTGGATCTCTTAAACAAAAACAAAAGAAAAAAATAAAAAGAAAACAAAACAAAACAAAACTACGATCTCTCTCTCACGTCCAAGCCGTGGATGATTGAATGCCCTCTTCTCCCTTCTCTCTTTCTTTTTATAGCAGTTATCAAAGTGGTGGAGAGGTCGGTCTGGAGTGTATGGAGAATGCGCAACTGGCATCGCAACAGTTTTCGCAGCCAGAGCCGTTTACACAGGAAACGTGCTGGTTTGGACGCAGATTTTGGACAACTGATCATCCAGACTTCCTGATTTCGCTTCATGGACAGGGTCTCGACCTCCTTCTGCATCCTTTGGACGGTTCGGATCACTGATCCAATCCCATCTATGAATGCACAACAGCCCGCAACCTCCGGTTTCCATACGCACTGTAACGAGGTGCGTATTTGCTTTCGCTGCAACGTCGATGGAGCCCACAGATGATAATATTAGTAGAATCCGTCCCATCCATTCGATTTATCTCAAAAAATTGGTCTGAGATGGACGGTTTTACTTCGCTGTTGACGTGGCCCACTTGATTTTCTGATTCACCGTCCAATTTACGTTTGAATAATAAAAAACCATTCTTCCTCATCCTTTGAAAATTTTCCACCTAGGCGTTGGTCATGCCTACAATATGGAGTGAATGATCGGTGTGGATCATCTAAATACATGATGACGGTGGCCCACTGAGATCGTCTGATCTCTCTATTTCGCGGACGCTGGAAATGACAATTGCTGTTTCTGAGGGAGATGCAGGTCAGGGTCAACAGCCGCTTCGGTGCTCGATGGGTGTAGACCTGCCGTGTACACCGGCCACATGAAGTGGGTCCCACTTGATGTTTTGGAAAAATTTGCTCCGTCCACCTAACTTAGCATCCCATTTAAGGCGTTGAAACCAAAGTTGAAACATATTCAGATATCAGGTGAGCCCCAAATTGGAGATTAACAGGCTGATCTGCTAGTTAGCCCACTTCTTGAGATATCCAATGGTTAGAATTTAAAATGTACGGTTTATTTATGGTCCCCAGGCCATGTATGAAGTTTTGAGCCAATTGGATGGCAAGATCCCTGTGATCTTACATTCTGCACCAGTTTCGGGCCTCTTTAATGTGAACGACTTGATTTCCTCAAATTTCTAGCTTGTAAATTCTTCAATATTGGTCCTCTGGAACCCGTCCCTTGCTCTGGTTACTTCGGAGCGTCAAATCCATGCTTTTAATACTCTTTTTCAGTCAACGCTCCTAATTACATCCTGCAACAAAAACACGATTAAAATATTTCATTAAGCAATGTCATTTTCGTAAATCCATATAATAATTGGGGCCTAATATACAATATTTGACCCTCAACACTGCTCTGTATCTATGTCCGCGCGTCTCAGCCTTCATGCCCTGCCCGCTCATGTGGCTATGCCCAACATGACACACACGTATAGAGATGGAATTCGTTATAGCCATTGCAGCTCCACCTTTGAAGTGCTCCCGATCAACCTATGCATGTTACCTAGTCGTTGCGATTTCATGATTAATCGTGTCCCCTTAAATACTTTAAGAGCACCATCAATACTTATGAACTTGTAGCCCATTACCTCAAGTATACCAAGAGAAATCAGATTCTTCTTCATGTTAGGAATATGCCTCACATCAATCAAAGTACGCTTTGTCCCATCAAACATCTTGATGCTCACCATACCAACAACCACAACATTACAGGCAATGTCATTGCCCACAAACACCTGTCCACTATCGCACTCCCTGTAGCTGGTGAAACAACTCTGATGAGGAGTCATGTGAAAAGTTGCCCCTATGTTTAGAATCTACTCATCCTTACGATTATTGTAAAAGTATTTGATCGCATACACAGACAAAACATTACCATCACATCCACTCGATCCATCTGACGTGACAGCATTAGCCTCCCTGTATGAACCCTCGGAATTTTCTCTCTTAAATTTAGGATTTGTACAATCTTTTTTCACACGTCCTCCCATCCCATAATTTTAGCACTTTAACTTACCTTTGCCTTTGCTCATGAACCTAGATCTTGACCCTGAAGATCCTATACTTTGTTCAGAATTCTTGTCTTTCGTAATCAGTACATCAGAAGATGTCTCCATGTCGTTGTTAAGCTTTCTCATGGTCTTTCCTTGAAGGGTTGAGATAATGGTGTCGATACTCAGGATTTTATTCGTGGTGCACATTATGTCCTTGAACGACTCATACGACGTCGGAAGAGAATTCAACAACATACAGCTCGTTCTTCATCTTTCATCACTTCCTCAATATCCATCAATTTGCAAACCAATTTATTAAAGTTGTTGATGTGAGCCTCCAGATCTCCACCCTCTGCCATCTTGAAGTTATATCATTGTCGCTTCAAATGTAGGCAATTTTTTGAGAGTTTTTTCGCATAGACATCCTCTAACTTTACCCATAACTTAGCCATAGTTTTCTCCCTCATGACATTGTAGAGAACCTCATCCATGAGACAAATGGATTGATAATAAAGTCTTCTTATCAAGAGTATTCTAATCATCATAAATCATAATAGACTCTCGCGCGCTTCTCAAGAGTACCATCTTCTCTTTGCTTGATTAAGGAATTGATCATCTTGATCTTCCATAACTCAAAGTTATTTTTCCCTAAGTACTTCTTAATCTCATACCTAGTGCTTCTCATTGATGTTAATCTCTCAGATTCAGATATGTGCCCCAACGATTGCTCTGATACCACTTGTTGAGAATTTGTGCTCCGAAATCACACAGATCTAGATCTAGGATAACAATCCAAGAGCACCAAGCAATCACAAGAGAACACAAAGATTTAACATAGAAAACCCTTTCGGAAAAAAACATGGCACAAAGCGATAGAATTCCACTATGAAAATAGAAATTACAATGAGAAAGGACTTATCCGATTCAAACAACCTCGAATCTCACCTTTGCTACACCCTTTGAAAACCTTAAAACTCTTTTAGGAACCCTTGAAACCCCTTTAGAAAGCCTTAACATGCCTGAGAATGGCCCTATGGACTCCTATTTATAGATGGAGAAACTCCCCTTATGCACCTCCCTAGAAACCGCTTCAAATTTACCCAGTCCACACACAAACTGCGCATCGTCTACGTAACCCTCGACTGGTCGAGCATCCCGTAAATTCCAAATATATCATTGCTGGACTTCGAGTCGAATTGTTTTCGACTAGTCGAGTCAGTCCCGGACTGGTTGATCATCATGGTGAACCAAGATTTTAGACATTTGTTTTACAACAGGGCCGCCCACCCCCGAGTGCACCCCCATTCGAGCTGGATATGAAAATGACCTGCATTAATACTATTAGAGAAATGTATTTTTTTTTCTTTTTCTTTTTCAAGTAAAATATGCTTTGACCAGGCGAGTGACTCGAGTTGAAGCACCACAAGTGGTGTCCCTTTGGCTGAGTCAGTGAGCTAACTCATCCAGTTGAGCCAGTGAGTTTTAGAACTATTTTAAGATGAGAAACCAAAATGAAAAAAGAACCGAGAATTGGTGGCTAGGGTTTTCTAATCCCAAAGTTTTTGGGCCTGATGGTTGCATAAGGCCAGAGCTTTTTCTGTCTCTGCTACATCAACCAATTCCATCCCATGCGTTTGTGTTGTTTTGATTTCATTCAAAAGGGATATTTCTTTTTCTTTTTACAATCGTTCACGCATGCCAAGTGGCCCATCTTGGACATAATGATCCCTACATTAGTTGGCCTCAGCACAAGAATGACCTGGCAAGAATCGGATGCTTCACTCATGTTGGCAAGAATACTAGTCGCCGGATTGTAGTCTTTTCAACGACTGAGGATTAAATAAATAACTCTCAAATTAAAATATTTCGACATTTTCGATTATTCAAAGTTCATGGGAACATCAAATGAGTAAAGGGTTAAAATATTATATTCTCAAATATTTATTTTAATTTATTGTTATTATTTTCCTTCCACTCTTCAAACTGACACTAAATATATAAATGGCCTGGATCATTGAAAAATGTCACCAAAATAAATAATCTTTTCTAAGACTATTTTTCAACTTGGAATGATGAGTTATGATACTATAGCAATGTACAATGGTTCATAGGTGCACTCCTCAATCGTGGAAGCAGCATGCATTTAGCTCAGTTTAAACCGTCCAGGAGTCCGGATCCTCTGTTATCAGGTCAACAGAGAAATCCTGATACCCTAATCTTCATTGGTCCACATCACCACTCACTAAAAAAATAAAAAAATAACAGCTTCGGACGCCAAACCATTAGGGTAATAGGAATTCTCTGTTGACCGGATAACAGAGGATCCTGACTCTTAATCATTTCATTCAACTATATTCCGTCTTAACTAATTTATAATGCATAAAAAATGGGGCCCACCGTTTGATGTACACCACCACTGTGTCAGATTGTTATCTTACGTTCTCGCACTGAAAACTCAATCTCGTGGAAATGAGCTTATTTAAAGAAACATAAGAGGTTTTCACATAAGAGATGCTCCAGTGCTCTTACAGTGCTTTTAGTTGCAACGGTTCAATTTGACAGTGCAACCAACTAAACTGACTTAAGTCTATATCACATTTCATGCAGTCTTAATAATAATAATAATATTTGCGATGATCCGATAATCCAATCTAGCCATCCTTTTTCCAAGCCATGGATGGAATGGTTATAATGTACTTAACAAAACTGATTTCTTATAATAATAATCAATCCATTAGGAGCCCTCACAGATGGATCAATTTGCTGGTTGGTCGTATTTTTGTGTAAATAATTTTGATTGTGCATATTAGCAGCAATTAATTAAATGATTAATATTTGTTAAATTAGTGCGACATTGGCATAGAAGTATGTGAAATGTGTGTTGAACCTAATGAATGGTCTAGATCAACGATTTGAATGTATAAGTGTTCTAATACAAGTAAGCGCATTATAACTTACATTGCGCACCGAGTACGGTGGGGTATTTCTCCATATGTATTTAAACGGTAGAACTAGGCATTGTTTAGAATCATTGTCGAGTCCTAATTTAAAAATGGTACTTGGTTATTAAGTAAATTTTAGTTGAACTAAATTAGAAAAGTCGTTAGTTAGAAAATTTTATTTTTAAAGTTATGTTGTTATTAGGGTTAAGACATAAAAAGACATCTTCTATATAAAGGTTAGTTAGTACTTTCATAATATATGTAAAAGTTCTTTTTTCTCTCATTTTATATTTTTTGAATATAGTAGCTTTTTTATTTTTAAGTTTTTTGTTTTCTTTTTTCTATTCGTTCTATGCTTCTTCTTTTTTTTACTTTTCATGAATGACAAGGCTTCTGTCCGTAGCCTTTGATGCATAATTTTCTACATGGCAAGGAAAAAGTACTTATGTACCCTTATTTTGTAACAGAGAGAAGACCAAGAGACCAATGATAAAAGCAAAGTAGAAGCTTTGCTAAGCATAATAGATATGGTGAAATAAAGCTGGTGTATGCCTCAGACATGTACATGCATGGCTCAGATGTGCAAAATCTAATCCATCCATTAGGTTGGTCCAACCTTGTATGTGTTTTCTCAAAAAGAAAATCTTGTTCAATCAACATTAGAGCCCCAATATTGGAAACATGTAGATGGGTTGGAATTAAAATAATAATAAAAAAAAAAACTTCAACTAAGTTTTTTAGTGCTCTACATTTGTTTTACAAGTTGTGGTCCACATGGCAGGTGGATCAACCTGGTTCTTGAGCTAGGTCTTTAATATAGTGGTGTTGTTTTGGTAGATGGATTGGACCTCAGACTTATGTTACCATGCTAGAATGTGTGATATGTACATGAAATTTATAGTACATGCGTCTGGGCTTAGTGAATCTCAAAATTTAAATTTAAAAGATGAGTAATATGATGCTCAGCCTAAGTATGATGCTTGATGCACGGGCACTTAGACATTGTAATCATGACATATACTAATTCAAAGAAAGTCAATTAGATTGAGCAGCCCTCTGCAGCCAAGTCACAATCCCAATGATAGATTGTTCCAACCACATAGCTTCTAATTCATGGATGCTCGTTTATGAAAACAATATCATTAGATTTATTTATTTATTTATTTATTTATTTTCATTTTAACTATCCAATAAATGTCCACCAATCCTGTTATGGGGAAATTTGAACAAGAGTAATCGGGGTCAACCTGAGTGACTCGAATCAGATAAAGAGGCCTCGGAAGGGGGATACAACGTCAAGTATGGGCCGACCCCTAAGTCACGACCGTGGGTTAGCTGAGAAAAGCTCTCCACTAATGAGTCACAACTCGGAACTACAGTTCTGATTGGCCGATCTGAACCCTCGCCCTCATCCGAAGAATGATATCTGAGCAGAGCTCTGATCTTCGTCCTTAGCTTCATTCAGTGAATTCTGACCTCAGTGAGCTACCGACAAACTCTGACTACTAGTACTCAGTCTTAAGTCTACATAGTCCGAGGCAGAGCCCGAGTACGGATATTCTGTACACCGAGGCCGAGGCCAAACCCGGGTGTGGATACTCCGTATGCTGAGGCTGAGGCCAAGCCCTGGTGAGGATACTCTGTGTGCCGAGCCTAGAGACTAACCTAAATGCAGACGCGATCGAAGATCTCGCCTAAGGATACGCGCCCTTAAGACATGATATGTCGCACGACCTAAATATTATGAATAATATCCCCACGATCATGATATCTTGCTGATTAGGCAAATCGTGTCGAGATTAGCGGACGTGGATCGTTCAACCCACAGGTATAAATACTAGGGGACCCCATTGCTACAAGTATGCAAGATCTCGCACCCTCTCTCTACATTCAACTTAGACCCAAATTCCCTAGCCTAACTTAGGCATCAGAGGGTCCCCCAGCTGAGCCAGGGTCTCATTTGCTCACCCTTTTGTGCAGGACCAGGGTTCGTCAAAGGTTTGCAACATTGAGTGAGGGTGGTCTAGATTTTGACCTTAACAAATCTGATACTCAAATAATAAAATAATCCAACTTTGGTTTCACGATATATTTATGTTGGGTACCATAATTTTAATGGTTTAATTTGACTACTTATCTGCCTGCCGTGCAATTTCTAAGTACATGTGCATCATTATCATACTTTGCAAGTATCAAAGTTTTTCTCATTTTAAAAATAGAGTCCATCCTTATTAAGTTAACAACACCATAATACACAATCACATGTGCTAATATGCTGTGTGAGGGATGATTTTAGCCATGCATCTGAAGGAATTCAATACTTTTATATATAACTCAAGCCAAAAGATCAAACTCGTTCATTGAAAGGCAACACTAAAACATCAAATATGAACTATTGATAAGTTTTGTAACTATCATGGTTGTGCATGTGATGCATTGCAGATTTCTAAGTTCCTGCATAATTTTGATAGGTATCATAATTTTGATGGCTACTACTTATGTGCCACATGTGCAAATTCTAAGTAGCTACGTATCATTTATCATACTTTGTAAGTATCAAAGCTTTCTCATTTTAAAAATGGAGTCGTTCTTTAATAAGTTAACAACACTGCAATACACAACTGCACATGCTAATATGCAATGTGAGGGATGATCCTACTTATGCGTCATAATGAATTCACTTTTTATTGTAATTTTGAGCCCACAATGAACCTAGATCAACTCTAGATATTAGAAATTCAGATCTAATACCATGGCCAATTCCGCACTTTGTGGAAGCATATTCAACAAAGTTAGAACAATCAAAAGCAAAAATAACCAATCAAGCAATCAAAAACACATGATTTAACATGGAAAACTATTGCAGGAAAAAACCACAGCACAAAGCGATAGAGATCTCCACTATAATCAAAACCTTAGAGTTATACCACTCACATTCTTCGATTATAGAAGCAACCCGATCTCCCTTTTAAATGCACACCCTAGGAAAAACTCTAGTCTTTGAGAAAAATCCCTTTCAAAGCACTTACAAGTGTAAAAAACCCCCTTACCCTACAAAACCCTTGCCATATGAGAGAAAGCACTCATCGCCCTAAGTTCTAATCAAATTAGGACTTAAATATCCTGACTTACACAAATTGTGTAACTGAATCGACGTCCATTTGTCGGACCAAATGCACCGTCGGTCAGACTGATATCACCTTCGGTTGGACCCACTCGGATCGATAGAGTGACTAGAGTCTTACTTAGCTCCTGAGAAATCCTGCACTTTGTAGGTTGAACTGACACCTAGTTTGGCCAGTTGGGCCAAAGCCTTGCTTTAACTCCTAAACCGAGCAGAATCCAATGCATTCGCACAACAATGTCCACCTTGACTTATATTATGTCAAGTTACTTTTTAAAATCTTTCATGCTAGCCTCCACATTAAGCGTAGACCGCTCCTTGCATCCTCCACTTGGAACGTAGTTACAGACACACTCCTGCGTAAGGGTGTCAAATCTCATCAATGACTAGTTGGATTAACCAAGCCTAAGCAGTGCTTGAACTTGTATGTGGTCACCGGCTTCGTCAATATGTTTGCAGCATTTTCGTCCATGTGAATCTTCTAAAAATAAATCTCTCTCAAAACAATGAGTTCTCGTATTTCATGGAACCTCACATCAATGTGCTTGGTTCTCGCATGATACACTTGGTTCGATGTTATACGGATAGCACTTTGACTATCATAATGCGACTAAATTGCCTCTCGCTTCAACCCAAGTTATCCAATCATATCAGTCAATCATAATAGCTCATTTGACGCCTTTATTACAAACAACACAATCACAGACTGTAGCATAGATCTATAAAAACATATGTATGCTTGCTATTATGAAAACATATCCCATGGTGGGCCTCTTGTTATTCAAATCTTATGTATAATTTGAATCCACGTAGCTTACAACTCCACCTGAAGTTCAATGTCAACCTAACATAATCCTAGTGTCGACTGTATTGTACCCTTTCAATACCTAAGAATCCACTTAATTGCATTCATACTCTCTTTTCTCATATTTACCATATATTTGATGACCATGCTAATTGCTTGTGAGATATCCGGCCTCATGCAAACCATCGCATACATGAGACTCCTCACTACACTCGCATACGACACTTGTGACATGTTTGAAATTTCCTCTTTTGTGTTTGGAAATGACTTGGCTACCAACTTAAAGAGACCTTCTAGAGGTGTGCTAACTAACTTAACACTTTCCATGTGAAACCTATCTAGCACCTGCATATCTCTCTAAGACAGCCATAGCTTCCTAGACTATGTCTCTGTAAATCTTCATACTTAGGATCTTCTTCACAGTGCCCAGATCCTTTATATCAAACTCTTTGCTTAACAGCGACTTAAGCAAGAGTGTCTCTTGTTGGAAAATATTGATTTTTAATAAAATATATTAAATAATAATATAAAATATATAAAAAGTTGTTTTGAAAAAGCATCGTTTTGTGGGTTTTTGGGAATAGTCCCACATGGGAAAGGGAAGAGAAAAATCTTTGGTTTAAATGATAATAGTGGAGTATTATAATATTTGCCTACCTAGTTTGTGGACTATGGACCTTGGCTCGGGCTCGGTCTCGGTCTCGGTCTTGGGCTAGGGCTTGGTGCGAGGGCGTGGGCATGTGAGGCAGTGTGGCTGTAGAGGCGCTAGTGGTGCACTTTGCACTTTGCACGTGTGCATCGTGTTGCAGAGGGTCGCTCCCTTCGCGAGACGTATGCGAGTCGCGGTGCGATTAGTGGCTAAGGCAAATGGTTGGCTGGACGAAAATCTAAAGGACTGAATGAGAGTCCCTCTGATTATATAGAGAGCTGAAAAATAGAGTTGTTCTGATTTGTAATAACCATGCAATTAGTGTGTGGTCCAGGTCATTGTAATTCTTTGCATGGCTAGCCCAACAAGACTAGAAAATGGCTATTCTTGTCTCACAACAAGTAGCATGCAAGCTAACTTAATGGCCCATGCACAATGTGATCGAAAAACGGCCATAAAACGGCTAGTTTTCTCCAACAACTAGAAAACGGTAATGAGATTTATTTCCCTCTACCATAACCCCCAGCCACCATAGCCTATAAAAGGAGGACCTGGATGGGTTTCCAATCTATCTCAAAACACACTCCAGCAGACACATACGAACTGAGACAGCCCATTACTCATCTCCTATACTCCAGTAGTTCCAGCAAGACAGTAAGGGTTAAAACCTTTACTAGAAGAATAGACCAACGGTGTGGTCTAGAACGGTTCAACCGAACCAGTGGCTGAAGTACTGACCAGTGCAGTGGTCTTAATCCAAAGAAATTTTCTCTTTCTTTTTCTTTCTTTTGGGATTTTTTCTCTATATTGTAATACTGCCAGAAATTGTGTAATTGAGTTTCAATAGGTGGGCCTTCGTGTTTGTTGAACGCAGACCCACACCAGGCTCGTCGTATCCTAGAAGCAATTTACCTGTAACCTATCAGCTTACTCAATTCACTTGAGTAGGGGTAAATAACGCTTTAAGGACAGCGTTTTCAGACGTGTTTCAGCCTGTCCTTGGTTTTGATCATCGTGATTTTTTGGTTTCCATATTATACAGAAATTATATTAATCTGTATAATTTACAACAATCTTAAAGCGTTATTTAGATAATGGAAGCCGACAATATTTCATCTATCAAGTTGATGAATCAGGACTTGATACGTTTTGATCGGTTCGATGGAACCAATTTTACGAGATGGTAAGACAAGCTAAAATTTCTCCTAACGGCGCTGAAGATCTACTATATATTAGATCCAAATCTGCAAGTGCTACCTGAAGCAACCGACGACGACACACCTGAATAGGTGGCCGCCCGCACCAAACGAGCCGAAGATGAACTCTTGTGTCGAGGACACATTCTGAATGCACTCTCCGACCGTCTGTACGATTTGTACCAACAAATGTCATCAGCAAAGCAGATTTGGGCCACTCTGGAGTTCAAATACAAGGCTGAAGAAGAAGGTACCAACAAGTTTCTCATCGCCAGGTATTTTGACTTCAACATGGCAGATAACAAACTGTTGCTGTCCTAAATTCAAGAACTGCAGCTAATAGTAAACAAAATCAAAGCCATCAAAATAAATCTTCCTGAATCATTCCAAGTCGGGGCTATAATCTCCAAATTGCCACCGATGTGGAAAGACTATAGAAAGAAGTTGCTGCATAAATTTGAGGACTACACACTGGAACAAATCCAGAAACACCTCAGAATTGAGGAAGAATCTCGTAACTGCGATAAAAAGAATGATAACGGGAATACCTCGTCCAAAGTACATGCAGTAGAGAACTCTAGTAACAAACATCCCGAGAAGGACAATTCCTTGAAACCCAATAAAGAGAAATTCAAGAAAAATGTCCAAAAGAAGAACGGAAAGTTCAAAGGCCCATGCCATGTCTGTGGGAAAACCGGGCACTATGCTCGAGTATGCCGATATCCAAGTCTAAACAAGAGGCAAGTGCAGTAGAAGAAGGCAATATAGTGGCCATGATCACTGAGGTGAATACCATCCAAGGCAAAGTTTCAGGATGGTAGTATGATACTGCCGCTACAGTACATGTGTGCTACGACAAATTAGCCTTCAAAACCTATAAGAAATTGACCAATAGTCAAGAAGTCCAAATAATGAAGTCCGATCGAAGGTCGTCGGCAAAGGAACTGTCGAACCGATATTCATCTCTGGGAAGAAAGTAATTCTGACTAATGTACTGCACGTCCTAGACATGAGGCAAAACTTAGTTTCTGGGGATCTTCTGGGAAAACCAGGTATAAGGGTGGTGTACGAGTCAGGTAAACTGATTTTGTCTAAGAATGAGAATTTTGTTGGAAAGGGATATGCCTTTAACGAGATGGTCAAGTTTTCTCTGAATGAAAGTAGCACTTTTGCGTATATGGTTGAATCCGCTGGACTATGGCATGATAGATTAGCCCATATAGGGTATAGTACCTTGAAGTTCATGGCTAAGAATAGTTTAATCTCATACACAAATAATGAAACCGAAAAATGTGAAGTGTGCATACGATCCAAAATGACGAAGAAACATTTTCCAAGTATTGAAAGATCGTCTCAAGTATTAGATCTTGTGTACAGTGATATCTGTGAGTTAAACGACATTCTTACTCATGGAGGTAAACGGTACTTCATAACCTTTATAGATGATTGCTCTAGATATGTGCATGTGTACCTATTAAAGAGCAAAGATGAAGTATTGAACATGTTTAAGATATATAAAGCAGAAGTAGAGAATTAACTAAATAAGAAGATAAAAATTCTCTGTAGTGATAGAGGAGGAGAATATTTTTCCAATGAATTCAATAGCTTCTGTGAAGAACATGGACTGATACATCAATGTACAGCGCCATACACACTTCAACAAAATGGAATAGCTGAAAGGAAGAATAGAACATTAGTAGAAATGGTCAACTCAATGTTGATAAGAGCAAAGTTATCACTAAATCTATGGGGTGAGACACTACTTGCAGCATGCCATATTCTAAATAGAATACCGTCTAAAAAATATAAAATATCTCCATATGAAACATGGAGAGGCAGAAAACCTAATCTAGTATATCTTAAAGTGTGGGGGTGTCTTACATACTGCAGAACCCCTGATCCAAAAAGAACTAAGTTAGGACCAAGAGCTATTAAGTGTGCCTTCGTAGGGTATGCACAAAATAGTAAAGCTTATAGACTTCTAGACATGGAGTCTAATACAATAATAGAATCAAGAGACGTTGAGTTCTTTGAGAACTCACTATCCTTGGAGTCAAAGGATAATGAAATTCAAACTCCTAATAGAGAACCAGATAGCACAGCTCCACAGATAGTGGAAGCTCCTATTGAACCTCGTAGGAGTCAAAGAACAAGAATAGAGAAGAGTCTTGGAGATGACTACATAGACTCACAACATATCATTTTCCATCTTATAGAAGCAGATAAAGAAAATGTTATAAGACAAATACCTATAGTGATGATTATAGAAGATGATCCTAAATCATATAAAGAAGCTATATCCTCTAGAGACGTATCTTTCTGGAAAGAAGCTATAAACGATGAAATGAAATCCATACTGTCAAATCAAACATGGGAACTAGTAAACTTACCTCCAGATTCTAGACCCATAGGATGTAAGTGGGTATTTAGGAAGAAATATCACACTGATGGAACTATCCAAACCTTTAAAGCTCGACTAGTAGCTAAAGGTTTTAGACAAAAAGAAGAGAGATTATTTTGACACATACTCTCCTATAGCTAGGATAACATCCATTAGGACATTATTTGCGCTAGCTTCCATATATCATCTTCACACCCACCAAATGGATGTAAAGACCGCTTTCCTGAATGGTGACCTCAATGAGGAAGTATACATGGAACAACCTGAAGGATTCGTTCTACCAGGAAATAAAAACAAAGTATGTAGATTAGTCAAATCTTTGTATGGATTAAAACAAGCATCAAAATAATGGCATGAGAAGTTTGATTCTAAAATACTATCTCATAGTTTCATGCATAATGTAGCTGACAAATGCATATATTCTAAAGTAAATGGTAGTTGTATCGTTATTATTTGTCTATATGTTGATGATATGTTAATAATAAGTAATAAAATGAAAGGTGTGATTGAAACAAAGAGGTTTCTATCTTCAGTATTTAAAATGAAGGATCTTAGACAAGTTGATATCATCTTAGGTATCAAAGTTAAACAACATTGTGGGGGTTATGCTTTGTGTCAATCTCATTATATTGAGAAGATACTAAACAAGTTTAACCATCTAAATATAAAAGAAGCAAAGACCCCATTTGATCCAAGTATCAAGCTAAAAGAAAATACTGAAAGAACCGTTGCACAATTAGAATATACGAGTGTTATAAGGAGTCTTATGTATGCTATGCAATGCACTAGACCAGATATTGCATATGTTATGAGTAAACTTAGTAGGTTTACTAGTAACCCCAGTACTGAATACTGGAATGCAATTAGTAGAGTACTTGGTTACTTAAAAGCAACCAAAGACTTATGACTGTTTTATTTAGAATTTCCTGCCGTATTGGAAGGATATACCGATGCGAGCTGGATATCGAGTGTAGGGGACAACAAGTCTACTACAGGGTGGGTATTCACCCTAATCTTGGAGATCCAAAAAATAAACCTGCATAACGCACTCAACTATGGAGTCTGAATTCATAGCCCTGGCTGCAACAAACAAAGAGGCTGAGTCGTTAAGGGATCTTTTAATAGAAATTCATTTATGTGTAAAACCTATATCGGCTGTGTAACTACATTGTGATAGTGAAGCCACGTTAGCTAGAGCCTATAGCGGCACTTATAATGGTAAGTCTAGACATATAAGTCTTCGACATGATTATGTCAGATAATTGATTCGAGATGGAATCATTGTTATTTCTTATGTGAAATCAAGCAACAACCTAACAGATCCTTTCACTAAACCTCTACCGAGAGAGGTAGTAAAGGCTACATCTAGAGGGATGGGGTTGAAACTCTTCAACCAAAGTTCTGCCAGTGATGGTAATCCAACTTGAAGTTAGAAAATCTCTAAATTTGGGTTTAATGGGTAAAAAAGTCACTGATATATGGAAAGTTTTTCAGCACTAAATTATAAAACCTCATCCATAATAGATAAGTGCTGAGCGTTATGAAAGAGGGTTGAGTCTGAGAACTCTTAATAAAATCCAGTCTATAGGACAAGTGTCTTATAGTAATGGAGATACTGGAAGGATTTCACCTTTATGAACGTAGAGATGGTGCCGTCTCTCATGAGAGTTAGGAGTTTTCTCTCGGGATCGTTCACGAGTTAAGATAAGCACATGGTCATTAAATGTGCCGAGCAAGATTGTGAGAACTCTAACAACACATAGCGAATATGTGTGTGGATTCTCCAACTTTGTTATCTAGGAATAACTGGTTCAAAGCTATGACTATCAGTCATTTTAACAGAGTTTTGAGATACTTACACTAAGGAAAGATTAAAATCGAAAGATATCTTTCTTTATGCATATAAGCTGATTATTCTGGCAAAAATGTTTAACCAAGAAAATATATTTTTATAAAAAATCAAGTAGGGGATTGTTGTAAAATATTAATTTTTAATAAAATATATTAAATAATAATATAAAATATATAAAAAGTTATTTTGAAAAAGCACCGTTTTGTGGGTTTTTGGAAATAGTCCCACATGGGAAAGGGAAGAGAAAAATCTTTGGTTTAAATGATAATAGTGGAGTATTATAATATTTGCCTACCTAGTCTGTGGACTATGGACCTTGCGTGTTCGGTGCGTAGAAGATCAGAACACTTGCTCGGGCTCGGGCACGGGCACGGGCTTGGGCTCGGTCTTAGTCTCGGTCTCGCTCTTGGGCTAGGGCTCGGTGCGAGGGCGTGGGCATGTGAGGCAGTGTGGCTATAGAGGCGCTAATGGCGTACTTTGCACTTTGCACGTGTGCATCGTGTTGCAGAGGGTCGCTCCCTTCGTGAGACGTGTGCGAGTCGCGTTGCGACTAGTAGCTAAGGCAGATGGTTGGCTGGATGAAATCTAAAGGAATGAATGAGAGTCCCTCTGATTATATAGATAGCCGAAAAAAGAGTCATATTGTTGACAGATTTGTAATGTTGTGCAATTAGTGCAGTGGTCCATTGTAGAATCGCCGCATGGCTAGCCCAACAGCTAGAAAATGGCTAGCTGCTATCTCACAACAGTCATCATGAAACAGCTTAATGGCCCATGCACAACAGTAAAAAAATGGCTAGTTTTCTCCAACAACTAGAAAACGGTCATGGGATTTATTTCCCTCGACCATAACCCCCAGCTACCATAGCCTATAAAAGGAGGACCTGGATGGGTTTCCAATCTATCTCAAAACACACTCCAGCAGACACATACGAACTGAGACAGCCCACTACTCCTCTCCTATACTCCAGTAGTTCCAGCAAGACAGTAAGGGTTAAAACCTTTACTAGAAGAATAGACCAACGGTGTGGTCTAGAACGGTTCAACTGAACCAGTGGCTGAAGTACTGACCAGTGCAGTGGTCTTAATCCAAAGAAATTTTCTCTTTCTTTTTCTTTCTTTTGGGATTTTTTCTCTATATTGTAATACTGCCAGAAATTGTGTAATTGAGTTCCAATAGGTGGGCCTTCGTGTTTACTGAACGCAGACCCACACCAGGCTCATCGTATCCTAGAAGCAATTTGCCTGTAACCTATTAGCTTACTCAATTCACTTAAGTAGGGGCAAATAACGCTTTAAGGACAACGTTTTCAGACGTGCTTCAGCTTGTCCTTGGTTTTGATCATCGTGATTTTTTGGTTTCTATATTATATAGAAATTTCATTAATCTGTATAATTTACAACATCTCCTTCTTGTCCTTTGCAGCAATTAACATATCATCAACACATAGCATTAGGAAAATATAGGACCCGTCCTCAAGCACTTCATAATATACGCAACAATCGTACTCACATATGATATAACCAATCTCTACCATGTAGGAATTAAACTGTTATCTAACCTAAGACACTTAACATGCATGTTGATTTGTTTCTCTACTTTCACCTTCTATTCCTTAAACTTAGCGAACACCTCAAACTTGTTCTTTAAGAATTAGACCCAAACATTCATTGAGTAATCGTATATGAAGCTCACAAATTATCATGCTCCTCCCTTATACAATACTGCCACAACCCCCAAGACATCAGAATGTATATATATCGAGCACCCCGCTTTTAGTATGTATAGCAGTCTTAAACTTTACTCTGCACTGTTTCTCATATATGCAATGCTCGCATGAATTCATTTTACATACCTTAGCTCCCTTTAACACTTTTCGTTTGTGAAATTCCATCATGCTCTTCTCACTCATATGTCCTAGCCACATATGCCACAAATTTGTGTTATCTATGTGGGATTATGCAGGTGAGGTGGTAGCGGCCTCACCAATAATCGTGCTCCTAACCAACTTGTACAGGTTACCCGTCTTTTGTCCCATTCATTAAAATCATTACACCTCTTGTGACCTCGATTACACACGTCGTATGCTATGAATGTTCACCCATTTGTATCTAAAACACCTAATGATATCAAATTCTTCTTTAGATCTGGGACATGTCTGACATCACCTAGAGTTTGTACGACTCTATCAAACATTCTTTCATGGTCCTTATTCCGATGACCTTGTATGCAATGTCGTTCCCTATCGAAATCGAGTATCCATGTATTTGTAAGATGACTCGTACCTGAGGAAACCGATGGGAGGTATCCTTATAAGCTCTCTTGTGCTATGCTAGCTAATTCACTCGTGTTCTTTTTATTCTTGCTTTCTAGGTCATCGTTATGTTTTTGGCAGTATCTCTTGAAGTGTCCCTTTACGTCGTAGTAAAAGCATATGTCATTAACCTTTGATTTCGATATAGACTTCTTCTTTCTGTCAAACCGAGATCACTCCACAAATCTCCCACATCCCTGACCGACTTTTGCAACCAACCCCTCCGCTTAAGAATCCTTATTGCTTGATTTCTTCCTCATCTTGTTAGACATAAGAGTTGTGATGACTTCCTCTGTCTTAAGAGTATTCTTCCCATATAGTAAAGTAGTAACAAGATGGTCATATGATGTGTAAAACGATACTAGAAATAATAATACTTTTATCTTCATCTATGATTGTCTCTTCGAGCCTTAACAAATCGTTATATCTTCGTAAATGAGTTCATATGCTCCAGACGATTGGATGTAAAGTTATTTATTTGCAAACAAATTGTTAGTAAGTAACTTCGCCATGTATAGATCTTCTAGTTTCTTCCACCTATCCAAGGCTGATTCATCGTAAAAAAATGTTGTACATGACTTCAACCGATAGACACAGATAGATAACACTCATAGCCTTCTTCTCGAGTTCGCTCAAGTCATCTTTTAACATCTTCTCTAGTTTAATCTCTAACGACGTCTTACTTCACCCTTGTGACATTAGAATATTCTTAACCTTTCGCCGCCATAAACTGAATTTATTACTCTCATCGAATTTCTGTATATCAATCTTCGACCTTGATATTTTCATTAAATTCTCGAAGGTCCTTAACTTTATGCTCCGATACCACTTCGTTGTAATTCTGAGCCGTAATGAGATGATCATATGATGTGTGAAACGATACTAGAAGTAGTAACGCTTTTATCTTCATCTATGATTGTCTCTTCGAGCCTTAACAAATCATTATATCTTCGTAAATTAGTTCATATGCTCCAAAAGATTGGATCTAAAGTTATTTATTTGCAAACAAATTGTTAGTGAGTGACTTCGCCATGTATAGATCTTCTAGTTTCTTCTACATATCCAAGGCTGATTCATCGTAAAAAATGTTGTATATGACGTCAACCGATAGACACAGATAGATAATGCTCACAGCTTTCTTCCCAAGTTCGCTTAAGTCATCTTTTGACATCTTCTCTAGTTTAGTCTCTAACAACACCTTGCTTCACCCTTGTGACATTAGAATATTCTTAATCTTTTGCCGCCACAAACTTAAATTATTATTCTCATCGAATTTTTGTATATCAATCTTCGACCTTGATATTTTCATTGAATTCTTGAACGTCCTTAACTTTATGCTCCGATACCACTTCGTTGTAATTCTGAGCCCGTAGCAAACTTGGATCAACCCTAGATACTAAAAATTTGGATCTAATACCATAACCAATCTTGCGCTTTACGAAAAAAAATATTTTACAAAAATAGAACAATCAAAACTAGAAACAACCAATAAAGCAATCACAAACACACGATTTAACATGAAAAACTCTTGCGGGAAAAAACCCATGACACTAAGCAACAGAGATTTTCACCATAATCAAAACTTTAGAGTTACACCACTCACCTTCTTCGATTACAAAAGTAATCCGATCTCCCTTTGAAATGCACACCCTAGGAAAAACCCTACCTCATAAGAAAAATCACTTCCCAAGCCCTTACAAGTGTATAAAACCCGCTCACCTTGTAAAACTCTTGCCATTTAAGAGAAAACACTCGTTTATCTAACCTAATCGAATTAGGATTTAAATACCCTAATTTATGAATCGGTGTCCATTGGTCGGACCGAACACACCGCCGATCAAACCGATATCACCTTCGGTTGGACCGACTTGGACTGATAGAGTCCTACTTTGCTCTTAAGAAATCTTGCACTCTATAAGTTGGGTCGACACTCAGTTTGATTCAACCAATAGATCCCTTCTTCAACTCCCAAACATAGTAGAATCCAAAGCATCCGCACAACATTTTTCTACATAATTTAGGCTAAAAGATTAAACCCGTCCATCAAGGCAACACTAAAACATCAAATATGAACTATCGGCGAGTTTTGTAACTATCATAGTTGTGCACATGATGCATACGGATGAGTTAATAGACTAATTGCGCTTTGATCCAACCAAAAACTAGGAAAGTTTATATTGATTTCCTAGCATGTTACTTTGACGAGATGGGTCCACCCGAGGAGGTGGAGGGACTAGATTAGGCGTGTTCCTGGATCCAACCAAGGAGGTGTAATCCTGACCATGGGGCCCACCTCAATGTATGTGTTGCATACCCATGCTGTCCATCAATCTGAATCCTTACTCTTGCCCCGGTGGTACTCTCAGGAATTTCAACACCTGGTCAAGGGTTGGAGTATCCATAGGTGGTGAAATCCCACTAAGGCGTGAGTGTGTGGTGGTGCGTGTACGTGTGTACAAAAAAAAAAAAAAGCTGATACAAACCTCAAGTGGACTACACAGTACAGGTTGAATGCTCACCATTTAAAAATTAATCAATATTTGTGTTTTTCCTTCATTCAGGCCTTAGGGTACTTATTAACAGCTTGATGGCATTATGGTGGGCCTTACATTTTTAAAATAGTGAGTGTTCAATCACCACTGCGTCTTGTGATGTGGTTCGCTTAAAATTTGGATCTGCTTCATTACTGGGATCATAGTCTAAAATAAGCTGAAAAAATTGATGGATGGAGTGGACATACAACACAAACATCAATGTAAGCCCCACGGTCAAGGACTCACCTGCTAAGTTGTACCCTGGACTCACCTAATCTGCACTTATAATCATGATAAGTGAAGGGGTTTAAACTATGATAAGTGGCGCCGTTTATTTTGGCTAATTGACATGATTGTAGGCTGCTTCTCAATTCATCGTCTATTTCTCTTCTTAGCCATGCCATAAAATGAAAATGAGAGTCACATGGTACTCCAGAAATGTATTTTAATACACAAGACTAAAAATTTGTACATGCAGTATACAGTATCTGAAACCAAGCAGATAAATCGTAGCAAAACTGCCCCGAGTTACAGTCCCAAAGAGATTCCTTACTAATGCCTCCGTAGTAGACTCAAAAAAGTTTCAACAAAGAGGCCATGGTTACTCAAACCATGGATAGGGAATGATATGCGAATACTCGCCTCCATGTTTGAAATGTATATTTTCGGAACCGGATAAGGAATGATACGCGAATACTCGTCTTCATGTTTGAAATGTATAGTTTCAGAACCGGATAAGGTGATATGCGAATATTCGTCTTCATGTTTGAAATGTATAGTTTCAGAACCTAAGGACATTGAATACATGTTCGAATGTTTTTGGAAGCAGATTGCGTGGAGTGTCACACCACCAACCTCCGTGATGTATGTGTTATATCTACACCGTCCATCCATTTCCGAGATGAATTTAGGTCATGAGCACAAAAATGAGACAAAACTAAAGCTCAAGTGGACCACACCACAAAAGGCAGTGTTGAAACCTTAATAAGGCATCCAACCTGCTGCCGAGGTTACGAAGACATGATTGAAGGAAAAAAGAACAAATATCAGATTGTTCTGGACCTTCAGTGGCCCCTAAGACATTTTCAACGGTAAACATTCAATCCTCACTTTCTTTTGAGGTGTGGTGCACTTGAGCATTCAATCTCTCTTTTTTGGGCCCATGTCCTAAAATAATCTCATAAAATCGACGAATAGTATGAATTTAACATTTTCAACGTAGTGGCACCCCATGCAAACGATCAGTTGCTACAAATGGATGTGGATGTTGCAAATTCAAAATAAATACAACATGACCCTTTTCAATCCTCAACGCTTTGGTACGGTTTCCAAAGCGTGAAATTGTTACTGATAGATATCTTAACTAACACACACTTCCACGGAAACGGATTGGCTACTCCCCCTGCCACCAGCTCCGTGGCAGGTGGTCGGCGCTCTGTGGGCCCCACCATAATGTATGTGTTTCATCCATTCCGTTCAACCATCTTTACATATCATTTTATGACTTGCTACAAAAAATGAGAGGGATATAAATCTCAGGTGGACCACACCACATGAAAACAATAGCGATTGGATATCCACCATTAAAATCTTCCTAAAGCCCACTATACTGTTTATTGGACATTCAATCCGTTGATTAGGTCATACATGTCCAGATGAAGAAAAAAAGCAAAGATCAGCTTTATCCAAAACTTTTATGGCCTCCAAAATATTTTTGTTAGTCAACCCTCATTCAACATTGTTTTGTGTAACGTGGTCTACTTGAGATTTGGATATACCTCATTTTTGGACTCATACGGTCAAATGATCTTTAAAAATAGATGGAGTGCGTAGATGAAACACATACATCATGGTGGGGTTACCTAGCACCGACCACCAACCATGGCTGGTGTCAGGGGGAGTAGCCAATCCGTTTCCCACTTCAACTCAGAAGGTTGTATTCGAAAGTCTATCGCATCGAATCTGTCGCAGTACGGTGCACCAAACACTTCCTTCAGATATAAGGACAAAAATGAAGCAATCCAAATTTCCAGTGGACCATACGACAGGAAACCATTGTGATTGATCATTAAAAACTTCTCATGAGCTACTAACTTCATCCAAGTTTGGGTGATCTTATCAACAGGTTGGATTGGCAAATAAACATTATTGTAGGCCCTAGGGAATTTTTAATGGTGAGCGTTTAATCACCACATGTTCCTGTGGTGCGGTACACATGAGATTCGGACGTGCTTCATTTTCGTATCATGCCCTAAGATAATCTGGAAAAATGGATGGACGGCGTGGATATACAAAACATGCATCATGGTGGCCCCACTGTCATGGCCCGACCGAAGTCGGTGTTTCACCGACCTGGCCGAATCCGCTCCCCCAACTAAACAAAACCGCAGCAACAGCAGCAGCAGAGAGAGAGAGAGAGAGAGAGAGAGGATGGAGAAGGGCAAAGGAGTTGCAGCTTCCATTCCTCCCGCCGTAGAAGAGTCCGGCGAGAACAAGGGAGATTCCTCCCTGCCTGCGGTGAGATTAGCTGCCCGAAACGCTTCATCCAAGTACGATTTCGTAAAGGTCATCTCCCCTCTCTCTTCTGACGTGGGTCCCACTTATATTCTACATGAAAATTTCAATTTTCATTTTATTTTTTCTTCTGATGGGTTTGATCAGGTAAAAGTATGGCTAGGTGGTAATGCCGATCATTACTACGTTTTATCTCGCTTCCTCCTCAGTAGGATGCTGACTGTCACAAAGGTATCTACACCACCCATTTTCATTTTTTATTTATTTATAATTTTCATTTTTAAAAAGTATTCTTTTAGGAATTATTTGTTTCACTAGTTTTCCTCGCAGATTTCATGAATTTGCTTTTATTTATTTATTATTATTATTTTTAATAAGCTTTTCTTATGGGTCGTTTGGCTCCCTCAATCTTAAAGGTGGAGCGGAAGTGTTTCTCAGAAACAGATATTCTGTGAAATAGATTCTGTTTATCTTGTTTGGGTATTTCAGAAACTGTGTTTGGGTAATGGGAAAGAGTTGTTAGGAACCTGGGTGTGGGTATTCGCACCATAGAGAGCTTGAAGAAGCAAATCATGTCACCTGTGTCAACATGGCTGGCGTGGGTGAAGTCGAAGGGGTTGTTTGGATGCCTGTAAATGGTTTAAGTGGTGTAAATCATTTACAGCCTGTCCTGTTTGGCTGTAAGCTGTAAATGATTGTCTGTGTTTGGATAGCCTGTAAATTGTTTAGGTCCTGTAAATGGAGAGCCAATCTTTCCATTTATAGTCGTTAGGCTGTAAATGAAATCCCAGCTTTTTGCCTGTAAATCAAATGGGGCTGAAAGCTGTAAATGATTTACGGCCTGTAAATCATTTACAGGCATTTTTCAGCATCCAAACACAGACTGTAAACCATTTGCAGTTAGCCCCATTTACAGGCATCCAAGTGACCCGTAAAACATTCATTGGTCTGGGCACATCATGAAGTAGCCTTGGACCAAAGGGTAGGTTACTTGATCATCAGGTGGCCCGCAAAAGTGGGCACACTCTAGTTCAGCTACTCGCTAGCAGCAGTATGATTCAAAGAGAAATTACACCAAACCAGTCCACATTCAATTCATTTCTGTCGATTTTCAAGCACAAAACAAGCAGAACGAAAGACATGCCTTCCCCAGTTTCGTTTAGCGATAACATTAAGGAAAAACAAACATAAAGGAAGATGTCAGTTTCCAGTTCATTGTCGGGTGTGTCTGGATGCTCGTCGATTTAAGCAGAATGTAGTTTGTTCATTTACTAATTGGTATAGAGGAAACGACCAAAGTGTGCCGTTGTAATTCGAAATGACACTTAAACTTTAGGTTGTAATTCTGTGTTTTGAGCTTGATTTGAAGTGATAGAAATTGCAATTATGGAGCTACTCTTGGGTTATGCTTTGGAAACTAAATCAAAATTCAGTGCATTTTACTGGAGCAGATGATCTTGACCGTATGGGAAGAACTAGGAGTAATCCGACTGTAAATTGTTTTCCACAGATTCCCAATCATGTTGCAATTAAAATTGCTCTTGAACTCAAAAAGCTTCTCATCGACAACAGCCTTCTAGATGTGTATGTTATCATACCACTGCCTTTTCTTTCTTTTGTTACTATGAAATTCAATGAGGGCCTGTTTGGTAGATGCCTGAAAATGAGTTCATCTCATTTTAGTTAACAGTAATTATGTATTAGAGATATTGGTTTGTAACACATGGTGAGTTCATTTTAACAGTAATTATGTATTAGAGATCAATAACAAAATTGCTGTTGCTCAAATGAGATGAACTCATTTTTAGGCGTCTACCAAACAGGGCTTAAGGATCTTACTATTTCTTGGTCTTTTTGAATATTTTCTATAAATTGTCAATGGGTGATCTGCCTTTTCTACTTATTCTTGGACTAACCATTGTTTGGGTCGATTATTTCTGCAGTTCCCAATCTGACTTAGAAGCGAATCTATTTAAGGTACTTCCAAGTTAAACATGCGCTTTTCTCTATTACTTGGTTATTTTTCCTGTAAAAATTCAGTAAATGGGACCCAACAATTCACATCCGTATTCATAACTCTTAGGTATGTCAATAATGAAATTTAAGATATGACAACCCTTAGTTCTGATCATGATTTGAAAGATTTTCATGAAGCTGCTACAATGGCTGTTATAATGGGAAAGGTCGCTCGATAGTGTTATGTTATGAAAAACACCCGTTAAATGACTGCTGTTATTTTCTCAATGAAGGCCATTATATAACAGCACAAGGCTTTTATTTGCATGAGATATTTTAAACTATAAACAGTGCATGTTGTGGACTATAACGCTGAGTTTGGTAAAGAAAAGCGAAATTATTTTCCCATGGGTCCCACCTTTTTTCTTCGTTTTTTGGATGATAATATTTTTTTGGGTCCCATCTTTTTCTTTTTCATTTTCCTGGTTTTCTGTTTCAAAATGGCAACACTAGGAATGTTTCAGTGTTTTTAAACCTTGAGTTCTTAGTGAACTATAGGGACACCTTTGGAGCTTTCTGGGTTTGGAATCTAATAACCTAAAGTCATGTGTGCAGCTTATGGAGCGGCGGGGCTATGGAGAAGAATATATCAACCGTTATAAAATGATGACCAGGTTGGTGGAACTGACCATGGTGATTTTTGATCTATGATCAACAATGGGGCCCATGATTTTGATGGGTTGGATTGCATGTATGCGACTTGTAAAGTGGATGAGTTGTCACAATCATTTAGTTGCGGAAAATGAATATTAAAATCTAGCTCAATAAAGAAAATCATACTGTAAATCCTGAGTGTTTTATTTTATTTGCATGTGCTCTCCCTGCCCCCACCCTCTCTCTCTCTCTCATGTGTGTGGGCATATGATATACACATTTATTTTCTGTATATTCTGGTTTGAACTGCTTCTTACAATCTTATAATTAGGTTTTCTTATCTTGTGTCCCTAGATTCCATCACCAAAGAGTTCCCTTGGTAATTCTTGTATGTGGAACTGCTTGCTCTGGGAAATCCACCATTGCCACACAACTTGCTCAACGGCTAAACTTGCCAAATGTTTTACAGGTGAATCTTTATATCTTTTTTTTTTTCAACACTTATAATCATTCCTGTTGAGCTATTTAGCTTATATTCCTGATTCACTTATTCTTTGCATGTGTTCTCTGTCTTAATGCAACAGACGGATATGGTTTATGAGTTACTACGCACGTCAACCGAGTATGTAAACTCTTTATTCTTTATTATTTTTTAAAAATTTTATTTTCTCTGATTATCATCTTTTGATGTATGAGAGATTTACTTATATCCTTGCTACTTTATATCTGAAAGCCTTTAACTGAATTGGAGAATTTCTTCTCAGGTTCTTTGGGCTGCATTTGGATGCACAAGTAAATTGAATTGTGAACATTCAGTTTTTATTTTATTTTATTTTTATTGAGAAGAAAATGGTTTGTGAACATTCAGTTTAATCAAAAGGAAGTGACAAAATTTAATGAGGTTTCCCAGGAGCTTTGCTAAGCCTAATGCGTGTCCAAAAAAGCTCATGTACATGCCACAAATGTGCTATTGTGGCAAGATAGGTCTGAAATCCATTCTATCCGTTAGAACGACATCACTATATATTTTTTTGAGAGGTAACACAAATTTTATTAAGAGCCGCACAAAGCAGAAAAAGAATGAACAAAAACTACAAAGGAAAAACTAGATGCCCAAAAGGGCAATAATAACATGAGGATCCAAATCCTTCAAACCCGCTGCCCACTCAAAAGTCCAAGACAAGGCTTTCCGAAAGGTTCCCTCTATGGAGTCCTTGTCCTCAAAGCACCTCATGTTCTTTTCTCCTTAAGTCGCCCAGAAGGAAGCCATATAGCCACCAAGTGCCAAACCACCTTGCCATCTTTCCCAAGGCCTCCTTCATCCCATGAGGCAAGAAAGAAGGGAATGGACGCCAGCATGACCCAACTAACATTCAACCTTGATAAGAATGATCCCCATATATTCCTTGCGAACAGACAATGAAGGAAAAAGTGATCCATAGATTTTGCATCCCCCAGGCATAGGAGAAATGTTTGGAAGCACCATACCTCTCTTGCATAGATTGTCGACGGTAAGGATCCTATTCCTTCCTACCAAAGCAGCCACTTTTGGAGGAGTATCGTACTTCTAGAACCGGTAGTTAAACACCGGTAGTTAAACGTGAGGGCCGAAATAGGAGTTGCTAACTTCTTGTGAAGGGATTGGTCCAAAAAATGATATGATTTCTGGTCTCTCCAAATCAGAACATCCTCCCCCTTTTCTCCTATTGTGACTGAGTTCAGCTTGTCAAAGAGCCTGATGAACGTCTCCACTTCCTCATCACTCAAACCTCTACGACAAGGAGGCGCCCACGCCACTCCCCCTTCATTCCTAGAGAAGTAATTGGTGATACTCACATTCTTGTCAATTCGCAACTAGACTTGGAAAAGCGTCTTTGAGGAGACAATCACCCGACCAATGATCTTTCCAAAAGTGTATCCGGGTACCATCTCCCATCGAATAAAGGACTTCTTCCTCAAATCTTGGGGCTAAAGCAAACACTGCTTTCAACATACCCGAAGCTTTGTACCTGGAGGTCTCCTTTGACCACCACCCCTCATGACTTGTTCCATATTTTGCCGATATTGCCTCTTTCTACAAGCTGTGCTTTTTTGTAGTAAATCACCATTACCATTTTCCCAAAAGAGCCTTGTTCACCGTGTTCAACACTCTCAGACCCACTCCCCCTTCCTGAATTGGCTTACACACATCCTCCCATTTAAGAAGATGGAATTTCTTCGCTGTAACTTTACCCCTCCAAAGGAAATTGCGCCTTAATTTCTCCAAAGTATCAAGCATCGATTTTGGACATTTGAATAGCGACATGAAGTAGATAGGCATGTTTGAGAAAGCCGTTTTGATTAAAGTCAACCTCCCCCTTAACGACAAATGCCTACGTTTTCAAGAAGAGAGCTTCCTTTCAATTCTCTCTATCACTGGATCCCATAAGTGCCTCGCTGGCATGCTGATACAAAGAGGGAGACCCAAGTATGTAGATGGAAAACTACTTGGCCCACACCCAAAGATTTCCACAAACTTCTTACCTCTTCCTCCCTCAAGTGCACTCCTAATAGCTCACATTTGAGATCATTACCTTCAGCCATGACACAACTTTGAAGCAAGCAATAATCTTCTGCAAGTTATCAACCGAGGCTTCCTCCTCTCCACAAAATAATAGTGTCGTCCGCAAATCGTAGGTGGGCAACTGCTAGTCCTAATCCTGCCATCTTATACCCACTAATGAGGCTTGATTCTTGCCCTTTTTGTAGCATCTTACCAAGCGCTTCCGCCACGATAAAAAATAGAAAAGGGGACAAAGGGTCCCCTTGACGTACACCTCTTGACGCCTTAAAGAAACCTTTTGGGGAGCTATTTACTAGAATCGAGCATGAGGCTGATCCCACACACTCCAACATCCATCTTCTCCAAAGTTGACCTAAGCCGAAGCGCCCCAACATGTAGTCCATGAAGCTCCAATCGATATGATTGTAAGCCTTTTCGATGTCCAGCTTACAAACTATACCTGGTTTGCCTTCCTTGAATTTGGAGTCGATGCACTCGTGCACGAGTAAGGCGTAATCCAGAATCTGGCGACCAACAACAAACGCACTCTAATTTCCTGAAATAATACTTGGAAGGACCTGTTGGATTCTAGTCGCTAGGATCTTGGCTAGAACTCCTTAACAGGTTTATCGGCTTGAAATCTTTCAAATTTTCGTCGCCTTCAATTTTAGGGATAATTGCAATGAATGAAGCCCCCATCTCTTTGGACAACTTACCTCTATTGAAGAATTATTTGACGAAAGCCAAGACATCCATCTTAACCTCTTCCCAAAACACTTGGTTTGGAAGAAAACCTGAGGAAACCCGTCTGGCCTCGGGGCTTCGTCTCTCCCAAGAGCCGCCACTGCTGCTTTCACTTCCTCTTCCAAGACTAGTTTCTCAAGATCAATGGCTTGAATTTGAGATATCTGCGCGAATTCAAGATGATCGAGCTGAGGCCTTTTCCCCCTTTCTCTTTTCAGCAACTGATTGTAGAAGTTTATGACGGCCTTACATATGCTCTCCTTATTTGTCACCTGCTTATTCTCCACCATCAAGCAGCCGATCCTGTTGTTTCTTGCCCTAGCACTCGCCATACCGTGAAAGAATTTGGTGTTCTTATCCCCTTCTTTGAGCTAGAGAGCATGAGATCTGTCTCCATTTTATTTCTTTATCTAAAATTCTCTTCTCATAATGAATAGACAACTGTGATATTTTGTTTAGCTCTTCCTATGTCGGGGGGACACCTTCCTATTTAAGGTCCAACACGTGAATGTCCGCAGGTATGGAATCGGTTTCCTTCTCCCTGTTCTACAGCATCTCCCTTGTCCAGTTGTTAATTTTTCCTTTTGCATCCTCAACTTCTAAGATAGCACAAAGCCTGCAAATCCTTCAACTTTGAAAGAAGCCCACCATTCTTTAACCATTTTTAGCAAAACCTTCAACCATCAACCAACTTAATTCGAATTGGAAAGGTCTAGGACCCTAGTTTTCCTCTTCTACCTGAAGCAAGACCAGCTTGTGATCCGAGACCACCTTGGGAAGACCAACCTGCTTAGTGAAAGGAAATTTTTTGACCCAATAAACTGAAACTATAAATATATCAATGCGGGACATAACAAGATTCTTCTGACCATATCATTGGTCTTCACCCAATTCGAGAAAGCCCTCATGCTCGGCGAGATCTTGTTGTTATTCCTTCTTTCGAAAGAGAAACAAGTAACATTAAAATCCCCTCCTACGCACAAGGGATGGTGCCACCTTGCCCGAATTGCATCCAATTCTTCCCACAGTAGCAACCTCTGGACAGGAGCAGAAGGGCCATAAGCAGAAGAAAAGATCCAGAGAAAATCGGAAGCAATATCTTTAAGAAGGATCGAAACAAAATAAGAACCTATTGAAGAGTCTACCTTTGTCCATAATTGAGTGGACCAGGCAACAACAATACTCCTTGATGCACTAACAGAATCCAACTCAATCCAATCCTTTCGCTTGCAACCCCACATGGAATCTAACACTTTCCTATCAACCGAACTTGACTTCGTTTGCTACAGTGCGAGCAGTTGTGGTTTCGACTTCTTGCACAATCCCGGAATTTGATTTCTTTTATTCCTACACCCTAGCCCCTTGACATTCCACAAAAAGGACCTTCATTGAGAACCCCTCTTGACCGCTAAACCCCGTTTTGTAGCAATTACCTTGCATTTCGAATCATAATTGATTGACAAACCTAGACTGCGCAGTTCTCGCCGTCCTTTAGGAGATTTGTGTTGCTTCGAAACCGTCTGGACTTGTAAAAGAGTTCTACCAGTCGCCCTGACAAACTTCATAAAAGCTTTGACATCTTTGCCAGTTTCCCCACAAGAGGCTCCCACCATTCTGCCTACTCACCCAAGGGCATCTTTCATCCACTTTCTATCTTGGGGCGAGGGTTGACAATCTTGGCCTCCATCAACTTCTGGAAGGCAGTGGATTAGGTGATTGACTGAATCGGCTCCACACACAACAATTCTTCCCGATCACATGTTGCCGACGAGTTCCTCTATTCCTCAGGAGCACCATGCGAGAGGGAGAAGATTTGGGACCATAGACCTCTGCACTTGGCCATCTTAGTGAGAGCCTTTCATCCCCTCTCCGTGATAGAAGATCCCCTAGAGTGAGTAAAGGACTGGTAGAACTCTACCAGTTGCCTTGACAAACTTCATACAAGCTTTGACATCTTTGTCAGTTTCCCCATAGGAGGCTCCCACCATTCTGCCTACTCGCCCAAGGGCATCTTTCATCCACTTTCTATCTCGGGTTGAGGGTTGACAATCTTGGCCTCCATCAACTTCTAGAATGGCTACAGACTAGGCGATTGATTGAATCGGCTCCACACACAACAATTCTTCTCGATCACACGTTGTCGACGAGTTCCTCTGTTCCTCAAGAGCACACCATGCGAGAGGGAGAAGATTTGGGACCATAGACCTCTGCACCTGGCCATCTGAGTGAGAGCCTTTCATTCCCTCTCTATGATAGAAGATCCCCTAGAGTGACTAAAGGACTCTGGGTCTGAAGTGTAAAGAGGGATAGCCCTTCTACATGCACCGAAAGTAGGGAATGTGTGAGGATAAGAAATGTCCACACGAGCGAGTGGCACAAGTGATGCATTGAGCGTGTGAGGATAGAAGTCTTCCACATGAGCAATTGGCACGAGTACTAGAGAAGAATGCTTCGGACCCAGAGTTGAAATAACTCCTTCCTTACCTAAGGCTCCCATGCTCGGATTCTCTCCTGGAGAGGAGTGGAGCCACGTGGGGAGAAAGCTCCCTCCTAGCTTGGACGCCTCCTGAACCTCCTACTTCGTTCTCCGAACCGAAGTCCTCGACCGATGTTTCCCCACCACTCGTATTCTCCTCCTCTTCACTAACGCTTTCCCTGCCACGTGTCGAGATCCCATCATTGCTATACTCTCCCAGAACAACACCATTGTATTGATGCCCTAGCCTAAGAATCAGGTTGATCCACTGATCGAACCCATATACTTGTTTCCAATATTGGGGTCCGCATGCCTGATTGGACCAGATTTTATTTTTGGGAAAACATGTACAAGGTTGGACCAAGACCAACCTGATGGATGGATTAGATCTTGCACGTTGGTGCCATGCTTGCACTTGTGTGGGTGTACATGAGCTTTATTGCACGCGCGTGTGCGCTTAGCAAAGCTCGTTTCCAAGCATCCATGATGAAGAAGTAGCCCTCAAATAGTAGTTGGGTTTCTTTCAAGTCCAACTAGAACTAGACATAATCAAAATTCAGAGCCTCAACGCTTAGTATGATTTATTTATTTACTTTTATTGGTAAGAAAGGTTTTATTAAAAAAAAAAAAAAAGCCCGAGGGCAAGCTACCCCTTGGTATTATTATTATTATTATTATTTTTTTATGTCTTCTTCTTGCTTGGCTGCTCCTTTAGTATGAATGTTGATGAAGGAGATTACGAAACAGATATTCCTACTTTATTTGAATAATAATTGCAAAATAATTAAAATAATGCATCCAAATACACACTTAGTATGTACTCCTCTATTCCTAGGAATATCGAACACAACCGATCTAATCTATTTCTGTGTTTTTTTATTTCTTTAACATTAATGAGCATATTGACTGGGTATATATATATATATATATGTAAGTACCCCCATCTTACTCATGTTAACTACCGTCTGGTTAGCCATTTTGAATTTGTGTTGATAACTCTTTTAGGGCTCTTCTATGCTCCTTATTTATTTATTATTATGTGAGTACCACAAAAATGCTAATACCTAATACTGCATATGTAGTGCACCATTGGCATCTATTCCAGTATGGGCACGGGAATTCGGCTCCTCTGAAGAACTCATTACTGAATTTTGTCGAGAATGTAGAATTGTTCGGAAAGGTAGTCCTTGGATTCCTAGTAGTTGGGATGTCTTTTATTTATTTATTTGTAGTTATAGCAGATAATTGCTCTTGTATATTATATTAAATCATTTTCAGCCATATCTTTAGTAGATTTTACACATCTTTTATGTTGATGTTGTGACATGATTTGTATCACGAGTTATTGTGTTTTGCTAGGGTTGGCAGGGGATTTGAAGAAGGCAATGAAAGATGGGAAGCCAGTCATAATTGAGGTGTGGTTAGTCATCTTGCTTTGTGGTATGTGGTGGTGGATTATATTTGTAGATTGCATGCTTTTCCTGATTTGTCCCTTAAATAAGGAAACAAATATGCCTAACCTGAAATTAGTAAATGTGTTCCTAATATGATTTTTATTTTTTTTTATTTTTTTAATGTAATAGACTTATTCTTGATGTAGGACAATAATATGTTTTGACCCTGATAAATAATGATTAACGTGATGATAGGAGCAAAACATTTTCTCATGCTTCAACAACATCCATGTCCCTAGAAAACCTTTTCCTCCCTTCACTGTTCTTACTTCTAAACTATAAAGACAGACTGTTGTAGTGGTGTGGATAGTTGGATTGGATTTCTTTGGAGCATTAGGCCCAGATCAACTAACATCGTCAGGAATCTGACTCCACTAGAGTCCAAAGGATTACAAGTAACTGCAAATCGAGATTTTACTCACAAATGAGGAAAATATGTATGCGCAAACAAGAAATTAGTTGATTTGTTTTCCAAGTGTGATTTTGATGAAGTCACTCATTCTTTTAATGCAGAGCTGACCCTAATAGACAACTGTTTAACATTTAGGGCCTGTTTGGATTCGCGTATGGTATTGTATTGTATTGTATTGTATTTGGGAACTGTTCATGTATACATTGGACACTTTTCAGAATACATCCAAATGACTAATGCCATTATTCAATGTTTGGATAGGACGTATTGTTCGGGCAAGTATACAATTTCTTGTACTATGCGATGTTTGGATACGACGTATTGAACCTGCGTATTGTATTGTAGTTCAACATCTGTACGGAATTATTTTTTTGAATTTCAACGTCCATTTGGAAGAGTTGGTGCCCTTCGTCAGTTGATATCATTAATCTTAGCCGTCTAACATGATTATGTACATTGTGTAATCCTATCCAACCATCCATATGGTTCACATTAGTGAGGCCCACCTGCCGATATTGAGTGTGACAAAATCAAGCAACCGATGGAGGGCTCTGATCTACAAAGTAATATGATAGTGAGGCCCACTTTGTCTGAAAAAAATAGGGGGCCAGTTGTGGACAACAAAAGAAGTGGATCGAGACAATCAAAATCTAAGGGTCTGAAAAGTTAAAAAAATGGGGGTAGAGATTTCAAAACCCCTCTCACCTTTACTAGAATGCATCTTCTCCTCTTCTTCTTATTCTTCAGTCATTGGAAATTGCAGCAGATAAGAAATTATGGAGAATTTCGCCTTCTCGTGATCAATTGAAGACCGAGATCGCCCACGCTGGCAGATTACTGTGGTTGTTTTCCGAGACGAACTGAGATCAGAGATGTTGCAGGCGAGAAACACGGAGAGTGAGAGAGACGTAGTCGATGGAAATAACGCAGCAACAGTAGTGTAGCAGGAACTGTGGAATTATACAAAAGTGGCCGCGTTTTGCAATATTGCGCACGTGTTTTACGTTTTGAATAGTGGGGCCTATTAATTGATAATCCATACCATTCATCTAATTTTTCATACCTTGGATGGAGTTTATCAAAAACAAATAAAAACTTTATAGATTTGAATACTCTTTCTAATTGTGGGCCACAACGGCCACAACAATGGTCACCAATCAACTAAAGAAAGGCCCTAAAAATGATACTTTAAGGTTCCGATCTTGGAATTTTTTCGTATATTCTTCATTCAAGGTCATAATCGACAAAATAATGGTCTGGATTACTTTATTATGGACCCCACATGTTTGAATTGAATAACCGCGTATGTTTGCAAGGATGCGGGCATGTACTGGATAATTAGAAAACACAGGCTTCCTCGCACGTTCGTTTAGCTGGTGTAGGATACTGGCCTATTACAGTACATTGAAGAGAGCGTACGCGTGGCAGCAACATCTAATAACAATGCTCTATTGCCATTTCAAAATTTTGGTTTTTGAAAGTATTCATACGCGTTGTATTCTTAGCATTTCACTTCCAAACCAAACAACGTGCACGTCAAATAAGGACCATTAATACCATACAAGGCCTGCTAATACGCGAATCCAAACAGGCCCTTAGCATGAAGGCATGAAGAAGCACTGAGCAGAGAACATTTTGTGAAATTTCATAACACATCCAGTCCTTAAAAACCTGCATCTTCTTTTGGGGAAGGCAAATCGAGGTAGAATCTGTAAAGTGGGTGAAATACTAGGAATGCCAATAGTCTATTCGAAGTTTGATGTCATTCTCCTTTTCTATGAATGTGGATTATCCATCAATTCCCCAACCCAAATAGGGTTAGGGGAATCACAAGCTAGCAGCTCCCATAAAGTGAGTATATGCTAGTCAAGTTCACCATCCACTTTCAGCTATAACTTTCTTACGTCTAAATACAAAATATACTGCAGGAGCATATGACCTAAGTTCTGATGTGTCTGACCTTGCACATCAACTTCAGTTTCTTTAGTCATTGTACCATTGATATAAATAACTATTTCCGTCAATTGACCATTAGTGTTCAAATGTATCAGCCGATATTTTCAGTGTCACAGTTCAATGATGCAAAACCATCCGTGAGGGTTTAGGGCAGCTCATGTGAAGCGAGCCCCACCCATGTGAGGCAGGTGGCTCGTGTGAGGTGGAACCCATGTGATGTGGGGTCCATGAAGGGGGTTCGGTTGAGGACCTAACCCATGGGATGTGGGGCCTGGGCTATGAAATAAGGAGATTGATTCACCACGTTTTATCACTTCAAGCTTTTAGAGCAAGTGGGTAGTTGTCTTACATCAAAGTGGTATCAGAGCCGGAGGTCTCTTGTTCGAGACTCCTCACCGGGGGTGATTAATGCAGGGGCATTTTCACACCCGGCTCGAGTGGGGTGGCTTGTGAGATGCAGGGGCACACTCGAAGTGGGCGGCCTGTGTGAGGCGGGTGGCTCGTTTGAGGCAGAACCTATGTGATGTGGGGCCCACGAGGGGGGTTCGGTTGAGGACCTAACCCATGGGTCGTGAGGCCTGGGCTATGAGATAAAGGGATTGATTAACCACTCTCTATCAGTTCAAATTTTTAGAGCAAGTGGTTAGTTGTCTTGCATCAATATGTTTGTCATCCCCTAAAAAAAAACTTTTATGCATAGGTTTATTTTATTTTATTTTATTTTTTTGTAATGTTTTGAGTTCATGTAATCATGTGTCCTTTAACATCTATTGTAGTCGGTGTTCGAATTATCCCCGATATTATCGAAACATATCCGATATTATCTTTATCTCCAGCTCAACGAAACTGATAACACTGGTAGCGATACCGCTAATGTTGGTAGTATCAGAAATTTCAGGTATTAGCAATGTATCACTAAGTATCGCCAACGTATCAATATCACTAATGTAATCACCAATATTTTGAACTATGGAAATTCTAGGTGTCGCTTGTATTGCCAATGCATCAATATCGCCAATGTATTGCCAATATTTTTGACTATGTAAATTCTAGGTAATGCTTGTATCATAAGTGTATCGACGATATTTCAATAATATCGCCAACGTATTGATATCATCAAAATTTTGTTTATTAGAAAAAAAATTATTTCATTTTTTTTTCATGGGCACATGCTTGTATATAGTGTTCAATTTGTCATTGATAATATTGATAATATCTCAAAATTATCAAAATCACAACATGCGCGATATTGAGACCACAATATTTCGTTTCCCTTCCGATTGTTGATGATTTCTTGGTAAATATCACGGGTTGTTGATATTTTGCAATATCGATGGATGTTTGGATGGTTAAAGGGGCCGGATGGGGTGGTTGGGCTGATTTCTTACAACTAGAGGTGTACACGAGTCGAATCGGCCACTTGCTGACCCCAGCTCGAATTTGGCTCGGCTCGGTCCTCGAGCCTAACTGGCCAGCTCGGCTCAGTTCGGTCAGCAGCTTGGGCCAGTTCGAGTCGAGTTTTGCTAGTGGGGCATTTTCACAAACACATGGACTGCATCTTCAAAATCTCACTGTATGTAAAACAACAGCAGAGGTTTTACAGGTATTTCATCAAACACCTTCTAAGAAACATAAAAATCAAGAAAAAAATGTATTTGTTTCATATACATACCTTCCTTGCCACCAACCACACTTCATTGAGTCATTTCATCAAACACTTTGTGAGCAACATCAATATCAAAGTAACCGAGTCACCGAACTGGTTCGATCCGAGTTCGATTCGAGTTGGGTTTGATCTGAGTCGAGTCGAGCTCGGGCAAGCTCGAACTCGGTTCAAAATTTTTTTGAGCTCAAAAAATCAGCTCAAACTTAGTTTCGAACCTAGTTGAATCGAGCTTTTTCGAGTCGAGTCGAGTGAGCTAACCGAGCTAACTCGGTTCGTGTACAACCCTACTTACAACGACACATGCTTTTAAGGCCCCATTTAATGGAAACTTGTTATATATGCATTCTTTGTGTGTGTGTGTGTGTGTGTGTGTGTGTGTGTGTGTGTGTGTGTGTGTGTAAAAATTTCTAAATATGCAAATATGTAAATTTTAACATCTCCTGAAGTTTCGCTGAAAATTCCACCGTTTTTCCCATGTTTCCCTGCATTTCCGGTTATCAGCGATATTGTTTCTGTATCCCTGGCCAACGAAACTTGTAGCGATACCGATACTTCGAACACTGCTTGTAGTTTCACTGAAAAACTCCAACATTTTCCCAAGGGCATTTTCAAGCACATGGAATCCAAGGCAAAAGAAAGGAAAAATAACAATTATCTAATGATAATTTCCACGAGAACTATTGAAACATGAATTCTAGTTTCGAGTTCTTGTTTCGGTGGCAAATGGAAATCTCATATTCCTCTCACAATACTCACCTAGCTTCTTGTGCCAAGAATCCAAATTATGGAAAAGTGTAATGATTTCATGGTGGAATCCACCACTCTCTTTGCAAACCAAATAACACACCTTCCCATCACTGGAAAAACCTTTTCCTTTTTGCACCATTTGGCATGGAATCCATGGTTTTCAAACACGGCCTAAAGTTCCCCCAATGTTCCCCTAAGTCTGTGATACATTATGCAATACATGCGATATTTCCCTATGTTTCCCACTATATATCCGTATTCCAAGGGTTTGATACATATTGCGATACTGATACTTCTAAACTGCTGACCATACTAATTTTTCTTATGCATAGAGTAAGCCTCTTGCAACTATGATTTACAAATGCCTGACTTTCAAATTTACTATCTTTTACAATTGTGGCAGGGAATACATTTGGATCCAAGTATTTATCTAATGGATGAGGAGGGGAGAACATTCACCGACTTAAATAAAAAAAGTGAGGTGCCAAAGTCTGTACCTAGGCCCTCAGAAGATAACATTGCAAAACCTCAGGAATACTCTGAAAATGACAAGTGCTGTTCTGTGCATGAGGTAAGCACAAAAGAGGGGATATCCTCCAATCAGGTGGCAGAAGTTACGGATTGTCTGGGATCTGTTGACCTAGCTGGAAATGTTTCAGATGTTCAAGGTTATTTCTTGAACTTGATTCCTTCTCATCCATCTTGATGTGTTTTGCCGCTTTTCTTAAGTCAAATGGCTAAAACTTGAACATATAAGATTGGCTGTAATTCTGAAACTCGTGTGATTTCATCATACTTATGTTGGCTCTAGTTATGTAGGGAGAACTCTAAATGATCCAGATGCAAAACCCAGTAAACCGGCAAGGACAGAAAAATCTGCCGCTGAACCTGTCATTGTGCCGTTAGTGTTGAAGATGGCGGAGTTTGATCATAAGGTTTGATTTGTTCCTTGTATTATCACAATGTTCGGAACTCTGTTTCTGAAATCCCTGTAGAAGACATGTTTTGGGTTTTTGTCTTTTCCAAAACCATCATGATGCCTTAAGATCTAACCTTTCCGTTCTTATCTTAATCATGTTTTGGAAAGTAAAAACAAACGGTAACTTGTTAGCCTGCTTCACGTGGTGTATTTTCCTTGCCGCACATACCAAGCACATTTAGTTTGCCAAATCCACTCAACTATGACTTGGTGGTCCACCCAAACTACATTGTGCATTTTTTTCCATGCAATATTCGTATTGAAAATTTCTCTGAATATTAAAGTTCAAAAGAAGAAAATTTATCTGAATATTATTATGTTGTTTGCATTTCTAACATTGAAATCTTGCTTTATGTGCTTTACTCTTGTTCCATGAAGAAAGCACATGCCTTTGTTTTCAATTGGTGAACATGTCATATGCCTTTCTTGTACTTCAATAGCAACCCTGGCATTAAAATATGGTGTAGTGTTAGACAAATTTATTGTGGGAAATCAATTATGTGAAAATCAAGGTTTTAAAATCCACTTATCCTGTATCATATTGTTCACACCAATGCAGGGTGGTATCACCCAGTATTGCCCTCCTATTGGGCTGTTTCAAGCCTGTATGGGCCGATACAGCCGTGACGATATGGGTATGTATCGGGCGATGCGTACCGATATCAGATGATACTTAAAACCTTGGCAAAAAAGATGTTATTGATTATTGACCTATTTGTTCTTGGGATGTAGGCATTGCTAGAGGAGTGGATCTCCACCCGAACATTTGGAGATAAATCTCTAGCTCAGGTATTGAGAATAACTAACTTGCGATAATTGTCTACTAGGAGATTGTTACATGTACCTACCATGGATTCTCTTGAGTTTTGATATTTTAACTTTTTTCTACGGTGACATGCCTTAATTTTTTGACTCCTGATTTTTTGTATTCAGATCATGGTATGCCAATATGGCTACGTAACAGTTGTAATGGCCTTTACATAATGGTAACAGTACCGTTACGTGTTACAGAGACGAAATGGACATAACTGCCATTACAAAAAAAGGCCTGTAACCATTGTCCATTACGCATTACGGAGCCAAAACGGCCATTACAGAAAAAATGGCCAGAATGGCCTGAAACACACACACACACACACACACACACACACACACATATATATATCAAAAAAAAGAAGAAGAAGAGGCTGTTACGGCCTGTATTGTAATGGTAATGGCAATGACCATTACTACTGCCATTACGGTTATGGAACACCTATATTTTGATACTTATGAACTGGCCTTCACTACCTTTCTTTTCAGCTCACTGACAAAAATGAAATGCACTAATTCTCTAGAATAATTGATGAGGACATCTGACCATTTAGAATATACCAGAGGAGGAAATCGGTCTAGTGTTCACTTTGGCTCAATGACTTGTACATAGGCCTGGGTGGGTCACACTTAGGACTCGAGGACCCTACATGCATGATTGTGCATCTTCGAAGATCCTACACTAGGAAGATGCATGTGGGCTACCTATTTGAAGAGTTTGGCTGTTGGATCACGAGGACACGACGATCGGACCGTTGGATCGTGAGGATCCTTCGATTGGGCAGTTGGATCATCGTGATCCTTGAACACTTTGATCATTAGTTTTAGGATTATCTAATTTTATGTTTTTGATGGCTATTTATAATTTAGGACCAGTATTTTCAGCTTATTGCATCATGGGACGTGATGTATGTTTTTATTGAGGGGTATTTTTGTCAAAACACATTTATTGAGACTATATAAGGGGGGGAAATCCAGCCCTAGCCCATTATTATGGAATGAAAAAAAGACTTTTTGCTGGAAAAACATATTCTCTCGTGTGATTTAAGATTCTCTTGTGAAAAGAGACTGCTTGGTGTGAATCCAAAGGTGTGAAGCCTAGTTATCCTCTTCATCTCTATCTTATTCTTCTCTAAAAGTTATTTTTTTCATTCTCCTCTTTTCTATTTCTCCACTTTAGAACCAAAATCCTCATTACCCTTCAACATACTCCACAGTCTCACTTCGCATCATCTTACAACCATAACTAATGCAGGGGCATTTTCACACTGGGCTCGAGTGAGGTCGCTTGTGGGATGCAGGGGCACACTTGGGGTGGGTGCTGCCCACGGAGGAGGTCTTGTGTTCGAGACTCCTCACCAGGGGTGATTAATGCGCATTTCATACCGGGCTCGAGTGGGGTAGCCCGTGGGATGCGGGGACACACTCGGGGTGGGCGGCCCATATGATTTGGGGCCCACGAAAGGGGTTCGGTCGAGGTCTTAAAAAAACCCATGAGATGTGGGGCCTGGGCTATGAGATAAAGGGATTAATTCACCATACTTTAACAGTTCGAGCTTTTAGAGCAAGTGGTTGATTGTCCTGCATCAAATTGGTATCAGAGCGGGAGGTCTCGGGTTTGAGACTTCTCACCGGGGGTGATTAATGCAGGGGCATTTTCACACTGGGCTCGAGTGGGGTCGCTTGTGGGATGCAGGGGTACACTCGAGGTGGGTGCGGCCCACGGAGGATGTCTCGTGTTCGAGACTCCTCACTAGGGGTGATTAATGCGCATTTCACACCGAGCTCAAGTGAGGTAGCCCGTGGGATGCGGGAACACACTCGGGGTGGGCGGCCCATATGATTTGGGGCCCACGAAAGGGGTTCGGCTGAAGTCTTAAAAAAACCCATGAGATGTGGGGCCTGGGCTATGAGATAAAGGGATTAATTCGCCATACTTTAACAGTTCGAGCTTTTAGAGCAAGTGGTTGATTGTCCTGCATCAATAACCTAGTAATGCAGGGGCATTTTTACACCAGGCTCGAGTGTGGTGACTTGTGAGATGCAGGGACACACTCGGGGTGGGTATCCCGTGTGAGGCGGGTGGCTCGTTTTAAGCGGTACCCATGTGAAGTGGTGCCCACGAGGGGGGGGGGGAGGTCGGCCAAGGTCCTAACCCATAAGATGTGGGGCTTGGGCTATAAGATAAAGGGATTAATTTGCTATGCTTTATCAGTTTGAGCTTTTAGAGCAAGTGGTTAATTGTCCTACATCAAAGTGATATCAGAGCGGGAGGTCTTGTGTTCGAGACTCCTCACTGGGGGTGATTAATGCAGGGGCATTTTCACATCGGGCTCAAGTGGGGTGGCTTGTGAGATGCATGGGCACATAAAGGGTGGGCTGCCCGTGTGAGGTGGTACCCATGTGAAGTGGGGCTCACGAGGGGGGTTCGGCCGAGGTCCTAACCCATGAGATGCGGGGTCTGAGCTATATGATAGAGGGATTAATTCGCCATGCTCTATTAGTTCGAGCTTTTAGAGCAAATGGTTAATTGTCTTGCATCACCTAGGCCTAATCGATCAAAACAAAAGAGTGTATGGTCTGCCCCTGTCTGTACAGACGATTGCACGAACAGTCGAACACCCTCTTCCCCCCTTCGTTCTTTGATTTGTTAAAAACCTAGCCCCAAGAACCTTTAAAACCCCTAATTTTTTGACCCTAGAATTGTGCAAATCTAGCCATTGAATTAGAACCATACCTATGCTAACATAAGAGTTCCAGTCTCTCATTGGGCCTTAGATTTTCATTCTTATGTGGTTTATGCTTATATGGGATTGAATCAGAATTGTATTATCTATTTGGAAATCTTTTAATCATGGTAGAATGGCATGTTATTATATTTGACTTATATTGATTAACCTATTAATAATCTCCTGCATCTAAACGGTTAGATCACACGTTTTGCATCAAATTTTGGTATCAGAGCCTAGGGTTTTACCATAGGTATACGTAGGTCAGCACATTCATCACACCTAGTGTCTTGTTAGTGCATTCATTGCACACATAGTCTAGGTTTACATATTGTTGCGTTTAGGTTAGTCATATTTCCTTTGTCATAACATAATATTTAGATTCTTAAGTCGTATGCCTCTTAGTTTGTCCCTTCTTTATGCCCACGCGCACTGGGCGAGGTTTTGGTCTTCACCCTACCACCATGAGCCAAGATCAGATTTTTGAAACTCTTAATGCCATAACTAGATGACTGGAGACCCTTGAGGCTCAAAGCAGAACCACCAACAACCAATTAACAGAGCTTAACAATCGTATAGCTCAGTTGGAGACTTCCCTTTAGGCAAATCCTAACAACGGGGAAGATGGCCAGTCTCAAGTGGGAAGTGCAGAGGAAGCTAGGTCATGCTGGAGAACATGGAAGAGGCCGTGGCTGAGGTGTTGGCCATAATGGGGTGCATACCCAGGCATTCCTTGGAGAGTATCACGATGGTTACAATCCAGATGAGCTCATTTTGAAAAGTGTCAAGATCGAGGCCCCTAGCTTTGATGGTCGTCTGGACCCAAAGGCTTTCCTCGGCTGGCTTGCGGACATGGACCACTACTTTGAGTGGTATGAGATGTCTGATCGCCATTGAGTGAGGTTCACCAAGCTGAAGTTGGTGAGTCGGGCTAAATTGTTTTGGACCAATCTTGAGCGCAACTTAGAAAGGCCTGGACAAGACTCGATCATAAATTGGGTCGTGATGAAGGAAGCGTTGAAGGAAAAATATCTCTCATATTGCCACAAATTAATGGATCAATGGCAATCCCTTCATCAGGGAACAATGTCCGTGACGGAATACATCCCCAAATTTGAAGAATATATAATGCGATGTAATGTTGAGGACCAACTAGTGACTATTTCTCGTTTTAGGATGGGCCTCCGATTCGATATTCAACTCGATTTACTCTCTCACGATGTTGGCACCCTTGAGCATGCATATCGGTTGGTGCAAGAACTCGAGTAGTACTTAAAACCACAATTTGAGAGATAGTTTGACTCTCATGAGTCCAATGTTAAGACTACTCCCTATGGAGCTAAGTTTAACTTTGAGAGTCAACCCGAACCCTTTGCTAGCACTCAAACTAAACCAAAAGGACCTTAAGGGTAAATTAGTCGTTAATATCAGTTCGTGAGGAGGCGAACCCAGGCAGTGCTATAACTGCTAAGGATATGGTCATTTCGCTTATGAGTGTCCTACAAAAGAGCAAACTAAGACCGTTGTGATTGGAGAGTATGAGGAAGATGAAGATGACTTGGGTGACTGTGAAGAAGAAGAATCACCTTGTAATTGGTGCTAGTGATGAAGAAGAATAGGCTGTACCACCTGCAGTTGTCAAATGCGCCTTAGCTTAGGCTGAGGGGATTAATGATTTACGCATGAATACCATTTTCTATACTTACGTCAAGTGTGTAGAGAAACTGTAAAGTGATCGTCGATAGTGGTAGTTGTATGAATGTGGTCTCCGTTAGCACTATCTCTCATTTGGGCTTAAAGCCCACTCCCCACCCTCAGTTTTATAGAGTTTCATGGGTTGATGCCTCCTCTATGCCAATCTCCTAGTGTTGTCTTATTTCCATCCAGTTCATATCTTACAAAGACTCGCCGTTGTGTGATGTTTTTCCTATGGATGTACATGCCACATCATCTTGGGCGGGCCTTGGCTGTTTGATCGTGATGTAACAATCTTCGGTCACTCGAATGTTTTTTCCCGTATGCATGAGAGCAAAAAGATAAAATTAAAAAATCCTCTTCTGCCCAAGAGCCCAAGAGCATATCAGAATTTAAGAAAGGACGTTAAAAAGGATGGACAGAAGGATGTGAGGAAATCGTAACCCAAGTCTCTCTACATATTAAACACCAAAGAGTTTTGAGTGGGAGACTAAGGCGGATTCGATGATGTAGCCCTCGTGGGTCAGAGAGGCTACACTCGAGGTTAGTGTAGAGTTGTTGTGTAGAGTTGTTACCCAAGGTAAGTCCGGTACTGGAAGAGTTTAGTGATGTTTTTCTTGAGGATTTACCGGATGAGCTTCCACTCGTGAGGGACATTCAACATGCTGTTGATCTTGTCCTTGGGTCAACTCTACCAAACCTTTCTCATTATCGAATGAACCCCGCAAAGCATGTGGAGTTGAAGAAGTAGGTAGACGAGCTCTTTAGGAAGGGTTTCATTCAGGAGAGTTTGAGTTCATGTGTCGTGCCAACGCTTCTCACACCTGAGAAAGATGGCACTTGACACACGTGCATGGGCAGTCGGGCCATTAACAAAATCACGGTCAAGTATTGGTTTCCCATATCGTGAATTGATGATATGTTAGACATGACGACATGTGCCATGATTTTCTCAAAGATAGACCTCAAGAGTGGGTATCACTAGATACATATTCGCTCAGGGGATGAATGGAAAATGACCTTCAAAACAAAGGATGGGCTCTACGAGTGGTTGGTCATGCCTTTTGGTTTGACTAATGCTCCGAGTACGTTTATGCGTGTGATGACCTAGGTGTTAAGGCCCTTTATAAGGAAGTTATTGGTGGTGTACTTTGATGATATTCTCATTTATAGTACCTCCAGAGAACTACACATCCACCATCTGAGGCAAGTTTGTGAGATCCTTAGGGAAGAGAAGTTATATACAAACCTCCAGAAGTGTTCATTCATGTCAGATAGAGTTATTTTCTTAGGTTTCATAGTTTCATCAGAAGGTATGTTTGCGAATCCTGAGAAAATCAAGGCCATTGTGAGTTGGCCTGAACCGCATAACATTCATGAGGTATGTAGCTTTCACGGCTAAACTGCCTTCTATAGGCGGTTCATCAGAGGCTTTAGTTCCATTATGGCCTTCATCATAGATTGCAAAAGAAAGGGGAGTTCAAATGGACTAACGCCGCGTCTAAAGCATTTAAGGAGATCAAGGGCAAGATGATAGGGGCTTCTGTCATGCAGATTCCTGACTTTTCTAAAGTCTTCGTGGTTGCTTGTGACGCCTCTAGGGTAGGTATAGGTGGAGTACTTAGCTAGGAGGGACACAATGTTGCTTTCTTTAGTGAGAAGTTGAATGAAGCAAAGCAACGATACTCTACTTATGACAAGGAATTCTATGCGGTAGTCCAGTCCTTGCGTCATTGATGACAACATTTACTACCACAAGAATTTGTCTTGTTCTTAGACCATGAGGCCTTACGCTATCTTAATTCCCAAAGTAAACTAAACCTAATGCATGCCAAGTGGGTTGAGTTTCTTCAAGAGTACTCGTTTGATCTGAAATACAAGGCCGAGGTTAAAAACAAATTTGCTGATGCTCTTAGTTGTGGAGTGATGTTACTTCAATCTATGAGCGTTTAAGTCACTGGATTCGAGAGTTTGAAGGATGAATATCCCACGTGCCTAGACTTCGGTAAAGTATATGCATCACTTTTGGATGGTCAGAGGAATGATAGTGAGTTTGTTTTGATTGATAGCTTTCTATTCAAAAGAGACCGACTCTGTGTTCCCCACACATCCATAGGAGATTTTCTTGTTTGGGAGCTTCACACTAGTAGAGTAGTCGGTCATTTTGTTCGTGACAAGACTGTTGCCCTTGTAGAGGACCAGTTTTAATGGTCAAGTCTCAAGCAAGATGTATCCAAAATTATAGTGCAATGTCGGACTTGTCAGCTGGCAAAGTAGAAAAAGCAAAACGTGGGTTTATATACACCTTTGCCAGTGCCATACGTTCTGTGGCAAGACCTCAGTATAGACTTTGTGCTTGGGCTTCTCAAGACAATCAAGAAGCATGATTCCATTTTCGTGGTGGTGGACTGTTTTTCTAAAATGGCCCATTTCCTACCATGCTCAAAGACGTCTGATGCCTCCAACATCGCGAAGCTATTCTTTGAGAAGGTGATTTGTTTACGTGGTTTGCTGAAAACCATCGTGTCTAACATGGATGTTAGGCTTATGAGTTATTTTTGGAAGACACTTTGGCACATGATGGGCACGAGATTACAATTTTCATTGGCATACCATCCTCAGACTGACAGTCAGACAGAAGTGGTCAATAGGACTTTAGGGAACTTGTTATGGTGTCTTGTGGGTGACCATATAAGGACTTGGGACACAGTCTTACTTGTATCCGAGTTTGCATGTAACAGTTCAGTCTATAAGTCAATAGGCATGAGTCCCTTTGAAGTTGTGTTAGGTTATAAGCCTAAAAAACTTATAGACCTTATTCCCATATCAGTCTCCCATAGGCCTTTAGAGTCTGCAGATGCATTTGCAAGCCACATTCATAACTTGCACACGGAGATTACAAAACGGATTAATGTAAGTAATGAAAAATATAAGAAACTTGCTGACTCTCACCATAGGTTCAAAGAATATCAGATATGCGATAAAGTGATGATAAGGATAAGGCCTGAACGGTTTCCACAAGGGAACTACAAAAAATTACAAGCACGCAATGCTGGACCATATACGATTTTGAAACGATTAGGTCCCAATGCATACTTGGTAGATCTTTCCCCTAGTATGAGTATTAGTGCTACATTCAATGTGGAAGATCTTGTGCTTTTTTGGGACCCCTCTCTTGACCCATATGATGACACACCTGACTTGTCCTATCGCCCATGGACCTTACTTGACCATTCTTCTCAGCCTCTACCACCTTTACCATCCATACCTACGAGTAGAGAAGAGATAGATGATATTTTGGACGAGCATGTGGTTTCCACTTGACATGGGAGCTTTTAGAAATATTTTGTTAAGTGGAAACATCAACTAGTTTCAGATTGCATGTGGATCACAGCGGCGAATCTTTAGTGACTTGACTCGGATCTTTTGGAGTGGTATCGCAGCTTTATTTCACGAGAGGCGAAATCTTCTCAGTCGGGGGGAGTTGATGACGACATCCGACCATTTAGAGCATACCAAAGGAGGAGGAGATCGACTTAGCCTTTACTTTGGCTTGATGACTTGTACATGGGCCCGGGTGGGCCACATGAGGACTTGAAGACCCTACATGCATGATTGTGAATCTTTGAATACCCTGCACTAGGAAGATGCACGTGGGTTTGAGGAGTTTTGACCACTGGATCGCGAGGACAAGGTGATTGGACCATTGGATTGCATGGATCCTTCAATCGGGTTGTTGGATCATCGTGATTCTTGTTCACTTTGATAATTAGTATTAGAATTAGCCGATTTTATGTTTTTGATGGTTATTTATAGTTTAGGACAAGTTATTTTCAGCTTATTGCATCATGGGATGTGAGGTATGATTTTTTTGAGGGGTATTTTTGTCAAAACACATTTATTGAGACTATTGGGGGGGAGGAACATCCAACCCTAGTCCATTATTTTGGAATGAAAAAAAGTCTCTTTTGCTTGAAAAGCCTCCTCATGTGATTTGAGATTCTCTTGTGAAAGAGACCGCTTGGTGTGAAGCCTAGTTATCCTCTTCATCTCTATCTTATTCTTCTTTAAAATGTATTTTTTTCATTCTTGTTATTTCTATTTCTCAAGTTTAGAACCAAAATCTTCCTTACCCTTCAACAGACTCCACAGTCTCACTTCCCATCATCCTACAACCATAGCCTAGGCCTAATCGATCAAAACGAAAGAGTGTACCATCTGCCCACCCTCTTCCCCCCTTCGTCCTTTGATTGGGTAAAAACTTAGCCCCAATCACCTTCAAAACCCCTAATTTTTTGACCCTAGAATTGTGTAAATCTGGCCATTGAATTAAAACCATACCTATGCTAATGTAAGAGTTCCAGTCTCTCATTGGGGCTTAGATTTTCATGCTTATGTGGTTTATGCTTTTATGGGATTGTGATTTAATATAAATCTGAATTTTATTATCTATCTGGAACTCTTTTAATCATGGTAGAATGGCATGTTATTATATTTGACTTATATTGATTAACCCATTAATAATCTCTTGCATCCAAATACCCAACGGGGTTTGGGCGAGCGGCCAACACCGTGGGTTTGCTCCCTAAAGGTGTGGGTTCGACTCCCCTCCTCGGCATTACCTAATGCACATAGTTGTCGGTGATTGCATGCATCCACAGGGAATAGTCTCGCCTCAAAATGGGGTAGGGTCACCCTGTGTTGTCCAAAAAAAAAAAAAGTCTCTTACATCCAAATGGTTAGATCACACGTCCTGCATCAATAATGTAGTGGTAGAGTTTAGGAATATATAGGTTTTAGAGCCAACTTTGAACTGATCCTCGCCATAAAACATTGGCTAAATTTAAAAGTCCAGAAAATTTGAAGGGGGCAAAGGGGCTGAAATGGGAAAGCTAGGGGCTTATATCTATATATATATATATATATATATATATATATATATATATATATATATATATAGGAAAAGCGCTCACATGGGAACCAGGTTAAATACGTAGTACATACGAACTTTTTTGAGAACCCATCATACGTGATGAATCTAGCAAATCTGAACCGTCCACATGAAGCAGAACCTCATGAAACCCCATAGTATGAAATTTTATTTTGATCCGAAACTTTAGTGGACCGTGAAAAATGTAAACAGTTTCTTTCCTTGATTTGAATTTCTCTTTGCTATGGACGGTATGGATAAAAGTTTTAGATAAAAGTAAAACTTGGTCTTGGGGGGTTTCACTAGGTGCTGCTTCACATGAACGGTTCAGATTTGCGAGATTCATCACGTATGATGGGTTCTCAAAAAAGTTCGTACGTACTACGTACGAACTGGTTCGCAGGTGAGCGCTTCTCTATATATATATATTTCTGGGTTAGGTAGGGGCTTATATGACAAGCAAATAGAAATGGATATGTAACCTAGAGAGAAACTCCTCTAGTGGGAGTTTTGCACTCTCACTCCTAGTCCCATGCCTATATAATGGAGGGTTGCATTAGGTTGGCAGCCAGTGTCAAACTTTGGCCATAGCTTTTTCTCATGAATCTTGACAATCTGACATTTCAAGCTTGATAGAGTGTAATGGTGGGACATGATTCATGTAGCGAATTCCACTTTGTTGGTATAAGGATTAGATGATGATGTGAAGCTACAGAGAAATAGCCTAGAAACCGATAAAAGATTTCTTTTGGGTCATGACTTGCACTTTGACTCATTCATCTTCCTCAAGTCATGTATGATTCAATGTACTAGTAAGCCTGACATTTTATGAGTTTGACTCAGGTCATGACATGAATAGGCGGCATTGACTTGATGAGTTATCTGTATTTTACTATCTTTTTGAGGAACTAAACTTCATAAAGAATTGAAACATCCCAACATTATAGGCCTCGTGAAAACAACCCAACACATCCCATTATGATGGCTTCTAATTTTTCTCTCTTAAATTAGTAAACGGATCTGCTCTTTCACTCTATGTTGGAATCGCTGCAAGATACTCTAATTTGAATAACTAGTTAAAAGTTGTTCATTTCTCATACTCACTGTGCTTCACATACTGCAAATTTGATAATTTTTTGGCAGACTTTATGTTAACAGTCAGTCATTTTGTTTGACAAAATTTGCAGGATAAGGATAAGCTAATAAGAAATTTAAAAACTATTCAGGAATATCTTTGCTCATTTGACTCACAGGTATGCTCCTTCTCAGCATTCTTTTTGGATAAATAGGTGAAAATGGGATGAAGTCATGTCAGCATCTTAGCAAGTAGTTCTGTTCCATGATGTTAGATCACTTTCCTTTTCATATGCTTTGTATATGATATGCTCAAGTAGCATCATGATGTTACATACTGCTTAATGAGCGTGTTCTGTGCATTAACTTCATTGAACCATGCGTTAATAAAATTTTGACCATGGATTGAGTCGTACCTATGTTGCATATTCTGCAAATTTACCAATCTTTTATGGTAAATTAGTGCGAAAAAATTCATATGCTCTGTTCTCTGTCCTCATGTAATCCATGGGGAACATATCTTTCACGCATAGTCTAAAACTCGCTCTCTCGACTCGAAACTCAGCCAAGTCAACTCGACTTGGCAAGATTTTGAGCAGAGTCACTCAGAAACTCGAATATGAGAGTGGCTTATTTGAGTCACAGCGAGATTCGTTGACTTCACGTGACTTGCTACGATTCAGAAGCCAGTTCCCTTTCAAGCCCTCTTTTTAATTTAGAAGTAAAAAAAGAAAAGAAAAGAGAGGTGGGTGCGATTTGTTTCCACGACCTCTTTTAGAAATGCAGAGTATTCAATCAGCGAGCTATGCAACAACTAATTGCTTTCTTATTTTATGATACTTGAGTTGAGTAGATTTAAGCAAAGGAAGGAAGAGAAGAGGAGAAGGAAAGAGAAGGAAAAGTGTAAGAGGAGAGTTTTGAAGTAAAAGCACTTTGTTGTATATTAGGGCTACAAGCCCTAACACTTTTTATCATATCAGTAGAAATACACATACATGCTTCTCAAGAGCACATAACACTGTGTACATGCACACACATAAATACACCCTAACATTATATAAGTACATTGCATTTTCTATACTCCCCCTTAAGTTGGAGCATGGGTGTTGATCATTCCCAACTTGCCAGTGATACAGAGTAGAAAATCCTGACTGAAAGATTTGGTAAGGACATCAACTAGCTATTCCTTGGAGCGAACAAAGGGAGTCGCGATTTCCTTGTTAGCAACCTTCTCTCAAATGAAGTAATACAATCAATCTCAATGTGCTTCGTGCACTCATGAAATACTGGGTTGTTGGCAATGTGAATGTCAGCTTGTTTATCATAGTGCAAATGAATGGGACTCAAAAGGATTATAACTAAGCTTTTGTAAGAGGGTTCGAAGCTAAACAAATTCACATGTCGCATGAACCATTGCCTTATACTCAGCTTTAGCAGAAGATTGTGCAACAACAGACTACTTCTTACTCTTCCAAGTGACAAGATTGCCACCTACAAATGTACAATAACCGAAGGTAGACTATTGATCATGTAAACTTCTAGCACAGTTAACATTAGAGTAATTGGAAAGGCGAAGATGATCATGCTGTTGAAAAAGCAAACCTTTACCAGGGGTTGACTTGAGATACCTAATAATACGATACATTGTCGTCAGATGCGTGGTACCTGGGAGGTATGCATGAATTGACTAACAACACCCACAACATAAGAAAGATCTAGTCGCGTTATAATGAGATAAATAAGCCAGCCAACCAATCAACGATACATCCCTTGATTAGACAAGGGAGCACCATCATTAGGATTGAATTTTATAGTATTCATAGGCGTAGTGGCATGCTTGCATCCTAGCATCCCTATCTCTGAGAGTAGATCAAGGGCATATTTCCTTTGAGATAGCACCACTCCCAACTTCAATCGAGCAACTTCAATCCCAAAGAAATGCTAAAGAGTCCCAAGGTCTTTGATCTCAAATCGAGTCTTGAGGAAAGATTTAATAGCCGCCATTCCCTCAATATCATCTTTGGACAACACAATGCCATCCACATAGACAATCAGTACCATAACCCTTGTGGGTTGACGACAAATGAATAGAGAATGATCGGCTTGATTGCGAATAAATCCAAAGTCCAGAAGAGCATGCAAGAACTTATCGAACCAGGCACGTGGAGATTGTTTGAGACCATAAATTGATTTGTTTAAGCGACATAGAAGGGATGAACCATGAGGATTGTGAGACAGAAAAATCGAGAGGCTGATCCATATAGACCTCGACAAGATCATCATGTAAGAATGCATTTTTCACACCTAGTTGAAATAGGGGCCAAGACAAATTCACTGCCAAAGAGATAACCACATGGACAAAGTGTGACTGGATAGGAGGAAAATAGGAGCTAAACAGATGATGCTTACCAGTCATGTGTAAGGTAACTCCAAAGTCAATGACTCATGAAGTAGGAGGGGATACATGGAGGGCATCACCTGACTGGGCTATAGAGGCTCTGGAAGTATTAGGGACCTCATGCACATACATGGAGGGCATCACCTGACTGGGCTATAGAGGCTCTGGAAGTAACCTCACACATGCAATCACATCATGATGCAGGACATGAAATTCAAGTATGATGTGCAAGATTTTCAGGCTCTAGATCACACTAGTTCAGAAACAATTATATAAAATTCCACATCCTACACAAAAGTTCAAACACTCAATCAAGGGGAATCTTATGCGGATCCAGGCCTACACATGGTACGGCCGGATCAATTAAAATTATAGACCAAACAAGAATTAAAGGAGGGTAAATTCATCCACACATGCACAACAATAATTCTCCCAATCTAAGGGATTCAGAAAGTTCAATTCGAGGAACCTTAAGGTTGAAGAAAGGGCATAAAATTGGGGATTTGAATAATTAGGGTTAGGTTTAAGGATTTGGGTGAAAGATGGGTAAAAGAGAGGAGAGAGACGAACCAGAGAAGTACCGCACATGTGGACAGCAGCAATGGCCTAGACGCACGTGCGTGTGATACTAGCCGCACGTGTGTGGGGCCCACTATTCAGAAAAAAGGCTAGCTTGGCCTTGGTCGGCCAGGGGTGGACTCTAAAATTCCCAAATTTCAGCTCTATCCGATGCACGGTTTGTGCGTGGTGCTTCACCGAGGTTTCAGCTCTCCTGCAGGGCCAGATTCTGGAAATCTGCTGTAGAGATAAAACCGGCTACAATAGAGGATGGATTTGAAGCGTAGATAATTGTAGGAGGAGAAATATGGATGGGAGAAGGTGGGGGCGAATCGGGATAGGTGTGGCTTCGCACCACGGTAGTCAGCCCTTCGAGGAAGGGAGGGTTTCACACCCAATTGAATCTCCACAACTCAGAAATTTAGAGGAATAGAAAAACGCAGCAATTTTATTAATCTTCAATGAGAAAAAAAAGACTACAAGGGGTGCCTATTTATAATAAAACCCTATACTCCAAAACTCGAGTCATGTGTGCAACCTATTACTTGGAGATAGAGTAATAAAAAATAATAATTAATCAAAGCAATCTAAACTATCCATGATATTCCTAATAACAATAATAAGCAAAATCCAAAGGACTAGATTAATTAGAATAGTGGGCCACAATCATGAGAACCTATGGTGGGATTCACATGACCATCAGGTCCACTTCAACGAACCAAAATGTAGCACTCTAACTAGGAGGCCCTCCTTGCGTACGGGGGGGCGTGTGCGCGTGATGTTCCCAGCACATCAAGGCATCATAGGCTTCATGGGACACGTGAATAGAAATCACATGATGCAGATTGCTCCGCTGCAGTCGACTCTGAAGACTTCTCGGAACTAGTGGAGACGCTACCAACCACTAACAAACCTGCTCAAGATGGGTGACCAACAAAGTGAGTACAAGCGTGAGGTCCATCACATCCACATTCTCGTCCACCACGACCACAACTACCTCATCCTCTAAGATCAACATCACGACCCTTGTCTCGATAACTCGATCCAGAATCTCGTCCATGTCCTTAAGTACCCCATGCTCAATCCAACGAAACAAAGGGAGAGGCGAATGATGTGGTGACCCTTTGACACATGGTGTAAATAGCTATTAGAGAAGGAAGAGGATCTATGACTATAATGTCTTTGAACACCATGATACTCTGGGTTGAGACTAGTAAGGAATTACATAATTCTAGTTTCTTCGCGTTACTTCCATACATACTCGTAATCCATTGTATAGTTGGAGGGAAGGAGATGATAGATGTCTAACTCATCCCACATACCTTGAAGATCCGAAAAGTACTCCTTCAAGGATCTTGAATCTTGTTGAAATCTCCCAATGTTTAAGATCAATGTGAATATTCTGGATATATTATGGGCTTCCATATACATATCATGAAGAGTGTCTCATATCCTTTATGCCGAGGTTAGAAGTGTGACGGAGTTACTCACAGTTGGTTCCATATTGTTAAGCAGCCAAGCCATGACTTTGGTAGTTCTTCTTGGTCCAAGTCTTGAAATTCTCATTGTAGAATCTGGAGCTTAACCCAATATATACGAAAGTCTATCTCTTTCCCCTAAAAATAGCTTCACAGGTCGAGCCCATTGTAAATAATTATTCCCATTCAACTTAATTGTTGTAATCAACAAGGGATGAGATTCCAAAGACCCCATACTAGATCCAAAAGATATTTTGTCATCCATAAGGGTTCATAAACATGAAACCCAAGCAACAAAATACACAAAATGGTGCTCACATGATTAGGTTAGCCACTAAACCTATAAAGGTCAGATTTTCATAAAAACTAGGGTTCAGATTATGGGCTGGGGTTCCAAAAAGAGCAGGAGAAACTAAAAACAACAGTAAACTTCACAACCTGACTTGCACAAGCACAACACACTGGCAAACGAAGATGAAAGAGCACACCACATATACACTGGAGGTTATGGTGTATGTCCAAGGTCTCCAGAACCCAAAAACAGTAGAACTGGTCCACTATGAGGCCAAAAAGACCATCGAAAACCTTCCCCTGATAAAAAAAACTCCATGGATACCCAAATTTGGTAAAACCGATCCACCCTAAGAAGAAACCCCCAAAAGATACTTACCGATTTGGGAGAAATCGCAAAAAAAAAGAAAAAAGAAAAAAGAAAATCTGGGGTTTTTCTGCCGGTCATGAAAAAGGGCCCAAACGCACCTCAAATTAGCCCAAACAATCCCATAAAAATCACCAAAAATCTTCTAAATTCGAGCTGCATCGAATCATTCTCTTCCCGATTAGAAACTGTTTGTATAGATGTATAGATGCTGATGTCAACCGTACGGTTGCTGACGTCAGTAGGTTCCTGAAGCTCCAATCAACGTGGAAAGTCCTTGCTCTGATACCAAGTTGAGTTGAGTAGATTTAGGCAGAGGAAGGAAGAGAAGAGGAGAAGGAAAGAGAATGAAGAGTGTAAGAGGAGAGGGTTTTGAAGGAAAAACACTTTGTTGTATGTTAGGGCCACGAGCCCGAACACCTTTTATTATATCACTAGAAACACACACATGCTCATCAAGAGCACACAACATTGTGTACATGCACACACATAAATACACACTAACATTATATAAGTACATTGCATATTCTATAACTTATACCAAATATACTAATTTAACTATTTATCAATAATCCTATCCTTTTTAATTTATAGTTATTAACCATCGAGTCAAGTTGCGTTGACTCTTTGAGTCAACCTGACTCGAATGTCCTTCGAGTCAAGTTTTCAGGTTCTTAAACTATGATTTTCTGTAGGGTTGTCATGTCCTCTGAAATATGGTGCTGTTGCAAATACTTCTCTTGAAACAGGGTTTGACGGTGGTCAATATTTCAGCAACAACATTCCCTCAAACATTGGATTGGCTGCACAGCTATCTTCTACAGGTAACTATTTCTTTCAAGTTGAACTAAAATGGCCCATGCAACTTGCAATTGATTTTGTGTCCTGCAGTATTCCAGGGTGCACTTATATGCTGATTGCTTTCTTTTTTTCTTTTCAAAGTTCAAGATGCAACTGAAGTTCAGCTGTCTGGATAGGCTTTTCATCAACACCCATTAAAATAAGTGCACCAACAAAAAATACACCCACCAACACACACACACACATGTATTTTTATATGTACATAGATACAGGTATATATTGTAGTGATGTCATGATTCTATCATATTGCTGCTGTAGAGAGATGTATGGAGATATCTATAGTCATGTGTGTATCCCTTTTTTTTTTTTTTTTTTCGTTCTTTCAGGTAGTCCGCTTATGTACTTGTGAGGAGTATGGGTACCATATTGGTCTCATTTATTCATAATTCACATGTTAATCACACAACTCACACGCTCTCCTGCCCTAGCCTCTTCCCTCCTCTCTCTTATTCACTTCTTGAGTTAGACTCCTCTTTTCTTCATCATGAGATTTCAAGCTGGTATCATAGCTAGGTTGGAGTGCTTATCACAGCCTAGGTTTGTAGGGTCCACTGTTGATGCATCGGGCCATATAGATGATGCAATCTCTGTATGTCTAAGGGTCTCCATCAAGGAAAAATCATATAACCTGGTTGACTATGATTTTAGAGGATTTTTGGTGATTTTCTGGAGTTTCTTTTGGTGAGTTCTGATCCATGTTTTCTTAAATTTAAAGAAATATTTAAAAAATTGCTCCTTGATTTCTTGTCCATACCTTCGTTTATGTGTGTGCGTATTATTATTATTTTTAAATTTTTTGTGGAGAAGCGTGGCATCAATCTGACTTGTTTTTCCAACACCTCAGAAGTGGGTATTGCCTCAATCCATTGTGGTGTGGTTTTTATGTTTTTTGTTTCACCCATTCTTTGGAGTTTTGGGTCCAACCACTAGTTAGATATGATTATATGATCTATTTGGAAAAAAAAAAATCCCTATATTGGGATTGAGGATTGAATGGACAGTGTTACACGTTGGATGGCATGTGTGTATTAGGAATTTAGGATGAAAAATGGCCACAAGAGATGAGAAAGAGAGGTAGGAAGAAGAAGGATGGAGGAGAAAGAGAGAGAGAGATAAAGAGACGTTTGAACTAGGGTTTGAATGTCCTCCACCATTCCTATTTATTTAACAATAGAAAAATAAAACAAAAGAGGGGCCTTAGGCCCGGGCCCACATGTCAGTCCATAAGAGGAGAAGATATAGATTTTCAACACTCTCCCTCAAGCTGAGGCATATATGTTAATCATGCCTAGCCTGTTACATATTCCTGCACCCCGCGCATATGACAGACCCTTAGTGAAAATATCAGCAAGTTGGTCTTTGAACGATACATGCTTCATAACAACTTCTTTCGATGCAGCATTTTCTTGTATAAAGTGGCAATCCACCTCGATGTGCTTTGTTTGCTAATGGAAAACTAGGTTATTTGCAATGTGGGTAGCAGCCTGATTATCACAATGTAATGTCATTAGTGTCCCATAAAAAAGTTGGAGCTTTTGAAGGAGGGACCTAATCCACAAGAGCTCGCACATAGCATGCCCCATGGCACGATGTTCAGCTTCTGCACTAGACCTCGCCACTACATTCTGTTTTTTTTTTTTTTTTTCTTATCCACGTGGCAAGCTTCCCTCCTACGAACGTACGATAGCTCGAGGTTGATCTTCTATCATTCACAGACCCGACTTAATCTACATCAACATAAGCTGTAATCATAAGACGTCTATTTCTTTTGTAAATTAGACCCTGTCCAGGCACACCCTTCAAGTAGCGCAAGATTCTCCATACAACCTCCCGGTGAGATGTATGCAGCCGGTGCATAAATCGGCTAACCATTATAATGGCGAAAGAAATGTTTGGACTTGTAATGGTCAGATATATAAGTTTTCCCACTATTCTTTTGTATTCTTTGCATCTTCAAGAGGGTCCCCAATATCATCAGTTAACTTGAGATTCAGATCAATAGATGTCTCATAGGGCTTGCACCCCAACAAACCGGCCTCACATAATAGATCAAGTGTATATTTTCGCTGAGACAATAAAATTCCAGAGGCGGAGCGTGCCATCTCAATTCCGAAAAAAAATATTTCACAGAACCAAGGTCTTTTGTTTGAAACTGCTTGTGAATGTAATTCTTCACTTTGGCGATGTCATCATTGTCACTTTTAGAAATGACAATATCGTCGATGTAGACGATTAAGATCACAACTCCTTTGGGGCTGTGTTGCACAAACATTGAATGATCTACTTTGCATCCATAAAAATCAAAGTCCAAAAGAGACTCACTGAATTTTTCAAACCACACTTGAGGAGATTATTTTAAACTGTAGATAGCCTTTCGCAGTTTGCATACCTTACCAGACTCTGCTCGAGCAACGAATCCCAAAGGTTGCTCCATATACACTTTCTTGAAAAGATTGCCATTGAGGAAGGCATTCTTCACGTCAAGTTGGAATAAAGGCTGGACCTGATTAGAAACAATAGAGATAAGCACCCGAATGGAATTGAGTCTAGCGACGGGAGGGGTCTGTTCACAACCCCAAGTGTAGGGTTGCGATGTAGTAATAATCTCGGTGAGACCGAGGTCGAATCCACAGGGACTAAACTTGTATGTCTTCTGAATTTAACTAGAACTAGAGCTAGATGAAGAACTAAAGTAGAAATCTGAATTTAAAGGAGTAATTGTGAATAATGAGAAAGTATCAATTAAAAGTGGGAACTAGGGTGCCAAGGATCCACTTGTAGCAATTGAGATGCTACCGTGCTTAATTCAAGAGATCTAACTAGAATCAGAGTCCTATCCTATCTAGTTGGAAGAAGAGAGTCAAATCTCTGAACTTCTCATTGATCTAGCCTCAACGAAGGAGAATCGTGGTGAATCGGAAGGGATTCCATCACCCAACCATGCGCAGGAGATGGTGGCAAACAACAGGATTTACCAAATCCACAATTTCAGAAAGAAAAGAAGATATTTAAAGCTATTGCAAATCTATTGTAATTTGAGTCACAACAAACCATTAAAAACTAAAAATATTCCTTAGAATCAACTACAATTCAATGAAGTTCAAACATAAACATGAATCAAAGCAAAGTAAACATCCCAATCACGCTACAAGCTTCACCTCTTAGTCCTAGCTAAGAGGTTTAGCCAACCATAAACATGATTGAATTAAAGTTTCTCAAACAAAACATAAAACAAACTAAAGAACGAAGAAGAAAGCTCTTGGACGGCGGCTCCACCCTTTTGCTCCACTCCTTGAACCCTAGAAGATACCTAGGAATGTCGTAGGGACTCCTATTTATAGTTGTGATGCTCCACCTTTCACACCGACTTGGAATTTCCGCAAACTGCCTCAAATTTCGCAATCCGCGTTGGCCCCGCATTACAACTCTGCGCGATTTCGGTAGCATCGAAGTTGGTTCGACAGTATCGAAATCATATCTGAATTTTATCGCATATGAAATTGTATGTGCAGAGTACTTAGGTGGCACCGAAATGGTAGTAGGTGGCACCGAATTAAGCTGTTTTCTTGCTAGACTGTTTTGTGCACTTTCGGTGGCACCGAAATTGCAATAGGTGGCATTGAAATGGCAGTAGGTGGCACCGAACTGTCATGTTTTTCTGCTGTTTAACTTATGCTTTTGCCAATTTTTTCTCCATTCTTTGTACTAGGTTTCCTTGGATCTTTTGCATGAGAATTCTCCATTCTTGGTCTCCTAAGATCCCTCCTTTGCCTTGGTGATTCTTGAGCACTAAATCCATGCTTTTAGTATTCTTTTCAATCCAAGCTCTCAGATTCACCTTGTAACACGAACGTGCATAAAATATAACATTAAGTAGTATCATGCTCATAAAACCAAGATATAAATGAGGGAAACTATGCAATATTTGAGTCTCAACAAGGTCACCGCTCCTCATGGCTTGGTGGTAGACCCACAAGATTTTCAACACAAGGGTCATGGGTTCGAGTACCCATCGTGGTGTGTGGGTGGGAGTGTGCGTGTGTAAAAAAAAAAATTTTGCGACAAGAGAGAAGGTTTCCTTATAGTCCACGCCAACAGTCTGCGCGTAGCCCCTTGCAACAAGTTGTGCTTTAAGACGTTCGACTGACCCATCAGGCTGGTACTTAATTGTATAGACCCAACAACATCCAAAAGCTTTCTTACCTGGTGGACGGATGACCAAGCTGGGCATGCCACAATGATGTGGAAGGGCAGAGTCCACACAACTTGGATCAAAGTAGTAAAGTCCACACATCTCATGGCCCCCACCAATCATCGCCTTGGTTTGGAGGTCCTGGAAAACACAATGAGTTGGAAAGAAAGTGATTGAGCAGTCTAATGATTTTGTTAGTTTACTAACTGATAAAAGACTTATGGGAAATTGTGGTACACATAGCACATAATTTAATAGCACATTATGTAAATCACACATAATCCTAAAACTGTGGAAAGGGACCTATCAGCTAAAGAAACTGGTAAACAGGAACTAGAACAATCAAGAGAAGAAAGAAGAGACCGGTTAACCGTCATAGGATCTTTGGCCCCCGAATCAATCACTCATGGTGAGATCCAGCAGATGCAACTAAAGCATTACCTGAAGTTGCAAGTGAAGTGGAGGCACCGATACTAGAGTCTTGAACCGATGCATGACCAATTTTTTTTTCCCAAATCCACGAGAGATACCATGACTGATGGGCCTGGTCTTGGAGAAGATTCCTCCCCCTGAAGCATAACTGGGTTCGCCTGGGGAGGAACGGAAACTCCGCTTTCTTCAATAAATCTCAACATTTTTCCACTGTATGATTGTTCTTCTTGCAATAGATGCAGTGACATGGCTGTCCATATGCACGACCATGACCGCGCCCACCTCCTCGTCCACCTCTATAGGGTGGATGATCCCCTCTAAGAGTACTGCCCATATCGGAGTAAAGGGCCGCATTGTCAGAATGTGTAGAGGATATAGAGGTAGAAGCAGGTGTGGTTATGCGTAGAACAGGGGCAAAGACCTCTGAAAAGGATTGGACCTGATCACTTCTAAGGATTTGAGCCTTGATTAGGTCTAAGTAGGGCCGGAAACTGGCAAGAAATAAAGTGACCAAAATTTCTTCCTGTTAACGCTTGCAGTCTTGAGTAGATGGATGATGTAAATACCACTCATCGGCTAGACCACGGAATCGGGCATGATGCTCGTGTAAATTGTCTCCCTGCTTGATTGTTTAGAATTCAAAATATTGTAGGGACGTTGAATATTCTTTTCGGTGGAATATAGTTGCCATAGACTATCCCAAATGTCTCTGACACTATTTCCATGCATCACATTACTGTAAACTGGCTCTTCCATACTATTGAAAACCAACTCATCACCTGATAGTCATCATCCTTCTACTTGGAGAAGGTATCGGACTCTTCACTTGGGCTACTTTCTATGAGATGTTTATACTTCCGTTTCAATTGTAAGAAGACCATAACGGATCAAGCCCATGGCAAGTAGTCATCAACTCCACCCAATTTAATGGAAACAGTTTGCAGAGTCTCAGACTTATTTTCAGATTTTTGATTCCATCATCAATGAATTGAATATACGAATCACAATAGACGAGACGGATGAATGTTACCACAATGATTGATCAACAACAGATCGTGTCAAAAGAATGGATCAACAACAGTCTACAGTTCTCATTACAGCATGATCGCCCGAGTAGTTCGTAACACCAACGTGGTTGAGATATAGCATGGTAGAGATCAGCACGCATTCACGCAGATGGCCACAAATAACAGAGAGCAGCGTTTGAACAAAGTTGGACCCAGTCTTCTATAACATGAAGATCTAAATGGAGATCAATGCATGTGCAGGAGGGAAACTTTGGAATGGATCCAACTGATCCAAGATCTCCACACCAAGTATAAACAACATAGAGGCCGGATCTGACTGATCTAGAAAAGGGAAGACGCTACTCGTCTTCACTCCATTGATGGAGTCTCCCGTGCGGAACCCAACTGGTTCCGAGGAAAGACGAAAACAAATAAAAGGTGGTGCTGATGTTTACACGATCAAAACGACAGTCCTTGCAAAATGATCATATGGTGTTGCCAGACGATGATGAGTCAACGAGATGAGAGAGGATGGATCAGACTGGCTCTAATACCATGAAAATTCTCTAGCTCATGATTGAGGATTCAATGGACAGTTACACGTTGGACGACGTGCGTGTGTTAGGATGAAAAATGGCCACAAGAGATGAGAAAGAGAGGCAGGAAGAAGGATGAAGGAGAAAGAGAGAGATAGAGAGACGTCTGAACTAGGGTTTGGATGTCCTCTACCAATCCTATTTATTTAGCAATATGAAAGTAAAATGAAAGAGAAGCCTTAGGCTTGGGCCCACATGTCAGCCCACAAGAGGAGAATATACAGATTTTCAACCCTATTGTGTTGTTGTTATGAAGATTTGGAGGTGTTGGTATGGAGGGTAGCTATAGATCTGTGCTTGGGTTGTGTTATGAACCTAAGCAGAAAAATTGGGGATCTAGCATCCAAATGCGTTGGGGCCATCCATAAACATTAGATGGAAGCCAGATAGCGATACAATCTGGATGATCAAAGATCAGGGCATCAAATTGGACATCAGACTCACAAAATACCCATTCAATGGCTTGTTCAAAGATTAGATGGATCTGACCATCCATATTAAATATTTGGATCATTCAATGGAAGTCAATGATCTTCTGCATGTTTCCGGTCAACTTGGTGCTAGACCGGCACATACTCTCATTGAGCAACATCATTATCTTCAGCTTGGTAGCGGTGACTTATGCCAGATGTGGGGATGTATCAGTGATTGGTGGGCATGGCAAACTCATATACTGATGGTTACTAATCTTGATATTGCTCATGCCGTCAATATGATGACCCACTTTATGCATGCATGTTGTACATGTCACTTGGATGCATTTACAGTATCTTGAAGTTTCTAATAGGCTCCCCTACTCGAGGTATCCTATATTCCATGCATGATCACCTTCATGTTGAAGCCTATGCTAATGCTGACTGGCAGAGTCAGTCACAAGCGGTGATCTACTATGGGCTATTGTACCTTAGCGGGTGGAAATTTAATTGCATGGAAGAGTAAGAAGGAATCAGTAATGCCTCGGTGTGTTGCTGAGGCTAAGTATCATGCTATGGCTCATGGGTTGTTTGAGTTACTTTGGTTAAAATCTTGTTGAATGAGCTGCATATTCTTGTTTCTCTTTTGATGACATTTCATTGTAACAATTTAGCTGCCATCTGTATCTCTTCTAATCCAATATACCATGAATGGATGTTTCGAGGTTGATTGTCACTTTCTTTATGAAAATGTGATTTCTAAGGTGGTTTGCATGCTATGTTGAGGGTAAATTTGCTGATTTTTTGACCAAGGACGTTAGTAGTCATCAACTTTATAGAACATGTCACAAGCTGGCCACGATTGACATCAATGCTCTAGTTTGAGGGGGGAGTGTAGAGCGACTTAGAAGGATATCTATAATCATGCGTGTATTTTTTTCTTCCTTTTTTCTTTTCTCCTGTAGTCAATCAGCTTATGAAATCATGAGGAGTATTGTACTTTTCTTTTAGTAATAACATTAGTGTGCTAGTTTTGGAACTAATGCTCTTCACCCTTACCTCATCTCTCTTTCTCTGTCTATTCTCTTCTCTCTTCTTCGCTTCTAGATCCAAACTTCTCTTCATTCCCGAGATTTCAAGTGCTACTTCTTGGTTCTCTTTTTATTTGTCATGGTATGCATAGGATTCTCAGTCCCTTTGATTTGCAGACATATAATGTCTGTGAATAATAGTGGTGTTACTATTTGCTTTTGGAAAGAAAAGATGAACTAGTATTTAGTTTTCCCAAGAGAGTAGTAGTGCAGGTGAAGCAGTCGAATTGACTCACTGATGTGTCCCACTGTAAAGAGAATAATCAATAATCATTCAGACTCCTCAAGCCATCACTTGATTTGAAAAATCCAGATAACAAGAATCAACTGTGAATCTCATGGTCATATGGAGGCATTGGATCAAAGATGCCATTTAGAATGATGAGAATACTTGTACTGCAGCATGGTAGATTTCTGAATATCATTCCTTTGGGTTCTATTTTGGGGTGAAATAGTTAGTGTAATTCCCATGGGAGCTTGGAGGTGAATAAGATGTATTGTTTCTAAGAGGTTGTCATCTGGCTTCTATGGCATCAGCCTCCCTGAGAGGGTGAGGATCAGGCAGAAGCAATAATATGTATTGTTTCTAAGGGCTTGTCCTCCAGCTTCCATGGCATCAGCTTCCCTGAGAGGGTAAGCATCAGGCAGAAGCACTTGGCCCCAATTGTCTTCCCTAACCTCTGAGACTAGCTGATAAGTTTTGAGGGACTGATCACTCCGACCAAGCATTCAAATTTAGGCATGAGTCTGAGTTTTCGTTTGTAGGATAAATGCTGATACGGTTTGCACTAGTGATGGAAGAAGAGATTCATGGCACGTGTGTCAACTGGTGCATATGTGGGTTTAGAGCTGTACACGAGTCGATCTTGGCACAGCTCGACTCGGCTCGGCCACTAGCTGACGCCAGCTCGAACTCGGCTCGGCTCGGCTCGGCCCTTGAGCCTGACTAGCCAGCTCGGCTCGGTCCTTGAGCCTGACTGGCCAGCTCGGCTCGGTTCGGTCAGCAGCTTGGGCCAGTTCGAGCCGAGTTCGAGCCAAGATCGAGCCTATGTGGCATTTTCTCAAACACATGGTGTTCACCTTCAATTTCTTACGGTATGTAAAACAGCAGCAGTAGTTTATAGGTATTTCATCAAACACTCGGTAGGCAACATCAAAATCAAGATACAAGGGCATTTGTTTCATATCCATACCTTCCTCGCCACCAGCCGACACTTCGTTGAGTCATTTCATCAAACACTTGGTAAGCAACATCAATATCAAAATAACCGAGTCACCGGACTGGTTCGATTCGAGTTGGGGTTCGATCCGAGTCGAGTCGAGTCGAGCTCGGGCAAGCTCGAACTCGCCTCGAAATTTTTTTGAGCTAAAAAAATCAGCTCGACTCGGCTCGAACTCAGTTTCGAACCGAGTCGAATTGGGTCGAGCGAGCTAACCGAGGTAACTCGGTTCGTGTACAGCTCTATGTGGGGTCTAAGCTAGTGTTTGTAGTATCGGTATTGTTACATGTATCTCTGGTTGGGGATATGGAAACATGTATCGACATCGCTGATATTATCACTTGATAATCGAAAATGCATCACTGATTGAGGGAAACATTGGGAAAACACAAGGAAATGGTGGAATTTCTCAATAAAACTTCAGGAGATGCTAAAATACACATATTTGCATATTTAGGAATCAAATAATTGCAAAAAAGATGAATACATGATAAGTTTCTTTAATGGGGACCTAAAAGCATGTAACGCTGACTGAGGGAAACATTAGAGAAATATGGGGAAAATGATGGAATTTTTCAATGATGCTTTAGGAGATGCTAAAATACACATATTTGTATATTTAAGAATCAAATAATAGCAAAAAATATGCAATTTACATATTTAAAAATCAAATAATAAGTTACCTTTTATTGGGGCCTAAAAGCACGTATGCTTGACTCGGGGAAACATTGGGGAAACATGGGAAAAATGGTGTACCCATCCATCTATCTAACCATCCATCCATGCATGCACATACATACATACATACATACATACAAACACACATGCACGATCCATCCATGCATCCGTGCGTGCATACACACAAACACGGACACACATGCACATGCATATCCATCCATCCATCCAACTAACCAACCAACCAACCAACCATCTGTACATACATCCATTCATCCATGCATATACACAAACGCAACATGCATTTCATCATACAACCATGCGCTCATAAAAAAATGAAATGGATTTTTTTTTTATAAGCAGATTTATTTACTTATTTATTATTATTATTATTATTTTTTGTGATATCGATACATTGGCGATACAGGCAACACCTGGAATTTATACGGTCAAAAATACTGGCGATACAATAGTGATATCAATACATCGACGATACTAGCGATATATGACCGATACCTTGAATTTCTGATACCATCAGTGTTATCGGTATCACCGAGCTGGAGATATGGATAATATTGGGATACTCCAAACAATGGTCGAAGCCATTCATCAGGTTGGGGCATCCCTGAACGTGCCTTGGACCAAAAATCTGGTGGTCTACTTGACAGGTTGGCCACAAGTGCACATTGGATATTGAGACCATCAGTCATCACTTTTCTGTATGTGCATTCTCCTCATTCATGTGTGGCCCATCTGATGATTGGACATTCCTGATTTTTGGTAGAGCATTATCATGGTGGCCCCCACTCCAGATCCAGCATACGCCACCACCATTGGCACATCTGCTGTGAATTGCCTCTTCAATCTCTCTTTGCGTAAATGGCTCCAGCATTTCTCTGTCATGATGGCCCTATTATTTATTGGAACAAGATAAAACAGTTGGAGGCATTTGTTACTCATGGAACAGGGGCACCTGAATTTCAGAAGGAAAATTCTGATGTCAATGCCTGTTCTACAGCATTTCATCCACTCTATAGCATCAATGCTTGAGTTTGTCATGATCTATGTGCTACTGTGAATTGCTTAGATTGTGTTTTGTTTTTATGCAACGGATGCTATGTTAGCACTTAGTAGGGAGGTTATTTATTTATTTATTTATTGTCCTGGAGAAGAATGTCCGTATTTTTTGTTACCAACTCTAAGATTTTAAAGACTATAGATTAGCGATCAGGCATTTTGCCTATTTTTTCCTGCACGGCGAAAACTGAAAACCTTGGACCAACCAAACTGCTCATGTTTAAATGACAAATACCTTAGCTTTTGGGAAATGGTGGAATTCGTCGACCATTTCAAGATGACAAACACATCCATTCTGTATAATATATATCATTGTCGTCATCATCACCACAGCCTTGTCTGGAGCTATTGGGGTTGGTTATTGTAGGGCAGCCAAGTGGGAAGCTTCCCATATTCTGTGTATTATTTCTTTTTGTCTTCTTTTAGTAATGGCCTATAGTATTTTCATTATGATATACTATTATTCCAGGATCCAACTAACATGGATATTTTCTACTTTCAGTGTATCGAGCGTGGCATTTCTGCTGCGCCCTCCGAATCCCGCCAATCATCAGCTGTAAGTTAAAGACATGACATCGGTAGTTTAGGCCTAAGCAGGTATGTAGCGTGATATCCGTGGGAATGTATTTGTATGTGCAGACATGCATTATTTAATCATGAGAACCAATCACCTACATCATGTCGTGGGCCAACAAGAGTTTCTTCAAGCATTTTGCCCTTGATAATATTGAATATATTTAAGGGCGAAATAGGAAATGAAAATTCAGGTGTAAAAAACAAGGGTCATACCATATGACCGGTTGGAGGCGATCAGTTTTCTTATTTAATATTGTATTTGAAGTTACTGCCAGCAAGAATAAGTCAATGAGAAGAGCTTTGATCTGATTGCCTCGCATGCCCCTGGAGCTTGAGTAAGAATAACAATAAAAATCAAGTCCCAACTTTTAGATGGGCCGGATCATCCAACTGGTGTGATTTTTATTTATTTATTTATTTTATTTGTGGTGTCCTGTCTATCTGTTCACCTATTTACTGTTGTGGGAGAATATACATTACAGATAGATTGCATATTATTTTGATGCTTCTGGGTGTTGTCATAGGTGATGGACTTGGTGGGGCTTGTCGTAAGGCTTTAAAAAAAGAAAGCCTGTTGATGAATTTTTCAAGTTGAGGCCGTGACCGTGGGGCCCATCTTGATGTATGTGTTGTATATCTTGCCGGTTCATTTTAGGGCATGAGCCCAAAAATGAAACAGATCCAAATCTCAAGGTGGACCATGCCACAAGAAAGTGGTGATTGAACGCACACCATTAAAATCTTCCTAGGCCCCACCGTAATTTTTGTTGCCATCCAGCCTGTTGATAAGGTCACGCAGACAAGGATGAAGGGAAAGGGAAAACACAAATATCAGCTTGAATCGAAACTTTTAACGGCAAGCATTCAATCATCACTGTTTCCTATGGTATGGTCCATCCGTGATTTAGATCTGCTTCGTTTTTGGGTTCATGCCCTAAACTGAGCTGGCAAATCGGATGGTCAGTTTGGATATACAACACAACACGTGGCCCACATGGTCATTGTCTGAAATCCGCTATCTCGAAGTATGTGAATTAGCATTCCTGATTGTATTTGGATGATTAGACCATTTTTACTGTATACCGTCATCGTTCTTAACCATCCATTTGTTGGATTATATACAAAAAAACACAGATTTTGGATTTTTACTACGGAATTCTGATCATGGAGGGTGAAATGACTAAAATGTCCTCATCCACATCTTCTATAGAGTGGGAGTGGACATCACGTGTTGTTCGTATCACGTCCAACCGTCCAACAGGTGTACTTCACTATGATGATCAGATAAATAAAACAGCAATGTGATCCGATCATTAGTGGGCCACAACCATACAAAAAAAAAAAAATTGATCTCGCCACCCAGAAAACTAAATTCACATGTGGTCCAACTGATGTTGGATCCACATGATTTTTAGATTGTCTGATCATCATGATCCACGATGTTTATAGGTTGATCCCTGTGGTGCATGTGTCCGATTAAAATAAAATTCAGGCATCAGATGAGGTATTCACGATTTGATGAAGACGGTTTATCCATTTTCATAGCCGTCCATTTCTTCTCCCTTGTATAATCTACCTGATAATGGTATGGATCGGTGGGATTTTTCCATTAAGGAACATCCCTGCGAGGGCCACCCTCTAAATATCATGGGCTATTCACACGTGCCACCTGGCTGGTGTGGCGCTTGAAAAGCCATGATCGAAATGTTATCTAACGGTCCAAATTAAATCAAATTAAGGGGACGCCAGATTTAATTTATATTACTTGTAAGAAATAGTTCGAAATATGGATACTGGAGACGTTTCACTAAAAATTATCATGAGTGGATTGTCGTGTGCACTCCAGAAGAAGACGCAGAGTAATTTTATCATATGGTGGGCCCGCATCTTTGTATACGTGGGTTTTAAGTGACGAGTGGGGCACACGTTTTATAATCCAGACCATTGGTTCTATTTGTTCAATTGTGGCGCCCATAGAGAGAGATGGTTAAGAACATAAATGCCACAATGGTCCACATTCAAAGGTCCTAAGCTTTTGAGCATTTTCCATCCACGTTGGGACCATGGCCCAAAAATCAAGTGATCCCAGCTGGATGATCCATGATGGAAGTTATGCACGTTAAACGTGGACCACTATTCAATATCTTTTGAAACATTCATTTTCTTCTTCAAATCACACTATTAGGATCGTCCAACTGCTCTGATTTTTGGCAATGGCCCATCATCAGCAGTAAGACCCAGAGGATGAACGGTCCAAATTCAGTACACGTTTTGGTCAAATGGGCAAGCGAAACATTGACGAGTGTAATGAATGAAATACAAAGGAAGTGAGATCTGCAATAATCAAATCTCTCCATCCCAAAGCTCTTGGATTGTCTTGTAAGGGCTTGTAGTTTGATTTACAAGAAACTCTCCTCTCATGAGCTTCCACTCCTCCAATCTATCAATCTCCATCACATCCTCCTCATCCAACCTCAGCCCTAATGCTCCCATGTTTTCTTTCATCCTCTCGCGCTTGAAGGACTTCGTGATCACGTTCGCTCCTTTCTCCAATCCCCACCTCAGTGCAACCTGTTTTGGACCCAATCCAAACAAAATATTAGTAAACACAAATTCACACACACACACACACACACACACACCCGGCTTTGAGATCGGGCCCTTTCATCAGGCCCAGTTTTTGAGCTGCGGATTTGGTGCGGCCCTTACCATGGGCCCACGTATATATTACATATCCATACCGTCCATCCTTTTTTCCAGATCATTTTATGTCATGAGCCCAAAAATGAAACAGACCCAAATCTCAGGTGGACCATACCATAGGAAACAGTGGGGATTGAGCATTAAAAGCTTCTTGTGGGCAACTAAAGTTATAGATCAAGCTGAATTTTGTTTTTTATACTTCATCCAGGTTTATTTGACCTTATCAAAAGGTTGGATGGCAGATAAACGTTACGCAAACACTACGGTGGGCCCTGGGAAGTTTTTAATGGTGGGGTGTTCAATCACCACTATTTTCTATAGTATGGTCCACATGAGATTTGGATCTGCTTCATTTTATGTATCATGCACTAAAATGATCTAGAAAAACGGATGGACGGCATGGATATAGAATAAATACATCAAGGTGGGCCCCATAGTAAGGGCCTGATGAATGGACAAGATACACACGCATTTCCTTGCAAGCGATCTGAGAAAAGGTTTCTATAGGCACATGACAAGAAGAACACACACCTGAGCTGGAGTGGCACTGTGCTTAAGAGCAATGGACTTGATGATGGGGTTCTCCACCACACCCGTTGATCCCCAAGAATTCCCTGGCCCACCAAGTGGTGAATAAGCACTCACTTGAATCTTCCTCTCTTCACAGAACTCTCTAAGCTTCTTCTGTCTCCACAAGGGGTGCATCTCCACCTACGTATATAAACACAACCCATCATGAATAGACGCGTGACACTGATGATCCATGACCATGTATGCATGTGGGCCCAAGGTTCGCTGCACCTAACTTACATGCAACACATTTGCCGAAGTGGCAAGCGTCTGGAACATCTGAGTCGTACTTGAAAAATCAGGCTAGTTCACTCATTAGGTGGGCCAGGTGTGTGTTTTGGATCATATATAGTTTTATAACTTATTGACTAGACTTAAAAACATGGGAACGGATTGGCTACTCGCCCCACACCAGCCAATGGCTGGTGGTCGGTGCTCTGTGGGCCCCACCATGATGTATGTGTTTCATCCATGCTGTCCATCTATTTTTACAGATCATTTGACAGTATGAGGACCAAAAATGAGGTATATCCCAATCTCAAGTGGACCACGTTACAGGAAACAGTATTGAATGAGCGTCGACCATTAAAAACATTTTGGGGGCCATAGAAACTTTGGATCAAGCTGATTTTTGTTTTTTCCCTTCATCTGGGCCTGTATGATCTAATGAACAGATTGGATATCAAATAAACAGTACAGTGGGCCTTAGGAGGATTTTAATGGTGGATATCCAATCACTATGGTTTTCATGTGGTGTGGACCGCCTGAGTTTATATACCTCTAATTTTTCGGATCAACCCCTAAAATGATCTTTAAAAATGGATGAACGGAATGGATGAAACACATACATTATGGTAGGGCCCACAGAGCACCGACCACCAGCCACGGGGCTGGTGGCGGGGGGAGTAGCCAATCCGTTTCCTAAAAACATTGGCCGGGTCAACTCAATTTGACTAGATTGTGAACCCAGTTATGATGAACTCATGAATGTGGGTCCGTTTGGACGACGTGCCAGTCGACTTACAGGTGAGCCTGTTTTGCCATGAGTCTTTACTATTATTATTATTTTTTTCTTCCCATTTTTAATGTCTATATCTATACCATAGCTCAAAAACTTGAAAGATTGAGTCGACTCGATTCTATGTGAGTCGGGTCAACTCAAAGTTTTAGAACTATGTATTACTATGGATTGCTGACTCGTTTGAATCGACCGAGTCGTCTCGACCTGTACGCTGGATACCACAAGTCAAACTTGAATGAATCGGAACGAGTCACTGAGTTAAAAACAATACTATGACTCTAAATATCTCACACTGAGTGGAATAAAGACTGGGTTGAGTCTACCCAGCTGTACATCGAGTCGAGTTTTTGAACTATGCTATGAACATGGACAGCGGACATTTTTTCAAACGGTCTACTTTCTCCAGAAAGGGGAGCCTGATGGACGCGGATTGCCTACCTATGCTGTCATTAGTGGCCAGTAGCTACTGGACGGTGCTCTGTGGGCCCGTCCATGATGTATGTGTTTTATCCATGCCGTCCATCCGTTTTTCCAGATCATTTTATGGTACCAACCCAAAAATGAGGCGTATAGAAATCTCGTTTGGACCACGAACACGAACACACTAGAGGAAACAGTAGTGATTAAACGGTCACCATTAAAAACCTCTTGGGGCCACAAAAGTTTTGGATAAAGCTGATATTTGTGTTTTCCCTTCATCCAGGACTGTGTGACCTAATCAACAGGTTAGATGACAAATAAACATTACAGTAGAGCCTAGAATGTTTTTAATGGTGACCGTTCAATCACCACTGTTTATTTTGGTGTGGTCCATTTTCTGATTTGGATCCGTCTCATTTTTGGGCTCACGCCCTAAAATGATCTGAAAAACTCGATGGACGGTGCAGATAAAACAAATATATCATGGTGGAGCCCAAAGAGCACTGTCCAGTAGCCACCTCTCTACTGTCAGCGTTAGTAAGTAATCTTCGTTCTGCCCCTGATGGTTGACCCACCTTATGCAACCCTTAGATGTCACATGCACTTACCATATCTTGCCATTTTCACGGTGAGGCCCACCTTATGCCCCCTCATATGTCCCACCAACCATGTTCGTATGGCGCATACGTGTAAGCTATGCATGCACGTGGACACACGTGCTACGCACTCACGTGATAGTTTTATTACCTGGTTAACAGCAGGAGGGATGGACGCATGTTGCAAGAGTCTATCAACCTTGGTGCAAGAGAAGTTGCTGACACCAATGCACTTACACAAACCTAAATCCACACATCTTTCCAACCCGGCCCATGTCGACTCCATGTCCAACCCATCAAAGTCGTCCTCGGTCGGCACAGGATAGCTGGCCCACGTCTTGAATCTTGCTGGCCAGTGGATCAGGTACAGGTCCAGATACTCCATTCCTAAATTCCTGGGAAACATCACTCACCCACATTATCTTAACCATTGCCTTATTATACTGTGAATGCTCATTTCCAAATAGTCCAATAAGAAAGTAAGTTCCAACTTCACATGTCCGTGTGAGATCCAACCCGTCTAATAGGTTGGTCACACCATGAAGACTATATAATAAAAAAATCACATCAATCTGACCATCATTTGGGCCACATTATGGAAAAAAAAAAAATGCATGAACGGCATTCTAATAATAAGTACAGGTATGGCCCACCTTATGAGTGGGTATGGTTTATTTTATAAATAGAGGATCCTAGTAGTGGCGCCAATCTTCTGGATGGGATGGATGTCGCATATACGTGACAGTTTGAAACTTATGCACTGGTTGGATGGTAAGTTATCATCCAACAGGTAGGATACGAGCATTTCTTATTAAATTGAGAAACTGTCTTGGGCTCGTAGTTGCACAGGAACACATGCGGGGTTTGCACAGTCGATCTGGACCGTGCATTGTGTCTGGTCCAGTCCGCAGCTTACTGGCTGACCCTGATTCTAACCATCCAATCCAGAGCCTTAAAATGGAGTGTCCAGATTATTTCCGGAAAATATGTCCGATCAACAATCTGAACCATCCACTTGGTGGGTCTCCCCATGGATTGATTATGGTTCTGAGGATTTATTTTTTTTCTTCATCAGATGATGCTTACCATCCCATCCTTGGCTTGGAAATGGATGGCCGTAGAAATAAGGCGGCCAATTTTCAAATGGATAAAATCACCTGATTGGCTTGATTTTCGCATATTGGCCCATGGGCTGGACGTAATGAATAGTACAGACAGATTAATTGCACTGTCCACGTGTCCTGTTTTGTGCTTTGGGAGCATTGGACAATCTCATATAATAAGGTGCATAAGTAGGGCACATGCAGTATAATCCCAAATAACCGTTATTTATTTAAGAGGTGGACAAAATTTTCGTTGAAAAATGGGAAATTAATTTCCTCTCTAGTGATGGGGATGGCCCACCACAAATCAGGAATCTTAACTGTTTGTTGGGTGGCCCATAAACAGATGGTTCCAAAAAATGAATTTCTGTCCACTTTCAACATGCAAAAATCCATTAATCCGATAGAGTCTTTGCACGATTTCTAGCCGTGGCCCACCAGATGGACGGCAGAACCATCACACGGATGGGTGTTTTTATAATTTTTTTTTTTTTAAAAAGGTCATTCGTGTTATCACTTACTTGAGAGATTGTCTCAATGCAGTAACAGGGTCACGGTGATCGCTCCCCCAAAGCTTAGAAGTGACGAAAATGTCCTCTCGCTCCACCTTTCCTCCACCAATCGCATCCGTTAAAGCTCTCCCCACGGCGGTCTCTGAACCGTAGATCTTGGCCGTGTCGAAATGCCTGTAACCCAGCTGAATTTTTCATCCCCAGATCAGTTACACTTCATACACTACATTTTAACTTACCCTAAGAGGCTATGATAATAACACAGGCTTAAGATATGTTTATCATATATGAAAGGCCATGTTTGATGTGGCACAATGTACATCAATCCAGACCGTACAAATTGCGGGTCTCATTGTAGGTGGAACATATACTGGAAATCATGTTGATCCTACCATCCTTATAACCATTTTATCAGTCGGACTGCTAACTTAGGACTGTCCGATCAAAGTGACTTACGGTCTATCTCCGTCTAACAAGACCCACAATTTGGACAGTCTGAATTGAACTCCACCTTTGTAAGTGGCACAATGTACATCAATCCAGACCGTCCAAATTGCTGGCCTCATTGTAGGCGGAGCATATCCTGGAAATCATGTTGATCCGACAATCTTAACCATCCGATTTTGTATAGGTTGAATTCACACTGCCAACATAGGATTGCCCGATCGGTATGACTTTTGGGCCATCTCCATCCACAATTTGGACAATCTGTATTGAAACCCATGTATGCCAATGGTGATGATCTTCCCACGAGAGAGAGAGAGAGAGAGAGAGAGAGAGAGAGAGAGAGAGAGAGAGAGAGAGAGAGTCACACACCTCTAGAGCTGTTGCAATTGCTTGTTCTATTCTCTCTCCATTGTATGGGTATGCAGCTGTACCGAATCCAATGAGAGGCAGTTTGGCATCGCATCGGAACCTCATCTTATCTTCTTTCCTTCTAACTCTCTTCTATCCTTACAGCACCCTTGAACACGTCCATGCACTCATCTATCTCTCTCTCTATATATAAGCTGTTATGGTGTATAAATAAATATATTGACTTGGGTATTTGTCCTAATCCTAGGTCAAACGCCTTGGGAAGGACAGTACCCTCTTCCTTTCAATTATTATTATTATTATTATTATTAAATACAGGTAGGGGTGGCAATGGGTCGGCTCTGGTCGGTGGGGCCAACTCACCCGAGTAGTTTCTAAGGCATGTTTGGGCCAAGCTAAATGCCTATGGGTTGGGTTGGGATGAAAATGCAGCCCATTCAAGTAAATGGTTTTGAATTGAACCAAACCCAACCCGACCTGACTCGCCCATATAAGTTATCAATGAGCTGGGCTAGATTGCACGACCCGACCAGCTCAAAAGGCAAGATAGACTGATAGACGATAAGTATAGATATGTTTGTATGTGTCCACCATCTTTCATACCTTTTCCTTTGGGTTGGACAACCCCGGCCTGATTACAATAAAATGGGTCGGGTCTGGTCAGGGACTCAGTCTTGGGTCGGGTGGGTTCAAGCTTTAAATTCTGGGCGAGTTAATAAATGGTCCATTGATTATCTTGGCTGTTCATCTAATCAATCATATCTTAAACAAAATGCTAACCCAACGTTCCTAATTGTGCCATCATTGAACTTTTTCAACTGCCGATAGAGATTACGTCACAAAAAGTTGGTACATCCAATGGTTAAGATCATCTGATCAGCGTTATTTTTGTGGCTGTAGGAGTCTGCAATGCGGCCAGTTTATCGGACGGTTCACAAGCACTGATTGAGAATAGAGACGGTTTAGATTAGGCCCTAACCAAATGAAACCACTACAAAACCACTCAGCAGTCATCACGCCATAGCATACTGAATAAACTCTGCGGGGCCCTCCATGATGTATGTGTCTTATCCACACCGTCCATCCGTTTTACTAGCTCATTTTAGGGCATGAGCACAGAATCGAATCATTTTAAAAGCTCAATTGGACCACACCACAGGAAACAGTCCCTACCGTTGAAAACTTCTTGGTTGCCACAGATGTTTAAATCAAGTTGATATTTGTGTTTTCCCTTCATCCATATCTATATGACCTTATAAATAGATTGAATGACAAATAAACATCTCTGTGGGCCGTAGGAAGGTTTCAACGGTGGACAACATTATCTCCACTGTTTCCTGTGGTGTGGTCCACTTGAGATTAGAACATGATTAAATTTTGGTGTTATCCAATAAAATGTTCTAAAAAAAAGGATGGACGGCGTGGATAAGACATATACATCTACAGTAGGTCCCACAGAGTTTACTCAGTAGTCAATCGGCTTCCGCACTTAGCAGTTCTCAGAGCATGGCATGGATGGCATTTTAGTAAATATCAAGAAATGGGATTTACTGCAAAGGAAAAGCTGATAGATTTTGGTTGGAAGATGTGAAGAGTGCAATAAAGCAAGGGAATGGGATCCTCCTTGTCTCATGGGATTTGAGCAGATACTCTCTCATTTTTTTAAACGTGTAGAAATTAAATTGCAATTGCATGGTAACGTAGCCAGCCTAAGAAGAATATACAACTAAGAGGGCGGCAATAGAAAATGCCTTATGATCACATGTTCTGGTGGGCCACCATGCACAGCAACCTTACTTGGATTCCACAAAATAATATCCTGTATTGTGGATTTTTGCATGTTGGCATGATCTAAAACACATGGTTTTATTATAGTTGTTGCTGCTACTGTTGTTGTCGTTATTGGAGGAATGATCCGGCGTGGTCACTTACACCCGTGATTATACTGGATCTTCGGTGTATACGATCCCAAACAACTGTCTTATCTTTGATTACATGAGAATCTTCAGCTTCTTGATCTTAGTTAATCTCATATTTACGGGAGAGTGTTGTTTGTGTTTGTCTTGCACTATTTCTTATATGGTGGTGAGGTGATCTCCACCTGCACATGGCATGTAACTACATTGATCTAAACCAGCTGGATTATGGGTCGCATTATGGATGGACTATGTTCCAAGATTGGTGCTGATCTGAGTCCAACCGTCCATTTGGTGGTTGTGAAATGGATTTTCTAGAAATAAAATGTTCAATGGTTCAAAATTCAGATACTTAAGACCGAATGATCACATCAATTTCTAGGTCATGCTCCATCTACAGAAAGAATCATGTTTCAGATAGTGTGGATTAATGACGCAGACTTATGTGACGTGTCCAACGGATGAGTCACCACCATTTACAAAATATGCTCGAAACGCACGCTTTGGCCTGTTCCATTTTTATTTATAGATGGTTGAGCTGTGGGATAACGAAAATCGGAGCTAGAATAGCTAGCTTGGCAACGAGGGGGATGATGCGTCGAGTCAAAAAGAATCCGAATATGTACAGTCATCTCTTCGTAGAACACATGGCATGGTTACTTATCATTGGGACCGTCCATCTAGTGGTCCCGAATTCAGATGGAAAATGGTTCAAATCAATCATGGATAAGATGATACTAACTTCCTGATTGGTGGCATCAAATTGACGGTGAAAACAAAAATGCTAAACGGTCTCAATTAATGCAAGGAAGTAAAAACATCAATTCATCTGATTGTCCAATAAGTGTGATTTTTGAAAGACTAGCATCCCATGATAAGGCCCACTATATGGACGGTCCTGATTGATAGATTACCCTGCCACATGTGCGGTGGAAAGATGGCTCTACCGTAATATGGTACTCGTAGCTGTACCCTATAACCCATCCGATACGAAACCGTATGTTAATGGTACGGAGGAAGCTTAGCTTATCTACATCAGGAAACAAGGGTTGCAGCATCTTAACTCTTTCCTCGAGCAAAGGACACAAAGCATAGGATAGGATTTTCTCATCAGATTGCCTTACTGGCAAGGAATCGACCTGGGGAGGTGCTTGGGCGGTCGACACGAGGAGATGCTGAAGCATGATACGTGTGAGTGTTTGACTGATCCATGCCATTCATCAGGTGAGAACCACCGTAAGATTGCCGGGAGCGGATTAGGTGTTACCCGGGTAAGGTGTTACCCTTACCTCGTGGGGACCACCTTGATCATTTTATTTTATATCCACGCCTTCCATCCGTTTTCCCATATCATTTTAGGACGTGATTCCTGAAACTGAGTAGATCCAACAAATCTCAGGTGGACCACACCATTGGAAACAGTGGTGAATGACCATTAAAAGCTGTTTGTTAGCCATAACAGTTTTGGATCAAGCTGATCTTTATATTTTTCCCTTCATCCAGGTCTGATTGACCTTTTCAACGGTTTGGATGGAAAATAAACATTACTGTGGGTCTTAGGAAGTTTTTAGTGGTGGGCGTTCAATCACCATTGTTTACTGTGGTGTGGTCCACCTGAGATTTGGATTTGATTAATTTTTATAAATACGTGCTAAAATAGGCTGGGAAAACGGATGGACGGTGTGGATATACGACACATCATTCATGTGACACTCACTGAGTTGTTACCCTGGTAACACCTACTACGCTTGTACGAGAAAAATGGATGGCTAGTGAAAGATGATGAACACGTGAGGTCCAAGTGATGAGTGGGCCTTCTTGTTTTTTGGGGGCAGGCATGTTCAGTCTGTCCTCCTGATGAGTGGTCCAGATCCGGCTCATGTGCTCCAGGGATAGGCGTGCCTTGTCAGGCTCCCATCTTCATCTAAAAGCATGTGGGGTGAGAAGGCAAGACTGGCATTGTGTCGGGCTGGTCCATGAACCACCTGGCATGATAATGGTCCCATCAAGTAAACTAATGGCGTTAGGATTAGCCCCAGCTCCTTAGAAAGAACAATAATTATAGAAACAACGTTGTCTGGGAACATGGATTTGAACCCCCCCCCCCCAAGATTTTCCATACCTTTCTATTTTAACTGTAACCATGAAAATTTACCATTATGATTACTATAGCTTTATAACTTTTTTTTTTCAAAAAGTTAATTATTGGTGTTTTTACAATAATGTGAGAGGCCTCGTATTATTAACTATTAACCTTAGATGAATGTTTTAAAGAAATTGGAGATGCAATTAAGTAATTAGAATAAAATTGTCTTAAATGATGGAAAAAGATGCTTTCTGCCTTATATTTGTGTTGGAGTTGTGCTAGAAAAACTAATGTGGAATTTGTAAATGGATGACATGAATGTGATATTGATGATTTTATTGATCATAGATCATGATGATGTTGAGAAGTGAAGCCACATCTGGGGTTGCCCATGACCAGTTGAGGTTATGCAGATTTGATCCATGTTTTTGCACGGATTTCGTGTCGTAAGTCCTTTCGCAATTGGGATGTGGAAAGGAGTTTCGCAGATTTCGTGTCGTAAGTTCTTTTGCAACTGGGATATGAAAATGAGTTTCACGGATTTCGTGTCGTAAGTCCCTTCGCAATTAGGATGCAGAAAGGAGTTTCCTAAATTATAAATAAGGGTACCTAGGGCTTTTCTAGGTATGATAAGAAAGTTATTCTAAGGTGTGAGCAAAGGGTTTTTTATGTGCTTCCAAGGGAGAGGTTAGTATATTACATTGTAATCTTTGTTTTTCTTCATAGTGGTAGTTTTGTATCCGTTGTTTTTTTACCCTTGTTGGGGTTTTTCCACATATATCTTGTCTTGTAGTTTGTTTGAATGCTTTTATTCCTTTATAGTTTATATTTCTTCCTATTTATTGTTTGTGGATGAGACTTGAGATTGGATCTCGGTTCACTGTATTGTTGGCGTGTTGCGCAACAACTGGTATCAAAACTATTGATTTAGTTCTATTGGGAGCGATGACAAAAGAAGGGAAAACTAGAATTGAGAAGTTTGGTTCAAACTTTGCCTTCTGGAAGATGCGGATAGAGGATTATCTATATCAAAAGGACCTCTATGTTCCTCTAGGAGGAAATGAGAAGAAATCAGAAAAGATGACAGATGATGAATGATTTTACTGGATAAGAAGGCTTTAGGAATGATCCGACTCTCTTTGTCTAAGAGCGTCGCCTTCAATATATCCAAGGTGAAAACTACAAAAGAATTAATGGAAGCCTTAGCCACCACGTATGAAAATCCCTTAGCATCCAACAAGGTTCATCTTATGAAACAACTATTCAACATGAAGATGTCAGATGGTGGGAACGTGGCTGAACATCTAAACGAGTTCAATACAGTCACGAGCCAGTTGGAATCCGTTGGCATTGTTTTTGATGATGAGGTCGGGCGTTATTATGCGCGCACGAAAATCGGAGGCGAGTAATTACTCACGCCTTGAGTTCGGTGTCACCTATCACACATTTTTTTTTTTTTTTTTATGGTTTATCAATTTAAACATTTACATAGAACAACTGGAACATGAATCACACCACACATCCTTTGAAACGAAAGGATACAAGACAAATCACTATATACGAGTCCGAAAAGAATGAAGGCGCCCATGACGCCATACAACAGATCACAAAAATAAACAAGTCCAAAGAATATAATTGTGCTCCCGGTTTGGCGACCCCTCGACACGTCTACGAGTCCGATGCATTACTCAGCCCATCAAGCGAAAGTAGAGTACTCCTCCTCCTCCTCAGACTCGATCTGCCGGGCTCCTCCGATCATACACTGCATCTACGGAAGCGTCTGGTCGGTGTTTTAAAACACCGACCAGACGCTTTAAAACACCGACCAGACGCTTCCGTAGATGCAGGTGGCGATGATCAGGAGGAGCCCGGCAGTGCGAGTCTGGAGGAGGAGGAGGAGTACTCCTACTTTCATTGATGGGCGGAGCCGCATCGGACTCGTAGACGTGTCGAGGGGTCGCTGGGCCGGGAGCACAGTTATATTCTTTTGGACTTGTTTATTTTTGTGATCTGGTTGTATGGCGTCATGGGCGCCCCTTCATTCTTTTGGACCTGTATATAGTGATTTGTGTTGTATCCTTTCGTTTCAGTGGATGTGTGGTTGTGATTCATGTTCAGTTGTTTCACTGCAAATGTTTAAATTGATAAACCATAAACCAAAAAAAAATGTGTGATAGGTGACACCGGGAACTCGGGCGTTGAGTAATTACTCGGCCTCCGATTTTCAGGGCGTTACAAGTTGGTATCAAAGCATAGTTTGGAATTAACTGGGCCGTGGGTCATGAACCCGCTCCGCATCCGCTGGCGCGCGTAGGTGCACATTAGGAGCCGTAACTGGGACTTAGGACAAGAGGAATTATTCCAGGGTTAGAGTGTATCGGTCTAGGATCGCGCCGAGGATCAAGGGGATTGAAGGCCGGAGCCAACGCCAAGTGTGGATGAGATGGTTTCGGACGAGTCTCGGCTGTTTCGGCCCAATTAGGGATAGAGTAGTGGCGGTGAACGAATTTTCATCGGAATTAGGGGAAACATAGAAAAATCGGATTTTCTACCCCTGAGAAGGAAAAATCTCTGGAAACAAATAGGCCCATTGCGTAGATCAGCTTCTCCTACCCCAAATTCATATATGGTACTTCCCGTGGAGCATCCCCGACGCTCGGGAATACCCCGTCAAAAATCGGACCAGTGGGCCGGCGTGCTCACCCCGCCGAACCGGCGTTGTCGCCCCGCCGGACGTCCAGCGGGCGGCGTGGCCCCCGCCGCGACCGCGTTTTCGCCCCGCCGAGCCGCGGGCCCGCCCCGCCGGGCGGCGTTGTCGCCCCGCCGACCCTCCAGCGTCCCGCGTGGACCCCGCCGAGCGGCGTGCTCGCCCCGCCGACCTGCGTTCCGCCCCGCCGAGCGGCGTGCTCGCCCCGCCGGACCGCCCATCCCACTCCACACCAAAAAAATTCGAAATTTGGGTGGGCCCCACTGTTTTGTTCTCTTAAAACAACCCTCTCCCTCTCTCATTTCACTCATTCCTCTCCATCTCCCTTTCCCTTTTCTCTCATTCCTCTCAAAACCCATTTCTCACCACCTCTCTCTCTCCTCTCCCTCATTTCTCTCCACCTCTCTCTCTCATCTCTCTCATTTCTCACCACCTCTCTCTCTCATTTTTCCAAAACCTCCCATTTTCAACATTTCCAAAACCTCCCATCTTCAACATTTCTCTCTCATTTTTCCACAACTTCCCATCTTCCACATTTCCCCATCCCATTTTCAAAACCCATTTCCAAACCTATTTTCAAAACCCATTTCCAAACCCATCTTCCACATTTTCAAAACCCATTTCCAAAACCCACATTTCATCCTAGCCACATTTTCTCAAGGCATTCCCAAAGTATTCCATCCTAACCAAGGGAGATGGCCTTCCTTGCCACCATTGTGTCCTTTTTCACCATTCCAGGTGATCCTTTCCCTTATGGGGAAGAAAAGACCGGCTTCCGGGAAGCAGACCGAGCCAAGGGCGGACGCGGAAAGAAAAGGGTGATCCGTCCGGAAAGGCAAGTACGGAGGTTCGATCGAAGAGGCGGAGTGATTCTAGAAGAGATGAAGCGCTCGTCGGTGATTTGGGAAGTTTTGAGTGCGCCTAGTCGCCTTCGAGGCCTTCGTGGAGGAACCCTCTTAGGTAACAACTCCCTACTCAACCGACTGCTTGAGAATGAATGGGGTCCCATATTTTATGTAAACACTCAGGCCGATGTGGGGCAGGCTAGGATGTTCTACACTCGGATTAGAAATCCTAAATTTGAACCCCTTGGTTTTGATCTTATCGTGCGTGGGGAGGAAATCCACTTGGGAGTCGAAGAGTTCGCCGAGTTGTTGGGAGTGCCGCTAGGGAGGTGAAGATTGATGAGGCGATCTCGAATCGGGAGCGGCTCGCGATGAACGTTCCCGTTTCCTTTGTGGTCAAGTTGTCCCTTGGATCCGGACGTCGGTCTGTACGCGACCCACATGATCCCCAAGTATCGGGTGCTTCACCGCATTGCCACCCACAATGTATACCCGAGGTTGAAGAACCGTACTGAATGCTCTCGCTACATGGTGGAGTTCTTGTATCAGGTGGGCCAGGGAGCAAATGTGTGCGCCCTAGCACGGTGCTCTATCAGATCGTGAAGGCCGCGAGATCGACTCGGAAGGACATAGCTCTCCCATTTGGCCGACTAGCCTGCTTTATAGCCGACCAGTATGGGATTGGTGGATCAGACGGAGATCACATACCGGTTGAAATCCTGGGAAACAAGGTGCTAAACTCTATGGGCGTGGGACCCAAGCAAAGGCAGGCCCACATTGATCAGTATGGGGATGAAGATGAAGAGGAAGAGGAAGATGAGGACGGTGGCGAGAGCGAGCACGATGATGAAGACGAAGCCGAAGAGGCAACTGAGGCTGAGGGGATCGGGGTGGTTAGTCAGGAGCCTCTCACCGTCTCAGGTATACACAGCGCTTGGACGCGCTCCAGTGCAGGTAGCTGGGATCAAAGAGAGCCAAGCAAGAATTGAGGCAAATCAAGCGAAGCAGGAGAAGTGGAACAAGAAGATGTATCGGGCCATAAAAGCCCTGATCTGCTGCAGCAAGGGGGAGGAAGCGCCTCCGCTCTCGCCTGACTCGGACGAGTAGTAGTTACCACTAGACTGATAATTAGTAGCTTGCTTTACGTTGCTTAGATCTAACATTATGTATGGGTGGATGCTTAGGATTTTGCTTCAGTAACTTGTATTTTCTTTCTGTTTAGTATGCTTAGTGTGTTTGTAATCCATACTGTAACATGTAACTGGCCATGTCAATGGCATTTTGAAATCAATGTGACTGTGTGGATTGTCTCGGCAGATCTTTTGTCGTCTTAACATGCTTGTATGTACATTGCATGTGTTCATGAATGGATTGTATAAAACCTCGCATCATAACCGGGGCATAAGAAGTGTTCTAGTACCTAACCTATTCTGGGTCATTCTTCCAGGAAATGCCTCCGCGACAAGAGGGTCGATTTGTCCGCCTCCCTCATGGCGGCTTGGTCGATCGGGACCAGGTCCCTGCCGAGCAACAAGGCCCACAGGGTGGGGATGGTTCCCAAAATACGGGTAGTACCACCCAGGAGGCGGCCCCAAATGCTCCGCCGCCACAAGCCGCGGCACCTGTACCCCTCCGCCACCGTCTATGGACCAGATGAGTCAAATGCTGCTTCTCATGCAGCAACAACAACAGATGATGGCCGCAAACATGCAACAACAACAGCAGATGATGGCCACAAATATGCAACAACAACAAAACATGTTGGCCACTGTGGTGGGGGCCTTGGCCCAGAATTTGGGCACGCCGCAACCAGAGCTACCCGCCATGGCTGCTCCCGCGACTAGCTCGAGCAACCTGTTTCAACAATTCCAACGGCATAGGCCGCCTACCTTTGCCGGTACCCACCGCCCAGAGGAAGCGGAGTACTGGCTCAATCGAGTTACCAAGTTGTTGCGGCCTCTCCACTGTTCTGAAGCGGAGAATGTGGAGCTCGCCTCTTACCTCTTTGAGAAAGAGGCAGATTTATGGTGGGAGAGTGTCCTCAGGTCTCTTCCTGAGGGCCACATATGGACATGGGAAGCATTTGAGGCCCGTTTCAACGGGAAGTACATTCCCCAATCCTACCAGCATGAAAGGGAAAATGAATTCCTCCGCCTCCAACAAGGGGGAATGAGCGTGGCGCAGTATGAGAACCGGTTCACAGAACTATCTCGCTACGCTTCGGAAATGATCGCCAACGAGGCGATCAAAATGAGGCGGTATACGGCAGGGCTGAGGAGTGGCATTCGCTCCAAACTGTGTTGCATGAACATCGGGACTTATGCGGAGCTCGTTGAGATGTCTACTCGAGCTGAACAGGATGAAGAGCGTGTCTCACGGGGCCGTACACAGTTGGGGCCACGAAACCGGACTGAAGGACCGTCCTCTTCTTTTACGGGGAAGAGACCGCGCCCGAATTCTCCACCGCGGTCAGCTGTTGCACCGGCACCTCCTACACGACCTACCCAGACTTGCAGTTACTGTCGGAGGCCGGGCCATTCCGAGCCATACTGCTTTACTCGGATGAGGGATCTCGGTTTCACGCCGCCTCAACGCAACAACAGGCCTCCGCAACAGGCATTACAGATTCCGCCCCTACGGACGATGGGGCCTAGCCCGCAGTTCCGTCGCCCCCCTGCACCTCAGGTCAGGCCGCCACAACGGCCTATGCAACGACCGAATTTTCCACAGCAGGCGCGAGTCCACGCACTGGCGGCAGAAGGCCAAGATGCTGTCATCCCCACTCCCACGGCCTTCGAGATGACGGCACACATTGAAGGTACCCCCATCTTTTTGTTGGTGGACACAGGATCCACTACTTCTCTCATAGCACATGCTACTATCAAGCGTCTAGGACTGCACGCTACTCCCTTTACTGGGGTGAGGATCATTGCCGCCGCCGGTACTGTCTCAGAAGCGACGAAGATATGCCGTGATTGCCCCATCGATTTGGGATGCAAGGTGGCTTTGTGGACTTGATAGTGACTAAGATCTTTCACTATGATGTTATCCTGGGTATGGATTGGTTGACCACGATGAAGGCCGAGATTGACTGCGAGACCCTGACAAAGTGAAAATATTTGAAGATGACGGCGCTTCTCTCACGTTTCCAGTCCAGGTTAGCCACGATCGTAGGATTCTATGTTATGCTTCTTTGGAGGACGGGTATGATGGGCCCTCGCATACATGCACTCCCGTAGTCCGAGACTTCGATGAAGTGTTTAGACCCATACCGGACTCCTCCTCGACGGAAATAGACTTCACCATCGATCTGACTCGGGCGCTAAGCCCATCTCCTTGCCTACTTACCGCATGCCCCATGTGAGATGGAAGAGCTACGGACTCAGATCGACAGCTTGCTAGAAAAAGGCTTTATCCGGCCCAGTGTCTCGCCGTGGGGAGCCCCAGTCCTATTTGTGACAAAGAAGGACGGCTCATTGCGATTGTGTGTGGATTACAGGAGATTGAACCAAGTGACGGTTCGGAATAAGTACCCATTGCCCAGATTGACGACTTGTTTGATCACTGAGGGTGCCAAATACTTCTCCAAGATCGATCTACAATCAGGGTACCATCAGCTGCGAGTCAGGGACGAGGATATACAGAAAACGGCCTTTAGAACCTGCTTTGGCCACTATGAGTTCCTAGTTATGTCGTTCGGGCTCACCAATGCCCCAGCGGTATTCATGGATCTCATGAATGAATCTTGAGCCGTTCATATACGATTCGTTGTGGTATTCATAGATGACATATTGATATACTCAAAGAGCCGCGAGGAGCACGAAGAACATCTAAGGGCGGTCCTTGAAACTCTTGAGAAAAATCGATTGTATGCACAGTTTAGGAAGTGCGACTTCTGGAAAGAGGAGGTCAAATTTCTGGGCCATGTAGTGTCCAAGGAGGGCATATCGGTAGATCTCGCCAAGGTTGCGGCCGTGCAAGATTGGAAGCAACCGAAATCGGTCACGGAAGTGAGGAGTTTTCTCGGTCTCGCCAAGCTATTATCGAAGGTTCATTAAGGACTTTTCAAAGATAGCTCGGCCACTATCCCAACTGACTCGGAAGGACCTCAAGTTTGCCTGGAATGAGAAGGCGGAGGCGGCTTTCCTAGAGCTGAAAGATAAATTGACTTCAGCACCTGTGCTTGTGCTTCCTGAGCAAGGGATCAAGTACACTGTCTATACAGACGCTTCCCATGTGGGCTTGGGTTGTGTGCTTATGCAAAGGGACAGGGTAATTGCTTATGCATCCCAGGCAATTGAGGAAACATGAGGAGAATTATCCTACCCACGACCTCGAACTTGCGGCGGTAGTATTCGCGTTGAAGATATGGCGACACTATCTTTATGGTGAGGAATTTGAGCTCTTTACTGATCATAAGAGCCTCAAATACATCTTCACCCAGAAGGACCTGAACATGAGACAACGTCGCTGGATGGAGACGTTGAAGGATTTCAAGTTCGATGTCTCATACCACCCTGGCAAGGCCAATCTGGTGGCGGACGCATTGAGCCGCAAGAAAACAATTGAATTTGCGGCCCCGCTGATGGTGAGAGAGTGGGACATGGTAGAATTCATACGGGATTTCGACATGAAGCTAACCGTGGAGGAGCCGTATGCAGTAGTAGCCCACCTTCAGGCTCAGCCAATGATTGATAACAAAATCATAGAAGCCCAAGAGGACGATGAGCTATTGCAGAAGATGAGGGAAAGAGCGAGGAATGATAGGAAGTCTGAATGGAGGGTTGGAAAGGATAGGGGATTGCGCTACCGAGGCCGCCTTTGCGTTCCTAACCTACTGGGACTGCGAGAAGAGGTCCTAAATGCTGCTCACAACTCTAAGTTGGCGATGCACCTGGTAGTACAAAGATGTACCGGATTTGAAGCGGAACTACGGTGGGACAACATGAAGAAAGAAATAGCGGAGTATGTGTCCCGATGCCTCACATGTCAACAAGTCAAGGCTGAGCACCGCCGACCACCGGGCCTTTTGCAACCCATGCCCATAGCAGAATGGAAATGGGACTTCATATCAATGGATTTTATTTCCGGTTTGCCCAAGACTAGGAAGGGGCATGACTCGATATGGGTGATTGTGGACAAAGTAACCAAATCACCATTTTCTGCCAATCAAGACTTCAAGCTCCGCCGATGATTTGGCTAAGTTGTATATCAAGGAAATAGTGCGGCTCCATGGCGTCCCATTGGAGATTGTGTCGGACCGGGATACTCGCTTCACGTCGATTTTCTGGACCCGCATTCAGGAAGCTATGGGAGTAAAACTGAAGTTTAGCACCGCCTTCCACCCGCAGCACGGATGATGGACGGACCGAACGGGTGAACCAGATTTTGGAAGACATGTTACGGGTTTGTGTTCTAGACTTTCGGGAGAGAGCTGGGACGATTGTCTCCCATATGCCGAAGTTCGCCTACAACAATAGCTTTGAGCTAGCATCGGCATGGCGCCTTATGAGGCTTTGTATGGGCGTCCATGCCGAGCCCCGCATTGTTGGGAAGAAATTGGCGAGAAGAGCTTGTTAGGGCGGATTTGGTGCGGGTCACGACCGAGAAGATTGAAATTATCCTGCGTCGCCTCTTAACGGCTCAAAGCAAAGCAGTAAAAGCTATGCCGACACAAGGCGAAGAGACTTGGAATTTGAAGCTGGGGACCATGTATTCCTCAAAATCTCCCCAATGAAGGGTGTCCTGCGATTCGGCAAGAAGGGGAAGCTTACGCCCCGATTCATCGGGCCTTTCCAGATTTTGGACCGGGTAGGTGCAGTTGCCTATCGCTTGGCCCTACCTACGCCGCTTGCTGGAGTGCATAACGTCTTCCATGTGTCCATGTTGAAGAAGTACGTCCCCGATCCTTCGCATATCATCAAGTGGGAACATGTGGAACTCAAGGATGATGCCACATACATTCTTCGGCCCACTAGAATATTGGATAGGAAGGAACAGGTTCTACGCAACAAAGTCATCCCATTGGTCAAGGTCCTATGGACCCATCACGATGAAGAAGAGGCCACTGGGAGACAGAAGCAGAAGTCCGCAAGCATTACCCGAGCCTCGCTTCAAAGAATACGAACAGTACAAATTTCGAGGACGAAATTTATTTATAAGGGGGTAGATTGTAACGTCTGAGTCCCGTCCAACCAAAGACTTGTATCGGGGCGTCCACGTCGGAATTGCCGCAGGACCGTCCGTTTAAGCTGCTCTGGGTGAGGTACCACCAGCAATTATAGGATTAGGCTAGGATCAACCCGTTAGAACAGTCTAGGCTGACCACGATGGAACCTGGCGTGGCCCGCCAAGCCTGATGGCCGTATGCGTTCGTCAACAGCCCGTGTGGGCCACTCAGTGATCGAGGATGGTCAGAAAAATCTAAAACTTTCGGAAATCATATATCACACTGGGCTTGTGGACCATCGCGGACGGTGGACCCAGTGGACACCCCGAACTAGGATCTGGCACTAGCAGAATGCATCCCACCAATGCCAAACAGAAATTGGAGCCTGACACATACAATGAAAGCGGGATTCCGGGCGATCCAGCCGTCGGATTTTCTCCAAATTTGTGGGGGTGGTTTAAAATATTTTTCTACGCCCGTCCACCAAATCTGGGACCTGATCGTGGAACGGTGACCGTTGATCGCAAATTGGACCCGTACGACCAAACCGCGCATCCGTTTGCCTCCAAAATTTGCAGGGTCCTTCATCGGGCCATGGAGCACATACCCTACAAATTTCATGGCAGAGGGCCGCTAGAACTGCCCCAATCACGGATCAGCCCCCACGGGGCCATCTTTGGGACGAAAGTACCTACTCGATCATATATCCGTTCATCCGTTCACCCTCAATTTTTGCATGGACCCTAGTTGGGTCATAAGACACCTCCATGCCGAATTTGGTGGCTTGTGGAGTGTCGGGCCCACCTCAACACCAATAGGTGTCTCATAAGTCTATTTTAGGAAGACTTGGGAGCCAAATAAAGGACCCAACTCTAGGGAAATAAGCCCTAACCCTCTTCTCACAAACCCTTCACTCTCTCAACAACAACTCTCTCCCTCCTATCTCTCCCTTCAACTCTCAACAACCCATCCCTTTTCCTTCTTGATTTCCCCAATCTCCAACAACCAACCCCTCCTTCATCATCCTCACCACCTTACAACAACAAAGCTCTCCCTTGTAGCTTCCACCCTTCTCCAACGACCAAGGAAGGTGTAGAAGGAAGGAAGTGAAGGCAAGGAGGTTGTGGTGGACCCTAAAACGTGTGGAAGCTCAAGAGATCCGATCCTTCAACATCCTAACCCTTCCGAAAGGGGGAAAAACTCTCCACCGCCACTCCGAAATTCGTTTTTGGGTCACCTTGGTAAGATCCCTAATATTTTCTTTGGAATCCTTGTCTTGAAGAAGAAATGGGGTAGATCCCTCTCATGCTTGAACCCTTTTAGGGACTCCGGCCGGCCAACCTTCGAAACCCTCGCCTTTAGGTCGTTTCCGAGCCTCCGCCGACATTAAGGTGCGGACTATTGCTCTTAGGTGGCCTAGCACCAATTTTAGCATGGATGTAATGATTTTGAGTGCTTGGATGCCTTGTTTGAAATTCTAGAGAGGGCTTATGGGTTTTCATGATTTGTTGGATTTGTAGAATATGCATGTTCAATTTCCAAATGTGGTATGCATTGTGTCTTCTCATATTATGAAGTTGGATGCTAACATGCTTGTGGTTGTGATTTATTGCCTCCATGTGTGATGCTTCATTGTATGTGTGAACAATTGCTGGGACACTCATGATTTTCAAGATGGAGAAAGTGAAAACTTTCTCACCCTACTCACACACTCACATGCACTTTAATTCTAAATGGAAATTACTAGCTTGTTAAAGGTATTTGATTCACATGCACTTTAATTCTAAATGATAATTGCTAGCTTGTTAAAGGTATTTGATTTGTATGATTGGAATGCATGAGAATCTGATATGGATGTGATGAATGATAACATGAATCGTAGCATGCGGTAGATCTCCTTTACTTTCTTGGGATGGTTAGAAATGGACGAGAGAGGGTAGCCCCATTGGTAGGGCTACTCTAAGGCTAGACTGGGAGATTGGGCGGAAGTGTTCGGGTGGCTGTAGTTCGACTACATGGGACCCTTGTTCCCGAGGCCATTCGTCTCATGCCCGCCTAGTTGTGCAGACTAGCCTATTACCTGATCATCCCCGTTTGTTAACCATGTTTGCCCACTTATGCATGGAACCTGATGCACCCTACGACCCTTGGTGGCCCATTGATAACAAGACAAAGAAATTGGTCCACAGTCTCGTGAGCCGGCCATGGTGGAATGGGACACTGTGACCGAGCTGTCGGCCTACGCTGGGGTACCGCGCCTCCCCGTAGTGACCGCGAGCGATCCTCTCCCTATCGGCACGCCTCATGTGTTTGGGAGTCGGGAATGAGGACCTCGACAGGATCACGGACCGCGGGGACTCGGCCTCACGCATTGCTGGGGTCCTGGCCTCGCAACCGGATTAGGGCAGTGATAGGTAGGGTGAATCAGAATCCCCAACCTGATGGATGAATGAACTTAACTAAAAACTTGGCTAACACGATCGCATTGCATCGCATTAGTTAGGGTGGCGACTCGGCAGTCGAGGTCGCTCTGAGGGAGTGTTGCCATATGCGATCGTTAGATGGAGTCGCTCGAGGGAGCGTTGCGGTGAGGGCATGCATCATATCATTGCATTGCATACGCATTTAATAAGAGTTGTAGGTGTTGTTGATTTGCTGCTTTTCATTAACTTCATGTTCAAATTGATGCCTGTTATAACTTAAGGTTAATAGTTCACACTGAGTTGATCACTCACTCCCACTCTGGGACGGTGTTTTAAAACACCAACCAGACGCTTCCGTAGATGCAGGTGGCGATGATCAGGAGGAGCCCGGCAGTGCGAGTCTGGAGGAGGAGGAGGAGTACTCCTACTTTCAGTTGATGGGCGGAGCCGCATCGGACTCGTAGACGTGTCGAGGGGTCGCTGGGCCGGGAGCACAGTTATATTCTTTTGGACTTGTTTATTTTTGTGATCTGGTTGTATGGCGTCATGGGCGCCCCTTCATTCTTTTGGACCTGTATATAGTGATTTGTGCTGTATCCTTTCGTTTCAGTGGATGTGTGGTTGTGATTCATGTTCCAGGTTGTTCCAGCTTGCGCAAATGTTTAAATTGATAAACCATAAACCAAAAAAAAAAAAAATGTGTGATAGGTGACACCGGGAACTCGGGCGTTGAGTAATTACTCGGCCTCCGATTTTCAGGGCGTTACAGTTATTGACCTTGTCCAGTTTGCTAGACAGTTTGGATGGTTTGGTGATTGCTGTGAGCAATTCTTCAGGGTCGACAAAGTTAAAATTTGATGATGTGGCCGGTCTAATTCTCAGCGAAGAATCTAGAAGAAAAACATTAGGAGTTTCAAGGAATTCAGGGAACGCTCTAAACGTTGAAGGAAGAGAAAGATCGCTGAACAAATGAGGTAATAAATACGGACGTTCTAAGTCGATGAAGAAGTCTAAGGGACCGAAAGACAAAGACGGGTGTTGGCATTGCAGTAAGAAGGGACACATGAAACGTGATTGTAGGGCGCTTAAGAAACAAGAAGGAAGCTCTCAAAGTGGGAAGAATTCAGTGAATCTATCTGAGGAGAGTGACACAGAGGCATTGATCTTGTCTCTTGATGCGAGGAATGAGTCTTGGGTTATAGATTCTGGTGCTTTGTTTCATGCTACTTCATGTAAGGAAGTTCTGCGTGATTAAGTATCAGGTAACTTTGGAAGAGTTTACCTAGGTGATGATGAGCTGTGCAGTATTGTTAGAAAGGGGGACATTCATGTAAATCAGAAACACGGAATGTCTTTAAAATTGAAGGATGTCAGACATGTATCGAGTTTGAAACATAACTTGATCTCAGTGGGGCAATTGGCCGATATCGGTTATGTGACGACATTCACCAGTGATTTCTGCAATGGCACAAAAGGTGCCTTGGTGATATCTCGAGGCAAGAAGGAATGTACTTTGTACGTGACTTCAGGATCGTACAGTTCACTCGCAGCCGCATCAACTGGAGTGAATGGGCAGTTATGGCATCAGAGGTTGGAACATATGAGTGAGAAGGGGATGAAAGTGCTATTATCTAAAGGGAAGCTACCAGGGCTAAAGTCTATTGACTTGGAATTCTGCGAGGACTGCGTGTATGGCAAGAAGAAGAGAGTAAGCTTCAAGAAGACGGGACACACTCCAAAAATGCATCTGTTGGAGCTTGTACACACAAATTGCGGAGACCGGCACATGTATTATCTCTTGGTGGCTCACGTTATTTTGTTACTTTTATTGATGATGTTAGTAGAAAATTGTGGGTCTATTTCTTAAAGCATAAATCTGATGTATTTGATGTATTTAAGAAGTGGAAAGTTATGGTAGAAAAAGAGACAAGTAAAACAGTAAAATATCTCAGATCTGATAATGAGGGAGAATACTGTGTAAGAGATTTGAGGAGTATTGTGCAGCAAATGGAATTAAACATCAGAAAACGATTCCAGGGACACCACAACAGAGTGGTGTGGCTGAGCGCATTAACAGGACCATCCTTGAGCACGCCAGGAGCATGAGGTTACATGCAGGGTTGTCCAAGACCTTTTGGGCAGATGCTGTGAATACTGCCACATATCTCATCAATAGAAGTCCTTCAGCACCATTGGATGGTGGGCTACCAGAAGAAACGTGAACTGAGAAAGAAGTGAACCTTTCATATCTCAGAGTGTTCGATTGCACTTCATATGTTTACATTGATGCAGAGCATAGAAACAAGCTGGATGCGAAATCTAGAAGGTGCATGTTTATAGGCTACGGACAACATGATTTTGGCTACAGGTTTTGGGATGCAGAAAACAGGAAAATCATAAAAAGCAAGGACATAGTCTTCAATGAAAAAGTAATGTATAAGGACAGTGCGCAAGAAAATAAGGCTAAGAATTCGTAGAGATGGAAGAGTTACCGGACATGGGTGTTACAGCGCCATAGAATGATCATGCACATGAGCAATATGAGGCAGAGCCGTATACACCAATTATGAGGAGGTCTACTCGGAAGAGGAGACCCACGGTCCGACACTCACCCTCCTTACATTATCTATTGTTGACAGATAATGGTGAACCAGAGTGTTTCGAAGAGGTATTACAGATGGATACACGGGTTAAGTGGGAGCAGGCTTAAGCTCATCCAATACTTATGTGGGCCACCAAAATGAAACAGTAGGGACGGAAACAACCACCGTTGAAACCTTCCTAGAGCTGACCGTGATATTTTATATGCCATCCAAACCGTTCATATGATTATTAAAACTCATACATATGGCGACGTGCATAGAAATCGGGACCTTTGATCGGGATGACCATCTGGCGGATGAGCCATTGGCAGCAGTTCATTAATTGGAATATTCTAACCATCCGATCAGTGTTGGTTTTGGCAGATTATTTCAGACCGTTAATTCTCAGAATATTATTTTTTGCTGTTATCTTAACCGTCCATTTGCAACCCTCTGATCGGATGCTTACTGCAATCGACCCACTCTGGTATCTTGGGCCATAACCCACAAGCACTATGGCCCACAAAATCAACGGTTCGATTGCTGGACATTGCACCAAGTGCAGAATCTCTGTGGGCCTATAGCGATGTTGGTGTGACATCCACTCCGCCCATCAGTTTCGCCAGCACAAGCTAGGACAAAAACAATATTCAAGAGATCTAAAACTCAAGTGAGCCACCCAAAAGAAAAACAGTGGGGAATGAATGGCCACGATTGAAACGTTCATGAGGCTGCAGAAGTTTTAAATAAGGCCCATATTTGAAATTTCCTTTCATCCCAGTGGCAACAGCACTACGAATGTTTTTGACGGCATATAAACATCAAGATGGCCACACGAAGGTTTTTGTTGGCTTTATTAAGCTTAGGACCGTACACACATCATACGATAGAACGAAAATATAGAAAAACTATTTATATTGAATTATCTAGCTACTTACTTGTATTAAACTTGTAATGCGCAACTTTTTATATAGAAATTTGCTACTATATAAAAAAATCAAAATACTATCATTCTCAATCAATTTACGTGAGGCAAGAATATTTACACTAACTACTTGTAAACAAAAAAAACATAAAAAATAATATTAGATGAATCTGGACCGTCCAGAAGGTCAATTTGGTTTGTACGTTCTAGCAGTTTCAACGGTGGCGTGGGGTGGGCGGGTGTTTTCATTTCATTGTTTCATATGGGAATCTAACTGATTTTTTGGTTCATGTCCTGACATGAGCTGGCGAAATTGATGGAATTCGCCACTGGGCCTTATAGAGCTTCCGCTTACATGGGCTTCCCTATAATGGGTTCATAGGAAAATCACGTCCACGATATTCCTCTATTCAAACACAAAAAAAAAAACAAAAAAAAAAAAAAAAAAAAAAAAAAAAAAAAAAATCAATTTGAAAACTATCTTTTCGTTTTTACTATTTTACACAGTATACAGAGAGTTTGAATTTTAGTATCTTTGTGCCGGCATGCAGAAGAAAATATTCAGTGTCTGGATGGAGAATTTTCAGCTACGAAACTTCATGACAGAGAAGCGAATTCAGATTGAGAAACTCAAGGAAGAGCTTAAACTACACCGAATTCTCTGCTCTCAAATCCCACTACTTAGCGAATGGGAGAAAATCGGTAAAAGAAATTTAGAAGCGATAACGAAATCCATACGACTTCTGCGCTCGGCCTCGACCAAAGTCCCCCTTGTGGAAGGTGCCAAGGTAAAAGAAATAACACAGTACATACGACAACATCCCTCAACGTTTAAAGATGTACGTGGGCGGGAATCCAGCAAGCCTTTCAAAATGTGAATTCTCAAAAGTCTGATTTGGAATGTGTACCGATATTGGATGGTGGGAGATATTTTTACGCTCACTCAGACATACATTGTGCATCCTTTTTCTCTTCCTTTTCTTCTTCTTTTTTATTTATAAAAGAAAATAAAAGAAATTTATTTGCGTTGCGATTTGTGCAGGTTGACATGTTTTCAGTTTATACAACAACTGTATGGCGATGGATGTCATGGAAGGAAGGTTTTACTTACAGGTTTAGCATTACTCTCTCTCTCTCTTAGGGTGCGTTTGGATGGACCATCTTTGGACGCAGGTTGCCCATGACCGTGTTTGGATGGACCATCTTTGGACACGGATTACCCCATGCCCGCGTTTAGACGGACCGTCTCAAAGGAGGCTCTCTTATTGTTATTACATGTCTATGTTAAAGAATGCTCTCTCACCATTCGCATCAAAGGAGACCTTACTTGATAGATTTCACGTTGAAGGTTGAGCCCACACAATGGACAATCTATATTACAACGGGGGGCCCACATGATAGATGACTCCATATTGATGTGGGCTCATATAATGGACAGTTTACATCAAAGGCCGGCATTTAATGGTAAATAGTTCACATCCAAAGCCGGTCAGTCTGATAGACATACCAAATGAACAATGGGGCCTATATGATGGATGGTCCACATCATTGGTGGGTTTCATGTGATGGGCAATTGACATTAAAGTGGGGCTCCATATGATGGATGGTCCATATTGAGGTGAGCCCCACATGATGAAAACACCACATCAAATGTTGGCCCACATGGATGGTAAATATAAAGGTGGCCAAACAAACATGAGAAATAAATACTTTTAGGATGTTAAAAACAAGACATGCTTTTATACCCTTTGGCTTATAAACCTATATACTTTTTTACTAAGCAAGCTTAGCCAACTTAAAATAAATTACTTAAGGCACAAGTAACTTATCTAAAGTAACTTACCATCCAAAAGCTCCTAAATTTCTGGACATTTGTTGATGGTTAAAAATGGAAACATCCAAATAGACTTATTTCAAAAAACAAGTGTCCACAAATCAAAGGTTAGGGTTGTCCGAAAAATGTAATTTTATAATGTAACTTTTAAAAGACTGGTTTTCACTATTTAATCAAGTTAATTTGAGTTAGTATACTCATATCTTATGTCAAGAGCATGCATATCAAGCATCATAGGCAGCTAAACTACGATATAACTCCTCTTTTGGAATTACAAAAAGCTACTAGAGTTTCCATTAATGCCTTTGTCAAAAAAGATTTTTAAAAAGCTACCTGATCATTTTCAAGTGAATGTTCCAAAAAACTCTCCAACCTACTAGGTTGGTGATCCATCCCTTGATCATTTTCAAGTGAATGTTCCAAAATCACACAACCGTTGATATTGGCTAACTTGTCAAACCATTAAAGAGTCTGGTTATTCTATATGCTGGTGGATGTGTATTTCAATTGGGTATACCAAGAATCATACCTCTAATACCATTATTATTAATTAAAATGAGATAAGCTCATTTTTAAGTGGTACCCAAAATAAAGTCCCATAAGTATATATATAGAATATCTGATATTGGGAAATGCATGTTTGTTTAAGGCCGAGAAGATGAGCTCATTACTCACAGAGCTAGTGACGATTGTAAAACGAGAAAGAGAGAGCATGGATGAATTGATGAAGATATCAGTGACGGTGGCTTCCTTGGAGGTGGGTATGTTGTTCATTAAACTTAAGATCCACAGTTGTTCAACAGAAATATGATTTAAATCCACAATTTCCTCTTCTTTTTTTTTTTTTTCCTTTTTTTTCTTCACTGATCCAAACACAACCATCTTCTAAACACAACCATCTTCTAAAACGAAAATAGTGGCTAGGCACACAACTTTTTGGATTTTGAAGAGTTAAATTTATTAGTTTTTGTTGAGAAGGTCCAACCATTAATATGCGAGCTCTATACACTTGCTAATTTGTATCTAAGTGCATCTAAGTGTATAATACTTTCAATGAACTTAGATAAAGTATCTAGATGCACATAAATTCACTTAGATGTACTTAGTTCTTTTTAAAATTTTAAATTTTAAATTTTTTTTTTAAGTGGTTGTTTGGCAGCTTGGATTTTGGGGAGTTTGGAATCTAAATTCAAAACCAAGTCAAAATATTGTGTTTGGCTTACTGAAGATTTAAAATCCTTAATAAGCCTACTTTTCAAATATTCCTCTCTAAAAGGTAGCTTGCAAAATCTAAGGATTCGAAATGTTCTCTACACATTGAAAATTCAGGTTACCAAACATAATTTTAGATTCCACATATAAAAATTCAAGTTACTTATCACAACTATGGAATGAAAATCTCCCTGAATTTGAATACTGAAGTAAAAATCTAAATCCAATATGCCAAACACCCCCTAACATACAAAACTTCTTGATTTTGCATTCAACCAAACAGTAACTTTCTAGTCATCTAACTTTAATACAAATGTTTTGAATAGGCAAAGGAGAGAAGTCTAAGGGTACATCTCATACAAGCAAAGACAAATAGAGAAGAAGTGTCACACATGGCGTTCTGTTAGTTTCCAATAGAATGGAACATGTTAGTTTTCCATTACAGGCATCCCTCTCACAGACAAAACCTTCTCAAGACAAGCATTTATGTTCAATGATCCCGTACTTAGATTTAAAAGCATAGATCCTTTGCCCAATGCACAATGTGTTACTGTGCTAGTACCAGAATATTTATGTTTAGATTTTCAATTTGTACAAATGGGGCCCGCCGTTAAGTGATCCGAAACGTCGACATGATGTGGCCCATCACAGATGGTACATGCTAATTAAAAAGAATCCAATATATTCAAAGTTCCCAGCTGTAAAATATTGGCTTTTATTGGTTGAGAGGGAACCATTCCAGTATTTTCCTCTTATGAGCATGGAACATCCACTTGTGGGCCTAGAAGATCAATGGTCTGGATCACTTAGACATGGCCCCACTTGTATGGACTGTATACCAAGTTTCGAGTATGGAGGAGAGTATCAGCTTGGACCACATGCCATCTTGGTTATGGTGGGTCCCACGGCCTAGAGACCTGCTGATAAAGTGGCTATATTTCCAAGTGAAATTGGACGGTTGGTCCATTTTCGAGCCGTCCAATGAACGTTGGTGGCGCACTTGGAAAAATTAAAATAAAATGATACTGACCGGAAATCTTATATTTTCACGGAGAGGGGTACGTTCGTACGCATGTGGAATCCAAACCGTCAATCTGGTGCCCCTCATCATGTTCACCGTACATCCCAAATAAACATCCCGGTCCAAAACTCATGTGGGACACAACACAGAGCAATGTAAAATAACGCCTTAAACCTTTATATTCTTTTTTTGTGGTCCACCTACTTTTTCTCTGCGTTCCTCCATCCCGGTGGGGTGCAGTTGATGGCTAGGATGGATGACATAAATACAAGACGGTGGACCCCACATTCCATTAGGAATTTTCTATAGATGGTTCCGTTTGGTGTGGTCCACCCGAGTCATGGGTAATACCGTATTTGTGATCTAAGCCTAACGTAGGAGGCGCATCGAATGGACGACTTGGATGGCATTCATACATCACGATGGACCCGCACATACGGAACCTGTGGGGCCCACCGCTCAAAAAGCAAACGCTAACCCTGATTGCATGTGCCCCGGGGACAGAGATATACTCGTGCCCGAGGCTTTGCGGGCCCACATAGATGTTAGAAATAAACCTAATCTATCCATCTCTTTTTAAAGACTACAATAGGATAGTATTCCAAAAATTAAGCACATCCAGATCTTATATGGGCCACCACAAATGAAACAGTAGGAATGGAAACATCTACCATTGAAACCTTTCCAAAGCTAACATGATGTTTATATGGCATAACCGTTCATATGATTATTAAAACTCAGACAAACTTTATAAACAAATATAATCCTGATACAAAACTTATGTCACCCTCAGGCATCTAATCCCTACTATTTCATTTGGTACGCCCACGTGAGTTTTGGACATGACTGGTTTTTTACATTCCTATTTATTATGGTCTGTAAAAAACAGGCGTAAGGAGGTGGATTCGGGAAGCGGATTGGCTGGTGTACCACACAGCAGCTATATAGCAGCTGTACCTGTCGTGTAGAGACGAGCATGTACCAAAGGTTCAAAGGAGATCAAAGTTTCATGGCCCCACAGTGATGTATTTATTATATCTACACCGTTAATCTATTTTTAGAGATAATTTTAGAACATTATCCAAAAAAATGAATCATATCCAAAAGACATCTGGACCACACCACAAATAGTGGCGGAGATAATATTTTCACCGTTAAACAATTCGTAGGGCCCACCATAACGTTTATTTTCCATCCAATCTGTTCAATTAAGAAGTTCACATTGTCATTCTCATTAATATGGCGAGCGCTACATCAAGCATCCATGGCAATTGTGAGGTGGGTCCCACCACAAATTCCTCGCATGAAATTAGTTAGGTCGCACATACGTGTAAGTGAAAAGATGAAGAATTAGAAATAATAATATGGATGGTTGAGCTTGAATTTTGGAACAAGGTAAGACCTGACAAATGGCCAGAATCTCACAAGTGCTAACTCGTTATGTAGGCCCATCGTTCTCTATGTAGTCGTGCTACAGGTGTAGGATATCCGTGTCCTGCAAATGGTAAACCATCCAATGATCACTTGATGCAAAATTCATTTTGATCCCACTCATAAGGTAGTTGTGACTTATATATGGAGTCATGCATCGTTGTCCATTAATTCCAAAGGGGTGGCCCACTCAATGTGCCAACTTGATTACATTTTCATTGGCCTAACGTCTAAAAATCACCTTCAACCTCCTATCCGACCTTATTTATCATTTTATCAACCCCAAGAGTCAATAGAAGTACACCACGTGGCGTTTCTCTCCTCTTAACCACTCATAACTTGCTACATCAGCTTTTACTTATTGAAGACCACCGTAGACTACAACAGCTACAGATTAGATTTGTAGCAGTAAGCCGAATTTAATAACAACTACGGTCAATAGCCGTAGCTATTTTCTATATTAAAAAAATATATATAAACATTCATCCAATTACCACTTACACAATCATTCATTCATTCAAATTATGATCAATCATTCATTCAAAAACAGCTACGGTTAATAGCCGTAGCTGTTTCCTACATTTAAAAATATATACCAACACTCATTACCACTTGCAGTCATTCATTCAAATTACAATCGATCATTTATTCAATAATGAATCAATTACAATCCTTCATTCAATCGGCTTGCAACGTTATGCATTGTGATCAGATAGACGCCTGCAGCAGCTTCACTTTTTCTCAACAAACTTTGCCAATTCATGGAACCTACGATGTAGTCAAATAACCACAATATCAACATCCTAGAAACAAATTAAAACAATTGCTAGAAACCGGTCAGAGAGGTTGAAACCAGTGTTTTAAAACTCTGACCCTAATAAAGAATTTGAAGACCATAAAGAAAATTCAAGATCTAAGATTCTATCTTTACAAACTTAAATTCAAGTGAAGAAAGATATCTCACAATTTTCTTGCCTCAAAATGGCTACAGGAAAGAAGAAGAAACAACCGAATTGAAAGCACCATATTGGTAAGGTTGTACAGAGATGGCCCATAGCGCTGCCGTTGCTCCTACAACCAAGGAAATCCTAATTTCATGGTTCCGTCCATTCTAAACCAAATAAACAGAATTATGCTGATCATTTCACAACTTTTCACCAGAAGTCAACAAAACTCAGGTGAGCCTCACCATTGCAAGAGTGTAAAACCTGCCTAAAACCTGTAAATTCATGTGATGGGGTCCACCTGATTTTCAGAATATTGTGATTTTTGGAGAGTACCTTCATCTTGGTGAGAAGAATCATATGAATAGATTGGGTGGGCCCATGCACAACTAACGCTACGCATTCCATCTCAACTCTTCCTTATGGCATGGCCTACTGGAGTTTTGGACTGACCCAATATTTGGTTTCCAAGGTGAAGATGAGGCAGCACACTGCACACCTGACGGACAGCATGGAGGACATATGTACACTTTCTTTGGCAGTGGTGCCGAGTTCTGTTGTTCAGTATTTACATTAAACACTGCACAACTTTACTATTGTCAAAAACTATTAAACGGAGAAACAAAAAAGTTGAAAGTAATACAACTAGTTAAATGATTACCTATATGCAATGGTCAATTTAGAGTTCCTGAAAATATTGTCCTACAGATTACAATACACAGCCAACTCTAGTGGGAGTTAGAAACAGAACCAGAATCCTTTATATTCTTGCAAGGACCCATCTACGAACCATATTTCTGTTTCTTTTCAAGCAAAGCACAAAGTTATTATGAGGAGTACACATCATCAAAAGAACAAAGGAATTTTGTTTTGAAAATTTAGAAACCCCTTTCCACATTGAGTGGACTGAAGGAGGTACATCAAAATAGCACCAGACTAGAAAATGAACATATCCATCAATCAAACCATCTAAAATGATAAAGAAACATATATATAGAAACCCTAAAAATCAGCATCTTAGGACTGGAAGAGAGTGGCGGGAGTCATGATGAGAGAGAATTGACTAAAATGGTTCTCAGATCCATACCATCCTGCCTTTCTCCCATTTCCATGCCAAGCACCAATAGGGACTAAATTAAGAGTGTCATTCGAACCATCCAAATAATCCCGTTTCACCTAAGTTGGAAATCTTGTATTAGAATTTAAGAGATTCCCATTGCAAATAACACCATTATTTAGTTTATAAAGATTCTTGAATCTGGTATCAAACTAAAATACCTTTAACCATGTTTCAATGCGCTTTGATGCCATGTACCCAGCATCAATATCTACAGATTTTACCATGATTCCTTCACATGATGAATTAAATGCATCTTCAAGAAATGAGTTCATTTTAGTCAATGTGCCTTGATCAACCATGTACCTTAATTCAGTTTCAACTTCTTATCTCCAGGTTCTGCTCTCCAATACACCCTGCCAAAAAGAAAAAGAACAAAAAGAAATAGAGAAGCCATTCAATTGCATGAACCATATAATCAAGAAAGTAAGTAAATATCTAATACTAGAATCAAAACCCAAGAATCTCAGACAATCAACTACATCATCTTCAAAAAGTAAACAACAAAGAAAAGACTAATATCTACGACAACCTTGAATCGAATAGAGAAAGCACGCATAGAAAGGAGGAAAAAAAAAAGAGGACAATTTAGTAGTGATTCTGTGCAATAAGAGTTAACAATGTCATTCCAGACCAAGCAGAAACAAAAGAAAAAATATAGAAAATCAGTAGCCTCTGCAGCAAAAACATTTAAAGATATCATGACTCATTCTCACCCTAAAGACTAATAAACAAGTAAACACCAATGAAATTGAAGACCAAAAGATTGATTCCATGGGCTTCATACGGCAAACTGATTGTTGAGAATTAAGCATTAATATTTCTAATTACAGGTAATATCTAGAAATCACTCCGGCTGATTGTATTTTTGTTCTGGGTGTTGAAGATCTAGGCCTGGAAAGACCCAAACCATCATGCGACCCACACCATATCCTGCAGGTAGCACTTAAAAATGGAACGTGTTCCACTCATGAAGGACACCTGATTTCACTCATCATGCAACCCACACCAAATAGAAGTCAAGCAAAAGTTGACTGCAGCAACTCTAGCAGCAGTGGCAGCCTGATTCACTGCCATAACCGCCTTGTTTACTCACTCATCTACATGAGGAAGCCGAATAGCATTCTCTGCTGCTTTTCTAGATGACTGTTAGGATGATATGGAAAGATGAAGTGTCAAGGTCTCGGAAAGATGGAGAATGCATACACACATACATAATACTATCTGAGTCATGTATCCATTGAGACCCGTGTAGACAGTTCAGTTGACAGGCTGATTGAATATCATATAGGCCACACATGCACACAAACAAATAAAAGTTCTAGAAAAATTGCTAATATTTTTAGCTCATCCATTGTTTTCGTTCGTGTGTGGCATGTCTCCAAACACATCTTAAATGAAACTAATCTGGAATGCAGCTTATACAAAAGCCATGCCATAACATAATTGCAATCAAACAAGCTTTATATCTACAACTAAAGAAAGCTCTTTAAGTTGATTGACTTACGAGTAAATACTTGGAAATGGTTACCTCTTTGGACAAATCAATCCATTTCTGTAGTTTGGATAGGCAAAACTACAACATATTTCATCTTAGCAACTTCTTAATGATCTATATAAGGTTATTTCTTAGCTCTGAAACATATCAATGAGAAAGGAGCTGCAACTTATATAATGAATGATGTACAACCACCAACTTTTGGACTAAAATCCACCATGTAGTGACCCAGTTGATCAACAATGCCAATCGCCTTGCATGTTTGGCACATGTGAGAAGGTGATGGCACTTCATAAAACTTATTTGAATTAAGCACCATACAACTTAAATACATGGGTGGTATTTAAAAAATGTTTACTTGGAGAACTTGCTGAGTCAACTCAATTTAAAGATGGTAATTCATTTTCTACTAGACACCTAAAAGCTTGATTAAAGTTCAACGAGATCTTCAAATTTTATAAGGACCAACAAAAGAAGAAGAAAACATGTTGTGGAGTAAGATTTTTTAAAATTGATACAGTACCTGTTGAAAGAACTTACTTTGAATAAGCAGAACCTAAAATAGAAAAATAAAAAAATCTATTGATTCATGGGAAGATGAAGCTGCAAGAACCTAGAACTAAATGGATTGCAATTCAGTTCTATACTCTGGTGTAGAACACCACAGAGTCTTTGATAGAGCCATCTTCATCTATCACTTGCTGCACAGACTTAACTGAAGGTCGATTTATGACCAGTTGCATTACATACATATGTTCAGAGAAACAACGATATGCAATATATGAACGACATGACAACAAAATGTTATAGCTTTCTAAGTTAAGAAATGGCCCTCATGTTAATGGAAAGCATTCATTCTATAAAATCTATAATAATAATAATAATAATAATAATAATAATAATAATAATAATAATAAAATAAATAAATAAATCCAGAGACACCCATCTCTCCAAATCTAACAAAACACACATTCATAAAAAGAGAAGAAAAATCCGAAAAAAAAAAAAAATCGAGAAGAATCAGAAGGGAAAACCCAATCAAATGAACATATCCATGGAAGTTTATTCAATTGAGAATCCAAAGCTAACCATCTCAACAAAATTCAAGAAAAAAAAATGAATGAAATACCAACAACTAATCAAATCACATACGCAGATCTGAAGAGAAATATCACAAAATGGATCTAAGATTGAAGAAATGAAGAGAGAGAGTAATCGGAATCGATGAAATCTCATACCTTGTGAAAATTTCAAGGCTCTTTCTAGAAAAATACATAGAAATCCCATGGGATATGATCAGAGGTTGTTGAAATCCGAGAGCGTAATGCTTGCCTCGGCTTCTCTATGTACAAAAATAGGGTCGTTAATAGGGCATCAGAAAACCTGAAATGAGAAGAGAAAAAGAAATCGATTAGGGCATCAGAAAACCTGAAATGAGAAGAGAAAAAGAAATCGATTAGGGCATCAGAAAACCTGAAATGAGAAGAGAAAAAGAAATCAATTAGGGCATCGAAAAAGAAATGAGAGAGAAAAAAAAAATCAAAGAAAAAAAATCGAAGATAGATGGACGCAATAGGAAGCAAGGGTTGTTACTAGGATTGGAGAGAAAGGGAGAGGCGGGAGAGAGACTGAGAGGTAGGAAGAGGCAGAGAGAGATTGAGATGGAGGAAAAGGCGTGAGAAAGAGATTGAGAGGGAGGAAGGGGCGTGGGAGAGAGGGCATTCGAAGGTTAGGGTTTTCTCGATTTGGGCGTGAAATTTTTTTTTTTTGGGTGCGGGCATCTCTCTTTTGTGCGCGAGATGAACTTGGAGACGGACGGTGCTAGCAGGCGCTCCGTGTGGCCCATCATGATGTATGTGGTTTATCCACGTCATCCATTCATTTTACGAGTTATTTTTAGGGCATAATAACAAAAATAAGGCAGATCAAAATCCCAAGTGGACCACACCACAGATCAACGACAGGCACTTAATCTACACTGTTTCCTACGATGTGGTCCAATTGAGCCTTCGATCTGCCTCATTTTTAAGGTTAAAGTCACTAATGAGGTTTCAAAATAGATGGACGGCTTAGATAAATTGGGCTCCACAGGTTCCCGGGACTATCTAGCTCTAAATAAGAAGAGGTGAGGTTGAAAGTTACGGATTAAAACCGTAGTACTATAACTACGGTTTATACTGCGGTTTAAATCCGTAGCAAAAGTATCCATTTTTTTGGTAGTGAAATTATCATGTCAACTTTTACCCCTTATCTACCTACTAATTACAGTAATGTCATTGGAGAAGGCTATAAATAGCCCTCTCCCCTTCACATTTCACACACAACCAAGAGAGCCTTAAATTCAAGTGAGGGTGAGGAGGTGTTCCTAAGCCATACAAAGTAGAAACCATACGTTCAGCCTACTTAAGAGAGCCAAAGAGAGGGTACCTACACATTGACATCCTCTTTATATACCGTAGGTACAGAGTAGGATCTTGTCACATCAAAAATTCCTCTAGTTCATTTTCTTTCTTTGCATAAGCATCATCACATCCGCCTTCTAGACACATCGTTGAATCTCGGATCTTACCCATCAGAAATTCCGTGTGTGATCACAACCAGGAGTCAATTTAAGGTAGGAGAGTCTTCAGATTTCTACAACCTTACGTATTCCGTGGGTTCTAGCCGACCGCGAGATTCTGAGATTAATTGGCTAGTGGCGACTCTAACATCCACAAATCAGCCTAATCACCCCACCACTAAAACAAACATATAAATCAGCATGGGCGCCAATTTCCAGTGTCTAAAGAAACAAGCACGTGAAGAATGATTAAAAGCACTAAGAACATGAGATATTGGAGGATAATTGATAAAAACAGGTAAAATAATTAAATTTTATTTTATTTGTTTTTAATTTAAACTTTTTATTATGTATATTTGTTTGCAATTTCAATTGAACATTTCTATGTGTATTAGTCCATATTCGTCTTAAGGCTTTATACGAAAAATAGGACAGATCTAACTAGGGACCACACTGCAAAAAGCAGTGGGGGATTGAACCTCTACCATTGAAACCCTATTAGGGTCACGTAAGTTTTAAATCAATATGAAATATGTTTTTCCTCTTCATGTCTTTGTGAACTTATGAATAGATTGAATAGAAAATAAACGTTATTGTGGGCCTTATGAAATTTTTAACGGTGAAAATCATTATCCCACTACTATTTGTGGTGTGGTCCTGTTGATCTTTGGATATGATTCATTTTTTTGGATAATGCTCTAAAATGATCTCGAAAAATAGATGACAGGTGTGGATATAATAAATACATCAATGTGGTCCCATGTAACTTTGATATCATTTGAACCGTTCGTACAACTGGAGGAGCTTAGTTATGTCACTTCAGTACAATTTGGCTACTCAGTAGGATTAGCTACTCAAAGGTTGAGTAGCGAGATTCACTACTGAAGTGATGTCACCTAGTTCTGTGGGTCCCACCATGAAGTATGTTTTGTATCCACCCCGTCCATTTCATCTCGAGAGCATTTTGGGGCATGAGCTAAATAATGAAACAGATCCAAATCTCGAATGGACCCCATCACAGAAATTAGGGGAGAGAGTCACGTCCACCATTAAAAGCTTTAAGGGTCACAAAAGTTTTCGATCAAGCTGATATTTCTGTTTTCCCTTCTTTAATGTCTATGTTAACTTATGAACAGGTATGAACACAAAAAAACAATGAGGCACCTGAGGGATGTTCTCGCAATAGATTCCTACGCCCTTTCCCTCCTTTCTGTCTTGGCTGCAGGGGGATTTTCAGCTGTGGAAGCTGATTCTTGATGGGATTCTTTTAGGGACTTGGCAGTTGATGCCTCTTTGGTGGTTGGAGGCCCTGTTTTGATCGGACGATTACGATATCCAGCAAGATTCATCCGAGGGGTGGTTGGAGGCCCTCTTTTAATCGAACTTGACTACGATCTCCAACGAGATTCATCCGAGGGGTGGTTGGAGGCCCTCTTTTAATCGAACTTGACTACGATCTCCAACGAGATTCATCCGAGGGGTGGTGCAATCCGCATCCAGTCTCTAGACCGTGTGAACCACCATTACCAAGATGGCATGTGTTCCAAGCTGATATGCTCCTCCATTCTCAAAACTCATATCCAGTCTATACAAGTGGGGCCATAGGTAAGTGATTAAGACCATCTTCTAGGCCCACAAGTGGATGTACCATGCTCATAAAAGTAAACTAATGGCGTTAGGATTAGCCCCAGCTCCTTAGAAAGAACAATAATTATATAAACAACGTTGTTATGGTGTTTTTTCATACCTTTGTATTGTAAATGTGACCATGAAAATTTACCATTATGATTATTATAGCTTTTTAACTTTTTTTTTTTTTTCAAAAAGTTAATTGTTGGTGTTTTAACAATAATGTGAGAGGCCTCTTGTTATTAACTATTAACCTTAGATGAATGTTTTTAAGAAATTGGAGATGCATTTAAGTAATTAGAATAAAATTGTCTTAAATGATGGAAAAAGATGCTTTCTGCATTATATTTGTGTTGGAGTTGTGCTAGAAAAACTAATGTGGAATTTGTAAATGGATGACATGAATGTGATATTGATGATTTTATTGATCATAGATCATGATGATGTTGAGAAGTGGAGCCACATCTGGGGCTGCCCACGACCAGTCAAGGTTATGCAAATTCGATTCGCGTTTTTACGCGGATTTCATGTCGCAAGTCCTTTCGCAACTGAGATGTGGAAAAGAGTTTCGCGGATTTCGTGTCGTAAGTCCTTTCGCAACTGGGATGCGGAAAGGAGTTTCGCGGATTTCGTATCGTAAGTCCCTTCGCAACTGGGATGCGGAAAGGAGTTTTCTAAATTATAAATAAGGGTACCTAGGGCTTTTTTAGATATGATGAGAAAGTTATTCTAAGGTGTGAGCAAAGGGTTTTTTATGTGCTTTCAAGGGAGAGGTTAGTATATTGCATTGTAATCTTTGTTTTTCTTCACAGCAGTAGTTTTGTATCCGTGGTTTTTGATCCTTGTTGGGGTTTTTCTACATATATTTTGTCTTGTAGTTTGTTTGAATGCTTTTATTCCTTTATAGTTTATATTTCTTCCTATTTATCGTTGTGGGTGAGACTTGAGATTAAATCTCGGTTCACTGCGTTGTTGGCGTGCTGCGCAACAACTGGTATCAAAACTATTGATTTAGTTCTATTGGAAGCAATGACAAAAGAAGGGAAAACTAGAATTGAGAAGTTTGATGGTTCAAACTTTACCTTCTGGAAGATACAGATGGAGGATTATCTGTATCAGAAGGACCTCTATGTTCCTCTAGGAGGAAATGAGAAGAAATCAGAAAAGATGAAGATGATGAATGGTTTTTACTGGATATGAAGGCTTTAGGAATGATCCGATTCTCTTTGTCTAAGAGCGTCGCCTTCAATATATCCAAGGTGAAAACACAAAAGAATTAATGGAAGCCCTAGCCACCATGTATGAAAAGCCCTCAGCATCCAACAAGGTTCATCTTATGAAATAACTATTCAATATGAAGATGTCAGATGGTGGGAGCGTGGCTGAACATCTAAATGAGTTCAATACAGTCACGAGCCAGTTGGAATCCGTTGGCATTGTTTTCGAGGATGAGGTCAGGGCGTTATTGATCTTGTTCAGTTTGCCAGACAGCTGAGATGGTTTGGTGATTGCTGTGAGCAATTCTTCAGGGTCGACAAAGTTGAAATTTTCAGCGAAGAATCTAGAAGAAAAGCATTAGGAGTTTTAGGGGATTTAGGGAATGCTCTAAATGTTGAAGGAAGAGGAAGATCGCTGAATAAATGAGGCAATAAACACGGATGTTCTAAGTCAATGAAGAAGTCCAAGGGACCGAAAGACAAAGATGGGTGTTGGCATTGCGGCAAGAAGGGGTACATGAAACGTGATTGTAGGGCGCTCAAGAAACAAGAAGGAAGCTCTCAAGGCAGGAAGGATTCAGTGAATCTATCTGAGGAGAGTGACACAGAGGCGTTGATCTTGTCTCTTGATGCGAGGAATAAGTCTTGGGTTATAGACTCGGGTGCTTCGTTTCATGCCACTTCATGTAAGGAAGTTCTGCGTGATTATGTGTCAGGTGACTTTGGGAGAGTTTACCTAGGTGATGATGAGCCATGCAGTATTGTTGGAAATGGTGACGTTCATGTAAATCAGAAACACGGAATGTCTTTGAAATTGAAGGATGTCAGACATGTACCGAGTTTGAAATGTAACTTGATCTCAGTGGGGCAATTAGCCGATACCGGTTATGTGACGACATTCACCAGTGATTCCTGCAAGATCACAAAAGGTGCCTTGGTGATATCTCGAGGCAAGAAGGAAGGTACTTTGTACGTGACTTCAGGATCGTACAGTTCACTCGCAACCGCATCAACTGGAGTGAATGGACAGTTATGGCATCAGAGGTTGGGACATATGAGTGAGAAGGGGATGAAAGAGCTATTGTCTAAAGGGAAGCTACCAGGGCTAAAGTCTATTTAACTTGGAATTCTGCGAGGACTGCGTGTATGACAAGCAGAAGAGAGTAAGCTTCAAGAAGACGGGACGCGCTCCAAAGACGCATCTGTTGGAGCTTGTACACACTAATGTGCGGGGACTGACACATGTATTATCTCTTGGTGGCTCACGTTATTTTGTTACTTTTATTGATGATGCTAGTAGAAAACTGTGGGTCTATTTCTTAAAGAATAAATCTGATGTATTTGATGTATTTAAGAAGTGAAAAATTATGGTAGAAAATGAGACAGGTAAAACAGTAAAATGTCTTAGATCTGATAATGGGGGAGAGTATTATGATAAGAGATTTGAGGAGTATTGTGCGGCAAATACAATTAAACATTAGAAAATGATTCCAGGGACACCGCAACAGAATGGTGTGGCTGAGAGCATTAACAGGACCATCCTTGAGCAGGCCAGGAGCATGAGGTTACATGCAGGGTTGCCCAAGACCTTTTGGGCAGATGCTGTGAATACTGCCGTATATCTCATCAATAGAAGTCCTTTAGCACCATTGGATGGTGAGCTACCAGAAGAAACGTGGACTGGGAAAGAAGTGAACCTTGCATATCTCAGAGTGTTCAGTTGCACTTCATATGTTCACATTAATGCAGAGCACAGAAACAAGCTGGATGCGAAATCTAGGAGGTGCACGTTTATAGGCTACGGCAGCATGATTTTGGCTACAGGTTTTGGGATGCAGAAAATACGAAAATCATCGGAAGCAAGGGCGTAGTCTTCGATGAAAAAGTAATGTATAAGGACAGTGCGCAGGAAAATAAGGTCGAGGAGAAAGAATTCATAGAGATGGAAGAGTTACTGAACATGGGTATTACAGCGCCACAGGATGATCATGTACAGGAGCATTATGAGGCAGAGCCGTATACATCGATTGTGAGGAGGTTTATTCGGGAGAGGAGACCCACGGTCCGATACTCACCCTCCTTACATTATCTACTGTTGACAGATAATGGTGAATCAGAGTGTTTTGAAGAGGCATTACAGACAGATACACGGGTTAAGTGGGAGCAGGCCATGGATGAGGAGATTGACTCTCTTGAGTCTAATTGTACATGGGAGCTAGTCACTCTACTTAAGGGTAAGAAAGCTCTTCATAACAAGTGGGTTTACAGACTGAAGGAGGAGCACGATGGTTCGAAATGGTACAAGGCTAGATTGGTTGTGAAAGGGTTTCAACAAAAGGCAGGTGTCGATTTCACTGAAATATTTTCACCTGTAGTGAAAATGTCTACGATTCACATGGTCTTAAGTATAGTGGCTACAGAGGACTTACATCAAGAGCAGCTAGATGTTAAGACAACCTTTCTTCATGGGGACCTTGAAGAAGAGATATATATGCATCAGCCGATAGGATACGTGGCACCAGGAAAGGAGAACAATGTATGCAGACTGAAGAAGAGTTTATGTGGCTTAAAGTAGGCCCTGAGGCAGTGGTATAAGAAGTTCGATAGTTTCAGTCAGGAAACGGTTACAGGAGATGTCATGTAGACCACTGTTGTTATTTGAAGAATTTTTCTACATCATACATCATCCTTCTTCTGTATGTTGATAATATGCTTGTGGCCGGTTCAAGCATGAAGGACATCTCAGATCTCAAAAGACAACTGTCTAGAGAATTTGTCATGAAGGATTTAGGAGCTGCAAAATAAATCCTAGGCATGAGGATAAAACGTGACAGAGAAAACAAGAAACTAGTTTTGTTATATGCAAAGTACATAGCCAAGGTACTTGATCGATTCAATATGGGATGTGTTAAGCCGGTTAGCACTCCATTAACCAACCACTTCAAGCTATCTAACGAGCAAGGTGCAAAGATGCAGGAGGAACGGGACTACATGGCTAAAGTCCCATACGTGTCAGCTATTGGGAGTCTCATGTATGCTATGGTGAGCACGAGGCCAGATATTGCTCAAGCAGTGGGAGTTGTTAGCGGGTTCATGAATAACCCCGGGAAGGAACATTGGGAAGCTGTGAAGTGGATCCTTAGTACTTGGTAGGTACTAAGGATGTAGGGCTGTGCTATGGTGGATTGGAAATCAAGCTACAAGGCTACATGGATTCAGATTTGACAGGAGATATTGATAGCAGGAGAAGCACTACAGGTTATTTCTTTACTCTGGGTAGTGCTGCAGTCAGTTGGGTCTCTCAGTTATAGAAGATAGTATCTATCAGAACGACAGAGGCAGAATATGTTACGGCTACAGAAGCATGTAAGATGCTGTGGATGTAAGGTTTTATGGAAGAGTTAGGTAACAAACAAGCAAATTGCAAGCTGTACAGTGACAGTCAGAGTGCAATACACTTGGCTAAGATTCAGCCTTTCATTCAAGGACTAAGCATATTGCCATCAGATATCACTTCATACGCTCGTTACTGGAAGATGGATCGATTACTGTTGAGAAGATTCATACAAGTGAGAATCCTGCGGATATGCTGACCAAGACGGTCACAAGAGAGAAGCTGAAGCTCTGTTAAGCTTTAATCGGTCTTCAAGCTTGAAGATGGGGATGTGGTGCACTCCGGATGAAGAAGACAAAGGTCTATGCCGATGTGTCTTTAAGTGAGAGATTGTTGAGAAGTGGAGCCACATCTGGGGCTGCCCACGACCAGTCGAGGTTATGCAGATTTGATCCGCGTTTTTGCGCGGATTTCGTGTCGCAAGTACTTTTGCAACTGGGATACGGAAAGGAGTTTCCTAAATTATAAATAAGGGTACCTAGGGCATTTCTAGGTATGATAGAAAAGTTATTCTAAGGTGTGAGCAAAGGGTTTTCTATGTGCTTCCAAGGGAGAGGTTAGTATATTGCATTGTAATCTTTATTTTTCTTCATAGTGGATGTTTTGCATCCGTGGTTTTTTACCCTTGTTGGGATTTTTCCACGTATATCTTGTCTTATGGTTTGTTTGAATGCTTTTATTTCTTTATAGTTTATATTTCTTCCTATTTATCGTTTGTGGGTGAGACTTGAGATTGGATCTCGGTTCACTGTGTTATTGGCGTGCTGCGCAACAGATGACCGAGTTCGAAATGGACGGGTTACAATGTAGATAAGGTGCGAGAGCACTTTAAATATATATGAACATTAAAGGAGAGGGGAATTTTCTCTATTGTCCTTGCAAACTTAAAATTGAACACGATGTCAGTGACAAGGAGAGAGCTACGGACCATGGATCTTAGTACAACATTGTGTCATGATCAATGAGAAGGTTATATAATAGACATGTGATTACAATCATTATCATATAATTATAGTGTGTGAGGGAATTGATGATGAGCTAAGATGGAAGATATTCACATCAGGCATGATGACAAGTTTGTGTGCCTTTGTCCTATCCCTGTGATCGAGATATGTTTCAGTTGATCAAGAGACTTTATTAATGTCTCAGTTGACCAAAGGTGTGACCGAGTGGAATGCGTAAGTGCGGGTTTTTATTTCTAATTTCATGCGGAAGTGCATAAATAAGATTTTAATTATACAATTAAGGTAGAACAAAAGGAGCTTAGCATTGTTAGAAGGGTTTCTCATTTATAAATTGTTCCATCTATTGTAACTTTATTGTATAGTGCATTGTTTATCACTAGGTGCATTGTTCAAGTGAGAGATTTTTGAGAAGTGGAGCCACATCTGGGGCTGCCCACGACCAGTCGAGGTTATGCAGATTCGATCCGCGTTTTTGCGCGGATTTCGTGTCACAAGTCCTTTCGCAACTGGGATGCGGAAAGGAGTTTCCTAAATTATAAATAAAGGTACCTAGGACTTTTCTAGGTATGATAGAAAAGTTATTCTAAGGTGTGACCAAAGGGTTTTCTATGTGCTTCCAAGGGAGAGGTTAGTATATTGCATTGTAATCTTTATTTTTCTTCATAGTGGAAGTTTTGCATCCGTGGTTTTTTACCCTTGTTGGGATTTTTCCACGTATATCTTGTCTTGTGGTTTGTTTGAATGCTTTTATTTCTTTATAGTTTATATTTCTTCCTGTTTATCGTTTGTAGGTGAGACTTGAGACTGGATCTCGGTTCACTGTATTGTTGGCGTGCTGCGCAACAGATGACCGTGTCCGAAATGGACGGGTTACAATGTAGATAAGGTGCGAGAGCACTTTAAATATATATGAACATTAAAGGAGAGGGAAATTTTCTTTATTGTCCTTGCAAACTTAAAATTGAACACGACGTCAGTGACTAGGAGAGAGCTACGGACCATGGATATTAGTACAACAATGTGCCATGATCAATGAACAGGTTATATAATAGACATGTGATTACAATCATTATCATATAATTATAGTGTGTGAGGGAATTGATGATGAGCTAAGATGGAAGATATTCACATCAGGCATGATGACAAGTTTGTGTGCCTCTGTCCTGCCCCTGCGATCGAGATATGTTTTAGTTGAACGAGAGACTTTATTGATGTCTTAGTTGACCAAAGGTGTGATCGAGTGGAATGCGTAAGTGCAGGTTTTTATTTCTAATTTCATGCGGAAGTGCATAAATGAGCTTTTAATTACACAATTAAGGTAGAACAAAAGGAGCTTAGCATTGTTTCAAGGGTTTCTCATTTGTAAATTGTTCCATCTATTGTAACTTTATTGTATAGTGCATTATTCATCACTTGGTGCATTGTTCAAGTGAGAGATTGTTGAGAAGTGGAGCCACATCAAGGGCTGCCCACGACCAGTCGAGGTTATGCAGATTCGATCCGCGTTTTTGCACGGATTTCATGTCGCAAGTCCTTTCGCAACTGGGATGTGGAAAAGGAGTTTCCTAAATTATAAATTAGGGTACCTAGGGCTTTTCTAGGTATGATGGAAAAGTTATTCTAAGGTGTGAGCAAAGGGTTTTCTATGTGATTCTAAGGGAGAGGTTAGTATATTGCATTATAATCTTTCTTTTTCTTCATAGTGGAAGTTTTGCATCCATGGTTTTTTACCCTTGTTGGGATTTTTACACGTATATCTTGTCTTGTGGTTTGTTTGAATGCTTTTATTTCTTTATAGTTTATATTTCTTCCTGTTTATAGTTTGTGGGTGAGACTTGAGATTGGATCTCGGTTCACTGTGTTGTTAGCATGCTACGCAATAGATGACCGTGTCCGAAATGGACGGGTTACAATGTAGATAAGGTGCGAGAGTACTTTAAATATATATGAACATTAAAGGAGAGGGGGATTTTCTTTATTTTCCTTGCAAACTTAAAATTGAACACGACGTCAGTGACTAGGTGAGAGCTACGGACAATTGATTTTGGTACAATATTGTGCCATGATCAATGAGCAGGTTATAAAATGGACATATGATTACAATCATTATCATGTAATTATAGTGTGTGAGGGAATTGACGATGAACTAAGATGGAAGATATTCACATCAGGCATGATGACAACTTTGTGTGCCTTTGTCCTACCCCTGCGATGTGGATTGGCCCTAGCAGGACCTAGCTAGGGATGAATGTGTTTGTTTTTTTTTAATAATTTGGTGGTGTTGTTCAGTTGATCAAGAAATTCTCGTGCTAACCGAAGCATGATGTGATGTTCTCGGTCGATCGAGATATGTTTCAGTTGATCGAGAGACTTTATTGATGTCTCAGTTGACCAAAGGTGTGACCGAGCGGAATGCGTAAGTGCGCGTTTTTATTTCTAATTTCATGCGAAAGTGCATAAATAAGCTTTTAATTACACAATTAAGGAAGAACAAAAGGAGCATAACATTGTTTCAAGGGTTTCTCATTTGTAAATTGTTCCATCTATTGTAACTTTATGATATAGTGCATTGTCCATCACTTGGTGCATTGTTCAAGTGAGAGATTGTTGAGAAGTGGAGCAACATCTAGGGCTGCCCATGACAAGTCGAGGTTACGCTGATTCGATCCGCATTTTTGCGCAAATTTTATGTCGCAAGTCCTTTCGCAACTGGGATACGGAAAGGAGTTTCCTAAATTATAAATAAGGGTACCTAGGGCTTTTTTAGGTATGATGGAAAAGTTATTCTAAGGTGTGAGCAAAGGTTTTCTATGTGCTTCCAAGGGAGAGGTTAGTATATTGCATTGTAATCTTTGCTTTTCTTCATACTGGAAGTTTTGCATCCGTGGTTTTTTACTCTTGTTCGGATTTTTCCACGTATATCTTGTCTTGTGGTTTGTTTGAATGCTTTTATTTCTTTATAATTTATATTTCTTCCTGTTTATTGTTTGTGGGTGAGACTTGAGATTGGATCTCGGTTCACTGTGTTGTTGGCGTGCTGCGCAACAGATGGCCGTGTCCGAAATGGACGGGTTACAATGTAGATAAGGTGCGAGAGCACTTTAAATATATATGAACATTAAAGGAGAGGGGAATTTTCTTTATTGTCCTTTCAAACTTAAAATTGAACACAACGTCAGTGACTAGGAGAGAGCTACGGACCATGGATCTTGGTACAACATTGTGCCATGATCAATGAGCAGGTTATATAATAGACATGTGATTACAATCATTATCATATAATTATAGTGTGTGAGGGAATTGATGATGAGCTAAGATGGAAGATATTCACATCAGGCATGATGACAAGTTTGTGTGCCTTTGTCCTACCCCTGCGATGTGGATTGGCCCTAGCAGGACCTAGCTAGGGATGGATGTGTGTGTGTGTGTTTTTTTTTTTTAATAATTTGGTGTAGTGTTGTTCAGTTGATCAAGAAATTCTGGCGCTAACCGAAGCATGATGTGATGTTCCCGGTCGATCGAGATATGTTTCAGTTGATCGAGAGACTTTATTGATGTCTCAGTTGACCAAAGGTGTGACCGAGTGGAATGCGTAAGTGCGCGTTTTTATTTCTAATTTCATGCGGAAGTGCATAAATAAGCTTTTAATTACACAATTAAGGTAGAACAAAAGGAGCTTAGCATTGTTTCAAGGGTTTCTCATTTGTAAATTGTTCCATCTATTGTAACTTTATGATATAGTGCATTGTTCATCACTTGGTGCATTGTTCAAGTGAGAGATTGTTCAGAAGTGGAGCCACATCTGGGGCTGCCCACAACCAATCGAGGTTATGGAGATTTGATCCGCGTTTTTGCGCAGATTTCGTGTCGCAAGTCCTTTCGCAACTAGGATGCAGAAAGAAGTTTCCTAAATTATAAATAAGGGTACCTAGGGCTTTTCTAGGTATGATGGAAAAGTTATTCTAAGGTGTGAGCAAATGGTTTTCTATGTGCTTCCAAGGGAGAGGTTAGTATATTGCATTGTAATCTTTGTTTTTCTTTATAGTGGAAGTTTTGCATACTTGGTTTTTTACCCTTGTTGGGATTTTTCCACGTATATCTTGTCTTGTGGCTTGTTTGAATGCTTTTATTTCTTTATAGTTTATACTTCTTCCTGTTTATCGTTTGTGGGTGAGACTTGAGATTGGATCTCGGTTCACTGTGTTGTTGGCGTGCTGCGCAACAGATGACCATGTCCGAAATGGACGGGTTACAATTTAGAAAAGGTTCGAGAGCACTTTAAATATATATGAATATTAAAGGAGATGGGAATTTTCTTTATTGTCCTTGCAAACTTAAAATTGAACACGACGTCAGTGACTAGGAGAGAGCTACGGACCATGGATCTTAGTACAACATTGTGCCATGATCAATGAGCAGGTTATATAATAGACATATGATTACTATCATTATCATATAATTATAGTGTGTGAGGGAATTGATGATGAGCTAAGATAGAAGATATTCACATCAGGCATGATGACAAGTTTATGTGCCTTTGCCCTACCCCTGCGATCGAGATATGTTTCCGTTGATCGAGAGACTTTTTTGATATCTCAGTTGACCAAAGGTGTGACCGAGTGGAATGCGTAAGTGCAGGTTTTTATTTCTAATTTCATGCGGAAGTGCATAAAAAATCTTTTAATTACACAATTAAGGTAGAACAAAAGGAGCTTAGTATTGTTTCAAGGGTTTCTCATTTGTAAATTGTTCCATCTATTGTAACTTTATGATATAGTGCAATGTTCATCACTTGGTGTATTGTTCAAGTGAGAGATTGTTGAGAAGTGGAGCCACATCTGGGGCTGCCCACGACCAGTCGAGGTTATGCAAATTTGAGCAGCATTTTTGCACGGAATTCGTGTCGCAAGTCCTTTCGCAACTTGGATGCAAAAAGAAGTTTCCTAAATTATAAATAAGGGTACCTAGGGCTTTTCTAGGTATGATGGAAAAGTTATTCTAAGGTGTGAGCAAAGGGTTTTCTGTGTGCTTCCAAGGGAGAGGTTAGTATATTGCATTGTAATCTTTGTTTTTCTTCATAGTGGAAGTTTTGCATCCGCGGTTTTTTATCCTTTTTGAGATTTTTTCACGTATATCTTATCTTGTGGTTTGTTTGAATGCTTTTATTTCATTATAGTTTATATTTCTTCCTATTTATCGTTTGTGGGTGAGACTTGAGATTGGATCTCGGTTCACTGTGTTGTTGGCGTGCTGCGCAACAGATGACCGTGTCCGAAATGGACGGGTTACACTTGTAACGCCCTGAAAATCGGGGGTCAAGCATCTGAAAATCGGGGGTCGAGCATAAACTCAACTCCCGAGTTCCAGAACATCACTTATGCAACAAAATGAATGATGATTGAATGTTGACTGTATTTATACATGGAACATGAGTGAGATTATGCCAAAACAGAATATCATACTCCAGAGACAATAAATTAGCAAGCGGAAGACTGTGATAGATAGATAAAATATATAAACTGTGGTGAGTCTCCAGAGTGTGATAAAGTTACCAGGTTAAATAATTACAAGTAAATTATACCAAGTTGTGTAGTATGATCTAGTCAACATCCCTGTAGCCCCGACAATCAAGGTACGGCTCTCACAAAGCCGCCAGAAAATAGCATATACGAGAAAGCATTCCCGTCGACATAGAAGTCCAGCTCCGCCTCAGAAGTAGCGTCGCCATCTGCAATCAGACAAAGTCTGGTGGGTGTTCGGAACATCGTCCCGTATCGTGGGAGTGAGTGATCAACTCAGTGGAACAATAAAGCATAGGTTAACATGTTATCAATTCAGTCAAGCAGTAATGATAAAGCAGTATAAATCAAACAATTTTAACTACTCTTATTAAGTGCGAGAATGAAATGACACGATGCTGTATGCCCTTGCCAAACCACCCTCATGCGACATCATCTTACGTTCGCGAATGCTTAACTCCCTCAGTGCGCCACATCTACTAAGCACATGCGGTGCGATGATGATCATGATTACCGAGTTATTATTAATCCATTTCAAACAGCAGTATTGGGAAACTAAGGTACCTCCCTTGTATCATTCCCAAACATGATCCATTCTAGGTCGTCGGTCTAGTTAATCTCATACGATATTATGGTTTGAGAGGCGTAGCGAAGGCATCACAAAGGGCTCGTCACCCGTCAGCACGGATACAGATCTCACCGTATGCGGCTCAATTGCTGACCGTTAGCTCGAGTACAGGTCTCACCGTACTCAGCTCAATCACTAGCCGTCAGCTCGAGTACAGGTCTCACCATACTCGGCTCAACTTATACTCTAGTTGCTCTGAAAGACTCGTCGCCAATCACAGACCCTTGGAGTATACTCGAAGATACTACGGAGGACTCGTCGCCAGTCAGCACGAGTACAGGTCTCACCGTACTCGACTCTCACCGTAAGTATCGACAGCTCGAATATAGTGTCCCATACCACCATAATCGGCTCACGAGTCTAGTTGCTCACTGGTCACTATGGGGAGGCACGTGGCCCCAGCGTAGGCCGACAGCTCGACCACGGTGTCCCATACCACCATGCTCGGCTCATGAGTCTTAGCGGATCGAGGTACCATGGTTAAAAGGGATTTCACTGGTAAGTTTGGTACCCTAGGTTCAAGCAGTAGCGACCAAACATGGTGAACATATATAAGACAGATCGGGTTACTTGACGAGCTCGACTAGCTCAAGCGCACAACAAGTTGAACGACATGAAGTGCATAAGCACTTCGCGTGGCCAACCACTATCGCCAACCGAAGTACGACTCGGGTTCGTCGAACACATCTCACGTGGCAAATGAATCACAGCCACGAATTCAATTCTGGTACCGATTGTCTGGACTATAATTATAGCCCCAAACATGATAACTTGCAGATAGATAAAGCAGTAATGGATCAAGATTCTACTCATATAATCAAGGTATGGTATTATCCGTTTAGGGCTGCCAGGGCTGTTGCACGCACTCGTTGCTCCGCTCCCCCATCACCCATGACGGATCATACAACGTAAATATAAATTTAAACATATGCATTACATAGTTATAATCATAAAGCAGTTGAGCATGTTATGAATCACAACACAAGCATGAGTTTATACATGTTCAATTCCTAATCACACAACAATCCAAGGAGATCATACACATAGTTAAAAGAGGTTGAGAATCATATCTCAACACCCTTATACATTACAATTTGATAACTACTACTCATTCAGACATTTCAAAAAAAACACTTAAACAAACATACATCAACATACATGACATATGTCGATCACATAGGCATTAGGCCAAATCCTTTCCCTAGGGAGTTGCCCCAATCATAACACGCGTACACCCACGACGGATAGTCATGGCAATCAGGAATCCAAGTTCCATATTCATTCAGTCATTTCCACAAACACTTGGGCCACACATTTTAGCATATATGGTGTATATTGGCCGTGGCGTGATTTAGGCAAATCCTTTCACAAAGGGGTATCATCAATACAACAATCATGAATCCATGACAACTAGTCATGAAAGTACGAATGAGAATTCGGTACTCATTCAATCATTTTCACAAACACTTAGAATAAACTATTACAACATACATGGTGTATGTTAGCAAAACATGTATTAGGGCTATCCCTTAGCCAAGTGAGTATTTTATCTATGTATAATATATTACTACAGCAAATAATCATGATAAATTCATCTCTCAATATTTATACGTATCTGATGATTTTCTAGAATACGCATTTTCAACATACATAGTGTATACAAGCAAACATGTATTACGGCGATTCCCTTCGCCAAGCAAATGTTTTATACGCACATAATATATTTATACAACAATTAATCATGACAAACACATCACTAAAATATTCATGTATACGGTACTTCTTACAATACCGTATTTCTACATACATAGTATTTATTAGTAAACATGTATTTAGGCGAATCCTTTCGCTAAATAAGTATTTTATCCATACGTCATATATCCATACGTCAAATAAATATGTCAAACAAATTTCCAAAAAAAATACGTATACGGTATTTTATACGAATACCTAGAGTATGTGAATTTCCAAATTCTACAATTCTAATCGAAACAGAAAACGGAAAGCATTTTGTACATGTACAATTGCATGCAGATCATGAATCTATCATTATTTGACATTGAAAGTGTTGAAAACCATAACCTATACACCTAAAGTCCGCACCTTTTGTCGTAGAATCGTAACGGAGTCGATAGGTTCGCTAAGCTTCCGTATACGGGAGTTTGGCAACCTAGAGAATGAAATAGGTTAGCTATTTCCTAACCTACAACTATCTAATCCCCCAAATAGGTTAGGGTTAGGGTTTATGTAACGACCCGTAAATTTCCGTACATTGGGTCGAGTACCACCTCGACCAGAAATCACGTAGGATTAAATTCTTTAGAAATTTAACAAAGTTAACTAAGTACTAAACTCGATTGGCCATGAAATCTGTTAGGATCGCTTTCAATACGATCTGCAAGACCCAAAGTTGCAGAATCATTGACGCTAGGTTACCCTAAAGTTTAGAACCAAACTCATTTCCCGTCTGCTCTCGGGAATGAAACGAAACTTCAGATTAGGTCTAGATCGCACATCGGAGTCCGATTAACCCCGGCTAAGGAACTAGGACCGCCCACCGGGCTTAACAATCATCTCAAAATCAGCTCCATCCGATGTTCCACGGCCATTCGCTTCGATCAGGAGCGAGGGTGTATGAAAAACACTATTCCCATTCCAAAATAAATATCCGGAATAGTGATCTCGCATCATTCGTTGACGCGTCAATATAAGCAACCTGACCGTCGAATCGGACCAAATTACACCCTCGAATTAAGAAAAATTTCAGGAACATTTACATGTACTTGAAATTTCTGATCGTGGCCCACTGACCGTCGAACTGAAAGTGGTCCGCCACGTGCGATCTGGGTATCCGATCGAGTCAAAAACGTAATTCCACGTAGATCCATAGATGGTGAGCTTAAGTCTGACGTTTGGTTCAAGGAGGGCCACCAGAACCTCCCTTTTGAGCTGGAAAAGTGGCGAAATGCCTATATAAGCAGTCACCCTTGAAACTGAGTCTGTTTTGGGAATGTTTTTGGCTATAAAAGGGGCTTAGAACAGCCCCTCTCACAGCCATACGAATTTGGGATTTTAACCCTAGAGAGAGAGAAAAAAGAGGGAGAATAGTTTGGGATTTATGGGAGATCTTCCTCCTACTGCTTTGGATTGTTACACGGCCTACACCGCCCTGTTCTAGGCTCTTTCCCGGCGGTATCCATCCCATTTGAAGGTAAGAAACCCTAACCCTAGGTCTGATTTAAGGTAGAATCGATGTGGGATGTGTAACGACTAACCGATTCCGCTCTTTAGGCTAGAAATCTCCCGTATACGGAAGTTCTTCTACCCTTGCTGATTCGTTGGGTTTCAAAAGGCAAAGGTGAGGACTTTAAGTGTATAAGTTACAGTTTTCAAAGCTTTCAATGTCAGATAATGATAGATTCATGATCTGCGTGTAAATGCACATGTACAAAGTACTTTCCGTTTCCTGTTTCGATTAACGTTGTAAAATATGGATTTTCACATACTCTAGGTATACGTAGAAATACCGTATACGTATTTTTTTTGGAAAAATGTTTAACATGTTTATTTAATGTATGAATATATAATATATGAATAAAATACTAGTTTGGTGAAAGGAATCGCCAAAATACATGTTCACTTGTAAAGGCGACGTATGTTGAAATTGTGTATTTTATAAATACCGTATACATATTTCTTTTGGAGAAATGTTTGACATATTTATTTAATATATGATTATACAATACATGAATAAAATAAAAGTTTGGCGAAAGGAATCGCCGAAATCTATGTTCGCTTGAAAACACTATGTATGTTGAAATTGCGTATTCTAGAAATACCGCTTATGTACAAATTTTGGAAGTGTAATTGTCATGATTATTTGTCGTATGAATATGGTATGCGCGGATAAAATAACCGCTTAGCAAAAGAATAGCCCTAATACGCAATTGCTATCATACGTTATGTATGTTGGAATCACGCACTCTAAGTGTTTGGTGTACATGCTTGTGTGCGTAAAAGCTTGGGTGTTAGTGCCTTAGATAGGCGCTGATATGGAATTTTCGACTCCCTTAGAGACATGTAGGGTCCCCTCCATGCGGTGGTTCGCTATAACCACTCACTTGTGATGCGTATGTAATTGTATCCCTATGTGTATAGTGCTTTATAACATGCTTTACAACATGCTTTACAACATGCTTTATAACATGCTTTACTTCATGCTTTACTTCATGCTTTATAATATGCCTGCTAACATGCTTTACTTCGTGCTTTACTTCATACTTTACAACTGTTTGAGTTTGGGACTATGCCTATAGTCCAAACATTCGGTACCAGACTTGCGGTTGTGGCGGAGATTCATATCGCCACAACGGACGTGTCTGGCGAACCCGAGTCGTACTTCGGTTGGCGATAGTGGTTGGCCACACGGAGTGCTTTTGCGCTCCATATCGCTCAGCTTGTGGTGCGCTCGAGCTAGTCAGGCTCGTCAAGTAAACCGGAGTGTATATGTATGTTCACCATGTTTGGTCGCACGCTTGAACCTAGGGTACCAAACTTACCAGTGGCGATCCGTTAACCATGGTACCTCGATCCGCTAAGACGCATGAGCCGGGCATGGTGGTATGGGACACCGTGGTCGAGCCGTCGGCCCACGCCGGGGTCATGTGCCTCCCGTAGTGACCATTGTGCAACCAAACTCGTGAGCCGATTATGGTGGTATGGGACACTATATTCGTTTGTCGATACTTACGGCGAGAGCCGAGTACGGTGAGACTGTGCTCATACCGACGGCGACGAGTCCTCCGTAGTATCTTCGAGTATATTCCAAGTGTCCGTGATTGGCGACGAGTCTTTCACAAAGTAACAGAGTATGAGTTGAGCCGAGTACGGTGAGACCCGTACTGAGCTGACGGCTAGTGATTGAGCCAAGTACGGTGAGATATGTACTTGAGCTGACGGCCAGCAATTGAGCCGCATACGGTGAGATCTGTATCCGCGCTGACGGGTGACGAGCCCTTTGTGATGCCTTCACTACGCTTCTCAAACCATAATATCGTATGAGATTAGCTAGGATTGACGACCCTAGAATGGATCATGTTTGGGAATGATACAAGGGAGGTACCTTAGTTTCCCAATACTGCTGGTTGAAATGGATTAATAAAAACTTGGTAATCATGAGCATCATCGCACCGCATGTGCTTTGTAGATGTGGCGCACTGAGGGAGTAAGCATTCGCGAACGTAAGATGATGTCGCTTGAGGGTGGTTTGGCAAGGGCATACAGCATCATGTCATATCATTTTTGCACTTAACAAGAGTAGTTAGAAATGTTTGACTTGTACTGCTTTATCATTACTGCTTGATTGATTTGATAACATGTTAACCTATGCTTTACTGTTCCACTGAGTTAGCTACTCACTCCCACGTTACAGACGGTGTTCGCAACACCCACCGGACTGACTGTCACGAGGTGTAGATGGCGCCTGTTCAGAGCCGGAGCTCGACTTCGAGGAGGATCGGGAGGAGTTCTCCTTTATGCAAGACTCGACGGCTATGCTTAGGCCTACTGCATCGCGGATATTCAGGGCCTCTCTTGAGGATTGTATTTTGATTTTTGACTTAGAAACAATACATGTATATTGGTACTCAGTTAGTACTCATACTCTGGAGTTTATAAAATTTTGTTACTTTACATACTTTGAATATAAAATTTCAGTCTTCCGCTTGCCTTTATACAATTGAACTGGAGTATGATTTACTGTTTTGGTATAATCTCATTCATGTTTATTGCTCTAACTCAGACAACATTTAACCATCATCGTGTATGTTGCATAAGTGATGCGTTGGAACTCGGGAGTTGAGTTCATACTCGACTCCCGAATTTCAGGGCGTTACAAGTTGGTATCAGAGCATGATTTTGATTAAACCGGACCTGAGTTATGTCCCCACTACGTACGCTGACGCATTATACTTAGGAGGGTGCGCAAAACCTAGCAACAGTCTTAGGGTCTCCCGATTTCGCCGTTCGGCGAAGTTCATTGCAAATGGACAGTTTGATCGAGTTCGTACTCGATTCCGACCGCACTTATGGACCCCAAGTCACACCTAGACCATCTATTGACGTGTCCAGGTCACAATCCACCAAAAATTAGTCGTTAAAAATCAGGAAAAATCAGATTAGATCAGAAATTTACCGGAACTAACCGTTTCGGCACAAACCGAGCCTGGGGCCCTCCACGTTAATCCACTAACCCCCAGATCGAACCAGGTGCATTTGGCACCCCGGACATGTGGCAAACAGAGCCCCACCGCGGCGGCGCGGTTCCGCCAAGTCCGATCAAGCGCGGCGCCGCAAAAGCCTGGCGGCGGACCGCCGTCCGGTCAGTTTTCCGGCGGGTTTCCAAGCTTGAGGTTGGTCGGCCCAGCCCCCTCTACCCCCTGGCACGTGCGGAATTCCATTAGGTTTGGGTTTTAAGGGGCTGGAGCACCCTTTTCTCTCATTTCACCCTCTTTTCAAGCACCTCCACCCCCATTTCCGATTTTCCTCAAAACCCATCCCTCCAAACCTTCAAATCTCCCATTTCCTTCCATAACTCACACACCCCTACCTTCCACCACAGCCCTAGCCTCTTCCTTTCCCCATTTTCACAAGTTGGAGCTCTCATACCCCTCCTTGGAGCTCAAAATCGGGTAATCTCCTAACCCATTCCATTTTCTTTTTGTTCCTTCTTCATTTCCTACCTCTAGTGCCCCTTCAACACCTATTGGATCCTTGTTTGTGGGGATCAAAGAGATCAGCCCCTTGTTTCCCCATTTTGGCAATTTTCCATGGCCCTCCTTGGTGTGGTGGCTACCATTTTCTCCATTTCCTCCATCCTATCTTTCATGGGAAAGAGGAAAACCGCGGCCGATGATGCCGGCCCAAGTAGGCCAGCCCATTCCCGAAGAAGATCCGATGTTAAAGGTGCACAAGCACCGTGCGGGAGTTTAGGTCGAAGCGAGACCTGGATCCTGACCACCCCGCCAGAAATGCTTATCCGATAGGCATGGAATATGGGCGCTTCGCGGGCCGCAAGGTTGTGTTTGAAGCTCATGTGGATGAAAGGATGTTTGGCCTACACCCGATGATGGACCACTTGGTGGATATCGGATGGAATTCTATTTTTGAAGGCGAGTCCCCCGCATGTGAGAACACGGTTCGCGCTTTCTACGCTCACATCGTGGACTCATCGCAGAGCCTCTTCGCCATCGTCTCTGTGAGGGGCATAAGGCGCACAATCACTGTGGATGAGGTGGTTCGAATCACGAAGATCCCGCTTGGTCAAGTGCATCCTAGTGATGACTTCTCTAGAAGTGCGCGGGAAAGGGATCGTCGCACGCGATTTCTCTATGGTCGCCGGGTTACTTGGAAGCGAGGAAATTGTATTGCGGCGACAAAGATGACCGAAGACTTCCATTTACTCCATCACATTTTCACATACAATATATACCCAGGGTGGGGTAACCGCATGGAATGTACTAGGTTGATGGTGGACTTTCTGTATAAGATGGGACGCGGGGACAACATATGCTTGCCCACATTCATCCTATCCCAGATAGTTCATGTTGTTCGTTCTGCCAGGAACGATCTTTCGCTCCCATTTGGCCGTCTGATCTGCAGGATGGCTCGTGATGTAGGCTACAGATTGAATATGGAGGATCTTGCACCAGTCCGAGTCATAAGTGAAGCGACACTCAAGAATATGAAGATCGGCCCTCAACAGCGGCAAGCACGACTTGACGAGTCTGGAGATGAGTCGGATAGCGCCGGCGAGGAGAGTGTTGACCTCCAGGCAGAGAGTGATGAGGAGCGTGGTGATGACATACAGGAAGAAGAATCTGAGGCTCAGGACACCGAGGAGAGTTCACCCCCTGCGGCTCAGGAGCAGGGTGTGGATCGAGATGCTTTTGATGCGCCATTGGCCCGTCTTGAGGAGGAGCAAGCCGCCCTGCAGCAAGAAGTTGGACAAGTTCGGGCTGAGCTTGGTGAGACCCGAGCCAAGCTCGAAGAGACCGAAGCCTACATGAAGAGGAGCTTTAAGAAGGTGTCTCGTACGTTGAAGGTCATTCTGTGCTGTGTGCAGGACAAGAACGCTCCTCCTCCACCGCCTGTTTCGGATGCTTAGTCATCCACGTTGTTGTGGTTGTTGTTTGTTTTTGGTTGCCGCGATAGGCGGTTTATGTTTTCATGTAGTTGATGTAATAGATAGTAGCGTGTTCTAAGTGTTTAATGTTGTGGATGTATTGGCTATAATGTGAATTCTGTCGTGATTCATGTAACTCTGTATTCCATGTATTATGACAATTTTGGGTAAATGAAAAGCATATAGCCTCTTTTGTTTTGAAGATGTGTGGAATGCTTAAGTGCTTTATGGAGTGTATTGTGCCTTATCTCACAAATGATTATTATGCTGCTTTACTTGTGCCGATTGATGGTCCGACACTGGAGGGTACGCCAGTGGTTCGGGAGTTTGTTGGAGTCTTTAAGACTATCCCTGGTTTACCTCCTCGGTGTGAGATTGATTTTACGATTGACCTTACGCCTGGTGCGATGCCCATCTCGTTGCCGACTTATCGTATGCCTCCATGTGAGATGGAGGAGCTGCGGAAACAGATTGACGAACTTGTAGAGAAAGGTTTTATTCGACCTAGTGTGTCTCCTTGGGGAGCACCTGTGTTGTTCGTGAAGAAGAAGGATGGGTCGCTACGGTTGTGTATTGATTACCGTAGGTTGAACCAGGTCACGGTGAAGAACAAGTATCCTTTGCCCAGGATTGATGATCCGTTCGATCGTTGAGGGGGCGAAGTATTTCTCGAAGATTGACCTTCGCCGTGGTACCACCATTGCGCGTGAGAGAGGAGGACGTGCGTAAGACGGCCTTCGGGACGTGCTTTGGGCACTATGAGTTCTTGGTGATGTCGTTCGCCCGACGAACGCACCGCCCGTGTTCATGGATCCGATGAACCGGGTATTTCGGCCCTTCCTTTACCGATTCGTCATCATCTTTATCGATGACATCTTGATATACTCCACGAGTCGAGGAGCACGAGGAGCACTTGCGAGCGGTATTGGATACACTGAAGAAGAACCAGTTGTTTGCGCAATACAAGAAGTGCGACTTTCCGGGAGGAAGTCAAGTTCCTGGGACATGTAGTGTCCAAGGATGGGATAAAGTGGACCTTGCTAAGGTAGCTGCGGTTCAGATTGGCAAAGAACCGAATCGGTTATCGAGGTGAGGAGTTTCCTTGGTCCGGGCCGTGGGTACTACAGACGCTTCATTCGGGATTTCTCGAAGATCGCTATGCCATTGTCTCGTTGACTAAGGACCTGAAGTTCGCCTGGAATGAGAAGGCGGAGGCAGCTTTTAAGGAGCTGAAGGACAAGTTGACGTCCGCCCCTGTGCTAGTATTGCCAGAGCAAGGGGTGAAATACACGGTATATACTGACGCGTCTCGCGTTGGTTTGGGTTGTGTTCTGATGCAGAAGGATAGGGTGATTTCGTATGCCTCGAGACAATTAAGGAAGCACGAGGAGAATTACCCTACACATGACCTGGAGTTGGCAGCTGTCATCTTTGCATTGAAGCTCTGGAGACATTACCTCTACGGTGAGGAGTTCGAGCTTTTCTGCGACCACAAGAGCCTTAAATACATATTCACGCAGCGGGATTTGAATATGAGACAACGCCGATGGATGGAGACCTTGAAGGACTTCAAGTTCGAGGTTTCCTACCATCCCGGCAAGGCGAACCTTGTGGCAGACGCGCGCTGAGCCGCAAGAAGGCGATTGCATTTGCGGCACCGCTGATGATAGTCGAGTGGGACATGATGGAGTTTGTACGGGACTTCGAGCAGAGACTCACTGTCGAGGAGCCTTTTGAGTGTGTTGCGCATGTTCGGGTGCGGCTACTTATTGACGACAGGATTGTTGAGGCCCAAGAGGGCGATATACGGCTGTCTGAGCTTCGAGAGCAGGCTAGCGACGCCGTGGACTCCGAGTGGAGAGTTGGTTCTGATGGGGGTTTACAATTCCGTGGCCGCCTATGTGTTCCTGATGTGGCTGACTTGAGACGCGAGCTTCTCGAGTCCGCCCATAACTCGAAGTTTGCGATGCATCCTAGTAGCACGAAGATGTACCAGGATATGAGACGGACGTATTGGTGGGATAACATGAAGGCCCACATTGCTGAGTATGTGTCTCGATGTCTGACGTGCCAGCAGGTCAAGGTAGAACATCGCCGACCTCCTGGACTACTTCAGCCCATGCCTATAGCGGAGTGGAAGTGGGACTTCATCTCCATGGACTTCATATCAGGGTTGCCGAAGACGAGGAAGGGGCACGATTCCATTTAGGTGATTGTGGACCAGTTGACCAAATCGGCCCATTTCCTCCCTATCAGAGTTACGAACTCTGCAGACGAGCTGGCTAGATTGTACATCAGGGAGATCGTCCATCTGCACGGGGTTCCTTTGGAGATCGTGTCGGACAGAGACACGCGGTTCACATCTATCTTCTGAACTCGTATCCAGGAGGCGATGGGTGTGAAGTTGAAGTTCAGTACAGCGTTTCATCCTCAGACTGATGGGCAGACAGAGCGGGTGAATCAGATTCTGGAGGATATGTTGCGAGCATGTGTGTTGGACTTCAAGGACAGTTGGGATGACTGTCTTCCGTACGCAGAGTTTGCCTACAACAACAACTTCCAGGCGACTATTGGCATGACGCTATATGAGGCTCTATATGGTCGACCTTGTAGGGCACCGCACTGTTGGACAGAGGTTGGAGAGCGTAGCCTGATTGGCCCGGAGTTGGTTCAGGCGACTACAGAGAAGGTAGACATTATCAGGCGTCGATTACTCACAGCGCAGAGCAGGCAGAAGAGTTACGCCGATACGAGGCGGCGACCGCTGGAGTTCGAGGTCGGGGATCATGTGTTCCTTCGGGTTTCCCCTATGAAGGGAGTCCTTCGGTTTGGGAAGAAGGGGAAGCTCACACCGAGGTTTATCGGTCCATTTCAGATACTGGATCGAGTGGGTGATGTGGCGTATCGTCTCGCCTTGCCTACACCACTTGCTTCCGTACACAACGTATTTCATGTATCTATGCTGAAGAAGTACGTTCCTGATCCTTCGCATATCATCAGATGGGAGCAGGTACAGTTGAGTGAGGATGCTACGTACGAGCTGCGCCCGACGCGTATCCTTGATAGGAAGGAGCAGGTACTACGTAGCAAGGTCATCCCACTTGTGAAGGTACTTTGGACACATCATTCCGAGGAGGAAGCTACCTGGGAGACTGAGGCCGAGGTCAGGAAGAACTACCCTCAGCTTCTCGAGGAGTACGAAAAGGTATAAATTTCGAGGACGAAATTTTTTTTGTTTAAGGGGGGTAGATTGTAACGACCCGTAAATTTCCGTACATTGGGTCGAGTACCACCTCGACCAGAAATCACGTAGGATTAAATTCTTTAGAAATTTAACAAAGTTAACTAAGTACTAAACTCGATTAGCCATGAAATTGCTAGATCGCTTTCAATACGATCCGCAAGACCCAAAAGTTGCGTAATCATTGACGCTAGGTTACCCTAAAGTTTAGAACCAAACTCATTTCCCGTCTCGCTTCTGAATGAAACGAAACTTCAGATTAGGTCTAGATCGCACACGGGAGTCCGATTAACCCGAAGCTAAGGAACTAGGACCGCCCACCGGGCTTAACAATCATCTCAATAATCGCTCCATCCGATGTTCCACGGCCATTCGCTTTCGATCCGGAGCGAGGGTGTGTGAAAAACACTATTCCCATTCCAAAATAAATATCCGGAATAGTGATCTCGCATCATTCGTTGACGCGTCAAGATAAGCAACCTGACCGTCAGAATCAGACCAAATTACACCCTCGGATTAAGAAAAATTTCAGGAACATTTACATGTACTTGGAATTTCTGATCGTGACCCACTGACCGTCGAACTAAAGTGGTCCGCCACGTGCGATCTGGATATCCGATCGAGTCAAAAACGTAATTCCACGTAGATCCATAGATGGTGAGCTTAAGTCTGACGTTTGGTTCAAGGAGGGCCACCAGAACCTCCCTTTTGAGCTGGAAAAGTGGCGAAATGCCTATATAAGCAGTCACCCTTGAAACTGAGTCTGTTTTGGGAATGTTTTTGGCTATAAAAGGGGCTTAGAACAGCCCCTCTCACAGCCATACGAATTTGGGATTTTAACCCTAGAGAGAGAGAGAGAAAAGAGGGAGAATAGTTTGGGATTTGTGGGAGATCTTCCTCCTACTGCTTTGGATTATTACACGGCCTACACCACCCTGTTCTAGGCGCTTTCCCGGCGGTATCCATCCCATTTGAAGGTAAGAAACCCTAACCCTAGGTCTGATTTAAGGTAGAATCGATGTGGGAAGTGTAACGACTAACCGATTCCGCTCTTTAGGTTAGAAATCTCCCGTATACGGAAGTTCTTCTACCCTTGCTGATTCGTTGCGTTTCAAAAGGCAAAGGTGAGGACTTTAAGTGTATAAGTTACGGTTTTTAACGCTTTCAATGTCAGATAATGACAGATTCATGATCTGCATGTAAATGCACATGTACAAAGTGCTTTCCGTTTCCTATTTCGATTAACGTTGTAAAATATGGATTTTCACATACTCTAGGTATACGTAGAAATACCGTATACGTATTTTTTTTGGAAAAATGTTTAACATGTTTATTTAATGTATGAATATATAATATATGAATAAAATACTAGTTTGGCGAAAGGAATCGCCAAAATACATGTTCACTTGTAAAGGCGACGTATGTTGAAATTGTGTATTTTATAAATACCGTATACGTATTTCTTTTGGAGAAATGTTTGACATATTTATTTAATATATGATTATACAATACATGAATAAAATACCAGTTTGGAGAAGGAATCGCCGAAATCTATGTTCGCTTGAAAACACTATGTATGTTGAAATTGCGTATTCTAGAAATACCGCTTATGTACAAATTTTGGAAGTGTAATTGTCATGATTATTTGTCGTATGAATATGGTATGCGCGGATAAAATAACCGCTTAGCAAAAGAATAGCCCTAATACGCAATTGCTAACATACGTTATGTATGTTGGAATCACGCACTCTAAGTGTTTGGTGTACATGCTTGTGTGCGTAAAAGCTTGGGTGTTAGTGCCTTAGATAGGCGCTGATATGGAATTCCCGACTCCCTTAGAGACATGTAGGGTCCCCTCCATGCGGTGGTTCGCTATAACCACTCACTTATGATGCGTATGTAATTGTATCCCTATGTGTATAGTGCTTTACAACATGCTTTACAACATGCTTTATAACATGCTTTACTTCATGCTTTACTTCATGCTTTATAATATGTCTGCTAACATGCTTTACTTCATGCTTTACTTCATACTTTACAACTGTTTGAGTTTGGGACTATGCCTATAGTCCAAACATTCGGTACAGACTTGCGGTTGTGGCGAGATTCATATCGCCACAACGGACGTGAAACCGGGCGAACCCGAGTCGTATTTCGGCTGGCGATAGTGGTTGGCCACACGGAGTGCTTTTTGCGCTCCATATCGCTCACTTGTGGTGCGCCGAGCTAGTCGTGCTCGTCAAGTAAACCGGAGTGTATATGTATGTTCACCATGTTTGGTCGCTCACGCTTGAACCTAGGGTACCAAACTTACCGCTGGCGATCCCGTTAACCATGGTACTCGATCCGCTAAGACGCATGAGCCGGGCATGGTGGTATGGGACACCGTGGTCGAGCCGTCGGCCACGCGGGGTCATGTGCCTCCCGTAGTGACCATTGCGCAACCAAACTCGTGAGCCGATTATGGTGGTATGGGACACTATATTCGAGTGTCGATACTATTTACTACGGCGAGAGCCGAGTACTGGTGAGACCGTGCTCGTGCCGACGGCGATGAGTCCTCCGTAGTATCTTCGAGTATACTCCAAGTGTCTCCGTGATTGGCGACGAGTCTTTCACAAGAATAGAGTATGAGTATGAGTTGAGCCGAGTGTGAGACCCAGTACTTGAGCCGACGGCTAGTGATTGAGCCAAGTACGGTGAGATATGTACTTGAGCCGACGGCCGGCAATTGAGCAAAGATACGGTGAGATCTGTCAGATCCGCGCCGACGGTGACGAGCCCTTTGCGATGCCTTCACTACGCTTCTCAAACCATAATATCGTATGAGATTAGCTAGGATTGACGACCCTAGAATGAATCATGTTTGGGAATGATACAAGGAGGTACCTTAGTTTCCCAATACCGTGGTTGAAATGGATTAATAAAAACTTGGTAATCATGAGCATCATCGCACCGCATGTGCTTTGTAGATGTGGCGCACTGAGGGAGTAAGCATTCGCGAACGTAAGATGATGTCGCTTGAGGGTGGTTTGGCAAGGGCATACAGCATCATGTCATATCATTTTTGCACTTAACAAGAGTAGTTAGAAATGTTTGACTTGTACTGCTTTATCATTACTGCTTGATTGATTTGATAACATGTTAACCTATGCTTTACTGTTCCACTGAGTTAGCTACTCACTCCCACGTTACGGGACGGTGTTCGCAACACCCACCAGACTCTGTCACTGGGTGTAGATGGCGCCCTGCTCAGAGCCGGGAGCTCGACTTCGAGGAGGATCAGGAGGAGTTCTCCTTTATGCAGTACTCTGACGGCTATGCTTAGGCCGGCTGCATCGCGGGATATTCAGGGCCTCTCTTGAGGATTGTATTTTGATTTTTGACTTAGAAATAATACATGTATATTGGTACTCAGTTAGTACTCATACTCTGGAGTTCATAAAATTTTGTTACTTTACATACTTTGAATATAAAATTTCAGTCTTCCGCTTGCCTTTATACAATTGAACTGGAGTATGATTTACTGTTTTGGTATAATCTCATTCATGTTTATTGCTCTAACTCAGACAACATTTAACCATCATCGTGTATGTTGCATAAGTGATGCGTTGGAACTCGGGAGTTGAGTTCATACTCGACCCCCGAATTTCAGGGCGTTACAGTTTATTACCTTAAAACGGAGTCGGTATCGCCGGGAAAGCGTCTGGAAAGAGGCGGTGCAGCCTGTGGAGCGGCAGGGAAGTACGGCAGGGAGAAGCTCCCACTTCTCCCTCACTTTCTCTCTCTTTTCTCTCTCTCAAATCCAAATTCGTATGGCTGCCATGAGAGAGGGTTTAAAGTCCTTATATAGCCTAAAAATTTACCAAAACAGACTTCTAGACAAGGTTCACCTAAGTTATAACCAAAGTGGAACTTTTTCAGCTCAACGGAGGACTTCTGGCGGGCCTCCTTGAACCAAAGGTTGGACTTAAGCTCACTAATGCTGGATCTACGTTCTATTAAGTTTTCATTTCGGTCGGGATTCCAGATCACGCGTGGTGGACCAGTTTCAGTTCAACGGTCAGCAGATCACGATCGGAGATTCCGAGTACATGTAAATGTGTATGAAATTATTCCTGATCCGAGGGTGTAATTTGGTCAGATTCTGACGGTCTGGTTGCTTAAAACTGATCCGCAAACGAGAGATGCCAGATTACTATTCAAGATATTTATTTTTAAAGAAAACAAGTGTTTTCACACTCTCTCGCTCCGGACGCGATCGAATGGCCGTGGGACATCTCTGGACTTGATTTCTGAGATGGTTGTCGAGCCCAGTGAGGCGGTCCTAATTCCTTAACTTCGAGTTATTCGGACTTCCGACGTGCGATCCAGATCTGATACGGAGTTTCAATGTGCTCTCGAGAGCAGTCGGGTAATGAGATTGATCCTAGATTTTAGGGTAACATAGCGCAATGATTCTACAAGTTTTGGGTCTTGCAGATCGTATTTAAAGTGATTCAAACGGATTTCGTAGCTAATCTAGTTTCACACCTAGTTACTTTGTCTCATTTCTAAAGGAGTTAGTCTTAAGTGATTTCTGGTCGAGATGGTACTCAGGCCTTTATAGTTTGTATATAAAGTGATCCAAGTTATACTACTTAGCTAGTTTAAGATAGTGTCTAGGGTGAAAGTTCTTAGAAAAATTGGAAGATCAAGGTGATGAAGGGTGAGATTTGTGAAGGAAATGAGTTCAAAGGCGGCTTTAGACTTTGGGATTCAGTTCTGACAAGTTAATGAGGTATTAAGATCGACCCATTGCCTAAGAACGTCTAATCCCAGGTTGGCAAAAATCCGGGGCGTTACAATTGTAGATAAGGTGTGAGAGCACTTTAAATATATATGAACATTAAAGGAGAGGCGAATTTTCTTTATTGTCCTTGCAAACTTAAAATTGAACACGACGTCAATGACCAGGAGAGAGCTACGGACCATGGATCTTAGTACAACATTGTGCCATGATCAATGAGCAGGTTATATAATAGACATGTGATTACAATCACTTTCATATAATTATAGTGTGTGAGGGAATTGATGATGAGGTAAGATGGAAGATATTCACATCAGGCATGATGACAAGTTTGTGTGCCTTTGTCCTACCCATGCGATCGAGATATGTTTCAGTTGATCGAGAGACCTTATTGATGTCTCAGTTGACCAAAGGTGTGACCGAGTGGAATGCGTAAGTGCGGGTTTTTATTTCTAATTTCTTGCGCAAGTGCATAAATAATCTTTTAATTATACAATTAAGGTAGAACAAAAGGAGCTTAGCATTGTTTCAAGGGTTTCTCATTTGTAAATTATTCCGTCTATTGTAACTTTATGATATAGTGCATTGTTCATCACTTGGTGCATTGTTCAAGTGAGAGATTGTTAAGAAGTGGAGCCACATCTGGGGCTGCCCACGACCAGTCGAGGTTATGCAGATTCGATCTGCGTTTTTGAGCAGATTTCATGTCGCAAGTCTTTTCGCAACTGGGATGCGGAAAGGAGTTTCCTAAATTATAAATAAGGATACCTAGGGCTTTTCTAGGTATGATGGAAAAGTTATTCTAAGGTGTGAACAAAGAGTTTTTTATGTGCTTCCAAGGGAGAGGTTAGTAAATTGCATTGTAAACTTTGTTTTTCTTCATAGTGGAAGTTTTGCATCCGTGGTTTTTTTACCCTTGTTAGGATTTTTTCACGTATATCTTGTCTTGTGGTTTGTTTGAATGCTTTTATTTCTTTATAGTTTATATTTCTTCCTGTTTATGGTTTGTGGGTGAGACTTGAGATTGGATCTCGGTTCACTGTGTTGTTGGCATGCTGCGCAACAGATGACCGTGTCCGAAATGGACGGGTTACAATGTAGATAATGTGCGAGAGAACTTTAAACAGATATGAACATTAAATGAAAGGCGAATTTTCTTTATTGTCCTTGCAAACTTAAAATTGAACACGACGTCAGTGACTAGGAGAGAGCTACGGACCATGGATCTTAGTACAACATTGTGCCATGATCAATGAGCAGGTTATATAATAAACATGTGATTACGATCATTATCATATAATTAGAGTGTGTGAGGCAATTGATGATGAGCTAAGATGGAAGATATTCACATCAGGCATGATGACAAGTTTGTGTGCCTTTGTCCTACCCCTGTGATCGAGATATGTTTCAGTTGATCGAGAGACTTTATTGATGTCTCAGTTGACCAAAGGTTTGACCGAGTGGAATCGTAAGTGCGGGTTTTTATTTCTAATTTCATGCGGAAGTGCATAAATAAGCATTTAATTAAACAATTAAGGTAGAACAAAAGGAGCTTATCATTGTTTCAAGGATTTCTCATTTATAAATTGTTCCATCTATTGTAACTTTATGATATAGTGCATTGTTCAAGTGAGAGATTGTTGAGAAGTAGAGCCACATCTAGGGCTGCCCACGACCAGTCAAGGCTATGCAGATTCGATCGCGGTTTTTGCGCAGATTTTGTGTCGCAAGTCCTTTCACAATTTATATGCGGAAAGGAGTTTCCTAAATTATAAATAAGGGTACCTAGGGCTTTTCTACGTATGATGGAAAAGTTATTTTAAGGTGTGAGCAAAAGGTTTTCTATGTGCTTCCAAGGGAGAGGTTAGTATATTGCATTGTAATCTTTATTTTTCTTCATGCGGAAGTGCATAAATAAGCTTTTAATTACACAATTAAGGTAGAACAAAAGGAGCTTGGAATTGTTTCAAGGGTTTCTCATTTGTAAATTGTTCCATCTATTGTAACTTTATGATATAGTGCATTGTTCATTACTTGGTGCATTATCCAAGTGAGAGATTGTTGAGAAGTGGAGCCACATCTGGGGCTGCCCACGACCAGTCGAGGTTATGTATATTCGATCCGCGTTTTTGCGCGGATTTCGTGTCCTAAGTCCTTTCGCAACTGAGATGCCGAAAAGAGTTTCCTAAATTATAAATAAGGGTACCTAGGGCTTTTCTAGGTATGATAGAAAAGTTATTCTAAGGTGTGAGCAAAGGGTTTTCTATGTGCTTCCAAGGGAGAGGTTAGTATATTGCATTGTAATCTTTGTTTTTTTTCATAGTGAAAGTTTTGCATACATGATCTTTTACCCTTGTTGGGATTTTTCCACGTATATCTTGTCTTGTGGTTTGTTTGAATGCTTTTATTTCTTTATAGTTTATATTTCTTCCTGTTTATCGTTTGTGGGTGAGACTTGAGATTGGATCTTGGTTCACTATGTTGTTGGCGTGCTGCGCAACAGATGAACGTGTCCGAAATGGACGGGTTACAATGTAAATAAGGTACGAGAGCACTTTAAATATATATGAACATTAAAGGAGAGGAGTATTTTCTTTATTGTCCTTGCAAACTTAAAATTGAACACGACGTCAGTGACTAGGAGAGAGCTACAGACCATGAATCTTAGTACAACATTGTGCCATGATCAATGAGCAGGTTATATAATAGACATTTGATTACAATCATTATCATATAATTATAGTGTGTGAGGGAATTGATGATGAGCTAAGGTGGAAGATATTCACATCAGGCATGATGACAAGTTTGTGTGCCTTTGTCCTACCCCTGCAATGTGGATTGGCCCTAGCAGGACCTAGCTAGGGATAGATGTGTGTTTCTTTTTTTTTTTAATAATTTGGTGTAGTGTTGTTCAGTTGATAAAGAAATTCTGGCGCTAACCGAAGCATGATGTGGTGTTCCCAGTCGATCAAGATATGTTTCAGTTGATCGAGAGACTTTATTGATGTCTCAGTTGACCAAAGGTGTGGCCGAACGAAATGCATAAGTACACATTTTTATTTCTAATTTCATGCGGAAGTGCATTAATAAGCTTTTAATTACATAATTAAGGAAGAATAAAAGGAGCTTAACATTGTTTCAAGGGTTTCTCATTTGTAAATTGTTCCATCTATTGTAACTTTATGATATAGTGCATTGTTCATCACTTGGTGCATTGTTCAAGTGAGAGATTGTTGAGAAGTGGAGCCACATTTGGGGCTGCCCACGACCAGTCGAGGTTATGCAGATTTGATCCGCGTTTTTGCACGAATTTCGTGTCACAAGTCCTTTCTCAACTGGGATGCAGAAAGGAGTTTTCTAAATTATAAATAAGGGTACCTAGGGCTTTTCTAGGTATGATGGAAAAGTTATTCTAAGGTGTGAGCAAAGGGTTTTCTATGTGCTTCCAAGGGAGAGGTTAGTATATTGCATTGTAATCTTTATTTTTCTTCATACTGGAAGTTTTGCATCCACGGTTTTTTACCGTTTTTGAGATTTTTTCACGTATATCTTATCTTGTGGTTTGTTTGAATGCTTTTATTTCTTTATAGTTTATATTTCTTCCTGTTTATCGTTTGTGGGTGAGACTTGAGATTGGATCTCTGTTCACTGTGTTGTTGGCGTGCTGCGTAACAGATGACCGTGTCCGAAATGGACAGGTTACAATGTAGATAAGGTGCGAGAGCACTTTAAATATATATGAACATTAAAGGAGGAGAATTTTCTTTATTGTCCTTGCAAACTTAAAATTGAACACGACATCAGTGACTAGGAGAGAGCTACGGACCATGGATCTTAGTACAACATTATGCCATGATCAATGAACAAGTTATATAATAGACATGTGATTACAATCATTATCATATAATTATAGTGTGTGAGGGAATTGATGATGAACTAAGATGGAAGATATTCACATCAGGCATGATGACAAGTTTGTGTGCCTTTGTCTTACCCCTGCGATCGAGATATGTTTCAGTTGATCGAGAGACTCTATTGATGTCTCAATTGACCAATGGTGTGACCGAGCAGAATGCATAAGTGCATATTTTTATTTCTAATTTCATGCAAAAGTACATAAATAAGCTTTTAATTACACAATTAAGGTAGAACAAAAGGAGCTTAGCATTGTTTCAAGGGTTTCTCATTTGTAAATTGTTCCATCTATTGTAACTTTATGATATAGTGCATTGTTCATCACTTGGTGCATTGTTCAAGTGAGAGATTGTTGAGAAGTGGAGCCACATCTGGGGCTACCCACGAACAGTCGAGTTTATGCAGATTCGATCCTCGTTTTTGCACGGATTTTGTGTCACAAGTCCTTTTGCAACTGGGATGCGGAAAGGAGTTTCCTAAATTATAAATAAGGGTACCTAGGGCTTTTTTAGGCATGATGGAAAAGTTATTCTAAGGTTTGAGCAAAGGGTTTTCTATGTGCTTCCAAGGGAGAGGTTAGTATATTGCATTGTAATTTTTTTTTCTTCTTCATACTGGAAGTTTTGCATCCGCTGTTTTTTACCCTTTTTGAGATTTTTTCACGTATATCTTATCTTGTGGTTTGTTTGAATGCTTTTATTTCTTTATAGTTTATATTTCTTCCTGTTTATCGTTTGTGGGTGAGACTTGAGATTAGATCTCGGTTCACTGTGTTGTTGGCGTGCTGCGCAACAGATGACCGTGTCCGAAATGGACAGGTTACAATGTAGATAAGGTGCGAGAGCACTTTAAATATATATGAACATTAAAGAAGGGGAATTTTCTTTATTGTCCTTGCAAACTTAAAATTGAACACGACGTCAGTGACTAGGAGAGAGCTACGGACCATGGATCTTAGTACAACATTGTGCCATGATCAATGAGCAGGTTATATAATAGACTTGTGATTACAATCATTATTATATATTTATAGTGTGTGAGGGAATTGATGATGAGCTAAGATGGAAGATATTCACATCAGGCATGATGACAAGTTTGTGTGCCTTTGTCCTACCCCTGCGATCGAGATATGTTTCAGTTGATCGAGAGACTTTATTGATGTCTCAGTTGACCAATGGTGTGACCGAGTAGAATGCGTATGTGCGCATTTTTATTTCTAATTTCATGCGGAAGTGCATAAATAAGCTTCTAATTACACAATTAAGGTAGAACAAAAGGAGCTTACAATTGTTTCAAGGGTTTCTCATTTGTAAATTGTTCCATCTATTGTAACTTTATGATATAGTGCATTGTTCATCACTTGGTGCATTGTTCAAGTAAGAGATTGTTGAGAAGTGGAGCCACATCTGGGGTTGCCCACGACCAGTCGAGGTTATGCAGATTCGATCCTCGTTTTTGCATGGATTTCGTGTCGCAAGTCCTTTCGCAACTGGGATGCGGAAAGGAGTTTCCTAAATTATAAATAAGGGTACATAGGGCTTTTTTAGGTATGATGGAAAAGTTATTCTAAGGTGTGAGCAAAGGGTTTTCTATGTGCTTCCAAGGGAGAGGTTAGTATATTGCATTGTAATCTTTGTTTTCTTCATAGTGAAAGTTTTGCATCCGTTGTTTTTTACCCTTGTTGGGATTTTTCCACGTATATCTTTTCTTGTGATTTGTTTGAATGCTTTTATTTCTTTATAGTTTATATTTCTTCCTTTTTATTGTTTGTGGGTGAGACTTGAGATTGGATCTCGGTTCACTGTGTTATTGGCGTGCTGCGCAATAGATGACCGTGTCCGAAATGGACGGGTTACAATGTAGATAAGGTGGGAGAGAACTTTAAATATATATGAACATTAAAGGAGAGGGGAATTTTCTTTATTGTCCTTGCAAACTTAAAATTGAACACGACGTCAGTGACTAGGAGAGAGCTACTGTAACGACCTGAAAATTTCTGTACATTGGGTCGAGTACCACCTCGACCAGAAATCACGTAGGATTAAATCCCTTAGAAATTTAACAAAGTTAACTAAGTACTAAACTCAATTAGCCATGAAATCCGTTGGGATCGCTTTAAATACGATCTGCAAGACCCAAAACTTGCAAAACAAGTGACGCTAGGTTACCCTAAAGTTTCGAACCAAACTCATTTCCTGTCTGCTCTCGGGAATGAAACGAAACTTCGTATTAGGTTTAGATCGCACATCGGAAGTCCGATTAACACGAAGCTAAGGAACTAGGACCGCCTCACTGGACTTGACAATCATCTCAAAAATCAGGTCCATCCGATGTTCCACGGCCATTCGTTTCGATTCGGAGCGAGGAGTGTGAAAAACACTATTCCCATCCTAATAAAAATATCGGGAATAGTGATCTCGGCATCGTTCGGTTGCACGTCAAGATAAGCAACCCGACCGTCGTAATCGAGACCAAATTACACCCTCGGATTAAGAAAAATTTCAGGAACATTTACATGTACTTGGAATTTCGGATCGTGGCCCACTGACCGTTGAACTGAAAGTGCCGCCATGTGCGATCTGGGAATCCGATCAAGTCAAAAACGTAATCCCACGTAGATCCATAGATGGTGAGCTTAAGTCTGACGTTTGGCTCAAGGAGGGCCACCAGAACCTCCCTTTTGAGCTGGAAAAGTTACGAATATCCTATATTAGCAGTAACCCTTGAACCTGAGTCTATTTTCGGAATGTTTTTGGCTATAAAAGGGGCTTAGAACAGCCCCTCTCACAGCCATACGAATTTGGGATTAAAACCCTAGAGAGAGAGAAAAGAGGGAGAATAGCTTGGGATTTGTGGGAGATCTTCCTCCTACTGCTTTGGGTTTTCACACGGCCTACACCGCTCCATTCCAGGTGTTTTACCGGCGGTTTCCATTCCGTTTGAAGGTAAGAAACCCTAACCCTAGGTCTGATTTGAGGTAGGATCGTTGTATGCTATGTAAAGGCTAACCGATTCCGCTCTTTAGGCTAGAAAACTCCCGTATACGGAAGCTCTACTACCCTTGCTGATCCGTTGGAATTCCAAGGGTAAAGGTGAGGACTTTAAGTGTATAAGTTACGGTTTTTAACGCTTTCAATGTCAGATAATGATAGATTCATGATCTGCATGTAAATGCACATGTACAAAGTGCTTTCCGTTTCCTGTTTCGATTAACGTTGTAGAAATTGGAATTTCACATACTCTAGGTATACGTAGAAATACCGTATACGTATTTTTTTTGGAAAAACGTTTGACATGTTTATTTAATGTGTGATTATATGATATATGGATAAAATACTAATTTGGCGAAAGGAATCGCTGAAATATATGTTCATGTGTAAGTGCTACGTATGTTGAAATAGTGTATTCTAGAAATACCGTATATGTATTTTTTTTGGAAAAATGTATGACATGTTTATTTAATGTATGATTATACAATATATGTATAAAATACTAGTTTAGCGAAAGGAGTCATTTGAAATACATGTTCGCTTGTAAATGCCTAGTATGTTGAAATTGTGTATTCTAGAAGTACCGCATATGTGTGAATTTTGGAAATACAATTGTAATGATTATTTGATGTATGATTATGATATACATGGGTAAAATACTCACGTGGCGAAGGGACAGCCCTAACACGTATTTTGCTAACATACATCATGTATGTTGGAATAGGGTATTCTAAGTGTTTGCGTAGATGCTTGTGTGTGTAAATGCTTGAGTGTTAGTGCCTTAGAGAGGTGCTGATATGGGATTCCCGACTCCCTTAGAGACATGTAGGATCCCCTCCATGCGGTGGTTCGCTATAACCACTCACTTGTGATGTGTATGTAATTGTATCCCTATGTGTATGGTGCTTTACAACATGCTTTACAACCTGCTTTACAACATGCTTTACAACATGCTTTACTTCATGCTTTACCTCATGTTTTATAACATGCCTGCTAACATGCTTGTATTGCTTGTTTATCATGCTTTACTCCACATGCTATTGATGAGAAGTGTTTGAGTTTAGGACTATGCCTATAGTCCAAACATTCTGACCGGACTTGCGGTTGTGGCTGAGATTCATATCGCCACAACGGACGTGTCTTGCGAACCCGAGTCGTACTTCGGTTGGCGATAGTGGTTGGCCACACGGAGTGCTTTTGCGCTCCATATCGCTCAACTTGTGGTGCGCTCGAGCTAGTCAGGCTCGTCAAGTAAACCGAAGTGTATATGTGTGTTCACCATGTTTGGTCGCTACTGCTTGAACCTAGGGTACCAAACTTACCAGTGGCGATCCGTTTAACCATGGTACCTCGATCCGCTAAGTCGCATGAGCCGGGCATGGTGGTATGGGACACCGTGGTCGAGCAGTGTCGCCTACGCCTGGGGCCATGTGCCTCCCCGTAGTGACCATTGCGCAACCAAACTCGTGAGCCGATTATGGTGGTATGGGACACTATATATTCGATTTGTCGATACTTACGGCGAGAGCCGAGCAGAAATGGTGAGACTGTGCTCGTCTGTGACGGCGACGAGTCCTCCGTAGTATCTTCGAGTATACTCCAAGTGTCCGTGATTGGCGACGAGTCTTTCACAAACAACTAGAGTATGAGTCGAGCCGAGTACGGTGAGACACGTACTCGAGCCGACGGCTAGTGATTGAGCCGAGTACGGTGCGGGAGACACGTACTCGAGCTGATGGCCAGCAATTGAGCCGCATACGGTGAGATCTGTATCCGCGCTGACGGGTGACGAGCCCTTTGTGATGCCTTCACTACGCTTCTCAAACCATAATATCGTATGAGATTAGCTAGGATTGACGACCCTAGAATGGATCATGTTTGGGAATGATACAAAGGAGGTACCTTAGTTTCCCAATACTGCTGGTTGAAATGGACTAATAAAAACTTAGTAATCATGAGCATCATCGCACCGCATGTGCTTTGTAGATGTGCAGTGCCACCGAGGGAGTAAGCATTCGCGAACGTAAGATGATGTCGCTTGAGGGTGGTTTGGCAAGGGCATGACATCATGTCATATCATTTTTGCACTTAACAAGAGTAGTTAGAAATGTTTGATTTGTCTTGCTTTATCATTCTTGCTTGATTGATTTGATAACATGTTAACCTATGCTTTATTGTTCCACGAGAGTTAGCTACTCACTCCCACGTTACGGGACGGTGTTTGCAACACCCACCGGACTCTGTCACACATTAGGTATAGATGGCGCCTTGGTTCGGGAGCCGGAGCCGACTCGGGGAGGATGGGAGGAGTTCTCCTTTATGCAGTACTGACGGCTATGCTTAGGCCGGCTGCATCGCGGAATTTTCAGGGCCTCTCTTGAGGATTGTATTTTGATTTTTGACTTAGAAACAATACATGTATATTGGTACTCAGTTAGTACTCATCCTCTGAAGTTCTTAAAATTTTGTTACTTTACATACTTGGAATATAAAATTTCAGTCTTCCGCTTGCCTTTATACAATTGAACTGGAGTATGATTTACTCTTTTGGTGTAATCTCATTCATGTTTATTGCTCTAACTCAGACAACATTTAACCATCATTGTGTATGTTGCATAAGTGATGCGTTGGAACTCGGGAGTTGAGTTCATACTCGACCCCCGATTTTCAGGGCGTTACAGCTACGGACCATGGATCTTGGTACAACATTGTGCCATGATCAATGAGCAGGTTATATAATAGACATGTGATTACAAACATTATCATATAATTATAGTGTGTGAGGGAATTGATGATGAGCTAAGATAGAAGATATTCACATCAGGCATGATGACAAATTTGTGTGCCTTTGTCCTACTCCTGCGATGTGGATTGGCCCTAGCAGGACCTAGCTAGGGATGGATGTGTTTTTTTTTTTTTTTTAATAATTTGGTGTAGTGTTGTTCGGTTGATCAAGAAATTCTGGCGCAAACCGAAGCATGATGTGATGTTCCCGGTCGATCGAGATATGTTTCAGTCGATCGAGAGACTTTATTGATGTCTCAGTTGACCAAATGTGTGACCGAGTGGATTGCGTAAGTGCGGGTTTTTATTTCTAATTTCATGCGGAAGTGCATAAATAAGCTTTTAATTACACAATTAAGGTAGAACAATAGGAGCTTAGCATTGTTTCAAGGGTTTCTCATTTATAAATTGATCGATCTTTTATAACTTTTTGATATAGTGCATTGTTCATCACTTGGTGCATTGTTCAAGTGAGAGATTGTTAAGATGTAGACGACATCTGGGGCTGCCCACGACCAGTCGAGGTTATGCAGATTTGATCCGCGTTTTTGTACGGATCTCGTGTCGCAAGTCGTTTCGCAACTGGGTTGCGGAAAGGAGTTTCCTAAATTATAAATAAGGGTACCTAGGGCTTTTCTAGGTATGATGGAAAAGTTATTCTAAGGTATGAGTAAAGGGTTTTCTATGTGCTTCCAAGGGAGAGGTTAGTATATTGCATTGTAATCTTTATTTTTCTTCATAGTGGATGTTTTACATCAGTGGTTTTTTACCCTTGTTGGGATTTTTTCACGTATATCTTGTCTTGTGGTTTGTTTGATTGTTTTTGTTTCATTATACTTTATATTTCTTCCTATTTATTATTTGTGGGTGAGACTTGAGATTGGATCTCGGTTCACTGTGTTGTTGGCGTGCTGCGCAACAGATGACCGTGTCCGAAATGGACGGGTTACAATGTAGATAAGGTACGAGAGCACTTTAAATATATATGAACATTAAAGGAGAGGGGAATTTTCTTTATTGTCCTTACAAACTTAAAATTGAACACGACGTCAGTGACTAGGAGAGAGCTACAAACCATGGATCTTAGTACAACATTGTGCCATAATCAATGAGCAGATTATATAATAGACATGTGATTATAATCATTATCATATAATTATAGTGTGTGAGGGAATTGATGATGAGCTAAGATGGAAGATATTCACATCAGGCATGATGACAAGTTTGTGTGCCTTTGTCCTACCCCTACGATCGAGATATGTTTTAGTTGATCGAAAGACTTTATTGATGTCCCAGTTGACCAAAGGTGTGACCGAGTGGAATGCATAAGTGCAGGTTTTTATTTCTAATTTCATGCAGAAGTGCATAAATAAGCTTTTAATTACACAATTAAGGTAGAACAAAAGGAGCTTAGCATTGTTTCAAGGGTTTCTCATTTGTAAATTGTTCCATATATTGTAACTTTACGATATAGTGCATTGTTCATCACTTGGTGCATTGTTCAAGTGAGAGATTGTTGAGAAGTGGAGCCACATCTTGGGCTGCCCACGACCAGTCGAGGTTATGCAGATTCGATCCGCGTTTTTGCAAGGATTTCGTGTCGCAAGTCCTTTCGCAACTGGGATACGGAAAAGGAGTTTCCTAAATTATAAATAAGGGTACCTAGGGCTTTTTCTAGGTATGATAGAAAAGTTATTCTAAGGTGTGAGCAAAGGGTTTTCTATGTGCTTCCAAGGGAGAGGTTAGTATATTGCATTGTAATCTTTGTTTTTCTTCATAGTGGAAGTTTTGCATCCGTGGTTTTTTACCCTTGTTGGGATTTTTTCACGTATATCTTGTCTTGTGGTTTGTTTGAATGCTTTTATTTCTTTATAGTTTATATTTCTTCTTATTTATTGTTTGTGGGTGAGACTTGAGATTGGATATCGGTTCACTTTCTTGTTAGCGTGCTGCGCGACAGATGACCGTGTCCGAAATGTACGGGTTACAATGTAGATAAGGTGCGAGAGCACTTTAAATATACATGAACATTAAAGGAGAGAGGAATTTTCTTTATTGTCCTTGCAAACTTAAAATTGAACACGACATCAGTGACTAGGAGAGAGCTACGGACCATGGATCTTAGTACAACATTGTGCCATGATCAATGAGCAGGTTATATAATAGACATGTGATTACAACCATTATCATATAATTATAGTGTGTGAGGGAATTGATGATGAGCTAAGATTGAAGATATTCACATCACGCATGATGACAAGTTTATGTGCCTTTGTCCTACCCCTGCGATCGAGATATATTTCAGTTGATCGAGAGACTTTATTGATGTCTTAGTTGACCAAAGGTGTGACCGAGTGGAATGCGTAAGTGCGGGTTTTTTTTTTATAATTTCATGCGGAAGTGCATAAATAAGCTTTCAATTATACAATTAAGGAAAGGAGCTTAGCATTGTTTCAAGGGTTTCTCATTTGTAAATTGTTCCATCTATTGTAACTTTATGATATAGTGCATTGTTCATCACTTGGGGTATTGTTCAAGTAAGAGATTGTTGAGAAGTGGAGCGACATCTGGGGCTGCCCACGACCAGTCAAGGTTATGCAGATTCGATCCGCGTTTTTGCGCAGATTTCATGTCGCAAGTCGTTTCGCAACTGGGATGCGGAAAGGAGTTTTCTAAATTATAAATAAGGGTACCTAGGGCTTTTCTAGGTATGATGGAAAAGTTATTCTAAGGTGTGAGCAAAGGGTTTTCTATGTGCTTCCAAGGGAGAGGTTAGTATATTGCATTGTAATCTTTGTTTTTCTTCATAGTGGAAGTTTTGCATCCGTTGTTTTTTACCCTTGTTGGGATTTTTCCACGTATATCTTTTCTTGTGATTTGTTTGAATGCTTTTATTTCTTTATAGTTTATATTTCTTCCTTTTTATTGTTTGTGGGTGAGACTTGAGATTGGATTTCGGTTCACTGTGTTATTGGCGTGCTGCGCAATAGATGACCGTGTCCGAAATGGACGGGTTACAATGTAGATAAGGTGGGAGAGAACTTTAAATATATATGAACATTAAAGGAGAGGGGAATTTTCTTTATTGTTCTTGCAAACTTAAAATTGAACACGACGTCAGTGACTAGGAGAGAGCTACGAACCATGGATCTTAGTACAACATTGTGCCATGATCAATGAGCAGGTTATATAATAGACATGTGATTACAATCATTATCATATAATCATAGTGTGTGAGAGAATTGATGATGAGCTAAGATGGAAGATATTCACATCAGGCATGATGACAAGTTTGTGTGCCTTTGTCCTACTCCTGCGATGTGGATTGGCCCAAGCAGGACCTAGGTAGGGATGAATGTATGTTTTTTTTTTTTTTAAATAATTTGGTGTAGTGTTGTTCAGTTGATCAAGAAATTCTGGCGCTAACTGAAGCATGATGTGATGTTCCCGGTCGATCGAGATATGTTTCAGTTGATCGAGAGACTTTATTGATGTCTTAGTTGACTAAAGGTGTGACCGAGTGGAATGCATAAGTGCGGGTTTTTATTTCTAATTTCATGCGGAAGTGCATAAATAGGCTTTTAATTACACAATTAAGGTAGAACAAAAGGAGCTTAGCATTGTTTCAAGGGTTTCTCATTTGTAAATTGTTCCATCTATTGTAACTTTATGATATAGTGTATTGTTCATCAGTTGGTGCATTGTTCAAGTGAGAGATTGTTGAGAAGTGGAGCCACATCTGGGGTTGCCCACGATCAGTCGAGGTTATGCAGATTTGATCCTCGTTTTTGCGGGGATTTCGTGTCGCAAGTCCTTTCACAACTGGGATATGGAAAGGAGTTTCCTAAATTATAAATAAGGGTACCTAGGGCTTTTCTAGGTATGATGAAAAAGTTATTCTAAGGTGTGAGCAAAGGGTTTTTTATGTGCTTCCAAGGAAGAGGTTAGTATATTGCATTGTAATCTTTATTTTTCTTTATAGTGGAAGTTTTGCATCTGTGGTTTTTTACCCTTGTTGGGATTTTTCCATGTATATCTTGTCTTGTGGTTTGTTTGAATGCTTTTATTTCTTTATAGTTTATATTTCTTCCTGTTTATCGTTTGTGGGTGAGACTTGAGGTTGGATCTCGGTTCACTGTGTTGTTGGCGTGTTGCGCAACAGATGACCGTGTCCAAAATGGACGGGTTACAATGTAGATAAGGTGTGAGAGCACTTTAAATATATATGAACATTAAAGGAGAGGGGAATTTTCTTTATTGTCCTTGCAAACTTAAAATTGAACACGACGTCAATGACTAGGAGAGAGCTACGGACCATGGATCTTAGTACAACATTGTGCCATGATCAATGGGCAGGTTATATAATAGACATGTGATTTCAATCATTATCATATAATTATAGTGTGTGAGGGAATTGATGATAAGCTAAGATGGAAGATATTCACATCAGGCATGGTGACAAGTTTGTGTGCCTTTGTCCTACCCCTGTGATGTGGATTGGCCCTAACAAGACCTAGCTAGGGATGGATGTGTTTTTTTTTTTAAAATAATTTGGTGTAGTGTTGTTCAGTTGATCAAGAAATTCTGGCGCTAATCGAAGTATGATGTGATGTTCCCAGTCAATCGAGATATGTTTCAGTTGATTGAGACACTTTATTGATGTCTCAGTTGATCAAAGGTGTGACCAAGTGGAATGCGTAAGTACGGGTTTTTTTTTTTTCTAATTTCATGCGAAAGTGCATGAATAAGCTTTTAATTACACAATTAAGGTAGAACAAAAGGAACTTAGCATGTTTTCAAGGGTTTCTCATTTGTAAATTGTTCCATCTATTGTAACTTTATGATATCGTACATTGTTCATCACTTGGTGCCGTTTCTTGTTTTATTTATTTATTTTTTTTAAAAAAAAAAGGTGTTTCCATATAAAATTTGTGTTCTCTGTGGTTGCTTTAATTTTTCATTCCCCATTGTATTATGTGATTTTATTTAAGGTTGTTTCTGCACTAAACAAGTCGTATTAAGTCTTGTTCATCCCTAACAAGACGGTTTTATTAGGGGCTCTGTGAGGCCCATGGTGATCTATATGTTTTATCATGTCGTCCATCTATATTTTTGACAATTTATTTTAGGGCATAAGCCAGAAAAGGAGGCAACTTAAAGGCTTAAGTGGACTACACCACATGAGCAGTGGAGATTTAAAGCCCACTGTTGAAAACTTCTTAGGGGCTGCAAAAGTTTTAGATCTAGTTGATATTTATGTTTTCCCTTCTTACAGGTTTATGTGACCTTATGAACAACTTGGATGGCAAATAAACATCACGGTGGGGCCTTGAAAGTTTTCAACGGTAAGAGTTCAATTCTTACTGCTTCACGTGGTGTAGTCCACTTGAGCCTTTCATTTTCTTACTTTTTTGCTCGTGCACTAAAATGATGTGGCAAAATAGATGGACGGCTTGGATAAAAGATATGGATCATGGTGGTCCCCATAAAGCTCATGATAGGACCGTTCGTCTCATTCTAGATATAAAGACCCCATTATACTCATAATATGATCAACCTGAGGATTATTGACTTTGATTATTAATCCTCAAACTCGACATGTGAGGAGTTCAATCTTGATTACACGTGTTTTTACTCTCTTTACAAGGTCATCATGTAGACAACAAAATTGGGTGTTATGATCAATGAGCAAGTTACAGACATGTAGTTACTATCATTGTTATGCAATTATCCTCTATGAGGGATTTGATGATAAGCTAAGATGAAAGATACTCATATCGGGCATGATGAAGAGTTAGTGACATTTTTCCCTACCCCAAATAGGAGTGTAAGTGTGCCATGAAAATAGGCTTATGGTTTTGGACTGTAATCGAGTTTATTCAAGATATGAAGACTCATTATATTTGGACTATAATTGATTTGGAGAAGTACTTACTTTGATTAATCTTTAAACCTGAGACGTGGGAAGTTCAAAGTTTGGATTACACATGCTGCTAGCTTTACAAAGTCATCATTGGCTGACAAAAGTGGGTGCAACTAGGTGCATCCATGAAGATTCTTTTGAGACTTACATGATCCAAAAAAGGATCCATTGGTTTCTCAGAAACTCACTTATAATTTGAGGATTAGATGTTTATCAAGTGATTTTATCATTGGGTCCAGTAGCAGAAAGCTTTTACAAATGTTTTTAATCATTAAACTTTTATTTTAATAGTTAAAAAAGTTTAGATCCGGTGTATCCACAACTTAATTTGCATGTATATTGGATCAATAGTGGGTGTGATCATGACAGTGAAAGGATTTAATCAATTTGAGTGCATGTGTTAAGGATTATAAGATTTCATCGTAGCAAGTCATATGGAACATTGTTAGGTGGTAGAAATACTATAACCAATGTTTTCTTGAAATCTTAATTCCTTATAAATAGGTCCTATTTCAGATGGAGAGTAGAGGAAAAAGAGACCCTGGGATGTCCCCAACCCTAGGGGTCACTGTAGAGAAAGAAAGAGAAGTTAAGAAGAGAGAGAGAGAGAGAGAGAGAGAGAGAGAGAGAGATAGATTCTCCTTCTCATCCATCACGTGTATAATGTGTGGGGGTGGAACCCATCTGTGTAGGCACCTATGTGCATCTCTCTTGGCTCTGCTCCAAAGGGCGACATGTAGATCTCATCCCCTTTATATATGAGATAGATTGGAGAGATACCTAATTGAAGAAATAACATTGATAAAAACAGAGGATTCTCAGTGATATTGATTAAGGTAATTCTAGTAATAACATTTGTTTTCTTTTCTTTTCTAAAAACTTGAAAAATATCTGAATAAAGATTCATAGGGAGTAAAATCTAAAATTAAGTTATTTAAAACTTTTATTTTTCACTACATTTCGAAAATACTAATAGTTTGGACATATATTATAGGATCTGTGGCTATTGGATCTAGTATCATGTATGATGATCCAAAACCATTGATCCCATGAGATACAAAGTTGATGGCGGTTGCCTTGAAAATCTACAAAATTGAATTAAAAGACCCTAAACTTTCAACTAGATGTCCCACAAGCAAACGGTTAAGGAAAGGATGTGAGTTCAAAGGAGAATAGTTAAAATGATCAGATGTTTGAAGATAATTCCATTAGAAGAGTTTTTTCTTGGAATCCCCCTTATATAGTGAGGCCCATCTCAGAACAAGCTTGATCAATGAAACATGCCCCTAAATCTCATCATTTTCTACAATAATAAATCAAGATGTATTTAGCAAGTCTCCCAAAATTAGAAACCTAGTTTCCTCAACATCTACAGTACAAAGCATGGCAAGTATAGACCATTCTTTCCTTATCCTACCTTCTAATTTTAACCATATAAGCATTAATCCAAGTAAAATAACTTAGCTGCCTATAACTTGAAACAAACATCAAACCAGACATTTTGGACGGAAACTGACTACACATTGACCAGTGAAACATAACTTAGCCCACATTGTCATTGGTTGGTGGGAAATGGCACAGATTCCCACCTGCCATTGATAAAGGCAGAAATCTCTCATCTTCTGGTAAAATACTTCTCCGCAAATTGAAATTTTTGTTATTTTTATACTGTGGAATTGACGGATCATTTACACATTAATGATGAAAATTCTATATTTTAATCTTAAAAGCATACTTGAATGGGAAGACATTCTAGTTATCATGATTTCGCTGAGAAAGGATATTGGTCTTCCACACCTACACCTTAGGAGAACCTCTCAATTAAATTACAATTTTCTCCCATGTATTGATAAGCTTACCCATTATACATCTCTCCTCAAAGATCTCCACACTGTAAGTTTTCATATTCGGTTTAATAGTCTTGTATAGAGACCATGGTTCAAGCATCCTGCCCCAAACCTATATGTAATAATCACAACTATAGTGGGGTCCATTGAATTGCTCAATCCAAATAATCTAATGGTCAGATCTAAACCGGTGATTACGTATGGCCCACCTGATGGAGTCTTACAAAAATTTCCAATGGTCAGGATTTATGGTTTGAAATGGTGATCTGGCCCACTTGTTTGGCTTCTCTTCTCAGGCTTTGTTGGTGTCATCGATGTCCAAGTGTTGGCCCACCAAGGCCTGCTGACAAGAGCCTAATCTGTGCAATTTGAATGTTGCGTGAGATAAAACAATTTGTAATTTCATTCTTAATCATTTATATTAAGGCGTCACATCCAAACCGACATTAGCAACTTCCAAGTTGGAAAAGAAAGATATGAAATTGCAATTTTGGGCCTACTTCAGCATCAAGAGACAATGGCTAACCTCTGCCATTTCTTCGTTATTACACTGAATAGTTCACAATTTAGTTCGCTCGTGCATCCAAACACAATCCAAGTGAACCAAATTCAATCTCCAAGGAGCATCTGGAAAGCTCCCAAACCATACAAGGATTCATTAATACGAGGAATGATATTAAGCAAAACAAAAATAAAGTCTCCATTTGTGGAGTCCGACATATGGACCACTTCAAATCTTCGTTTTCGAGAGGGATGTTCAACCCCGCAAATATCATCCAAACTTGAACCCGTGTATAGGGTGGGACCATGGCTCTGTCCTACCATCCTACCCTTTCAATCTGTCACCCACAAATAGATGGTTATTAGAGACGCAGCATTGCATTCCCACGTTCAACTGAAAGAGGGCCCATGATTGATGGCTAGGATCTCGAGACCCAAGTCATTCAAGTCCTCGTGAATGAGGACCTGTTTGGTTCTAGCACTAGAGGTGCAACTTGGCTCAGGTTCAACCCAAACCCAGATAGCCCAACCGAACTTTAATTTAGGAGAGGTTTGGGGTTGGGCTGGTCGAACTCATCCCGGGTCATGTTAGGCTTGGGTTGAAACCTTGGACGACCTAATCCAACCTAAACCTGACCCCATATGTATAAAAACATGTATTGTTAAACATAGAAAACATTAGTATGGTAAGTCCAAGGTATTTGATTAGAGTAATGGTGGTCCTAACGGCCACCACAATAATCTTTATGATATGGGATGTAACGTTACGGTCACTTTTTTTATTTTTTATTTTTATTGAAATAAAAATCTGAAAAACCTGTATAGGTTTTGTAATGGATCATTAAGGTTTATAGAGGGTGTAACAACTGTTGCATGTCATTTTTTCCATAACAATTGTTGCGGTCATTATGATCTCGTAATGTATAAGGGTTGCCACCGTTATCTTTGCATAATGGCCTTTATGGCTTCATAACAAGCGTTGCAGCACATCTAATGGTTAAATATTTGATTTGTGTCTTGTAGTCTTAATATGACCCAAGTCGAGTTGCAGTAAGTTTGAGTATTAATGTCTTAGGTCAGGCTCACGTTGAAGCTTGAGTTGGGCCTTGTGATAGTTCGTCTATAAAATGAGTCAGGTTTGGGCCGGACCCAAATCGCGGTAATTGCACCCACCTGTAGCAAACATATATCCTGGTGAGTAACAACTATTGATGTGTTTTTGTGATGAAAGCCATGGCGGTCCACGGGCTGGCCTTATTAAATGTTTTTGTACCATAGGCCTAGGCCAGCCAATTCTCAATCCTATCCATGTCATTGCCACACTCCTTGCATGCATGGACAAAATTGGAGCCGCTCATCAGTTGGTCCAATAGTAAATGAACCCACGATTAAAAAAAATAAATAAAAATTGCATGGATTGGATTGTCTTATCAAGGGCAATCAAGTGTGCGGGATTAGGCCTATGTCCGCCTATGCCTAGCCCAAAAGTAAAACGTAGGTCCAAAGCCGCTTGTAGGTGGTGCAGGCGCCTGTAGGTGATCAGTTCTCAAACGTAAATAGGCTGGCTGGACAGAGTGGCTCTGCCTAAAATAAATGGCCCAAGTTTAGGGCTAGGATTGGCCCATGGGCCTGATGTGTCAGCCCAAGCCAGTGTGATGAGCCAACCAGGTCTATCAAGAGCCATGGTTCAATCATAAAACCGGTGGCCCACAGATGGATTTTAAGAGTGAAAATCAAAGGGGGAGGCTCATGTTCAGTGGGAAGAGGCCATATATTATATGGTTAGGATGTCCGATCAACACGCGATTTTTTGTTGGTAGCAAATCAATGGCGCATCCCGAGAAATGCATGTTACTGTAGCCCCCAGCAAAATCTCCATGGGGCCCACCAACCTGTCTGTATGACTTACACTCCGTCCATCAGTTTCACCGGATCATCTTATTATGAGAACCCAAAAATGAGGCAGATCCAAAACTCAAGTGGGCCACACCACAGGAAACAACGGGATGAAAGCAGACCACTGAAACGTTCCTGGACCAACCGTGATGTTTATATTCCATCCAATCCGTTCAGAAGTCGGTTCCCACTAGTATGAATGGAAAACCCAAATATCAGCTTGATACGAAACTTACTTGAGTCCTACGACGGTTTAGGATCTAACTAACACTTGTATTTTCGGTTCATCCCCGTTATAAAGACCTTATGAACGGTTTGGATGACATATAAACAACATTTTGGACCCTGGGACGGTTTAAATGGTGGGCATTTCCATCCCCACTATTTCTTATAGTGTGGTCCACTTCAGTTTTGGATCTGCATAATTTTTGGAATCATGTTCTAAGCATGCGGAGAGATTGATGGACGGGTTGGATTTCTCACGGACATCTCGGTGGGCCGCACGGAGCTACTGACCAGAGCAATTGAGATTTGGGCGCAGGCAACTCGCGTCTAAGATACGAGAGGCCCGCCAAGCGAGTCCACTTTCTTCTCATACGTGCTGATGTATCCACATGTGCGAGGTCGACGCCGATCATCAAGCAGCCGAAGCCATGCAGATGCCTACGCCCAAAAATCAGATTGGTCCACTGATCAAATAGACCACGCCAAGAAAATAGATGGACTGTTAAAAGATACATATGGACGGTCCAAAAATTCAACGTACGTGTGCGGCCCACGAGATACACAGACCAGCCCAATTACTCACCCATGAATTTAACACCTTTGGCCCGCTTGATGTCCGACCAGGATCTACCACGTGTGATCGACTACTCCAGGACTATCGGACTCGCGCGACTGTATTTCGTATTTCACATTTCCCCGCATCAAAGAAATTGGATCCACATCGTAATCGGAACCGTACGTTTCTTGTAGTCTGATCTATATTTGTTATATATGTAAGAAAATTGAATAAAAATATGGTTTTGATCATTACCATCTGTAGATGAATTTAGAACAATGAAAAGAAAATTTCCAATGGCTATTATTCAACTTTAGAAATCAATTGTTAGGATCATCATTTAATCTTGATCGTGGGATTATACCTTTTCAGTATAGTAAATAAAATATGAACGGTTCATATCATCTCACCATCTCAGCGTGTGGGTCCAGTGGGTGGCGACACGTTTTGCATTCATAGTCGCGACAGAGTAAAAACGAACTCCAAGGAGTTAATAACGAACAGGTCACACTAAAATGCGCCCCCGACGACACTGCTACATTCCGCCGCATATCTCTCTCAGAAGACAGAAGAACGTCTCTCTCCTTCCCTCTTCTCTAGAAGATAGAAGAAAGGAAAACTATAAAGAAAAAGGATCGAAAGGAAAAAAGATAAAGAGAAAGAGCGTCATCTTCAAAGGAAAAATGCTGACAAGAAGGCGATCGTTGAGTGATTTCTCTCCCTGCAACACTACCAATGGCAAGTACGTGAAAGCCGTTGGATGTTTGGCCACGACCGAGTCGGAGGAAAACGAGTTTCAGCTTGATGATTCAAATGTCAAGACCAACTCAGAGGTGCTCGGCAAGAAACTGGATTCAGTCGCCAGCTTCAAAACGTGGAGCATGGGCTCCTTCTTGGAGAGATGCCCTACCACTCCATCTCCTATCTTGAGCCCCGTCAGCTCCCTTGCTTGTTCTCCTCCTGCCGAGCTCTTCTTCTTCTCTCATCCCTCCGCCGAGTTATCTACTCAACTCAGCCTCATAAACAATAACCAGGTATGTGTTGACTGGAAACGGTGTAACTCCTTGAAGGAAGAAAACCCATGTCTTCTTTCTTTCTTTCTTTCCTTCTTTGTTGTTTTTGCATGGCCGTCGCCCCGTCATCATCGTTGTCGTTTATGTTCTTTTCTACATTTCATGGGTCGATTTGATTTGGGTTTCTAGATATGAATATTGGAAATCACATTGCTTGAATCACAAATGGATTTGGAGCCAAATGCAGCCATTTTTGCATGATCAGAACCGTCATCTGGTGGGGACCACCATGAAAGGCAAGGTTCTTGATTGTCAATTGCTTGCATTTAAAAATAGTAGCAAATGGTCCACATTCAATCCCAAGAAGTCCGGTTACAAAATGAATGGATCTGATAATGAATGTGGGCCCAGTGATTTCTAGTGATTTCTTTCATTCATTGATTCAAATTATCATAATTTTCTTTCATTCTTTAATTATTTTTCTTCTTTTCTGGATTGCCATTCCTTGAATTTTCAGAGCTCCTGCATTATCTCTAATACTAGTAAGAAACCCGCGTCAGCTGAAGAAGATAAAAAAGAAGAAGAAATAGACAATGGAATGGCTTCTCACAGTCTGTACACGCCCATGCTGCATTGCTACCAGTTATCTGCAAGAAATACAAGAAAGAGCTTCGGCTTGGATAGCAAAGGTTCTCCTTTCTCCATTCTCTTTTTATTTTACTGGCATTAATTGATTTTAATCACAGGGACAATGCTAAGGTTGGTGATCATCCACCCTACACGTGTCATACAAACCAAACATGATGGTTTCAGACGTGGGGCGGCCCATTGTTTGATGAGCCAGAAATTCTCCCTGATTTACCAATCCTAACTGTCTAAAATAATCTGCCAAAGAACAAAGTGGTCAGCAGTTAAATTCGTCAGGAAAAATCAGATGGTTAGATCATTTGAACAGTGAGATTTTAATCAGATGGTCTGAATTTTCTACACATGTATGCGGCTGAGGTAACTACTCATGACTATTTCGACAATAGTCTAGTCCTAATTTCAGTATATATCTGTTTGATTTTTAATGTAATTTCTCATTCCATCTGTACAACTTCTTCTTCTTCTTCTTTATTTTTACAGAGGTAGAAGGTTATCATCACAAGCCAAAGGCCATACCAGAGAGCAAGTCGATAAGAACAATGCAACGATGCTTATGGCATGAACTGGAGACTGCCAGCGGTGAATCCGTCATTGCAAGCTGTGATGATCAAGCATCACACTGCATTGTATTGCCGGTCATCAATGAAGATAAAAAAGAAAGAGGACACGAAGTGGGTCCTGATGAATTGATCAACGGTCCCCATGCACCACTGGATCGGTCCATAGGTATATGATTATAAGTGTTCCATTAACATCTTTGAAATACATATAGTCATGGTGTTGGATGGAGCAAATACCTTGTATCAGTGTGTATAACACAAGGAACGTGATTGGATAGCATGCCAGATTAAGGATTTGGATTTTCTTTGTGGGGGCCCCTCTTATCAACCATTCCACAGATCATAATCGGATATACACTGAGAACATGGTGTATATTCTCCACGCTGTTTCGTTCCTAGTTGGAACAAGCAATAACAGCTTAAATGGGTATTATGATTATTTATTTTATTTTATTTTATTTTTTGGGTTAGTTTGGTTGATGACTGTGTTCTGTTCTGAAATATATAGATGGTTATGCGGGAAGCAACCGCAGTGAGTATGGAGATTCGGACGTGGAAAGCTCGGTCAGTGAACATGGACGATTACCGTTTGCTCCGTTGCATGCAAGACCTGGCAATTCTTTAATGCCTGAAATGAGAAGGAACGAAATGGAGACCAAGCTCATTGCATGGAAGGAAGCTAAAGTTCTTAAACTCGTGAACAGGTATTGTTGCTTGTGTTTCTTCGTTGGGCATCGCTCTCTCTCAACGTATATATGCATGCATATATGCGTATATTAGAAAGTCAACCTTACCTAAGCTAAGGGTAAGGTCGAAATCTGCGGCTCCACCATGGTGTGTCAGACACCCACACTCATCTATGACTTAGACGGGCCACAACAGGGAACAGTCAAAGGCCACACCAAAACTTTCGTGATTATTTGTGAATCCCTCCAAGGTGTGATTTATACATCTAATTGCTTCCTTGTGTTTGTCCCGCCAAGATGTGGGGTTTTGCCTACGACATTCCAAAACTCAGGTGGGCCCCACGAAGTAATTTTATATGTTTTGGACTTTTAGATGATTTGGGCCATTTAAGTTTTGGAAACAGCTATATTTTTCGTATTTAGATAACAGGTAGACGAATTTGGATCCTTTATTTGTCACAAACAGAAAAATGTTACTTGTTGCAAATTAATTAGACCACATACTGCATTTAATTGAACAGTGGTGACAAGGTCAGCGATGACATGGACCAATCATAATACAGGATTATCCTGCTTGTGGCTAGCAGAGGATCAAGATTGGTAGACATCATGGTGGGCCCACGTAGCTTGACCTTAGTTAACTTACCGCAAATTGACATTATAAGAACCTTTTCTTATGTCCCTACAAACCAAAGCTGATTACGTCCTGCCCTCGCTGGACATAATCCTGTGCAGACGGGGGCTCTGTATGGGTTTTATTCGCAGCATGCATCCATTTTTCCAGATCATTTCCGAGAATGGGACAGATCTAAAGCTCAAGTGGACCACAACATAGGAAACAACTGTGATGGTGATACCCACCGTTGAAACCTTCTTATATATGGCCACTTTGATGTTTATTTGCACCTGTTCGTAAGGTCATATAGACTTGGTCGAGGCCAAACACAAATATCAGCTTGATCCAAAACTTCTTCAGCTCCCAAGATGTTTTTAACGGTGGGCGTTCAATTCACAGTGTGTGGTCCACATGCGATTTGGATCTACCTATGTTTTTAGGTTCATACGCTAAATGATCTGGAAAGTGGATGGACGGAGTGGATAAAACTTATACAGTACAGTGGGCCCCACAGAGCGACGGATTATCGTTCAGGTGGGGGAAGGACGCAAATAAGAGGCGAGCACTAATATGCGCATGACATGTGGAGTGCAGTCTAAGGAAGAAAGAGGCGGAAATAAACGAGTGGGAGTATAAGCAGGCATCAAAGGCGAAAAGAGACTTGAAGGAATTCGAGGTTGTACCCTTACCATACGTGCATGCATGCTATTATCTTCAATAGAAATGGCTGGAATGCTCAAAATAACATTACTTGTATGTTTGTGGTATGTGGAAACAGAAGAAGATGGAGAAGAAAAGAGAGAGAGCATATGAGAAGATGGAGAAGAAAATAAGGAGGGCCGAGAAAAAGGCGGAAGAGAAGAAGGCAAAGGATACGCATTACGTCTCGAATAAGATAGCCAATATATACACTGCCGTCGACAAGATCCACTCTACAGGAAAGCTCCCATGGAAGCTCATCTCTCTTCTCCTCTGCTGCTAGCACCCATCTCTCTCTCTCTCTCTCTCTCTCTCTCTCTCTCTCTCTCTCTCTCTCTCTCTCTCTCAGCCTGTACACTCACACTCACGTATTCATTATAAGCATGGGATTCGAGAGATATTTGTCGGAGGAGAAGATTAAAAAGAAACAAAGGGTTGAATTACTTACACCTTTATTTGCAGGCTTGATGTCTGCTGTTTTACTGATCTCTATTGTTGCTTTGACTATTCTAGGGAATTCAACTAAAAGTAAAATTTTAAGGAGAAAATGCTCCGATGCTGTCGTAGCACTGTAAGCATTAATGCTCATAAATACTTGCATTCGTTCACTTGACAGATCAATTATTCCAATTCATTCATCTCAACTGTCTATTCACTCTAGAACACATTCTATCCGAAAATCGCAGTGATCAGACATTCCCAATCCCCAATCTGGAGTTTGTATTCAAGGAATTATGATATATTATTTGAAGTATGTGTATTTAAACTATCTATTGGGACCACAACAGGGACAAGAACACCATCCATAGCTTCTCATATGAGGTCTACAACAACTGACAACTGGTTCTCGCAGCGCCTCGTTGGGAGAAATCCATTTGAGTCCATCAGGCGCACCTTATCGTGTTCATGGTACAGACCTGCCTCGTTGGTCTCTCTGATTTTGGATTTTGTATTCAAAATAGTGAGACCCACCTGATGAATGGGTTGGATGGAATATCAACACCATGATGAGAATCCCGCCCGCCCAGCGAACGTAGACCTTTGGTTTTGTTCTCTAACCGTGTTTTCCATTTTCATCTTAGACGTTTGGCCCACTGGGTATTTTGGACCAGCGTGGTCCTTTTGGTAAGGTAATTTTCATGGTGTGGACCCCACTGATGTATGGCCAGAATCTAGTACAAGGGCACAAGTAGGTAAGGGATAGATGATCTACGTACATGTGGCCAAACTGATGGGTTGACCATTCACGGGTCCCACCCGATGAATGGCCTAGATCTCAAGTGACCATGTCAGGTTGGGCACAGAGGAATGGCTTGGCCTAACATTTTTCATTAGTTATTTATAATAATTATAATAATGCACCAATAGGGAATTATAAACCCTACGTGTACATTGGACATACTATTCAGATCGTCCCAATCGTGAGCCGTTGTGATGGGGGGACATCGTAAGGGCTGTAGACATGAAAAATGGTCAACAGTAGGAATCCAACTAGCAAATTCTCCATTAAAAAGAGTTAAAACCATCTGTCAATCAATATGACCTAGAAGAGGTAGAAAGCTATGCATAGTAGGTCCTGCTATTTGGACGGTTCAATTTGAGTTGAGGTATGCTACATGTATAATTTATTTATTTATTATTATTATTTTTTTTGGGTGCCTGCGTGTCAACCATCAAACATCCTAAAGTATCAAGCAATTCCCAGAAACCTTAGGACATATGGATGCCTACTGTTGATGCAAGAATCTGGACAGCACTCTTCAAACATTTGAGCACCTCCATGGGAGGAAAGCACAGGAGACCCTGGCTAGAGCAGGGGACCCTCCGATGCCAAAGTCAAGCCAGGAATCCGAGTCTGATAGTGTTGAGGATTTTAGGTCAGAGAATTTGTTTACCATTTCATGCAGATGGATCCCATTTTATAGTGTGGGTAAGACATGGTAGCCTGTGATCTCAGGCACGATCTCAGCCATTACGCGAGGTGTCCGCCAGTGATGAATGTTGACGGTTACTCTGGTATCACGCAGCGGACGGTTATACGCGAGTGATAGGTGTCAATGGTTATCCTAGAATCACACGTATTAAAGAAATACCGACCGCCTGACTAGGTAGGTGGACATGACTCAGATCGGTGTATCATAGGTCGACATGACTCAGATCGTCCAACACATCTGTCATGCTTGCATCTCTTTAGTTCAACCATGATGGACGGTTGGGACCGATCCGAATTAAGTCCTCGGTTATTTACGCTGAAGCCAAATTGAGCCAGTTGGTTGGTTGGTCGGGGATTGTTACGAACAGCTCAGAACTTTTGCACTGGTTGGCGTTAGCCGAGCCCTCATTCGCTTGTGTTGTTGGCTTTGCCGAGCAGAGGGGGTGTATGTCTTCCTGACGGTTCTTTCCGTTCCCGATGAGCTCTCCCTCGAATTCGCCTAGTTGATTAACCCCCTGAGTCTATTATGACCAGGTGCTTCAGGACAATCCTTATGAGGCACACAAATGAGAGCTCGGAAGCATTTACCGCTGAGGACCATGCTTGGGGGTGTGAAGTCTAGCCTCCCTAAGTAAGATGGTACAGGATCATACGCCGGTCAACCCGAGCTGACCTTGAAGGTGGTCCGGACCATATTTATCCACAACACCTACCATTAAGATCCACATTCAGTGGAGAAAGAAAGGACCAAATATCAAAGGGTTGCAACCGTTTAATTTCGGGTGTTTCAGAGGAATCATCACGACAACCGTTGAGACCAAAAGACTGCATTTGCTGATGAGCAGTCGCTGTTATTTTTCTCGTGGGCAACTGAGATGATATTTGAAGATGCATGCGCCGGTGTTTAGTTGCACCCCTTTATTTGGGAGATTGCTTCTAAGAGATGATGATTCATTTATTAGCGACTAATAAAAACGTGGTTCGGCTATCTAACCGATTGGGATCCGATGCACAAACGACATCCGATGGACCACCATAGAGAGTCCTACCTTAAAAAAACAAAAAAAAAAAAAAAAAGAAGAAGCACACATTTGATCAAATGGACAGCAGCCCGCAAAACTTACAGTAAAACCAGGATAGATAGTTTTCTGGGTGCCAGGTGCACTGCCGTGGATTCATTCATGTTGAGGGCGCCTGGTGATCAGGACTGTTTATTTGCTGGGGCTAGAGCAGGACACGAACCGACCTAGCTCAGTTAACTCGCTCAACTAGGATCCAAAGTTAGGTTCGGGATCTTTTTTATAGTTTGAAAAAGTTTCTTTCTGAGCTTGAGCTTGGTCGACCTCATGGTGAGTTCCCATGAAATGTAATGGTACTATGAGGTTGACCTCATGGCGAGTTCCCATGAAATGTAATGGTACTATGAGGTCGACCTCACGGCGAGTTCCCATGAGGTCGAGCTGTGTGGCCCCACCGTGATGTCTGTCGAACCTGACACGGGCTTTATATATATACATTCCATGGTGACACACACACACCCACCATTCCTTGGGTGGGCCACGCCACATACAACACTTGAGAGGAGTTACCCTCCCATTAAAACATTCATAATTATTTATTGGGCCCACCGATGTGGTTCAAAAATCCAGCCCATCTATTGTGTGTCCCACCTGGATGAGAGGTCAGACCAAGTTTCAGCCTCATCCAAAACTCATGTGGCCCCACCAAATGATTTTATACATTTTGGATATGTCTTCACATAGTTTTAGATTGTATGGCCCACCTGAGTTCCGTAAACGACTGATTTTTGGGATATCCCATAACCTAAAGGGGACCCATCAAATGCACCATATGGATGTTTGACACGCATCACGGTGGGGCCCACACAGCTCGACCTCATGGGAACTCCCCATGAGCTCGACCTCATAATACCATCTCTCTCTCTCTCTCTCTCTCTCTCTCTCTCTCTCTCTCTCTCTCTCTCTCTCTCTCTCTCTCTATATATATATATATATATATATATATATATATATATATATCTCTCTCTCTCTCACTCGAAGCAATCGTAGTTCACCCTAAATATATATATATATATATCGCCCTAGCCAACCACAAAACCAACCCAACCGAGTTCACCCTAAATTCTCTTTCTTTTTTTTCGCCCTAGCCAACCACAAAACCAACCCTTACCTTTCAATTTCAAATCTCTCTCTCTCTCTCTCTCTATATAGCCAGCCGTCCTTCCCTGTCCGAGTACTTGGCTGTCCCTATTCGAGCTCTCTTATCCAAACGCTTGAGCCAGTATCTCTCTCAAAAACTCGAGCTCGAACTCAATTTTGGCTCGAACTGGCCCAAGCTATTGACTAAATTAAGCCAAGCGGGCTAGTCAGGCCCAAGGACCGAGCCTAGCTGAACTCGAGCTGAGGTAGGCTGCTGGCTGAACCGAGCCGAGCTCGACTCAGTGTCCAGCTCTAGCTGGGGCACATTGGCGCATTATTAAAAAATAAAAAAAATCCTAAGATTCTACAACTCTTTGCAATCTGAGCTCAACATAATTCAGGTTGCCTAATCTATGACGGTCATAAATTCATTAGTCTCGCACATCATCCGGTCTGGCAAAATTATAGGCTTCCGGCCACGTCCTTGGTAGGTCCTACCTAATCTAATTACTGAAGAAAGCTCTCCTGATATCATGTATGGAGAAAGTGAAGCAAAATAAAGCAGAGATAGGCCCTGCCAAGGCAATCCTGGGCAAATCTGAACGTCAGTCCTAAGCCATTTACGAGGTATCTCTCGTTGATAAGCTGGCCTAAGTGGTAGGCCACCACGTAACTGTTTCACCAGTTTCAACAACATGGCACGTGATGGGCCTAACACCAGCTAAGAGATAGCCCCTGATTCACCCCACCATAGATGCGTTATTTGTAAGAAAAATCGTCACTCTGCTCTGTTTAAATTTTATTCTTTAGTTCTTGTTCTTAATTTTTTAATTTCCTGGCAATGATCCAATGAAAATGGCACATATAAAATTGCTGCTGCCAGAATAAACAGTCACAATATGACTTTCTATTATGAGAATTTCATTTACCTATAATACAGAGCTCCTGATGCCTGGCCCCTGAAAAGACCCATAGAAACTAACTACAGTACACCATGAATGTAAGATCCGATTGGTTTTCAATGTTTCCAAGAAGATGTCAATGAGCATTATCAGAAACCCCACCTGGGACCATCCCACCATCCATAGTCATCATGCTGCCATAGGGTCTTGCCAGTAATTCAAACAGTTCATCAACAATCTTACGCTCATGCCGAATGAATGGCCGGTTCCAGAAGTCATTCTGTGGATTCTGCAGGGAGCAGGCAACCATTCAATTTACAGAAATATCACCCATAGTGCTAGAGAATGAGAGAGAATGATGATTAGTTGGACAAAAAAGAAAATAAGGTACGGAACGACAGAAAATCAATGGTCGGATTCTATGTAGCTACTCTACCAAATGGTTACCTTAACGAGTTTAATAAAGGTGGCCAGTAGGCCCCATGGATGAGGTTGCTTGACAATGAGACGCTCTAACAACACCCTCATTATTTGCTCCTGAATGACATCCTGCAATCACAAGGAAAGTCCATAAAATACTAACACGTCGGATGGAGACAACCACCCCCAAATAATGTTGTCCATAAAATACTAACACATCAGAAGGAAACAACCACCCCAAATTATGAAGGGTACCCCTTTGGATGAATCTATAGCATGTAACTCACTCCATGATTTATTTTTATTTTTAAATCTCCACCCACAATTTCTAACTTTGGAATCTGAATAGAACAAATGTGCAAAAGGTAGAAGAAAAGGTGCATGCATTTTTAAAAAATGCGGATATCATTTCCCAATCGAAATATCAAACTGATAATAATACTAAAAATGACATTTACTTCGGCCAATTTTGTTAATTATGAAACATGATGACAGCTCCTGCAATTTGCATAACAATAGCGAACAAAGTATTCTACATCCTTCCTACTGAATTTAACTGAACATAAGTTGAATTATGAACAGAGCAAGTCCTCACCTGGCTTGCTTCTGAAAACAAATAGAGGACCAAGGAGAAGTAGAAGGTATGGCTGCTTGGGTAGCGTAATTGGTTGGCAACTGAATTTAGGAAAAGGTAGCGCCCTTCTGGATCCAAATCCGTTATCATAACCTGGAAGATGTCCATGGTAGGACTGACTGAAAAGTCATCCACGGGAGTGGTGTAGATAGCCTGCAATTCCCCGAGAAATAAGCATCCAACTAGAGGTTCCATTTTCAATGGTGTTAAAAATCCAGTAAAAAATCAACCAGTTCTTTTGTCAAATGCAGAAAATGCATCCTTCAGTGTTTGCACTATATATGAAGAGGAAACATATCCTTTAATATTTAAACCTTACTGGCTGGTGAAGAGTCAAGTACAGATGCAAAAAAAATCTTTTTATGCAGGACTTCATGTAACAAAGAAAAGCTGATTTTACCAAAAGGATCATGGCACTTCTTTCTAGGAACTTCCCTTATAACTTCTATCTTGCACTAATGAACAAACTATAACCCAAGCTAGTAACAACATTATAATTGGTGATAATTGGCAGATATTGAAGGCCATTTGCATCACCTTTTAATGCAAGTGATGGGGACATCACGTGCACGCACGCTGCCCCTACTCACGTACGGAAGGAGAGGGAGGGCCCCACCGTCGATCTGGCTCGATGACGACGTCCAGGGAGGGCCTCCTGGTTAGAAGACGAAGTTTTAGTTCATTAGAATGGGCCCGATAATCAAGTAAAGCCCATCATGGGATCTCATGATCGGGGCCCACTAGTCAGATTAAGTTCATATTCTAGGTTTTGGTTATTCATATGATTTAGAACATCATGAACGCTTTAGATTTCTTTGTTTGGTTTTTATTTTAATTTACTTCATCATCAAGTAATAGGTTGCACACATGGCGCGAGTTTAGAAGTATAGGGTTTTCCCTATAAATAGGCACCCCTTGTAGTTCTTTGGATTCATTGAAGTTTAATAAAAATTCCTGCAAGTTCTTTTCTATTTTCTGAGTTGTGAAAAAATTCAAGTGGGTGCGAAGACCTCCCTTTTCAAAGGGCTAACTACCGTGGTGTGAAACCACATCTATCCCCATCCGCCCCTACCCTCTTCCATCCATATATCTCACCTTCTACAACCATCATCGCCTCTAATCCATCAGTTTTGCAGCGGATCTTCTCCCTATAGCCAATTTCCAGAATATGACCCTACAGGAGGGCTGAAACTTCGGCGGAGCACCGCGCACAGCCCGTAGCTCGGATCACCCTGAAACTTTGGGGGTTTGGAGCCCACTCATGGCCGACCAAGGCCAAGGAATCGGTTTCCGGGTGTGGGACCCGCTCGCACGTGCGGCCAGGCTAGTGCACACATGCTCCAGGCCCTGGCCCGCTATCCGCTCGTGGGAATTGTCTCCCGGTTTAGGTTTTCTTTTATTTTTCCCTTTTCATAGCTATTTTCATAAACCCTAACCCTAGATTGCATTACCCTTAATTTATTTGTCCTTTTTTTCACCCTACGGTTCCTTGAGTTGAAATTAGTGAATCCTTTGGATTAGGGACTAATTACTGTGCATGTGTGGATGATTATTTCTTATCTTTGAGTATCGTTTGGTTCATAATTTTTATCGATCCAGCCCTAACATGTGTAGGCCTGGACCTGCATAGATTCCCCTTAATTGAATGTTTGGACTTTCATGTGAGATGTGGAATTTGTGTCATTGTTTTTGAATTAGTATGATCTTAAGCCTGAAATCTCGCACATCATATTTGAATTTCATGTTCTGCTTCAGCAAGCCTCTTGCCTCGCAAAACAATACTCTTTAAGTTCAATCTTGGAGGTGCATCTGATACAGCTGACTAATTTACAAGGTTTAATAGTGTCCTTTTGGGAAGAAATAATAAGCGGTTTCATTATTTCAGAAGCTTTTGTTCAATTCCAGAATATTGGGGTATTTTTTCTCCTACTAGCCATGCTGAACATAAAAGAGTTTTAAAATTTGTCCTCTTTCACATGCTTGAAGAACTTAGTGGACCCAGAGCTAGAGGTGGTGCAAAGAAAGGGTTACCTGCATGCCTAAGTAAAGCACGAGGGAGGTTGATCAGGGGTACATTGTACCGAGTCCCAGCCAGTGCAGCCTCGCTTTGGGGAAGCAGCAGACTCTGCTTTAGCTCCGCTAAAAGTGGAGATCCCTTTTTCCATGACTGCAGCAAAATAAGGAAACAGCACATAATGTGAGTAGAACACAGAAAAACCAGATGATTAACACAATGATTGTACTGCATCGCTAGTCCAAAGACCCAGCTACCCGACTCACCAAACTAAGTGAAACTGAAGGACAATAGAAAGGTAACATGCCCAAAGATATGACGATAGTTAGCCTATACAATTTTATAACAGAAAAGCCTCGTTTGTTTTGTAAATAAAACAATAACCAGTTCTTAGTATAGTATTTTGAATCATGACTGGGACTCCAGAATCCAGGTACCTTGAGATACTCATCAATGTTGGTCTTAATTTGCATTGCTTTGATAGCACCATCAACCTCAGAGAGGATGCAAGGTGACTGGCTGGTTTCAGGGACCAAATCAACCTGCATATGTTAAAAGAAAAGGGGTTAGTTGTTTAGTCAGGGATTAATAAATGATGATGTTGCTAACGAAACCATAACACAACCACCTTTAAGTTGGGAGTTAAAGGATAGGGCAGCTCCACATTGTGGGGAAAAGCACAGAGAATAATGTTTCGCATTTGAATGCAACTGGGAGGGATCACATCGCAGAAGCTGAAATAATAACCACAAAGGAACTCTGGAAAATCATGAAGCAGTAACAGCAGGACCCTTAGAGTTCCTTTGTATAGAAAGCGAACCTGCACATGGGCAAATAGAGATAAAATGTCAAAATGCCACCCCAAGAAACTCAATTTCCTGCGAACCAATCATCTGAACATGGCAACAAGAATAGACCGTTTCTCCTAGCTCATCATTCCTCACGTATGGCTCCATGAATTTGAACAAGTCTATGAGCAAGCGATGGATGAAAGGTCAACCCTTCTGAGAGTTGGACATGAGTAATTGCGGCATAAAACTTCTGTGGCTCACCAACTCAAGCCATGCAAAGCTGAAAGGAACTTCAATTAAAACATGACCACACTGAAAGAAAATTAATGAAGCACATACCCAGTATAGAATTAATGAATAATCATATGGAAAATTCCAGCTATTTTGCTCTCAAATTCCTAATACATTAACAGCCAGAGGAGATAACTGATTCAATTGTGAAGGAGAGCATCAGGCCAAGAAACGGCATATGCATACACAATTTGGAGAAGGATTTGGGATCTGAAGTGGCTTACAACAGTTCCAAAACAGGACTATGCAGAAATCCCAATATTAGCAGAAAAGACAGATCCAACTCGGCCCTTAGAAGTGTGTTTTGAAGTAGATTTCAACAGCAGCAAAAAGGGTACTTTACGGAAGGTTTGCAGGTCAAAAATCAGAGTGACATCATGACATCATCCAACAGTAGATATCAGCATCTCCATATCAAAAGGTTCTTTTTGTCAAATGTCTAGCCTCATACAATTGGGTTTAATGGTATAAAAGGGTCCATCCACAATTCCACAAGTGGTAAATCTAGCTGTTGAAGGGAGTTAGTTTAGCACTTATGTAGGGCTATTTGGCACCTTTAGGGGCCTTTACTCAAGGTTTCTAGCGCGTGGGTGAGACTACGAGCTGTTTTACAGCCGCAGTTCAAACAGCTGCTGCATTTTTCCTTTCCTGTGGAAAAGATGAAGTACGTTTAATTGATTTTAAGGTAGTTGTGAACCCTTCTATTAATTGCAAGAATTCTGTCCTCCTTTACCGAACAATAAGCTGAACACAAACCAAGCCAGCTCGGTTAGCTCGATCGGTTCAGCCCGATTTTGCTTGGCTTGGTTTGGCTCGAACAGCCTGTTCGGGCAGGGCCTAGCCCGAGCTGTATGCTAGCCCTGTTTGGTTTGGCTCCAACCTTGGCCCGGTTAGGCTCAGCTGAGTATGAATGTAGTATAAATAAATTTTTTTTTAAAAAGCCCAACTTCTATAAGTCTGCAACCCTACCAGAGTCCCAACCAAGCGGCGAGCGCCCTCCTCTCCCTTCCATTTACCCTACACACCAGACCGAGTACCCTCCTCTCTTCCTCTCCTCCTCTCCCATTCTTTGAATCATGTCTTCCTCTCTCTACCTACACCCAACCGGCTGACTCGTCCGGGTGCCCAACCCGCATTGCCACACCTAACCACTTCCCATTTGAAAGCTCTCTCTCTCTCTCTCTCTCTCTCTCTCTCTCTCTCTCTCTCTCTCTCTCTCTCTCTCTCTCTCTCTCTCTCTCTCTCTCTCTCTCTCTCTCTCTCTCTCTCTCTCTCTCTCTCTCTCTCTCTCTCTCTCTCTCTCTCTCTCTCTCTCTCTCTCTCTCTCTCTCTCTCTCTCTCTCTCTCTCTCTCTCTCTCTCTCTCTCTCTCTCTCTCTCTCTCTCTCTACACCAGGTCGGCTTGATGAAAGATGAGCCAAACTCAGGCCAGGCCCCTTGGCTGAATGAGCCGAGCTGAGCTGGGGTAGAGTTCAGCCCAGTTCGGCTTGTGTACAGTTCTAGCAAACCTATTTGTGAATGTTATGGTTTTTCTGGATGTGCTCGATTGCCAGAAAAAAAAAAATTAGTTTACAGTTGCTGGAAATTCTGCGTGATTGCTGGAACTCATCCCGGTTGCTAAAAATTGAAGATTTGGGAATATTTTGTTCATTACTGCAGATACTCTCATTTGTGCTGAAACAATTTGCGGATTTGTTGCGAATATTCATTTTATGGGTGGAAATAGTAATGCACCCCTCAGAGCCCAGAATAGCTTACAATCACAATCGATTGGGTCCATTTAATCCCTCGACCAACTGCATCAGTTTTGGCATCGTAGAAATTTTCAGAAAGAGAACTGAATTTGATAACTCAAATGTCCAATCCAATGGTCAGATCACCTAAAGATCAGAGCTATCGAAACCTAGAGACTGTGATGAAAGTGTGCATATCAGATCAACTTATGCAACTAGTGTAACAAAGGAATGGATCAGGCAAGTGAACAGTGGAGCAAATCAAGATATCACGCATGATCGGACATCAGTGGAAATTTTGAAGACCTGGTTACCATAAAAGACGTGATCACAGGCGTGGGCTCAACAATTGTGATTGGTTTTGAGATAGATCCACTAGCAATTTATAGTTTGATGCACCCGAGGCATTTTTAGACTGGTTAACGAGTGTTGAACAGAGTCCATTGAATGGATGAAACTACCAAATCATAAAAAGGTGAAATCAGTAGTAACAAAGCAGGGCATCAATTACATAGTAGACCCAACTTCAGCTAACAAGTGAAAAAAAAAAAAAAAAAAAAAAAAAAAAAAAAAAAAAGGGAAATTCGAGTTGAGAGCCTGCAGAAGATGAAAGGAAGGCTTAAACTGAAACTTTTGCCTCCGCATTATGTGCATGACCTCCTTTTCAAGTTTCAAACATTCATCCAAGGAAACGGAACTGTACATATCTACATAGATGAATCCTACAAGTTGATGATTGAACAACGGGTAAACAAAATCAGAGCATCAAATGGTGGTATGTTTCTGGCCTTGATGCAAAACAAAGGTCAAAATCTTTCATGACATTGAGTGATGAAGATGAAGCCATCATTCTGTTATCATGATCGAGGAGAAGATTGAGGGTCTGATGACGAGATTTGGGAGATTTTCACAAGATCGAGAAGTACCTTCTAAATTGATATTCACAAGATTGAGAAGTACCTTTGAAATTTGGGAGATTTTCACAAGATTAGCGAGGGTCTGATCAAGAAGTCGTGGCAAATGAGTTGTTACAAAGACTTAACAGAATGAATAAACGGCTATATATGCATGTGTGTGTGTGTGTGCATATATTATATTTAATAAGATTGAAGTAAAAAAAGTTCAGTTAGAATGATTAAAATTTCTAAATGCATAAGCAACTATTTATATAGACAATCAAATAGTGGGTTGATATTATTCTTTGCCTCTCTTAGATCCTTCCTTTTCAAGTATTTCCCATATAAATTGATTTGTTTCTACTAAAATCTTCCATCATTTGCTCAATTGTATCAATGGTGGCAACCATCAATTTCTGTTTTAAATTCATCCCCACTTGTTTTGAATAAAACAAGTTTGTTTTTAAATGTGTTTAATTTGGTTTGCCCCAAAAAATGAATGTTTTTTCCCCCCTCATCTTCTGAGTTTAAAATGGAATTTTGTTCACAAGATTTAGGCTATATTCTTTGCTGCTAAATATTTTCTTACACTCGTGTCTAACTAGAAACGTGCTCGGTAAGTAGAAGAATTTTGATTAAGGTTGAAGGACCCGAAAGGAGGATGAGGGAAGAACCTAAAAGGGCTTGAATTGAAGAGATGATAAGGGATACAAAGCTTGCTCGCTTACCAGATTGATTGCCAAAAGAGGATTTTCATTGGGCTGACCCCAAATAGCTAGGCAAAGGTATGATGAAGATGATGAGGCTGATGATGAGTAAGTTGCTTTCTAGATCTAAATTTACAATGCTCTCATTGATCTGATTGAAAGACTAGTACTCTATTACTTAACTAATTATTTTCTAACAGTATTATAATTAAAGAAAAAGACAATAGTAAGCACATCATACCGACCTCCAGCCAGGAACTTTCAGAGGCTGCAATGCATGGAAAGCATCTGCAAATGCCGTCAAGACCTGAATGAACCACATTCATAAGATAAAGAGGCATAGACCATAAGACCTAGGGCTGTCAATGAGCTGGGCTGGCCTGTTGGGCTCCAGGGCTTGGCCTACTTCCTGACTTGGGCTGGCATATGTGGCCCAAGGGCTAGGCCCATGCCTAAAAGTGAAACACATTTGTTAAACAGGCCAGGCTTGGGCTGTTTATAAAGGCCTGTCGGCCCATGCTGAATCTAGCCTGGCCTGTTTATGGTTTCCAAGGGTATAATATAAAAAACTCCACTCTTTTTTCTTTTTTTTTTCTTCAATGTATTTTTTGAAATATATAATGGCTAATCTAGATTAGACAACTTATTAATAGCAATTAACATTCTTCTAGATGACTAGATGACTATTAATATCAATTAACCTTCTCTTAGATTAGACAACTAATTAAATGCAATTAATAACAATTAACGTTCTCCTATATTAGACAACTTATTAAATGCAACTAATAGCAATAAACATTATTCTATATTAGACAACTTATTAAAAACAATTAACATTCTCCTAGATGACTATTCCAATTCTAGTAAATAAGTTTGGGCGTGGGCTAGGGCCAGGCTTGGGTTGGGCCAATTATTAGCTTACAAGGCCAGGCTCGAGCCTGTCCATTTTGGCTGGTCACAGACCCAGGTCGGTCTTGGATTGACCTTGGCCAGGTCTAAATCTGGCCCGTTGACAGCCCCAATAAGACCTGAATGTGCCACATTCAGGCCAGATAAAGAGGTGTAGACCATAAAGATGATCCAAGGTAAGCAACTCGTACCTGAAAGTTGGCACCATCAAGGACAGTGTCAGGGGAACCAAAGTCTGAAAGCCAGTTTACAAACAACCTGAAATAGAGCCTTGGGTTGAAAGAGGACTTATTCTCTAAAGCATCTTTTTGGATAACTCTCACAATTACAAACAGAATCTGCCAAATATCATGATGAGAACAGTGCAAGTAACAGTAACACCAATGGAAACAAGAAAAGAAAAATTAAAAATAAAACACATTCTGTTTATCTTAACCTTGGCTAGAAGAATGACTTTAATAGATCCCTGATCCACTGCACAGTACTAAACGACAAAAAAGACAAAAGAAAAGTCATAAAATAAGTACAGAAAAAGTTTATTGAGGTTGATGTCACTAGCAAAATTTGGTATAACAGACAAATTACCAACAAACACATAGGCATCATTACCTTGAGAATTAAAACCACAAGCTTTGAATACATATCAATGGCAATAAACGAGAGATCATGGACTTGTTGAGGTGATTGTAGTGACAACACATAGGGATTAGTCACCTCAGAGAATAGACGACGTGTCACAGAAAGTTCCTGAGATTACAGAGGGAAAACACATCTCAAATTTCCAATGATTTGGAGATCTCCTGCAAACATAACTATAAGCATGAAAAGCTACCGTAAGGATGCAGAAAAAGCGATCTGTGATATCATCACCTTCAAGTAGCCCACTTTGCTGCAATTTTGAAATATAATGGGCATAAGATGCATCATTCATGCCAGGAAGTTCACAAATCCGACACCATTCAGCGAACAGATGAGAAACCTGCAGCATTTTAATGGACATCACTGAGAAAAGCAACAAATATAACTATCTACCAGCTGCTCAGTGATTGTGCCCATAACAGATATCATTTTTGCAAATAAATGGACTGATTATATCTTTTCCCTATATCAAGCACCAAATTTGTTAGATGTTAAATGTTCACCTAAAGAAGTGGAAACAATTTAAATTAATGCTTCAGCTGAAAAGGAGAGAAAAATGCATAAAGTAGAGACATATGCAGGGCATCTGCAAGTTGGATATCTCATCTGTATTCTCACACATTACATTTTAAATAAACCTATTAACCATTGACCTCGTACGAATTCACAAGCTAAGATGGCATGTGCTGATAAGGAGACATCTTTTTTGAATTCTAGAAGTTTAGAACCACGATGAGTGTTGTAGAATAATAGCGTTTTGTAACTTACACTAGTATCTAGATGATCCAACATTATATGATTTACTTGAGATTTACACGTATTAGTATCTAGATGATCCAACATTATAAGACTTACTTGAGCTTTACATGTATTTGCATTGACTAAAGTGCCTGTGAAGATACAATATCCATGCTGAGGTTCATTTGGGTGTACCCAAAAATTGCCACTGGAATGGATGAATATGGGTTTGAATGTATTTTTGAAGTGGCATGGAAAACTAGAAACTTTTTTCCTTTTTTCCCTTTCTTTATTTCTTTCTTTTTCTGCGAAACTTTAAGGGACATGGTGTTGGGGAATGAAGTGTTCATGGGATGAGCTTAGCTAAAATGATGATATTGAGATGGATGAGTAGCAAGACAATGATAGAATTAGAAATGAATGCATTCAAAGGAACTTAGGAGAACCACCAATAGCTACTAAGATGAGGGGAAGTAGACTTAGATGGTTTGTCCATGTGCAACGAAGACCCAAGAACTGCACTAGTTAGGAGTGAGTTGGTTCAAGTCGAAGGCTTTGAAGGGGCAAGTGGAAAGCCCAAAAGGATGTGAATGGAGGTGGTAAGGAAAAACTTGACTACATATAGTTTAACTAAGGATATGGCCTTTCATAGTGTGGAATGGTGAAACAGGATTCATGTAGTCAATCCCAATTAGTTTGGATAACGCTTAGATGAAGATGATGGTGGTGATTTCTTTTTTCTGTTTTCCTTTTGTTTCCCTTTTCAAATTATTGCCACAATTTCCTTAATCTCTTCCTGTTTCTATATATGGGCATGATAAGAAATGCATTGACCATATATAATATCAGTCACAAAAACCTGATCTAGGAAACCAGCAGGATCCACAGCCACAGATTTGGTAACATCATGGTCCTCTCTACTTGCCAAGGAATGACCAGAACCAACCTGTTTCAAACAGATAGCTGATTAGTAGCATATGATTATTACAGGATCTCATCATGTCACCAAAAGATGCAAGTCAAAGTCTATTGTAAATAACAGTATTGAGATCTCTTCATACCTTCTTGTCCCTCGACTGTCTAGTCATATCTTCCTTGCCAATATCAAAACAAGGAAGAGATACCACAGTGGAGCTGGAATTCTTGGCAATCTCAACCAATTGTTGCAAGGATTCTGCAGATCCGGGTCTTGAAGCAAGCTGCATTTGAAACCAATTATCAAAATAAAGAAATATAAAAGAAAAAAACGTTAGGAAAGAATAAATCACACTGTGAAACTGAAGAATGTTTGTACCTTTTCCAAAGTATCCATGAGACTGTAGAGTTCTGAGACACTTATTCGAGGCTCCTGAACCACCAATGTTTGGACAAGAGAAACAGAAAAATCTGTAGCCGCTTCTGTAAATGACATCCAACTAGTTAACTCTGTAGTCTGTATCAGCTGATCCAAAAAATTTATTAAGAAGCTAAGTTTAATTTTCTAATACATACTGTTCCTGCCACCATCAATAAGTTTGGCTAGGTGCACGTTGTACTCTGCAAGGTTTAGTAACTCAGAACGAATAAGGCTGACTGTTATATCTTTGTTGAACTTCCTCTCTTCATCTGAGTAAATTACCTGGCAAAGATGATTATAGACAATAAGTTAAAAAGAACATACAGAAGAATCATGGCAAAAAAAGGTAGAAAGTCCACATTGTTCTTTTACAAACCACATTGCCTTGTCAACTAATATAGTGGTGATACACATGAAGAACTAGTTCATCAGAACATATTCGTGTCAAGTCTACACAAATGGTGGCAAAAAACTTCATGAAGAAAAGAAGAAAACACCAAAAAGGTTTCAGATCCAAGATTACTCTGAAGGATTACATTTGCAGAAAATTCAGCCACATGATCATCATCATCATCATCTAAGCCTTATCCCAACTACTTTGGGTCGGTTACACAAATACTGTTCCGCCAGTCCACTCTATCAGGACCATATCCTCAGTTAAACATAGGTAGCCAAGTGATCATCATTTAGCAAAAAAAAAAACAACATAGAAAAAAAATTCATATATACATGACTTGAGTTAAATCATAATAAAGGAAAACATAATATTATGTAATATATACACAACTCAAGTTAAATCTTAATAAAGAAACAATACGATATTATGTAATGAAACATGATTGTTTGATAGCATGATACTGAAGGTGTTAAGTCATTTATCAGATATGGGCTATTCTATAGCTCATCAACTGCCCATCTATTCTTAGGCCATAATGGGTATCTTTTGTTTGTTACTAAGGGAATTATCGTAATTATTGAAAACTATGTCAATAAAAGAGAGGGGGGGTGGGGTCCATGTGAACCCTAAACTCTCCTTTTCTCTTCGTCCTTATGCTTTCTCATCTTTTCTTCTTCTCTTTCTCTTTTATCAATCACGCCACATGGTATTAAAGCAAAATTGATTCGGGCATTGATCTTTTTCATCAACTTCTATGTTCCCTCTCTTGTCCTTCTTCTATTTACTTGATATGAAATTTCAAAGTCGTTGGGGGCCAATCTACATGAATTCTCTACCAACCATCATATGGTGCGTTGTGTCATCGTGAATGCATGAGAAGCCCACTTTCTTATAACACCACTGTGATGGATATAACACCACTGTGATGGACATAAGTGGGCCATTGCACGTGGCCAAATCTGAGATCTAAAGCGTGTGAAAGTAGTGTATGGCAAGGATTAGAGAACAAGTGCACGTGTGAAGTTTTTGGATCAATCAACACTATCAAGTGACTACGTTTGTTGATATACATGGTTTTCTAGAATTCATGTTGGATAAGTTAAAGTTAAACATTCTTCCATTGTGTGTTTGATTTTGCCCACATCAATGGATGTGAAGAATGAAGCCAAGACTAGTCTTTTGTCTTCATCTGAGTTAAATTAACTTTCAAATTACATCGTCTAAACTCAATGGAGCAAATTGTTGATCGAGTGCCTTTAATTTGGTGCAGAGAAGTCCTGTCTTCGATTCGACTGGTGTCCCAGTTGGTTCGACCGAATTAGGGTGGATTCTTGGAGAACATGTTGTCTACTTTTGCACCTTTTTGGTTCGACCGGATGGTTGTGAGTCAGTTCGGTTCAGTCCAACCGACGGCATGCGTAAGTGCATGATTATTTCCTAATCCTGTACAGGAGTGAGTGTGTGTGTGTGTGTGTGTGTGTGTATCTTGTTAATTGTGATTAGGGTTATAACATAGAGAGCTTCAAAGCCAAAGAGGTTTTGAGTGAAAGCTAGGGTTTTCTACTATAAGTTGTTCCATCTCTTGTAACCTTCTTTTGATTATAGTGGATTGATCGTCGCTTTGTGCCCTGGTTTTTTCCACGTAAAATCTCGTGTGTTCTCTGTGTTTGCTTGGATTTTTTGTTCTCTATTGCTTGTTTAATTTGATTTGAGGTTGCTTCCGCGCCCAACACAAATAACTTGCAATGGGCCACATCGGTAGAGGTTTTTCATGCAGGAAAAACGAAATTAAAGTTTGGGTGGTGAAGGATGCTCAAATTAAAACATTAGTATGGAACAATATGGAGCCTCAAATTAGTACGAATGTTATCTTTTTCAAGACAGTAATGGAAGTTTGGGATAATATGAGAGAGATGTCTTTAGGCAAAACATATTTAACTTAGATCTACAAGTTATTGCAAAATATCTTCACTCCACAACAGGGAGATAAGAGCGTCAGCGAGTATTATTCAAGGTATGTGGGAAGAACTTACATATACCATCCCATCTACTAATTATGAGACTATGAGATGGCAAAGAGAGGATTTCTGTGTTGCTAAATTTCCTCTTTGGTCTTCATCCTAAGTTCAAGCCTGTCTAAGTTCATATCCTTAGAGGCAGTGAAATCCCATCCATCACTGAAGCAATTGCTTGCATTTAGCGTGCGGTTAGTTTACAGAACTCGCCTTCTTCATATCGTTCTACATCTGTTTCTGCATCCAATAGAGGAGAAGGAGGAAGCGATAGTCATGGTAGATGTTTTGGTCTTAGAGATTATGGGGGAGGTCGCTTTGAAGGTAGAAATAATTTGGAACGGCATGGTAAAGATTTCAGTGATAACTGTAATTGTGGTTGTGATAATCGGTAGTTCGCTCATTGTGGTCTTAGTCACCACACAGTTGATACGTGTTGGGACCTTATTAGTAGGCGTGCTTAAGCGAGTCAAGTTCGCTCTTTCGATGATTGCAATGTCTTCAAGTCTAACTCCTCCGTTTTTTAGCCTATTACTACAGGTGATACAGTTACATTGTTCAAGGAAGAATACGTCAGACTTCTAAAGGAGCGTTCCACTCACAAATCATCATCCATAGTTACTTTTGTGCAGTCAAGCATCGCTTGTCTTGCATTGTTTGATAGCATTCCCTGGGTCATTGACTCAAAAGCTTCTGATCATATAGCTGGTAAGCAGAGTGTATGGTTTCAGTTAGTAATGTTGTCGTCCATTTTTTCTATCACATTAAAAGATGGTAATTAACCAATGTGTCTGGGTTGGGCACTAGTCTGACTCCTTCGCTTTTTTTGTCATCGGTACTTTACATCCTTAAATTTCCTTTGAGTTTATTATCTATTAGTAAGTAAACCAAATCCTTCAAATGTTTTGTCGTATTTTATCCTTCTTATTGTGAATTCCAAGATCTAAAGACAGGGAGGATGTTTGTTGGAGGCTATGAAGTGAATGGACTATAGTACCTCGATAGTGGAATAATTGGAGCTGCATTGCAGATAGATATCTCTCCACATCAGTGGCATTCAAGGCTTGGTCATCCCTCAAGTAGTTTGAAGAGTCTAGTTTCATCATTGTTGCATGTGTGTAGATTTAAGTATGACTATATGAGGCTTCTAAGTCGAGCAAGTACCATAGAGCATCCTTTCTTCCTCGTGTGGACAAGAGAAGTAATAAATCTTTTTATTTAATACATTTTTATATTTAGGGTCTAGTTCATCTTACTAGCATATTATGCTTTTAAGTACCTTATTATTTTTGCAGATGATTATTATTATCTGACATGGCTATATTTGATGAAAGATTGCTTAGGAGAATTTTCTTATTTTAAAGAAATTTATATGGAAATACAAACTCAATTGAAATACATTAAAATAATGCTAGGGAATATTTATCTCATGATTTTAACTCGTATATTTCATCTCATGGCATTATTCACCAAATTTCATGTGCACACACAACAACAAAATAGGGTAATTGAATGTAAGAACCGTCATTTACTTGAGGTTGCTAGAGTGTTGTTGTTAAATATGAAGGTTCTGAAAATGTTTTGGAGTGATGCAATCTTAACTGCATGCTACTTAATAAATATGACGCCTTCATCGGCTCTAGATGGAAATTCACCTCTCTATCTTGTGTCCTTAATTCTTTTCTACTCTACTCCTCCAAAGGTGCTCGATTATATGTGTTTTATGCATCATCTTGATCACATTCATGACAAGTGTGAACCAAGGCTATCTAGTGTATATTTCTTGAGCACTCCCATACCCAACGGGGATACAAATGCTATAATCCTCTCCCAAAGAAATTATGTGGCAGCTGATGTCACATTCTTCAAACAATCTCCGCTTGTGAATACTTGATGATATTTTTGGAGGTCCTTGAACTAGTGGACATTTCTGTCTGATGGATTAAATGGAATTAGTTGTGGACTTACTATCTTGCAGATCATTTGTGCCTATGTGGCTTTTGGGGAGAATCCATTTTTATCGCATCCTTTAATGGAATATTTGCCCTTTTTGTGGCTTTGATGGTTCATTTTGTATAAACTTGCTGATTTTCAGATCATTATGCGAAGTTCCATATGATTTCTGGGTAAAGCTGAAGTTTACTTTTTGATTTTATAGTCACCTTGCCAAGTTCCTTATGATTTCTGAATAACGTCGGAGTTCACGTGTTGATTTTATATTCACCTTGCGGAGTTCACTTGTATTGTGATTTCCGAGTGAAGCTGAAGTTCACTTGTTGATTTTCTAGTCACCTTGCGGAGTTCTATATGATTTTCGAGTGAAGCTGAAGTTCACTTGTTGATTTTCTAGTCATATTGTGGAGTTCATATGATTTCCGGGTGAAGTGTAAGTTCACTTGTTGATGTTCTCGTCATCTTGCGGAGTTTGCGTACAATGTGATTTCCTTGTGAAGCAGAACTTCACATGTTGATTATATGATTATCTTGATATGTTCACTCGTATTTTGGTTTCTACCACATTTTATTAATGGTGAAATTATGTTGATTGTTTATATTTTTTGTGTATATGATCATGAGTAGAATTTCATTGTTGAATATATATTTCTGTCTTGTGAACTATACTTGATATGAATGTTGGGTGTGTAATCTTAAAGGGTATTCCTCACTGCGATAGCCATTGACGCTATTGAAACATATCAGTTGATGCAGGTGTAGAGCGATATGACGTTGTCCGCCTGGTTGCTGGAAAGGATCAGGTAGTTGGAGAACTAGATGAGGTCCCAATGGAGTATATTGAGCTTCATCATTAGTTGATAGATTCTCATTTCAAAATTGTGTACTTTTGGTATTTGGGTTGTATGAGTCCTATATGAGCACTACATTTAGATTTTTGTTATGAATGGACTACTCACTCAATACACGGTTTACTCCACTAGTAATTGCCGCTAACTCTGATTGATGACAAGATTACTTAAATTTATACTTGAATTTTAAATGTTAACGCTCGAGTTTTCAGGAAATGAGTAGCATACTCAAGTTACGAAAACCGGGGTGTTACAGTAGGATACAAGATTTTTAATTGTCACTTATTTATAAATCAAGCTTTCGTCATCTGTTGAATCTCTATTCAAATATAAGGCCATAGCCAAACTGGAAAACTATTGAACCACCAAACTACCATTTGCATGCAAAATCCCCTCAAAGAAACACATGCAACAATGCACAATAGGTGAGTGAACTGCACCTATAAAGATTGAAAGGGAACTACACCCACAATCGCATGTGAAGACATGTAACACTGCACAAAATGTGAGTGAACTACACCCACAACTAATAAGAAAGGCCTAATAAAGGAAGAAACGATGAATGGAAAAGAAAAGCACCAATGCTTGTACAAATCCTTAATGTCAAGGTTGGGTCGATCATTACGTTAAACATTTTGTGTGCACATTACCGCAAATACTTAACCTTCATTTGGTACGAATACACTTGCGATGATGCCTCAAAACATGGAAGGAGAAGAGTAGCAACATCTTCAACCCATGTAATTATTGTAATGTTGTGCTACCATGATCCTTGTTTTATGATACATGTCCTGAAAGATTTCTGATGTATATTGAATTTGCAAACATGCCCATCATTGATACCATGAATCTGGTGTTCCTCTCAGAGAGAAATGTATCTGTTGACTATACATGTCGACACTTACATGCATCCATTGCTAATGCATGCACACCTCATGCCCCCTGGATGGTTCTCTCGGTAGATTTGTTGTCAGATGACCACGTTACTGGAAGCCTACTCACGGAGTAGATGTGTACATTGGCCATGCCTACCTAGGTGGATGTTTGACGGGTACGGATTGCCCATGCCTCCTTACGGTGGATGTCTGAAGGGTACATATTCGGGTTGACGGATATCCAACCCAAGTAAGTGGATGATCATCCCACTTGACATGCATCTCATGACATCTCAGCACCCATACTCAGGTCTGCATACATACCATTCCATTTTTGTTGTGCTATCTTATATTGTGCTACGTATGAACCATGTTGGGTTCACTCATTAGTCTAGCTAGCTAATGTTGTGGATTAACAATCGTACAAAGACGAATGAGACTAGAAAACTGCATCAAGTGCTAGAGAATTAGGTTGGGTTAGTGGATGAAACCCAAGACCAAGGTCCGTATTTGGCAGAAGATGAACTTGCCACACTGGATGGATGATCTGTTTATGCAGTCTCTTTATGGAAGATTTAGTTTCCATTTGTTGTTGTTATTGATGCTTAGATTAAATCCAGATTGTTTATAATTATGCTTTTGTTGAACAATACTTGATATGTTAGTTGAATAAAGTCCCAAATGGGTGGATGTAGTTGAATTTCAGAACTAGTGATGTGATTTGAAAATGTGATGGCTGTGATAATGTAAAGGCGTGGGTTCGTATAGTTTGTGCGGATGTTTGAATGTTAAATGATGGTGAGAACTTAGAATACATTACATTACGCTTCCTATCAGCTATATGATAAGTGGAATTATGTAAACTTGGTGTACGAGTCACGGACCGTAACTCAAGTCTGAGGGCGTACACTCTATATCCAATTTTAGGGGCGTGACAAACCGTGTCTTCATTGGATGTGGAACATTCCTCATGCACATGCATTAGACGTAATTACCTAACTAGCTTGATGAACAACTGATCTCCACCAGATGAACAACTGAATCTTGCACATGTGCCAGGTTGGTATGGGAGTGGAGACTGGAGAGCAAACTGACTCTTGCAAGAGCCATTGAATTTCTGCTACTCAAATAGTTGTATGGATATATGATCAAGTATTAAGGTAGCATCTACTAAAACACAATCATTGCATCACATGATAATGTCTTAGTTTAAAAGAAAATGTTATTAAAAAAAATCCACAACACGAATTATTATCACTTTAGAACAAAGAATGCATGACAGCATTGTTTTCCATCCATTCCATCAAATGAGAACTGCTTAGTTTAAAAGAAAATGAAAACATCACAAGTGCAAAATGACAAATCTAGGTTGTTTATTATAACAATTATCGCACTTACAAGCGGGGCTAGGGGTTCGGTAATCCAGACCAATGGTCAGTCATGTCCTTTTCTAGATGGATCAGTCCCCCCCCCCCCAACAAAAAAAAAAAAAAAAAAAAAAAAAAAAAAAAAAAAAGAAAAAGAAGAAGAAAGAAAAGAACTCCTAGATCAGAAGATCCTGACCAAGTTGAGTGTAGACAGTTGCTTTGTTTCTATCGATTTATGGGTCACAAATAGAAAGGTTATGACTTTCATATCGAGGATACATTTGGCCATGATGCATCAATCCTGGGGCGCAACAGACCAGCAGTCTAATCTGGAACCATGGGTGCCACTTGTCAGGAAACACTGTATCCTGTTTAAATAATGGTTTGTGGATCTTACAATTCCTCATATAAACTGAAAGAAGATAAAGAAGAAGAAAATATGATTACTATAGGAAAACTCTGCATCATAGACTTGACATAAATTTGGAAAAAAAAATAAAATGAGAAAACAAAACATGTTATATAAAATTTTAAAAAATTAAAAAAAAATCTTGTACGATGAATAACAAACATTTTATTCAAAACAAAGAACCACTACAAAATAAGTTTGAAACAGAGTATAAATTAGGAATGATGCCTTGCTGCTAACTGTTCAGAAAAAAAGTAATTGCAGTTTCAAACATATGACATCTCAATAGAGGACGCACCCAACTCGTTAGTTCCTTGACAATAAGCTTGCAAATGTTGCAAATAGCTACCAGAATTGCAAGATGGGAAGTAACATGTACGCTGTTTGATGCATTCTCATACAAGCTCCTAAAGACCTGCTCAAATATAATCAGACAATTATAAATTGCATTTTCAAACGCTGAAAACCTGAGACATACTGTAAAGCCTATAAGGTGCAATAATGTGTGCACCTTCTGGGCCAACGTCATGGCAGCGTCATCTCTGCTTACACATTTAAGAATGACTCCAGGCACTTCAGCAATAACTCCCTGAATACAAGTATAGGCATTAGATAGTCACACTTAAACCTAAAACATCATTTCATGAATGACATTCCAGATTCCTGTTTGCAGTTTGTGTCAGGTGATATAGCCTGGTGAACAATAATATTCAAAATCACATATTTAAGCTTTAAGCTCAACAAAACCCAAACAAAAAAGCGAGGGAGAGGAAATACTACCTGAATTTCTACATCTCTAGCGCCTTTAGTGATCAAAGCTTCCAGCTGAGAAAAAAGGAAGCTTCAATTAATATATCGAATCCAACACATATTATATAAAAAAATAAATAAATAAAAATAAAAATAACCCCACAAATGGAACTGAAAAGAGAGAATTAGGTGATGTACAAATGTCCCACTTTTGGATGCAAATGGATGGTCATAATCTCTTTTTTTTAGGGCTAGTTTTATTTTTACATGTATTTTGCTTCTATGTAGTTTTATTGGATCATTGGGGGCAGTGTTCGAAGTATTGGTATCGCTATAAGTTTCGTTGGCCAGGGATACGGAAACAACATCAGGATCGTTGATAATATCGCTGATAACCGGAAATGTAGGGAAACATGAGAAAAATGGTGGAATTTTCAGCGAAACTTCAAGAGATGTTAAAATGTACATATTTGCATATTTAGAAATTAAAAAAAAAAAAAAAAAAAAAAAAAAAAAAAAAGCACAAAGAATGTGATGAGGAAATCATGTCACGTACACCCTTGCGTACGTATCAGAGGAGTAGGCGGCCGCACCGATTTCCCTGTGGCTAGGTGAGTACCCGTGATCGTGTTGAAGACCTCATGTGCATGTGCAAGCATCTGGAAGACCCCACACTGGGAAGATGCACATGAGCTGCTTTATAGAGTGATCCAGACCGCTAGTTGGAGGGCCGTGACAATCGGGCCGTCGGATCACATCCGCATGGATCACATGATCGGGCCATTGATCGTGGATCATCCACATTAGTTTTTTATATTTTATTATCTTTTATGATTTAGTTTTGATTATTTTATGTTTAGACACCTTTGTGAGTGATTTAGTAGATTCTCTTTAGACTAGGGTCATTTTTATTAAAATTTCATAAGACAATGTGTTTTTTGTAATTAGTGAAACTTGGTGAAGTTATAAAAAGAGGGTGGGCGTGTGACTCTCTCCCTCATTAGGTTTTGTGATTGAGAGAGAGAGAGAGAGAGAGAGAGAGAGAGAAGGCTCTTGCTTTCTTCTTCTTTAATCTCCATGCGATTTGAAGATACCTTCATGCGATTTGGAAGGGAGATTGGTGCGAGGTTAACTTCATCAACGGAGGTACAAGGTCTCCATCTATCCCCACACCATCATTTATTTTCCCCTCCATCAAGGTATTTTCTTCAAGTTCTTTGATTCTTCCAACCTAAGCCTTCATCTTCTCCTAAACCCATCTTTCCTTTACCTATCTTCCATTCCTAAAACCTTAACCCTAAATCTAAAATCCCTAACTTTCCCACTTTCCCAAATTACCAAAACCCTAATTTTTACCCTAGGTTGTATTAAGTTTTCTATTTTGAAATAAACTATAGCCTATGCTAATCGGATGCCCCTACATCCATTAGATCTTAATTTCTTTTTATTTAATGATCTTGTGTGACGATGTTGGGGACTTAGGCTAGGAATATGCATGATGTTCTTTTAGTTTTCATGGGATTCATGATGATTATGGCAATGCTTGTGTTTTTTTGTTAATTGTCATAATTCTACTAGATCTCACATGTTATTTGGTTCATGAATTAGTCCTGCATCAAAATGCATACATAACAAGTTTCCATTTAATTGGGCCTTAAAAGCATGTGTTGTTGTGAGAAATCGGTCAAACCATCCCATCCAGGCTATTTAACCGTCCAACCTTCCATCCAAACATCCATCAATATTGCAAAATATCAACACATGATATTTCACCAAGAAATCATCAACAATTGGAAAGGAAATGGAAGATTGTGGTCTCAATATTGCGCACGTTGCGATATCGATAATATCGAGATATTATCAATATTATCAATGATGAATTGAACACTACATACAACCATGTGTCCATGAAAGAAAAAAATGAAATAATTTTTTTCTAATAAACAAAATTTTGATGATATCAATTCGTTGGCGATATTATTGAAATATCATCGATACACTTATGATGCAAGCATTACCTAGAATTTACGTTGTCGAAAATATTGGTGATACATTGGCGATATTGATGCATTGGTAATACAAGCGACACCTAGAATTTACATAGTTTGAAAATATTGGCGATTACATTAGCGATATTGATATGTTGGCAATACTTAGCGATAAATTGCTAATACCTGGAATTTCTGATACTACCAGCGTCATTGGTATCGCTACCAGTGTTATCGGTATCGCTGAGCAAGAGATAAAGATAATATCGGAGATCTTTAGATAATATCAGAGATAATTTGAACATTGATTAGGGGTAACTAAGTAATTTCATAATGCTTTAGTTAGGCATCTACAAAAGACGGGTGATAGAGAAAGTAGGCATTTTACCATTTTGTGTTTGAGAGGGCTCTTATAGAGATAGGTTGGAGGGAACTTGTACCCGTCCACCAAAATGAAACCCTTCCATTTCTCTCTCCTTCTTCCATTCTCTTCTTGTATTTCTATTCCCTCAACCCCGTTTCCATTTTTGGTATTAGAGCCTCCATTGAACCTGTGATTTCGGCGGGTCCCTATGGCAGCAAGACGTGGATGAACGAGTTGAGGAATTCTGGAATGATATACACGAAAAGATGAAGAAATTAAGACATTGAGAAGGCAAGTCAAGTGACTGACTCACCGATTGAATCATTGTGACCTTAGCAAGCAACGTGCTTCTGAAGATGATCAAAACCGTTTCTTCAATCGTGCTTCCCATGATGGGTCGAACGAGGAAGGATTCAAAGCCCGAGCATTCCAAATTAGGGGATGTAGTAATGACCATGAAATCAAGGCCGACATATCTGACTTTCATGGACGCCTACATCCGGATGAGTTTCTTGATTAAGTTTCGTAGAGAAATTCAACGATTTCAAAGATACTCCTAAAAATGTGAAAGTGAAATTAATTACCACCAAATTAAGGGGACATGCATCAATATGGTAGGATGATGTTCAAAATATACAAATCCAATGAGGAAACCAAAAGGTTACCACATGGTAGAAAATGAAGTCCAAGTTAAAAGGAAAAATTCATACCAAAGAATTATGCACAATCGGTATTTTGGAGATTTCAAAATCTACATCAAGGAGATATGAGTGTGGACAAATATATGGAAGAATTTTACCAACTCTCTACAAGGTGTAGCTTAAATGGAAGTGAAGAGCACTCAGTTGCCTGTTACGTTAATGAGCTCCATATGCCGAGCCAAGACAAGCTAGCATTGCGGAATATTTGGAAGGTGTGGGACACTTATCAATTGGTCATAAAGAGTAGATGATGGGGACATCATGCGCACAGACACGCCCCCCCTACGCACGTACGCAAGGAGGAAGGCTCCACCATCGATCTAGATCGATGACAACATCCATGGAGGACCTCTTAGTTAGAGGGCTATGCTTTGGTTCCTTGGAGTAGACACGATCATCATGTGGCTCCCACCATTGGATCTCATGATCGTGGCCCACTACCCTAGATGATCTAGGAATTTGAGTTTTGCTTATTATCGTTATTAGGAACATCATGAACGGTTTAGATTGCATTGATTAGTTGTTATTTTTGTTAATTTGTGTCTAAGTAATAGTGTGCACACATGACGCAGCATTTGGGGTATAGGGTTTTCTTATAAATAGGCAACCCCTTGTAGCTTTTTTATTATTGAAGATTATGAATAAAATTCTACGTTTTTCTGCTTCTCTAATTCTCTGAGTTGTGGAAGTTCAATTAGGTGCCAAACCCTCCCTTCTTCGAAGGGCTAACTACCGTGGAGCGAAGCCACACCCATCCCAAATCACCCTCATCTCCTACCCTCAATATTCATCATCTCCCACAGCCAACCACCCTTCAAATCCACCCCTATTTGCAGCCAATCCTTCCTCTACAGCAGATTTGCAGAATCAGGCCCTGCAGGAGGGTTGAAACTTTGGCGAAGCACTGTGCACAGACCAGAAGTCGAATCAGCCTGAAATTTGGTGTGTGGGTAGCCCACCCTTGGCCGACCAGACCCAAGCTTTCCCTTTTTGGGTTCGTAGGCCCTACACACGGCGGGCAGGATCCCACGCACGTGCGTCTAGACTCGGCCGTTGTCCGCACGTGTGGATCATTTTGGGTTTGTCTCTTTCCTCTATTTCACTCCTCTCTCATCTTATTTCCCTAACTCTAACCTTAGATAATCCTAAATCCCAAGTTTTATTCCACTTTTGCAACCATAGGTTTTCCCGAATTGAAACATGTGAATTCCTTGGATTGGGGAATAATCCTTTGCATGTGTAGATGAATCTACTCTCCTTTGAGCATTGTTTGGTCTATAATTTTTAATTGATCCGGCCCTAACATGTGTAGGCTTGGACCCTCGTAGATTCCTCTTGTTGAATGCTTGACTTTATATGGGATGTAGAATTTTTGTGATTGTTTCTAAATTAGTATGATCTAAAGCCAGAAATCTTGCATATCATATTTAATTTTCATGTCTTGCATCAAATTTGGTATCAGAGCTTAGGTTTCTCATAGGGGAATGCATTGCATGTTTAGGATTTAGTTTGTGTATGTCTATTTTGCATCAAGTCTCATCATGTAAGGCTATTTAGGACCCATCATTAACAATATGGGCTTCTGAATTTTCTGTTGTCAGAAAGTCCCCAAATTTCTTGGCTGAATTTTCTGTTGACAGGCTATTTAGGCAGTTAGGTTGCTGGAATTTTAGTAGCATTGTGTAGTTTCCCTCATATAGTCTTGTAGGATCATTTAGTCTCATTTAGGCGCATATAGTTGTGTTAGAGGGTTTTTGAGTTGAGTGAGTAGTTGCATGTCCACACGTACTGGTTGTAGTTTTGGCTTGCACCCTACACTAAACATGGAGCAATTGCAAGAATCAATGAACAATATAACCTGACAGTTTGAGTCTTTGGGTAGGCACTTGGAACAATGTATTGACCAATGCTTTGAATAGCTTAATGTGCACATTACACAATTAGAGACCTCTGCCCGGGCAAACCCCACCATTGAGGAAAATGCCCAATCTCAGGCAGGTGGTCAGGAAGATAGACCAAGGAATGGAGGTGGTCAAGGAATTGGTTATGGGCGCATACCCGTGCACCCACATCGTGAGGGGCATTATGATCATTATAACCCAGATGCGCAACTCCTCAAGGGAGTTAGAGTAGAGGCCCCTACGTTTGATAGCCACTTGGACCCTAAGACTTTTCTAGATTGGTTGGTGGACATGGACCATTATTTTGAGTGGTATAATATGTTAGATGCTCATCGGGTCCGATTCGCCAAGATGAAGCTTGTGAGCCAAGCTAAGAGGCTTTAGGCTACTATAGAGCGAAATAAAGAAAGGTCGAGGAAGCCCCTAATAGTCCATTGGGGAGAAATAAAAGAAACTCTTAAGGAAAAGTACCTCCCTTTCTCTTATCACTTGAGGTTGGTTGAGGAATGGCAATCTCTTCGACAAAGTTCTATGAGTATTGCTAAATACATTGAGAAGTTCGAAGAGTACTTGACTCAATGTGAAGTTGATGAGGATCCCGTACTCACTCTTGCTCGATTTAAGACGAGCCTCCATTCTGACATTAGGAGAGAGTTACTCGCCAAGGAGATAGACACTCTTGAACAGATGTATCAAGTAGTGCTGGAGGTCGAGCAATACCTCAAAGCATCTGTGGGAAGGCGGTTTGAGTTTCGTGATTCTTGTGCTAAGGCCAACCCTTCTGGGGCTAAGCCCAACACTGGATATCAATACAAGCCTTCCAGTGGTTATCAGTCTAGGCCCAAGGATGATAAGGGTAAAGAGGTTGTCGGGTCTAGTTCGCGCAAAAGTGAGGCGACTAGGTATTTTAGATGTCAGGGGTTTGGTCACTTTGCCCACCAGTATGGCACGAAAGAGGGCACCAAGGTGTTCCTTATTGATAGACAAGTAGAAGTAGTGCTTCCAGAGAGTGACGACGAAGAAGAAGAATATGAGCCAACAGAAACCCCTAGTGATGAGGAAGAGGGAGCGCAAGAGTCTACGACCCTCGCAGTTGTGCGTTGCGCCTTTGCACAAGCCAAAAATACTGATGATTGGCGCTACAACACGATCTTCTATAGTTACGCAAAATGTGGTGAAAAGAGCTGTAAGATGATCGTGGATAGTGGTAGTTGTGCCAACGTGGTATCAGCTAGCACTGAGCCGTTTGGATTTGAAGCTTGAAGCCCATCCTCAACCCTATAGAGTGTCTTGGGTTGATGAAACTTCCATTCCAGTCTCGCACTGTTGTCTTGTTCCTATTCATTTTGGATCATATAAAGACACACTTTGATGTGATGTTGTTCCCATAGATGTTGGCCATATCATTCTGGGTAGGCCTTGGCTCTATGATAGGGATGTCACCATATTTGGTTGTTCGAATGTGTGTACATTATGGTTTGAGGGCAAGAAAATCAAGCTAAACCCACTTCTGCCTAAGAACACGACTGGAAAGGAGTCCACCACACAGAGTGGTGTGAGCGGCTCAAAAGAATTGAAGGAATTGAAGTCCAAGTCTAAGCCTCTTCATATTCTAAATGCCAAGGACTTTGAGCGAGGGACTGAGTCAGTCTTGGTTAGAGCTGGGCATATCTAACCCGATTCGGTGGATCCGACCCAATTCGAACCGAACCGACAGCCTGGATGGTGTGGATCGAGTAGGGCCATTCAAATCTGACAGTTTCTCGGATCGAGTTTGGATCGTGGTCAATCCAGACCGATCCGATCTGAAACCCGATCTAAATGGATCCGATCCGATCTGATCGATCCGGAGCTAGTACTATATATATAAATTTTTACCCCAAAATACTACTTTTACCTCTCTTTCTTACCTTACCCGTCCCGAAACTGAACTAACGAACCCTCTCTTCTTCTTCTTCAAATCTCGATCTGAACCCACCCATCCACCACCGCTCAGTCTGGCAAGTCAGCAACTCGTCCGACCATCCCTGTCTTCTTCGAATCAGGTATGCATTGTTTTTTTTTTTTTTTTTTAAAATTTCTTTTACCCTAAGTCCCTCTTCTCTAAACCCTAACCACCCATCTCCACTTCTCTAACAGCCGCGCTCGATTCGAACTCTGAACCCACCCACCAACAACTCGTCCGGCCCTCCGAGCTCAATTCGGTAAGTTATTTGGTGATTTTTTTAGGGGATGTAGTTTCAAGCCAGTGGCTCATTGGTGGACCGCACTGCCTCGACGGAGGTCTGGCAGTGGTCGGCTGGTGCCCTGGCTCGATGGTGGTCTAGTAGTGGTCGGGTGGTCCAGCCCTGGCTCGACGCAGGTCCGGCAGTGGTCGGGTGGTCCAGCCCTGGCTCGACGGTGGTCTGGCAGTGGTCGGGTGGTCCAGCCCTGGCTTGCTGCCCGCTGGTGCCATATATAATGTTTTCAATCGTGTGGGTCATTTGAAATACGGACGAGCGGGAATTTTAATCCATGGGCCTAGCATGAGGACAAGCCTGATGGTCGGGTGGATTTTACACAAACCACATGTTGTTGACTAGCAGAGTTGTTAATCCCTTCTCTCCCAATGATGATTAACATCAATTAATGGCTCAAAATCCAACCAACTGGAATGGGATGTGGATCAGGTAGAGGTAGGATAACAGTTTAGTTGGTGAGGCTTTGACTATGAGCCCACCTTGATATATGTGTTGTATATCCAATTATCTACACTGGATGTCCAAATTATGGTGTCCAGTATAGATGTATCATGATCCAAAAATTAAGCTTAGTTGATTATCTGATTATTGGATTGGTGGAAAGTAATCCAATGGCGTTATTTCTCTAAACGAGTGTCCATGAATCAGAGGCTAGGATTGCTCAACCAATCTGATATTGGGATTGTGATTTGACGACAGTGGGTTGCACAATCTAGTGGTATGTGTTAGATATGGGCCATATGGCCACAATGGGTTGATTCTCAAACCCACTTTAATGGATGCCTCAATTCCATGTGTGGCCCACCTTTCGCATGAAAACCATCTCGACCATGACATAAGATTTTAGTTTTTTGATTTTTTTTTAGTATAAACTTTGTCTACAAATAGTTACCCAGGCCCACCATGAAGTTTTATTTTCTTATTTGCTTATTGCTTGCTTATTGCTTAATATGTTTGAATAATTAACTGATTATATTAAATTGCTTCTTCACTTTTCTCATTATTGTGCATTGTATATAGTTAGCTTAATATGTATTACATTGCTTTTTTTGCTTAAATTATTATTGTGACTTGTTAGTTGTGAGTTGTGACTTGTGATTGTGATTTGTAAGTTAGATAATTAGTTACCCATTTGAGGATTTCTATGTGGCCATATATAGATATGGTGTGTTTTTGGTGGCATAGAAATCGTTCAAATTGTCCAATTTTGGACAGTTCAAGGTTAGATGGATAGTATGCTTTCATATAATCTATTTAATGTTCATGCCTGATCCACGGTCCATCTCCTCATTTCTCTCTGGATATGTTTCTTCCGTTTCATATCCAATACCAAATATCTTCACATTGCTTTAGATATTTGGCATTGGAATGTAACGTAAAATCAACTTATCTGAAGAGGCATGGGGAGATGCTGCCGGATTTTCGGTGTGGTCGTTTAAATAGGAATATGAAAGTATTACAATCTATCCAACCTTGGATGGGTAACTAATTTAGGATTTAGTATAACTCTATTATCATTAGATTGCTAATGCTAATATGATTCAGTATATTTCAACTATCAGATGGAAAGTGAGGGACTTTCCAATACCCCGGGCAGTCGGTCAATTACATCACCAATGATCCTTGAAGATGAAGGATTAGGTCTTGAACATGAAGAGGTGCCCGTCGTTAACACTATTACCACATAGACACAGTCACATGTTGCGGGAAAAACGAAAAAGAGATCGGTAGTGTGGGACGATTTTGAAGAAGTAATCCTGAAGAACGGCACCGTGAAGATACAATGCAAGTACTGCAAGACTCAGTATGCTAATCAATCAGATGGTTCCACCACAACTTTGAAGAAACATATTTCAAAGTGTTATAAAAAAGTGAGAAGTGAGGTAGGGCAAGAAACACTTTCATTTACACAATCTGCAGTGGATCTGTCAGTGTCCATCTACAAGTATGACAAAGAGCTGGTGAATGAGTTGATGGCCAAGTTAATTATTACAGATGAAAGATCATTTCAGATAGTAGAGAGTCATGCTTTTGTTGAACTAACCAGACGCCGTAACCCCAGATACGAGAAGGTCTCCCGTACAACAATAAAGAGGGTGTGTATGAAGATGTATGAAAGCGAGAAGGTCAAGTTAAAAGGAGAGTTGGAAACGATTTCCCGAATTAGCCTGACATCAGATTTTTGGACGACATTCAATCAATGAAAGGGGTATATGTCATTAACTACTCACTACGTTGATGCCGAATGGAGGCTTTGTAAGAGAATAATAAATTTTCGTTATCTTGCACCTCCCCATAGTAGTTTGATGATTTCAGACTGCATATACAGATGTCTTATGGAGTGGAGAATTGAGAAGAAGATCTCCACAATAACTCTAGACAATGCCTCTGCAAATGATAGCGTGATAACGAATTTGCGCAACCAGTTTAGGGCCACCGGTGACCTGTATTTTGGTAGAAAGATATTTCATGTTAAGTGTTGATCCAACATCCTAAACTTGATTGTACAATATGGCCTTAAAACAATCGATCCCACGATCGAGAATATAAGAGAGAGTGTGAAGTACATACGGGTCACCTTCACGATTACATACATGGAATGAGATCGTGAAGCGGTTGAATTTGTCAACTCAGAAAACGATGAAGTTGGACGTCACGACACGTTGGAATTCAACTTCTAAAATGTTGGATTCAGCGATAGATTTGAGACCTGCATTCTCTCACTATGCGGAGTGTGATAGTGCGTATGTTTGGCTGCCTTCTGAAGATGATTGGTCAAGAGCTGAATTAGTTTGTAAGTTCCTTTCAGTTTTTTACAACGGTACGAAGAAATTTTCGGGCACCAAGTATCCAACAATTTCTACCTAAACTTTGGAAGGTAAAAGATGCCTTGCGCAAAAGCAGTAGTGGACTAGACTTTTTATACTTAATGACCATGGGTATGCAGGTAAAGTTCGATAAGTATTGGTCTAAGTGTGGTCTGGTAATGATTGTTGCGGTCATTCTTGATCCCCGATACAAGATGATTATGGTTGAATTCATGTGTAGTAAGTTGTATGATGCGATGGGTGTTGCTGAGGTCGAAAAAATTTCTGATGCAATCAGTAAATTGTACAATTTCTATGTGTGCGCCACAAAAGAACAATCTCCTCATGTGGATTCTAGTTCTACAGTTGATGAACTGCAAGAAGAAACGGTAGATGATTTCATGTCTTAGGTGGCACAGCGAAAAGGGACTCAAATACAGACGCCTAGATCAGAACTTCAAGACTATCTCAAGGAGGAACTTCTACTTGTAAAATCCAAAGGTGATGATTTTGATGTTTTGGACTGGTGGAGGACGAGATCTAGTAATTTACATTACCTTGTACTCTCGTTAATGGCACGAGACATATTATCAATTCCAATTTCAACTGTGGCTTCAAAATCTGCTTTTAGTACGGGGAGTAGGGTCGTAAGCAAGTATAGAAGCTCACTTACACCTGAATCGGTTGAAGCGCTCATTTGTACTCAGGATTGGCTGCGCCTGATATGGGCGAAAGAGAACTCTGTTGATGAGGAGTTCGATGAAGAGGAGAGTGACAAGATAGATGAGACAGTACCTGCAACTGCAATATGATTTTAATGCCTTCTATTTTTGTTATATCATGATATTTGTAATTTTGTTTTAATAGTTATATTGTAATATTATAGTTATGGGTGGATGGATATTTCTCTTTTTTCATTTGTATTATTCAATTAGTTAATGTTGTTTAAATCTCTTATTATATTGTTAGGTAATTACGTTCATTCATGACTTTCAACTTCTTCTCTTTTTTTTTGTCCTAACCTAACCAAATATACACTAGATATGTCATCGGAAGATGATGCATCGGTGGATATTTGGGTTATGGAGTCCAAGTCTACTCCCAGGATGGAAAGAAAAAGTTGAAATGCAAGTTGTATGGAAAACAATATGTCAACAAAACAAATCGGCTCAAATTACATTTGATTTGTCGGGGAGGAGACGTCGCACCATGTAACAAAGCTCCTCAAGAAGTCCGAGATTTATTTAGAGTCATTCTCGACTCAAATACAAAGACTTCCTACACCCCTAACACTACAACTACAACCAATACAACTAACCAAAGAATATATAGAAGTAGGCCTATTATAAATGAAGAAGGGTTAAGCACAAGAACTACCTCTAGCTCTGGTTTCAGGCCTTCCACAATTAGTAAAGAAGAAGAACAAGAGAGAATTTTAAGGGAACCAGAAGAATGCAATTATAAAAAGGCCGTTAAAGACAGTTTGCAAATGGCATCTAGATCAAGAAGTACCAAACAACAACATCCACCTCCAAGACAACATGATGCTGAAGCAGGCACGAGTAAACCATCAAAGTTTCTTAAAAGTTTCGCAGCATTTTATAGACGGTTGGGAATCCCGTACAAATCGGATCATAAAAAGCGTCTGAAAAAACTTCTTGCATCTGTGAATGAAGACGATGGGAAGGCATCCCCACTATCCGATTCAGCAGAGGTGAATGACCGTCTTTTGGAAACATCGAGCTCGGAGTCGACCAAGAGTTCTCCTGCAGTTGAATCAGTAAAAAGAGAACCGAATGATGAATCTGGCGACGAAGGTGGAGGTGGAGGAGGGGGTTACTATTACAGACAAGGTTCATTTAGTTACATGCCACAAAGGCATTCATCATATAGAGGGTATTAAATGTATGAAAGTTTTACCTAATCTATATGTCAGTATGTGCATGTTAGGTTTATTTACTTTTGATTTTGGACATGGTTTATTTTCTTTTTTCATTTTATGTCAGAATGTGCATGTTAGATTTTCATGAAACTATACATTGTGTATGATTTAAGAATCACCACCATTTTGTTACTATCTTTTTACTATTTTTAGTTTTTTTTGGTTTTTTTTTAATTAAAAAAAAAAATTGGACCGAACCGAACCGTGCCCAATCTGATCCGACTTGGTTTTCCTGACCGAGTCGGACTCGGATCGGATCAGGCCAGCAGTGGTTCGGATCAGTTCGAGTCAGATGACTCGGACTCGGTCCCGGATCGGATCGAGTTCGGGTCAGGCCATGTAGCTTTCGGACCGAGTCGAGTTGGACCCAATCCAATCTGACTCGGTCGGATGCCCAGCTCTAGACTCGGTAGTGTACGCCCATGTGGCTAGGGAGAGTGCACCAGAAGCTAGCGTAGAGTTACCCACTGAGGCCATTCGGTAGTGGATGACTTTCATGATGTCTTTCCTGCGGATCTACCGAATGAGCTTCCCCCTATGAGAGATATACAACATACCATTGATTTAGTCCCTAGGGCGACTTTACCAAACCTCCCTCATTACAGAATGAACCCAAAGGAGCATGCGGAGTTGAAGAGAGATTGATGAGCTCCTAGAAAAGGGTTTCATTCGAGAGAGCATGAGTCCGTGTGCCGTGCCCGCCAAGGTATCCCGTGTCGGTATCAGTTGGCGTAACGGTGCCCTCTCGATCTACCGATCTGAATACGAGGGTAACGTACGATCTGGTGAATGTAACGTAACGTAAGTCTGCAAATTTTATTTTATTTTGCCAAAAAAATATCGATTAAATCCGGAATATTCTAAGCATTCCAAATATGCATTCATTTATAAATTGGAACATGTTTACAGTATAACGGTCCACTCTTTGGTGAGAAGTTATATCGGACTATCTGATGAATTTATGAACCAGATAACCTGAATTTGACTACAAAATTCATATATTTAATTTTCTAAATATCTAATTTATATACTTAACAATTTGATATCATTTCTCCCAATAGTTCTTTAAAAAAATGAAATTAAATTCAGGTAGATGGCGTTGCCAATTTGGAGCTGACTTGGAGGACCAATCCATGCCCCAAATCAGCCTCAAATTCATGCAATTTATTGGCATTATCCCACTTCTGAATTGGTGGACATTTATTAGATAGTGAATCATGAAATAAAAATAAAAAATCAAAAGGCCCTATTTTAAAAAATAAGCGTCCACAAATTAACAATTAAAACTATTCAAACAATTTGATTTTGGCATTGTGAGTTAGCAATTACACTCCATAATTTAATTGGTAAATTTTAAGTTAATACATGTCTCGTGTACAATTTTTTAAGGGCCCGAATTAGGCGGGACTCGAATTGTGAAGTGTAGCACATGAGTGTCAAGGTTTTTTAGGCCCCGCCTGTGATGAATGTGTTATATCCACACCGTCCATCCATTTTGCCAAATAATTTTAGGGCATGAGCCCAAAAATGAGGAAGATCCAAAGCTTGGGTGGTCCGCACCATAAGAAACAACAAGAATTAAACGTCCACCATTAAAATTTATCGGGGGCTACAAAAGTTTTAGATCAAGCTGACATGTGTGTTTTCCCTTCATCCATGTCAATGTGACCCAATTAACAAGTTAGATGGAAATAAACATTACAATGGACCCTAAGAAAATTTTAATGGTGAGCATTCTATAACCACTGTTTCCTATGGTGTGGTCCACCTGAGATTTGGATCTTACTAATTTTTTGGATCATGATCTAAAACGATGTGGCAAAATGGATGGACGGCATGGATAAAATACATACATCATGGTGGGGCCCACGCGGCACGTGGACCTTTTTTTAACTCGTGCGATACAAGCGTGGATTTCTTTGGAAGCGGATTGGCTGGTGTACCTCACACCAGCTATATAGCTACTGTATTGACGTCAGCAAGTCCTGTGGGTCTGATCATGAGGTATGTGTTATATCGAAACTGTCCATTCATTTGACGAGCTCGTCTTAAGGCTTGACATGAAAAATAATACAAATCTAATTATCAAGTGGACCACACTGTAAAAAGCAGTGGGGGATTGAACGTCTACCATTGAAACCCTTTTTGGGATCACAGAAGTTTTGGATCAATATGAAATTTGTTTTTCCTCTTCATTCAGGTCTTTTTGACCTTATGAACAGATTAGATGGAAAATAAACATTATGGTGGCCCCTATGAATTGTTTAACAGTGAAAATCATTATCTCCGCTGCTATTTTTGGTGTGGTCTAGACGATCTTTGGATATGATTCATTTTTTGGGTAATGCTCTAAAATGATCTCTAAAAATAGATGCACGGTGTAGATATAATAAATACATCACTATGGAGCCCATGTACCTTTGATCTCCTTTGAACCGTTCGTACAACTCGGAGCTCGAGGAGTGTCAGCGCTTGTCTTAGCATGACACGTACCTACAACAGCTATATAGCTGGTGTGTGGTACACCAGACAATCTGCTTCCAATTTCTTTTTCCGATACCAAATGAAAGAGAAGGGAGAGAGAGGGAAACCGAAAAGAAAAAGAGGGAGAGAGAGAGAGAGAGAGAGGGAAGAAGAAGAAGAAGAAGGCCCGCAGCCGTAGCCGCAACAGTCCGAGAAGAAGAAGAAGAAGAAGAAGAAGAAAGAAAGAAAAAAGTATGTTTTTTTTTTTTTTCCTATTTTCTTTAGGCCCGTAACAGCCATTACGGGGCCGTAACGGCCTATTGCCGTTATGGTCACAGAATCCGGGGGGGGGGAGTGCCTGTTTCGACCCCGTATCACCCTGGTGCCCGCCCTTCTTACACCTAAGAAGGATGGCACATGGAGGATATATGTTGATACTAAAGCCATCAACAAAATCGCAGTTAAGTATTGGTTTCCCATACTGCGTCTTGATGCCATGTTAGATATGATGGTCAATGCTACTATCTTCTCGAAAATTGACCTCAAAAGTGGTTATCACCAAATCCGTGTACGCCCTGGTGATGAGTGGAAGACGGCCTTCAAGATAAAGGATGGGCTATACGAGTGGCTAGTCATGCCTGTTGGGCTGACTAATACCCCAAGTAATTTCATGCGTGTGATAACCCAAGTGTTGAGGCCCTTCATAGGGAAGTTTTTGGTCGTATACTTTGATAATATCTTGATTTATAGCATGATCAAGGAACAACGCCTCAACCATTTGAGGCAGGTTTGTGGGATCCTTAGAGCCGAGAAATTGTACGCCAACCTAAAGAAGTGTGCGTTTATGTCTAGTAGTGTTATCTTCTTAGGTTTTGTTGTGTCAGCTGAGGGTGTAACGGCGGATCCCAAGAAGGTCAAAGCTATTGTCAATTGGCTTAAACCCCGCAATCATCATGAGGTGCGCAGCTTTCACGGCTTGGCCACCTTCTATAGGCAGTTCATTCGGGGCTTCTGTTCCATTATGGCTCCCATAACGGATTGCATTAAAAAAGGAGAGTTTCAATGGAAGAAGGCAGCCTCAAAAGCCTTCAAGGAGATAAAGGTCAGGATGACCAAAGCTGCAGTCATGCGACTTCAGGATTTTTCAAAAGCTTTTAAAGTCGCATGCGACGCGTCCGGAGTTGGCATAGGAGGAGTCCTTAGTCAGTAAGGGCACCCTGTCACCTTTTTAGTGAGAAACTAAATGAGGCGAAGCAAAAATACTCCACCTATGACAAGGAATTCTATGCCGTAGTGCAATCATTGCGCCACTGGCATCATTATCTATTGCTGTAAGAATTCGTCTTGTTCTCAGATCACGAGGCCTTGAGATATCTAAACTCTCAGAAGAAATTAAACCCTAGGCACGTTAAGTGGGTTCAATTTCTTCAAGAGTACACTTTTGTGCTTAAGCACAAGGCCGGTGCAGAGAATAAACCTGCCGACACGTTGAGTTGACGAGTTGCGTTACTCAATTTCATGAGTGTCGAAGTCATGGGCCTCGAGCGTGTTAGAGAGGACTATTCTGAGTGCCCAGATTTTGGAGTTGTGTACGCGTTGTTGTTAGAGAGTTCGTCAGTTTAGATGGATATTTATTTAGGAGTGATCGCTTATACATACCGCACACCTCTCTTCGCGATTTTCTTGTCTAGGAGTTACATTCATGAGGGGTTGCGGGTCATTTTGGTTGAGACAAGACCATTGCCCTAGTGGATGATAGGTTCTATTGGCCAAGCCTCAAGCGAGACATGGCCAAAATTATAGGGCAATGTCATACTTGTCAATTGACAAAGCAGAAAAAACAAAATACGGGACTCTACACACCTTTGCCAGTTTCATTCATCCCTTGACAACACATCAATATGGACTTCGTGCATGGGCTCCCCAAGACTATTCAGAAATATGATTCCATATTTGTTGTTGTGGACCGTTTTTCTAAAATGGCCCACTTCATTCATTGTTCTAAGACCTCCGACGCATCTCATGTTGCCAAGCTGTTCTTTAGTGAGGTCGTCAAACTTCATGGGTTACCAAAAACCATAGTGTCTGACCGTGACATACAATTCATGAGTTATTTTTGGAAGACACTATGGCACATGATGAATATTAGACTCCAATTTTCTTCTGCCTACCACCCTCAGACAGATGGTTAGACTTAGGTGGTCAATAAGAGCCTAAGGAGCTTGATGCATTAATCACCCCCGATGAGGAGTCTCGAACACGAGACCTCCCGCTTTGATACCAATTTGATGCAGGACAATTAACCACTTGCTCTAAAAGCTCGAACTGTTAGAGTATGGAGAACCCCCACATCTCATGGGTTAGGACCTCGGCCGAACCCCCCTCATGGGCCCCAAATCACATGGGTACCGCCTCACATGGGCCACCCACCTCGAGTGTGTCCCTACATCCCACAAGCCACCCCACTCGAGCCCGGTGTGAAATGCGCATTAATCACCCCCGGTGAGGAGTCTCGAACACGAGACCTCCCCCGTGGGCCCCGCCCACCCCGAGTGTGCCCCTGCATCCCACAAGCGACCCCACTTGAGCTCGGTGTGAAAATGCCCTTGCATTAATCTTCCACCTTCCATAGGAATTAGTTCCACATTCAATGTGGAGGATCTAGTTGCATTTCAGGGGACCTCCGATACATTGTCAGCCTCTCACCTAACCATCTTAATTCCCCAAACTTTTTCCTTGATCAATGGCATCTTCCTGACCATTCTTCCCAGCCTCTACCTCCCATACCTACACTTCCCACACCCAGAGAGGAGATAGAGGATATTCTGAACCATCAGATAGTGTCAACGTCGGACGGCAGATTTCAAAAGTACCTGGTTAAGTGCAAGTCACGCCTTGCTTTAGATAGTACATGGCTCACTGAGGAGGAGCTTCAACGAATTAACCCTGACAGCTTGGAGCGGTTCAGGAGTTTTGTTTCACCAGTGGCGAAATCTTCGCAACTGGGGAGAGTTGATGTAGACATCACGGGCATACGTACGCCCCCCTACGCACGTACGCAAGGAGGAGGACGGCTCCACCATCGATGACGACATCCATGGAGGGCCTCTTAGTTAGAGGGTTGTGCTTTGGTTCATTAGAGTAGACCCGATCATCATATGGATCCCACCATTGGATCTCATGATCGTGGCCCACTACCCTAGATGATCTAAGACTTTGAGTTTTGCTTATTATCATTATTAGGATCATCACGAACAGTTTAGATTGCATTGATTAGTTGTTATTTTTGCTACTTCGTCTCTAAATAATAGTGTGCGCACATGGCTCGGCTTTTGGGGTATAGGGTTTTCTTATAAATAGGCAACCCCTTGTAGGTTTTTGATTATTGAAGATTATGAATAAAATTCTACGTTTTTCTGCTTCTCTAATTCTCTGACTTGTGGAAATCCAATTGGGTGCCAAACTCTCCCTTCTTCGAAGGGCTAACTACCGTGGTGCGAAGCCACACCCATCCCAAATCGCCCCCATCCCCTACCCTCAATATTCATCATCTCCCACACCCACCCATGCTTCAAATCCACCCCCTTTTGCAGCCAATCCTTCCTCTACAACAGATTTGCAAAATCGGGCCCTGCAGGAGGGCTGAAACTTTAGCAGAGCACCGTACACAGACCAGATGTCAGATCAGCCTGAAATTTGGTGTGTGGGTGGCCTACTCCTAGCCGACCAGACCCAAGCTTTCCCGTTTTAGGTTCATGGGCCCCACACACGTGCAAGCAGGATCCCACGCACATGCATTTGGACCCGGCAGCTGTCCACACTTGTGGATCATCTCGGGTTCGTCTTTTTTCTCTATTTCACTCCTTTCTCGCCTTATTTCCCTAACCCTAACCCTAGATAATCCTAAATCCCAAGTTCTATTCCACTTTTGCAACCCTAGGTTTTCCCGAATTGAAACATGTGAATCCCTTGGATTGGGGAATAATCCTTTGCATGTGTGGATGAATCTACTCTCCTTTAAGCATTGTTTGGCTATAATTTTTAATTGATCCAGCCCTAACATGTGTAGGCATGGACCCTCGTAGATTCCTCTTGTTGAATGCTTGACTTTATGTGGGATGTGGAATTTTTGTGATTGTTTCTAAATTAGTATGATCTAAAGCCTGAAATCTTGCATATCATATTTAATTTTCATGTCCTGCATCAGTAGAATCATAATTAAAGCATTATAAGGCTAGAAAACTTGGGCGGAAAGAAACTCACATAAACTGCATGGGAGAGGCACACCAAGTGTTCGGAGAAATGCTCCAATGGATCGTGGTGGTAGGAGGGATTCAAAGCTTGCATCAAGGAGGCCTAATTCTACAATAACTAAGGGTGGTGGTCAATGTTGTCATGTGTGACCACATATGCACGTATCCATATGCAGATCGCATATGCGTCATGGCACATATGCGATCACACATGTGGCATATGCAAAAATATGCGATCGCATATGCGATTTGTTGCAAAAAAAAAAAAAAAAAAAAAAAAAAACAGCTTTTTTCCGTATAAAAAAGGCTTCGAAACCTCCTCTATTTGCAATATTCTCACCTCAAAACTCTCTTACTCTATTCTTCTCTTACATTTGTTAATTCCAAGTGGTCTTAATCTCTCTATCTCTCTTACATTTCCTACTTCCAAGTGGTCTTAATCTCTCTATCTCTCTTACATTTCCTACTTCCAAGTGGTCTTAATAACGGTTGTATCATGTAATGTATCATTGTTGTTAGGAAACATGGGAACATTGGGAAATTGGTCGAATTTTTTATGAAAACTTCAAGGATTGTTGAAAAGGACATCAATACACACTTAGAAATCAAAATATAATAATAACAATAATAATGCACATAATAGGGGTTTTCCTTTGTATGGGGTCCTAATACATGCGTTGTTCAATCGAACCGATGCAAGTATATTTAAAGTCTAGTCATATAATTTATAAATGTAAGAAGACATGTATGGAAACACAAGCAATACATTCAAAAGAAAAAGAAGAATCAATAGATCAGGGTACATACATATTCGATTTTGTTTGGATACAAAGATTGCAACTGATTTATGAGAAATTGAGAAATTTCGATTTTTCCCAATTTCCCACAACTTGCCCCATCTCCCCCAAATCTCGAAATCGAAGCTCCAAATCCATGATTTTTCATGGAAAACATGAAGAATCATATATTTGTAACAATTTGACATTGATTTAAGGTGATTTGTAGCCAAAAAAAAAAAAAAAAAAAAAAAGGATCGAAAATAAAAAATGTCACCCAATCAAATAGGTGGGATATATCGGCACTACTTGTGCATTTCGTATCGCACAGGTGGGATATAAGATATATCGTGGGATATATCGGTCGATATCGTCGATGTTTAAAACACTGGCCATGATCTCTCTCTCTTCGAGGGGGTTGCTAATTTTATTTTGCTTTTATGTGGTTTTGTTGGGTCAATAGGAGTAACTAAGTGATTTCATAGTGCTTTAGTTAGACCTGTACAAAAGAGGGTTGTAGAAAGTAGGGGACTTTTGGCATTTTACCATTGTGTTTGAGAGGGCTCTTGTCATGGTGTGCCATAAAGCCCGTTACAGGCCATTACGTAAAGGTAACAGTGGCAACCATTATACGTTATAGGGCTATAACGGCTGCAACAGCCATTACGGAAAAAAAATGACCCATAACCGCCTTTAATGGCCCGCTAAGTCCACTATAAAAGCCATAACAGCCCCATAATGGTCTGTTATGGGGCAGATATAGTTTTTCAGACTTTTTTTTCAACATTACGGGACAGATACAAGTTTTTCGGGGTTTTTTTTTCAATGAAAAAAGAAACCATAACGGCCATTACAAGAGCCATAACAGCTGTTAAGACTCGTATCATAAAGGTAACGGTGGTGGCTGTTATGGCACCATTACCATTACAGAATACCTTGGCTCTTGTAGAGAGAATGGGATTGGAGGGAACTTGTGCCCATCTACTAGAGTAAAACCCTTCCAATTCTCCCTCCCATTCTCTTCTTGTATATTTATATTCCCTCAACCCTATTTGCATTACTTTTTGCATTGAATCTCTTCTTCACAAACTAATTTGTGAATAAAAGTAAATGTTGTTTGGATGCCTAAATAAAGTTAATTTTAGATAACTTTATCAGCGTGTTTTTTTTTTTTTTTTTTTTTTTTTTGAAGATTGCACTTTATCAGCATGTTAGTGGATTATTTCAAAAATACTTTCTTTAGAAGTTGTTTTTCCTTATTCCAAATAATTTTATCCAAGTTAATGGGTGGGTGTTCTTGCATCTTCCCCTACAACTAGACCACCATTTGATTGCCATTATTAGATGGGTAAGATTGTTAATCAAATTGATTATCAGGAGACATAAGAATCGCCAGGTCAAGGGACTTCACGGTTCAGAGTATAGAATGATAAAATGTCAATCCCATGAAAAAGAAATATAGAATGGAAGCTCAAAGTGCATTGCAAATTTGCAATGACCAAAATGAAAAGGCAGATTCTTAAATGAAAGAAACAAGCTCATACAAAAGCTGTTCGTCATTCCCCATTGATCAAATATAAGCGAAACTCAAAAATAACAGAAGCATCCATTTAACAAAAACTGATGCTGTATCATAGCCGAATAAAATTTTATAGTAACTAGTCCAATGAGCTTTTATTATATGTAGTAGAAAAAACACACAGTAACTCTGACAGTAGGAAATTTCTGTTTCAATGAAGCAGTATACAATGCTTGGTTTCAGGCTTTCTATTTGTACTAGCAGCACCCATAGTTCAATTATCCAAGTTACTTCCGGGCCATGCACCAAAAATCCCCTAATATTGAAAGACCCTATCAATAGATACTTGGGATTTCTTGGCTGAGCATGTATCATTGCTATATTTTCTTTCTTGACCATCTGTTTGTTGGCCACCTATTGATGGGTTCAAATTTTATTTTTTTTTCCATCTGGGGGATTTTTCATGCGACAGACCTCCACACTGAAGCTCGTAATATCATTGGTTAGGATTACTGAAACATGGGTATAGACTAAAACCAAGCAGTACCATAGAAACTTTTGGCCCAAGCATTGTATAATACCCCATTTCTAAAACTGGAGGTGGTGGACTCCAACAAGCGGATGGAACAACCAGCAGCCAAAGAAAAGAGCATTTGCTACCTTCCATGCTACTAACTGGAACTTATCCAATGCATCTCCTGTTGTCAACAAAGGATCTGATAAGCCACTTCCAAGGTGCTGTGAAGCTGAAACAATCGGCAACGGCAGTACTACAGTTCCAGAGTCCTTCAAAGAAACCAAACACAAAATTGTAAAGATTAATGGAAACAGGAATAATTATGTATGTATGTGTTTGTGAAGAGGTCTCACATGCAACTAGTTGGACGATGACTTTCACTCAACCAGTTGCAAGTGAGGCTTCCTACATGTATCCTAGCCATCCAATCAATAGCATGAAAATTGGACAGTTAAGATTGAGAGGAGAAATAAATTAAAAAAAAAAAAAAAAGGTCCAATCATCATCCTGACACATCTACTCAGCAGGTCCCACCATGGATTGCTTATGAAATCACTTTGGTTTGATAATTCTTTCCATCCAATATATGGCTAACAAAAAAACAGAAGGTTGTAAAAAAATGGCCCACATTCCTGTCCTGACTGATGATTAACCATGTCACGTGTTAGTTAAAAAAATTTGGGGGACGTTGCTAGCATATTTGTGTGCCTATTGGTGTAACTACAAAGTGTTGTTCCTGATGTCCTGGTCTGCATACGTGCGTGAGTGGGTGTGTTTGTTTGTTTGCGTGCATGCATGTGTTGGTTTGTTTGTGAATGTGTTGCATTGCATGCAGAGTGTTTTTCCCAACGCCCTTTCGTGCATCCATGCGTGTGTTTGTGCAGTCTGTGTGTGGTGTAACTAAAGTGAGTGTTTTTTCTAATGTCCTTGTGTCCATCTGTGCGTGTGTTATATAACTACAGCATGTGTTTTTCCTGACTTCATTGTGTCATGTGAGTGTTTGTGTGTGTGTCTGTGTGTGTTGTTAACTAAGTGTTTTTACTGATGTGTGGGTGTGCGTGTGTTGCGCATCTCTCGTAAGTGTTTTTCCTGACCTTCACTGCAATAGAGGATTCCACCGGCTGCAGTTCTGGGGCTGTAGCAATTGAGGGAAATGAAGGTGCAGGAGAGTTCATTTCTGCACCATGCTGGATAACACCATCGGCCATCCCGATGTGAGCTGAGGCACTGTAATTTTAAAAAGAGGATTGCATGGATTAGTAACGGAAGTCTGTGAATGCAGACAGGGAGACTAAAAAAGATATGAAAGAGCACCTAAAAGGTTGTGCCGAAAGGGGGTCCATCTCTTCAGGAATCAGATCCAATGGTTGGGCAACGGCACTGAACCCAGGAATCACTGGTTCAGCCGAATATATGCTTGAGATTTGCTGTCCTGAACTTGCACCATAAACACAGGTCAAGCCTGAACTAAGAGAACCACAAGATGAACTGGTTAGACCAGAATGCGCAGCATTAGAACTGGGGCTTGACTGATTTTGCCATGGTTGCTGGACAAAATACTGGCATAGGAGAAGGTAACATTAGTAAAGGGGAAATGAAAAAATGTCAGTCGAATCAGAACAATGTGAGATAGCTTGTGGAGGATAGCACATGTGCAACCTCATAAACTTGATGTTGGATAGTGGACAAGCAGCCAGGCTTGGGGCGAAGTGCCTCTGGTATGCTGGCAAAAGGGCCTTTTGTGTAAGTAATTGCATTATAAAATGCAGAACCAACTCCCTCCCTCTGCTTTCGCCTAAAATCTAGAGATGGAGACATATATCCATCAATGCATTGCACTGCCTGCCATAGTATATGTAGAAACTTATTAATTTCTAACAAAAAACCCTCCAAGTAAAATTCCACTAACATAAATTAGTAGTAGTAGTGGATCAAAGAATTATAATGGCAGTACGAATGTTTTAACACCCAGACCACATCAGACGTTCATTCCTGTTTGGATGGTCTGAACACAAACTGGTTTGGTCACCTAGAAACCAATTTTTGGCCAAAAAAAAAAAAAAAAGGACGGGCCTTATTTCCAGTTGGACCGAAGGGAGCGATGGTCGACTCTTTTTGAAAAATTGAATAAAATTTTAGATGCACTTTGTCAGTGCTGAACCTAAGCTCCTGCTTAGGAACATGCATCCTATTCACTCCACCACAGGCATTTTGTTGCATGATGTCGATTATTATATTTATGCATACTTTTCGTAGACATCACTAGTCAGATCTGTTGATCAGGCAATTGGACCAGCTTTGATAGAACCACAACAAAAATTGGTCAGGAAAATATGTCCATGAGTGCAGGCCAATGTAGAGATTTTCCATAAACTTCCCCTTTTTGGAAAAAATATTTTTCAAGCTATTCAAAATAATTAAAAGTACATTATGAAAGTGCCTTTGTTTGTCAATTAATGTGAAGGTTGAGTCAGTCGGTTCAGTGAGCCCCATATGAAAGAACTATAGAGAATGCTAGTGTATTGTATTGTGGGCTCTTTTTGTGTAAGTGCATGTGCACACTTCCCTATTCTCCTGTAGTGTATTATATGCTTTATCATAATAAAATAGTATGTATTAGGGCAAGCAAGCCCAACACATCAACTCTCCCAAACTCTTCTTCTTCTTCTTCTTCTCTCTCAATATTCTCATCCCTTCTTCACATTATCCTCACCAAATCCTTCTCTACTTGGTATCAAAGCGAAGATCCAGGCATTCCGCATCCAACAGGTTGAGAGGCGACACGTCACCTTCTTGGACGTCAGTGACCCGTCTGGTGACGTCGGCGTTAATACGGACGTATGGCCTCCGTTTGGTGAAAGTTTAGGGGTTTGATAGATCTTGATTTTAGAAGATTTGTCATGATTTTTCAGAATTTATTAGACCTCTTTTCATGGTTTTTTGGGCGAAATAGAGAAATTCGAAAATCGGTTCAGATTTCGTTTTTCTTCGATCTACGTCAAATCGGTAAGCTTTTCTTTGGTTTCTTTGCTTGAGATGGACCGAAATCTTCCTCTAAGCTATCCATGGTGGATTTTTTCAAGATCAATGTTTGAGAGGTTTTAAACCTCAAATGGGCGTGCGGCTGGGCCGTTTTTCACTCGGACAGGCCTCTTTTGACTGCGTTTCTTGGTTTTTTGATGATTGATGTTTGTTTGAAGTTTATCTCTTGTTATCTTGAAGGATTGAGGGAGATAGAGTTGTTTGAATCAGTCCTTCTTGGCATAGGGGGTCTCTTGGCATAGTTTTCTTTCTCTTGGACTCTACTATGGCTGACAAAGGGCCCTCATCTCTTGGCATAGGGTCTCTTGAACCCAACCCCTTGTTGATTACCTCCATTAGGTTGAATGGTGACAACTATCTTCAATGGGCACAATCTGTAAAAGTATTTTTAGGAGCCGTGACAAGTTGTCGTATATTTTGGATGATCCCCCAAGCTCTACAGATGTTACTTACAAGTCTTGGACAAAGGAGAATTATCAAGTTATTGCATGGTTGTTGAATAGCATGGATTCCTCGATTAGCCACTCAGTGATGTTTTTATCCTCGGCTAAAGGCATTTGGGATTCGCTTCATGATATGTTCTCGGAATCTCAAAATTTTTCACGGGTATTCCAGCTTATTCAAGAAATTGGTCGGTTTCAACAAAACTCCAGATCCTTAAAAGACTACTACTCGACGCTTCGAGGTATGTGGGACGAGTTGGATATGTATCAGCCTCTTCCTTCCAAATGTAAAGAGGATCATGACATTGCTCATAAGCAACGGGATAATACTCGTATCATGCAGTTCCTCGCTGGGTTGAATTCTAATTATCTGCACGTTCGCGATCAGGTTGTTATGCAGGATCCTCTTCCCCCATTGACGACAATTTATGCCATGTGTCAGCGTGCGATGGCCTCTACTCTTCCTTCTCATTCATTTGTGCCACCCGAGCGTTCGGCGCATCTTGCTGGCGATCAGTCCTCCCTTGGTCTACGGGTACCATCCTTAAGCTCGGGCGCACTCCTGGTTTTGCTGGTCGTGGTAGAAGCCGCGAGGGAGATCGGGGTCGTGGCGCCCATAGCCTTCGTGGTCGTGGTGGACGTGGGCGTGGGACGTGGACGTGATGGTTCCGCATTTGTTCACATTGCGGTGGAACTAATCTGTTGATTATTGTAGCGCTACATGGTCGTCCTACATATCTTGCTACTTACATTGCTTCCTTGTTACTTCGAGATACTGAGTCTTCCATCCGAAGACAGTGAGCGGACTACTTGGAGTCTCTTATCATTTCTCGGGCGGCATATGATGCCCTTATGCGGCTTCACATTCGGGATCTTCCTGAGCCTTCTCATGCGGCTTCGGCCCGAAAGTGCGCCCTTCTTGCGTCATCCTCTCCTACCTCTGGGTCATTGACTCTGGAGCTTCCTCCCATATGGAAGTAAGTTGCAATCTTTTTTTCTTCTTATTCTCCTTCATCTACCACTCGGTATGTTACGATCGCGCAGATGGAACTCAATCTCCCATCTCTGGGATTGGTTCCATCCCTCTCTCTTCTTCCTTGTCTTTATCCTCCGTATTACATATGCCTCGTTTTCCATTAAACTTATTGTCTGTTAGCTCTCTTACTAAATCACTCAATTGTTCCATCACCTTCTTTCCTTCTTATTGTTTGTTTCAAGACCTATAGACGAAGAGAGTGATTGGTGGGGGGCATGAGCGAGGAGGCGTTTATCTTCTCGATGATAAACCTGTTGCCGCTTCTAGTACCCTTTCTCTAGATCGAAAGTCCATGACTCGGTGGCATTGCCGCTTAGGCCACCCATCCATTGCTAGATTGAGACTTTTGTTTCCCTCCTTATCTGTCACTAAACCATTATGTTGTAATATTTGTGAATTGTCTAAACATCATCGTGCTACGTTTCCTCTTAGCTCTTCTGGGAGGAAATCTCAACATTTTCTTTTGGTTCACTCGGATGTTTGGGGACCGGCTCCGGTTACCTCGACTTTTGGATTTAAATATTTTATTACCTTTATTGATGATTATTCCCGCATGACTTGGATTTATCTTTTGAAATCTAAAAGTGAAGTGTTTGATGCGTTTAAAGTGTTTTATCATGAAGTGCGCACTCAATTTCATTATTCCATTAAATCCCTCCATTCTGATAATGGGGGAGAATACATGTCTACTGCCTTTCTGTCCTTCTTGCAGGAGCGTGGTATTTTGTCTAGGACATCATGTGCTCGCACTCCACAACAAAATGGTATTGCAGAACGAAAGAATCGTCATCTTCTTGAAGTTGCTCGCACTCTTCTGCTTGGTATGCATCTACCCAAACATTTTTGGGGTGATGCTCTTTAACTTACTACTTTTCTTATTAATCGTATACCATCACGTATTCTATCTTACAAATCTTCATTTACTATATTGTATCCTCATGATAATCCATTTCCTCTACCACCTAAAGTTTTTGGTTGTACATGCTTTGTTCAAATTTTGGATGGGAGTAATGATAAACTTAGTCCACGGGCGATTAAATGTGTCTTTATAGGGTATACTCGGAGTCAGAAAGGGTATAAATGCTTTGACCCATTGACTCGCAAGAAATATGTCTCTGCTGATGTCACTTTCTTTGAGGATCTTTCTTTTTTCTCCTCTCCTGGCCGTTCCCTTTCTGATCCTCTTGCGAGTCAGGGGGAGTATGACTCTTATCCTCTTTCCACTAGTGATCATGAGAAAACTCCTCTCCCCTCTATTCAGCATCCTGTTGGTGATATGGGTGAGCCTAAGCCTCTGCGGGTGTATCATCGTCGAGATAAATCTTCACAAGCTCAGCCATCCACCCTTAGCTCACTTTGGATGTTGGTTCAGGTGATTCTCCTAACTCGAGTTTAGACCTTCCCATTGCCTTGCGCTTGCAAAGGTCACGATCTTGTACTCAACACCCCATTAGTAATTTCGTTTCATATGATCATCTTTCACCGTCTTTTCGGATCGTTTGCGGCTTCCCTTTCATCACGGACTATTCTAGATCTCTCTCACATGCTCTTGAGTCTGATTGGACAAAGGCGATGATGGAAGAAATGTCTGCTCTTGAGAAGAATCATACTTGGGATCTTGTGCCACTTCTGTAGGCCATAAACTTGTTGGTGTCGATGGGTTTATACTGATCAAGTTTCTTCCAGATGGCTCAATTGATCGCTATAAAAAGCCCGTCTTGTTGCTAAAGGTTACACACAGACTCATGGTGTGGATTACTTGAGACAAAGGTGGCTAAGCTTAATTCCATTCGCGTTGTGCTCTCCTTGGCCATTAATTTATCATGGCCCTTGTTTGACTTGATGTTAAGAATGCATTTCTCCATGGGGACCTTGCAGAGGAAGTTTACATGCATCAACCTCCTGGCTTTGTTGCTTCTCACAACCCCGCACTTGTATGTCGGTTGAAGAAGGCTCTTTATGGACTCAAACAATCTCCACGTGTATGGTTCGAAAAATTTAGTCGGAGCTCTCTTGGAGTTTGGCTTTGTTCGTAGTCATGCCGATCATTCTCTCGTTATATGTCGTCGATCGACAGGCATCATGGTTCTCATTGTCTATGTGGATGATATTGTTTTGTCGGTAGTGATTCTCTTGGAATGAGGAGATCAAAGAATTTTTGAAGACCAAGTTTGAGATCAAGGATCTTGGTCATCTTCGCTACTTCCTCGGAATTGAAGTTGCTCGCTCATCCTCCAAGTTGGTCTTGTCACAACGGAAATATGCACTTGATCTGCTCATGGATACCGGCATGTTAGGGTGCAAGCCTGCTACCACTCCCATGGATACTTCACAGAAGCTTCGACCAGATGATGGTTCTCTTCTTTCGATCCGAGATATATCGACGACTTGTAAGCCGGCTTATTTACGACTATTACTCCCCAGATCTCTCTTTTGCGGTGGGGTTGTTAGCCAATTCATGCAAGCTCCCGCACTTCTCATCTCACATTTGTCTCTACCGCATACTTGGTATTTAAAATCGACCCGGGTCTTGGCCTCTGCTTTCAGTTCCATGGTCATCTTCATCTTTCTGGTTATTCGATCCGATTGTGCAGTAGTACATTTTTGATCGCCGCTCTACATCAGCTTCCGTACCTTCTAGGTGGTAATCTTATAACCTGGAAGAAAAAAGTAGCCGATTGTTGCCGGTCCTGGTGACGAGAATATCGTGCTATGGCTCATGCGACGTGTGAACTCGTGTGGCTTCGCAATCTTCTTGAAGAACTTGGCTATCCTCCTTCGGATCTATTCCTCTTCACTTTGTGACAATCAAGCGGCCATCCATATTGCTCGTAACCTAGTTTTCCACTGACGAACCAAGCATATTGAAGTCGATTGTCACTTTATTCGGGAGAAAATCACTTTAAGGAAATTGTCACTCCTTTTGTTCGTCTGGGATCAACTTATTTGATGTTCTTACAAAATCCTTGAGTCGAGATGCTCTTCATCGTGTTCGTGACAAGTTGGGCATGATCAACATCTATGCTCCAACTTGAGGGGGAGTATAGAGAATGTTTAGTGTATTGTATTGTGGGCTCTTTTTGTGTAAGTGCATGTGCACCCTCCCTATTCTCTTGTAGTGTATTATATGCTTTATCATAATAAAATAGTATGTGTTAGGGCAAGCAAGCCCAACACATCAACTCTCCCAAACTCTTCTTCTTCTTCTTCTTCTCTCTCAATATTCTCATCCCTTCTTCACATTATCCTCACCAAATCCTTCTCTACTAGAACTACAAGATGCAAACTCAACATAGTGGATGGATCAAGATCTTCAAAGGTAAATTAAACCTCACATCCCATGACCAAAACACCTCAGGTATATAATACCCGTTAAAAAACCACTAATCTATCCAAAAACCAACAAGGAAAACATGTTTTATAGATTAGGTAATAGAAAACTAAGTTGGAAAATTATATGAAAATTTTGTCAGTTTTCTACTTCCTTCGAGTAATCGAACACTGTTCGATGACATCAAACATTCATGGTCGATGACATCAAATCTGACTCGATGACATCGAAAAAGTGCCTTCGAATGTCCAGCAAGCTCAAGCAGAAAATCATCTGAAAATTCGATGAATCGAGTAAACGTTCGATGACATCGAACATCAACCTTCGATGACATCGAAGAATGACCTTCAGATGTCCAGCGAGCTCAAACTGAAAATCACCTGAAAATTCGACAAATCGAGCAAATGTTCAATGACATCGAACATCGACATTCGATGACATCGAACGTAGCTCGATGACATTGAAATATCAGCAACTCTTGTCCAGCGAGCTCTAAAGGAAAGTCACTTAAAAATTTCGAGGAATCGAACTCGATTCGATGACATCGAAATTCAAAATTCAATGACATCGAATAAAGACAAGAAAATGTCCAGCGAGCTCTAAAGGAAAATCGCTTAAAAGTTCAAGGAATCGAACTGGATTCGATGACATCGAAATTCAAATTTCGATGGCATCGAATCACGTTCGATGACATTGAGTTAAGACAAGAAAGTGTCCAGCAAGCTTTAACAAATTTTCAACAAAAATCCCGTGTCATCGAACTGCCACTTGATGACATCGAAGGTGCCCTTCAATGACATCGAATGCAGAAAGATTCTGTCATTCTGCCCATTTTATTTCCGTTGGGATTTTTGCCTATATATCTGGAAGGTTGTTTTCTGAGTTTGTATTGAGAAAGACAGAGAGCTCTGAGAGAGTAATTACTTACCTACCACCATAAACCCTTTTTCTCATGGGAGTTCATCCTTTAACCCTTTCTTAAATGCAATCATTGAATATTCAATAGATTGGATTGGAGAATGAACCTCACCATTCAAGTATCTTCCAGTAACTTACTTAATGGCAAATCATTGTGTTGGAACCCTCTTGAATGCCTAATACCCTAGAATCTCTCTGTCATCAAAAGATCAACATCCATTAGAGTAGATTCCTCTAAATACCTTGACCCAACCCCTGCGACTTGGATTGGGAGCATCTACAACTGTTGCAATTCAAGGGAACTGAAGATTCTTCATCATCAAGGGAGATCATCTTCATCATGTGCTAGAATCGGGGCTCACCTACTTACAAGTAAGTCTTTAGAGTCCATGGAATCTGAGGATCCTTCCTTGTGAAGGATTGGGTTTCAGGTTGTATCTCACAATCTTACCAAGACCTTTTTACAGGCCTCCGACGGGAGAATATGCATAGAGTCCTTGTGTAGGATCTATTGTGCCTTGTGTAGGCATGATTGGTTGCCTTGAGTAGGCATGTATGATTGCCTTTGGTAGGCAATTCCTTGTGTAGGATATATCTGTCTTGTGTAGACAATACCTTGTGTAGGTTATGAAGGTTTGTGGTTAACCTGATTTAAAACCATCAGATAGTGAAATTTGGCACACTCTAGGATGGAGTGCGTCAGCCGAGAGTAGAGTAGGCACATAGCCGAACAACTATATATCGCTGTGTTTGTGAAGATTCTTGCGTATTTGGATTGATAGCTTGATATGTTTAAATATGCAGTATTTGTGTTGAGATAAACTTGGATCCTTAAAATGATTTATAGCCATGAATGTGAATGATTCTCTGATGATCTTACTGAACTAATTTTAGATTAGTAAACATTACAAGTTAGTAAGATTAGAATTTTTGAAAAGTCCTATTCACCCCCCTCTAGGACACTTTGACTAATTCCATACTTCTACTATAGTGGTATCACCGCGATTTCACATTATTTATAAATAATAATAATAATAATAATAGGGCAAGTTGAAAGCTCTAAAATGACAGGGGAAAGGCGCAAAAGGATGTGGATGGAGGTAGTAGGAAAAGATCATGTCCTATGGTCTAACTTAAGGCCCGGCCCTTGATAGAGTGGAATGGTAGAACATGATTGATGTAGCCATTGGGATAAGGCTTCGATGAAGATGATGATTTCAAAAATTAATAGACGGACTTCTTTCCTACAAAGAGTTGGTGTTAGTGTAAATGTAAATGGGGGTGAGAAAACAACACAACGAAATTCCCAAGGAAGGTCTCAACTCTTGGAGAGGACTCCTAAGATTCGGATTTGTCACTCGAGCATCTCCATGCCTACCCCCCACCCCTATATGCCCATACACACACACACCAAAAGACAGCCCTTTTATATCTAGGGCACAGACAAATCTTTTATGCTGAAAAGGTAAAATTACAACTAATACAATGTAATCTGAAGTAGGAAGATGTCCAAATGTGTATCTTAGAGGCCAAAAAAAAATCTGCTTGGGATATCTGAAAGTCAAATTTTTAAAGAAATTACATAATATGCTCCAAAAAGGAAATTAATGATTTGCCCAATCAGCTCACATGCAACATCCAAGTAAAATTTCAGAAATGAATGAGTTTTGAAACTCAGCCCCCTCATTCATCTGAAATTTAACCTCAAAAGGAATCTGAGATAACTACACCATAATACATGCAGTAGAGTGTGTCATTAAAAAACAAAAATAAAAATAAAAAATTAGTAAATCCCAAAATAAAACCACCCAGAAGGAATTAAAGAGAACCTACCTTCTCAGTTGCAGCACGTTCAACCACCGTACATCCCAGACAAAGATTATCATTCGTAATGAGCTGTACGGTCTGTTTGAGAGAATCACTTGTAATATTCAAGGATTGAAGAGAATTGCAAAGCTGATTTGACAAGATTTGAGGAAGACATTCCTATCAATACACACATAACTAGTCTGTTATTCCTTAACAGTACAAAAAACAGAAATATACTTTCAGTAGATTTAAAGAGCTTTCAATAGGGATCCGCTAACCTATAACTATATGTTCAAACGAGCATTTACTTTAGAGGAACAATGAACAACAGGGATAGAATGTAAGCAACCTTGCATTGCGCATGAGCTAAACATCCTGCTAGATTTGCCACCAATGCGCGTGCAGCAGCATATATGCGAATTTCATCTGACTCGATAGCATAGTCCTACCATTACATTTGAGACACGCAGAAAGACTAGTAATAGAATTTTGGAGCTCGGTAACTGTCAAACAACCATTCACTCCAAAAGCTCAAGCTGTCAGAGTGTGGTGTATCAATGTATATCAAGGGACTTTTTATCACTTCAACACCCCCCCGCACGTGCGGGGTGGGAACTCCGCACGGGAACATACTAACGAGGGTGGAGGGACACTCACACCATAAATAGGCCGGGCTTAATTTCCCGGTCCCTGGGCCGGACCTGATTTTCCTGACCCCCCATGGGAGAATAATATTTTTAGAGAGGCATATTTTTGCTGCTCTCGAGATTCGAACATAAGATCTTCCGCTTTGATACCATGTTAAACAACCATTCACTCCAAAAGCTCAAGCTGTCAGAGTGTGGTGTATCAATGTATATCAAGGGACTTTTTATCACTTCAACAGTAACAAGGGTAACTAATGTAGTTAAACAGTGAACCTTTAAAACAAGATCCCTAGTTATCTGGCTAGCAACTTTAACACTCTGTTCAACAACAGGAGATGTTATCTCTAGGATGGCCTTCTCCACAACTGCTGCCACGATTCTGTCACAGATAACTACCTATTCAGCTTGAAAAGGAATGATCAACTGACTGGAGAAACAGACTGTTAATTTAATAATCCCAAACCTCTGAAACTGCAACTGCCTGCCCAAAGCACCAAGCTTTTGATTGACAACAACATGAATTCCGATATTAGGGATTGGTGTCGGATGCTGCAGATAGTATCACTTTTACCAAAATATGCAAACCAATCACATCTCTGAAAAGCTATGAGGAAGTATGGCCAACTACCAAACCTGAGAAGCAAATAATGGTGACCACGGTGGAGTAGATTGGGACAGTCCCTGACCAGAAGAAAGGCATTCAGATGAGTTTTAGGTTCCCATCTTGCTAACTTCTCCAATGGAGTCGAAGCAGATGATGACGTGCAGTATAATACAACCATCAAATGCATTAACATTCAAGATACTAGTAATGAAGTGAAACAGCAACTTACCACATCAGCAACAACAAAAAAACAAAAAAACAAAAAAACAAAAACAAAAACAAAAACAAAAACAAAAACAAAAACAAAAACAAAACAATACAAAACAAAAAAAAAAAAAATTTTTAAAAAAAGGAAATCAAATAAATGCAAACCGGATTAATACATTGTAATGGCCACTGGAGTGAGATGGATTGGTATGCTCGGCCTGCACCTCAACTTGACTCAATGAAGATACCATTCCAGAGTTAGCTTCCGCAACCATTGGTGGCTGGGATGCACCAGTATCTTTCTTAGAAAAATCAGGATTGCCTTCTATCTCCCGAACACAATCTTTGAGAAGGGAAGATGGTTTTACACCTTTCATATCCACACAAAGATTCCTAAACAGAACCTACAATGCAAAAACATAAAGGATAAAATGAATGATATATATAGCACCATTCAGTCAGCAAGACAAAATGAACCAAGACTATCTACATATATATATGCATGTACATATACCTCAATGTCGAATTTCAGGTTCATTTTAAGGTTTGGAAGTGCATGGATCTCAGCAAGTAAACTAAGGATTGCCATAGTCCAAGAATTAGGGGGCTGATAAGCTAGACTGGACTGGCATTGTCCTAGAATCTACAGAAAAAGTTAGCACGTCAAAGTCACAGCACCAAAAGAAACTTGAAAGAATAAACAGATCAAATGTTCAAGACAGTCATACCTTAGAGGTAAATGGAATTACTGCAATCATCAATCCCTTTTCATATGCCTGTTCAGACAAACATGAAATTCAACAGAAGTGGGAACATCATCAGCAGGTATCGACCAAAACTTCCCCATAAGAAGATCTCGAAAGAACATAAGTGAAACTGTGGGTGGAACTGCAAATTAGTAATTCCCTAAAAGAATATATGCAGATGTGAACACATGAAAGTGCAACATTTCAATCATAAAAGTAATTGATGCCTGCCAAGCCATCCAGGTGATTGACACGGGAGCTCCTCTAAGTGTTCCAGTCGGTGGAGCTACTCTCAAATTTCAAAATTATCTTTTAATAACTACAGCCATGTCCTGCAGTGCTAGTCGCTAGCCCCTTCAAAATGATCCAACGGCATATTAATCCATAATCACACCCATTATTGCATGCACCTTCTGCAGATTGTGGTGCACATAATAAAGGCTAATGGGAATACAAAAATGTCAATGCAATAAGATCGAACAAGAACAAAAATTGCAAATATGCGTATGAATTTTGAGCCCAAAAACTTCACAGCAAGGCACATGAATGAAGCAGGCAGAACAAGATTGATAAACCCTACATGTCGTAGCACAAGAGTTGCACCAATGGAGAAAGAAGCATCTCACCCCAAAATTCCCATAGTAGAAACCAAACAACAAAGAAGAGCTTTATTTCATCAATAATTCATTCATCTCCCAATATGAATGACCTGTAGTCCTTTAAATAGGCTATAAATAAATCTCTAAAACATTCCATAACTTTCCCCTAATTTGTTCTCTAACATGATCATTCTCTTCTTAACTGATTATCTATAAAATCATCACCATGATTCTGAATATCGGTATCGAGAGGCGTACCAGCCTGGCCAAAAAATGATACGACATAAGCATCACATATCAATATCGGTCCGTATCGGACCAAATTGATAAATTTAAAAAAAAAAAAAAAAAAAATGAGTCAAAGAATTAAGGAAAATATCAGAAAAAAAAAATAATAATAAGATATTCAAGAATCAAACTTTTATTTGTTTATTTTAGGCAAGCATATGATTAGAGCTGTACACGAACCGAGTTAGCTTGGTTAACTAGCTCGACTCGACTCAAAAAAGCTCGATTCGCTGATTTTTGGAGCTCGAAAAATTTTCAAGCCGAGTTCGAGCTTGTCCGAGCTCAAACTGACTTGGATCGAACCTCAACTCGAATCAAACTCGGATCGAATTAGTTCGCTGACTCGGTTATTTTGATATTGATGTTGCTCACCAAGTGTTTGACGAAATGACTCAACGAAGTGTTGTTTGGGGTGCATACATTCTCTGCAAGATCAGCTGGTGGCGAAGAAGGTATGGATATGAAACAAATCACTACAAAAAAAAAAAAAAAAAAAAACTTTACATGATAGAACTACCCTCGTATTTTGATTTTGATGCTTCCTATTGAGGGTTTGATGAAATACTTGTAAACTGCTTCTGCTGTTTTGCATACTGTGAGAAACTGAACGTGCACTCCATGTGTTTGAGAAAATGTCGCACAGGCTCGAATTGGCCCAAGTTGTTGACTAACCGAGTCGAGCTAGCCAGTCAAGCTTGAGGACCGAGTCGAGCCGAGTTCGAGTTGGGATCAGCTACTAGCCGAGTTGAGTCGAGCTGTGCCAAGCTCAACTCGGTTCAACTCGTGTACAACTCTACATATGATGGCGTATCGGACCATTATTTTATGAGAATTTGTATGTTAGTTTGACTTGTTAAAGATCAACTAAATCGGTCACAATTGAACACAAATCAAGCATGATTTGGTGAATTAGGGTTCATTACATTGAAATGCAACAAAAAGAAGATGAAAATATAAAAAAAGAAACTGAATGTTTACCCTTCTTTCCGATTTTTCCCATAATGGTCCACTTCACTTCAATTTGTTGAATCGCATTCAAATTATCTTTTTTTACTCCAAAATAGGTCTAGCCTAAAATGAGTTTTTATGCTTCCTCTATAGTTTAAATAAATTATATAAAAAAAGAGACATGAGTGAGATTTTGAAAAAGAAAAAAAAAAATCAAAATTGGGCTTTTATGGGTGTATCAGCCTATGTCAGCCCCGTATCAATGTCGATGCGTCCTATTTCGGCCAATACGTGTCAGTTTTTTCATATTGGGCTGATACGACCCGTATCGCGTATCATCTCATGCCAATACGGATGCGATACAGCTGTATTGGCCAATATGATACCAATATTTAGATCTATGATCATTACCAACTCACTTGCTATAAAGAAACAATCATAATAAAGAAAAATATATGTCATTTTAAACTAGTAAAGACACATGTAGGAACAAAATTAGGCAATGTGCTGAAATAATGGACAAAATCTAGGCCCCATTGGGCTTGTGGACCCCACAACTCAACCAATCCATTGGATGGGCCATTCAATTGGATATGTGGGTACCATTGTCCAATCTGAAGTGGAGGGCCAGTCTCTCACAACTGAACAGGCTTTTGTTAAACAATCTGAGGAAACAGGAGATATATATATATATATATATATATATATATATATATATATATATATATATATATATATATATGCATTAGTTGAAAAGAACGAATATATGGAGCCTGTGAAGATCCCAGGGGATTTGAAACCAGTGTTGCAGGAGTTCAAGGCGATTGTGCTCGATGAACTACCTAATAAATTGCCTCCCATACGAGATATACAAAACCACATTGATCTTGTCACAGGGATAAGTCTACCTAATTGCCCACATTATCAGAAAGAATGTGAGATCTTGAAGGCAGAAGTGAAGGAACTGATCGATACTAGTCAACTCAAGGAAAGCATGAGTACATGTACTGTGTCAGAATCATGAGCCAAGTCCTTTGAGTAACTCGAGGACGAGTTTTTTTTCAAGTGGAGGGGTCTAATGTAGAACGTGCCACAGATACGTTCCTAGCATGGAGGGGTCTAATGTAGAACGTGTCACAGATACGTTCCTAGCATGGAGGGGTCTACTGTAGACCGTAACTTTTGATCCGAGTATCATTACGGATTACAGAAGCTATCAATCTTTACTGAAACGGGCCATCTGATGTGAACTAACCCACATAGTGGGTCGCATCTGTCCGTTTTATCAGAAAACGCACGCTTTCTGCTCAAAAACGATTTTTTAGATAAATTTTACTATTTTTAGTAATTCCGAACTTTTTAATATTTTTCTATTTTTAGAGTTTTAGATTTTCTTCCTTTTTAGAAATAACTTGTAATTATGCTAGGACTCTTCAAGAAAAAGCTTATTTGGAATTTTTATTTTTAGAAATTAGGCTTTAGAAGAGTTTTAATAGAATTAGGATTTTTATTAGAGTTAGAAATTTGCTATTTTTGGTAATTACGAATTTTGAGTTTTTTTATATCAATGGTGTAAGGTACATAGATATTCGACATTCATCAATCAACAAATTTATTTCAAATATTTTAGAATTATTTCTATTTCTTTCATTTGTGGATTCGAGAAGTCTCTATGAGGAGTCCAGAGAAGCTCCGTGGATTTAGAGTAGTTATCCTTGAGGAAGATGGTGATGGACCTCATCACGTTCATCCCTACATCAGTTTTCTTGCTCCCACTTATCATAGGTTGAATCATCCATCGCTGGTTCCCTAACCCGACCATTCACATTCTCTAGTTTTCCTCACCCACCAATATATATCTTGACAGATTGAGACCATTCGAGAAAATTCATACAATCCAACTTCATAGTTGTCATCTGCACACTAGGATTGTCACCATAGACACCTACGGTAGGAATGAAACTTGAATCACCAGAAACATTATACGTTGATGAACTTGTGGCACTAAAACCAGAAGTCGACATCTTTCCACAGAAAATAGCCCTTTATATGGATTTGGATTTCTAAATATCATTCCACGATATTTGGATTTCTAACTATCATTCCACAATACATAAGTCAACGTGATCGTAACCATCCATAAAAACATTCTAGATAAGTGAAAATCATACATCAATTTGGTGTTTCAACCAGTTAAGAAGTAAGAAACTATACAAAAAAGCTCTAGGATTTAACATTGTAGAGAATATATAAACAACAAAATAAAATAATTCACCTTTTTCTAAACAATTCTTTTTTAAAGGTTTTTTTTCTAAATGATTATTAAAGCCCCCACCAATTTAGAAACATAAAATGAAAGTTGAGTGAAGCTTAAAATAGAAGAAAACAAGTTTAATTTGAATCGTAAATCATAGGATTCAAATTATAAAATCATAGGATTAATATGAAAAGGGATTCAAAGGTGGGATTCAAATCGTTTTGCTTAATATTCGACTCAAATTGTAAATCGTGAATAATAAGATTTTCACAACAGGAGTAGGCTTTGAAAAGCAAAGCAAGTAGGTGGCTGGGTATCGTATCAACTATACAAGGGAGCTTTACAAAGGAGTTACGACGATATTTAGCAAGATATTGATGATATCAACGGGGGATTTTGTAATTCCCCTAGCATTTCGTATCAGAACCGTGTGATACTGATAATATCAACCGATGTTATCAAAATTGCAAACAGTATGTGTGATAATGATATTTAAAATATTTGTTCTAACAATATGGCTAGGCATGACAATGTCATACACATATGCAATCAGTGGCCACCAAATGAGTAGGCTTGATTTTTGGGCTAGATCATTGAAGGATGGGTTCCACCTATTATAACTCGCCCAAAAAAAAAAAAAAAAATGCAAAATACAAAATGTTTCCTTCTTCTAAAAGTTCACGAATACCATTGACATTCCTCTTTCATGCAAGTTTAGCCAACACAGATCATCAATATTTCAGGTCACAATACAAACCATGGAGACTACCCATATAACGACTTAGATCTTGCACGAACTTTCTACTTGAGTGACACATAACCACTATTGATTGCATTGTCCTTTCATATATACCAAAGTTTATATCCATAATTTTTTTCTAGTTTTTTTCTCCTCTTTTCACTTGGTGTCTTGTACATAAGCTCTTCTTTATCCACACTCATCCAAAATGGTGTGGGAACCCCCTTGCCAACTTCTCACTACAACCAAACATGTTACTTCCACGGACGCCCTATCTAACCTCTGCTCATTTCTCACTACACCTGGGTGCCAGTGCAACATGCCACTTAAAGGGAAAGTCCTAGCCAAACCTAGCACATTTCTCACTATGCTAGTGCAAATTGACTGGTTTTTATTGAAAACATGTTCAAATCCGCTGCCCTTAAAATAGCTAAACCAAATCAGTAAATGAGTTGAGTTCTGAATCAATTAATGAGATTTTAAGCAATGCACAAGATGAAAACAAAATATACCTTTATTATTAATGCTTTTAAATCTATTTCTCGGGCAAGTAAAACTTGATTCCTGCCGATTGTAAATTTTCCAAGCCAGCTTCCAAGATTTCTAATTAAGGAACGCTCTTCCGAACTTGATTTTATTAGTTCAGATCTTAACAGAACCTGAAAATATATATTTAAAATCTAAGAGAACTTGATTGATAAAGCTAACATATACAAGCTTCAACAAAACGGAATGAATCGAAGGCACCTTGCAATTCTCGTAACTCGAGTTCATGATCTCTTTATTCAATAGTCTCGAATTAACCTTGTCTATGAATTCCAAATAGAGGTCATGGAAATTTGGCTCAATGCTCGCCCTACAAAAAGTAAGGCCTCAATTACCAAATACAAGAAGATAAAAATACTAAGGGCATGTTTAGATACTCGGAATCCAAGAAAAAAGAAAGGAAAAAATAATAGTTATCTAATAATGATTACTATCAGCACTATTAAAACGTGGATTTCAATTTTAGGTTTTAGTTTGGACTTTGGAGAGCAAGTGGAAATATCATATTCCTCTCACAACAGTCACCGAGTTTCTTGTGCAAAGAACTCAAATTATGGAAAAGTGCAATGATTGTTTAGTGGGATCCAACCTTTTCTTTCCTATCCAAACAATAGAAATCATCGCATCAAAGGAAAATCCTTTTTCCTCTTCCATTGTTTGGCATGGAATCTATAGCATCCAAACATGGCCTAAGGGCCTATTTGAGATCATGGAAATGAGAATGTGGATTTGGTAAATCCATGAACTTATCAAATTCACATATTTGCATTGGATTTGGAATTGACAAATCTCGAGGACTACTGTTTGGTAAACAAGCTACAAATCCATGGATTAGAGGCAATGGCAAAGAATTTATTGTAGGGGCATGACCTTTATTGATTTTGAGAGAGCTGCTCATTTTATGGATTTGCCAAGTCTTTAGTTTTGGAGGGGATTTGAATTTGGCCCAAATCTATAGATTTATAGGGGTATGGATTTGAGAATTCCCAAATTTGGCAAATCCAAAATGAAAAACAAACAGGGGAGATTTTAAATCCGTGAACGTCACAAATCACTACCCCAAATCCCTCTCCCCAAACAGCCCATAAGAGAAAAGTTTTAAGCCCATAGTTTACTAAGAAGCAACAGATCAAACTACAGGTATCATATACTTTCACACCTTTTCATCACGATATACTGAGCAAACCATGGATAGTGCTGCTCTTTGAGGATCCCTATAAATTCTTTTGCTTTGGAATCTATATTTGCAGATGAGATATTGTTAACCATAAATGATATCTTTTCCTGAACTTCTACAGCAGGCACCTGCACCCAGGAGGTGAGGAAGTGGAACTTTCAAAATAAAACGAATGTAAGAGAGAGAATGTGGGGCAAGCCATAATATAAAGAGGGCATTGAATGCAATACCTCCAAGGGAGTATCCCTTCTCTCAGCAGCTGCAAGTACTGTTTCAATTTTCAAAGCTGCTCCAAAACCCATGTTATGTGTGTTTTGTCTAAGCAATCCTAGGAGAAATAATGGTCAAAATAAAATTAGGGCAGAAGAGGCACTCAGGTCATTTATATTTGGAAAAAGCAAAAAACGAATGGTTAACATCCAGAACATAAACACGTCATTTAAATCATCAAACAATTGTGGTATGTAGTGTTCAAAGTATCGGTATTCGCTAGCCAGGGAAATGGAAACATAATATCGGCGATAACCAGAAATGCAAGGAAACATTAGAGAAACATGAGGAAAATAGGGGAATCTTTTAGTAAAACTTCAGGGGATGCTAAAATACACATTTGCATATTTAGGAATCAAACAATAGCAAAAAGAATACATACATAATAAATTCTCATTTAATGGGGCCCTAAAAGCATATGTTATCGTAAGAAATTAGTCCAACCATCCCATTCATCCCATCTATCCATCCAACCATCCCATCCATCCATCCAAACGGTCATCGAAATTCTAGAATATCGACAACACATGATTTTTCGCCGAGAAATCATCAACAACTAGAATGGAAAAGAAAGATAGTGGTCTCAATATCTCCCATGTTGTGATAATGATAACATCATCGGCAAATTGAACATCGCATACAACCATGCGCCTAAAAATAAAATATATGAAATGAAATTTGTTTAATAACCAAAATTTTGGTAATATTAATACATTAACAACATTATCGAAATATCACCAATACACTGGCGATATAAGCGACACCTTTACACAGTAAAAAATATTGGTGATACATTAGTGATAACGATATATTTGGCAATACAAGTGACACCTAGAATTTACACAATCGAAAATATTGCCAATAAATTAGCAATATCGATACATAGGCGATACTTGCGATATATTGCCGATACCTAGAATTTTTTATACTACCAGCATTATCGATATCACTACCTATGTTATCAGTATCGCTAAGCTGGAGATAGGGATGATATCGGGGATATTTAGATAATATCGAGGATACTTTGAACAATGGTGGTGCATTACCTACAGATGTTATTCCTTGAGAATGATGCAAAAACCCAAGAGAGGTATCACAGTAGCTGGCTTGCTTGGAGGATGCTGAGAAGGCACAATTTGCAAGGGCTGAAAAATCGTTGCCATGACAGAAAAGACCACAACAAAGAAATTCTAAGATGGCAAGCGGAAATCGTTTCAGAAAATCAACACTATAAGTCAATTCCTTCAAACCCGTTCTATTACCTTCTGATTACTGATTAAGTCAACATTTGAGGAACCGAACAAAGGTTGTCCAGCAAAAGATAAAGGGAGCTGCATGTGGCTAACATAAGCTGCAGAAGCTTTATCCCAGCCATCCACAAAACCTAGATGCCTCTGTTGCAGTTGGCATGGAGAAAGTTGCTGTCCAGGTTTTGTGGGGCCAGAACCATTGAATATCCCTGAAGGTTCCAATGCCTGAGAACAAACACGAGAGCAATTAATGATGTACATCGAGAAAATTCCATCAAGAACCATTAAACAATCAAACAAACCACAGAAAATAACTCCAAAAATAGGACATGTTATCATAAGAAAATAAGAAATAATCTAAGGATATACAAAAAATGCTCAGTAACTAAAAGGAAATCACCATAAACAAGCTGAACAGAACTCTATATGTAGCTAAAAGAAAGAATTAAAATAAGTTGAACTCATTAAGTTTTTGTGTTCCTTTATCCTGATCTTGTTAGAGATTCTCATAAACAACAGATCTATTGTTCCACAACAATGCAGTCACTGATTTTCATAAATAACAAACAAGCTATACAATGGACAAACTTCAAGAGAGAGAAATTAATTGAAACCAAAAGTGCTTTGCAAGTCCTAACTTAGAGGCAAATAAAACTTCTCATACATGATTTTCACAAAGACCATCATTTGCCAGCCTAACTTCTCATGGTTAACCTTCTTATGTAAATTTAACAAATTGATCAAAGAAAAAATGTCCATGATATCATTAGAGCATATCACTGATTCTAAATGGTTTCCACATTTCATAACCATGTAATTTCATTGACGGAGTCCATTGAAAGCAGACTACATGTGAATATATCCTCAAATCATGCCTTAGTTCTTGTGCATTCTGCCACTAAGAAATTCACAAAACTAATTCACAAGGCTGAATCTTGTCTGCTTCTTGTGAAGCCACGGTAATTGTGAAGGGGATATCCTTGAACATAATTAATTGGATGGCGAAAAAGGCAGTTGACCCTTGGACAATGAGGTTTATTTTTAAGAAATTAAGGATCTCCTTGGCTCCTACAGAAGCCATTAGTTTTGACATCTGATTTAGCCAAACACCGTGTTCGTAGGGTGTCCTTATGCATTGAGAGCTCTGGCCCTTTGAAATAGCTTCTCCGTTTCAATAAATAATCATTGCCTATCAAGAACAGGAGGTGTGATAGCAACACAGTTCCACTGCTCCTTAACCTAGAAGATACTAATAAGCCTTGAAAGCCTGTTACTGGTACAACTCTATCTCCAGAACTTGTTCCAATTTTAGTACAAGAATACTCTTTTCACTACTTAATATACCACTTGAATTATATTCAAGTCACATAGTATGGTAGCCCACCACCCCTCTGAATTTTCAAGCCATCTCCTCTTCTATCTGGATCCTACACTAAATAACACAAAAGGCAAGCTTCAACAAAAAAAAAAAAAAAAAAAAAAAAAATTGCTTGGTGATGCCAAGTACTAAATTTAGGAGTTATGAGGGCCCAAAGTTTGACCTTTAAAACATGGCCCACTTATTCCACCAGTATGTTAACAAAAAAGTGAGAGGCTGCTATCTCTCTCACTATGGTAAAGAAAAGATCTGCTAAACCCAAGAGAAATGGATAGTGTTTTGCGCATAATGTGGCCCATGGACCGGATCAAATACAAACCTTTGTACGTGAAGCTTAACGTACAATGTGCATCTAAGTTCATTTAAGTGGGTCTAGGTGCACCTAAGTGCATCTAAGTACTTCAATTTAACTTACATTTAAAATCATGTACTTCGACACACTTAGATGCACTTACATGCACATTGTACACTAAGATAAACGTACAAGGCGTTGTATTTATCTGGCCTTGGTGAGCCATACTTGCCGTAGACAATGTAAATAGACATCTCCTAAGACATTCAGCTAATGTAGATACTGAAAAAAGTTGTCATTCACGCATTCTTTATTGGCCATAACGCCTTATGAAGTTGAGATTGCGTAGAAAATTTTGTATATGGGAATTGCGGCTAGAAAGCACCAACTCCTGTGGTTGTGGGGTTAGGGCAAGAAATATGCCGAGATCAAGAATGTTACCAGCATTGGTGAGCGGACTTTTCAATCAGCTATTCACAAAAGAGCACTTTTACATGCATATACATTTTTCCCAAAGCAAAAGAAACCCAAAGATAATTCTAACCATCTATTACGTCTAACCATAAGCATCTATGTTAATAAATATCAATAACGACTAAAATATCCCTAAATCCTGCCGAAACATATAGGGCTCCCATTAATGGATCGTAACTCATTAAAATTTATGTCAAGAGTGAATGATCTTGTGTTCGTTCAAAAAGATGCTCATTAGGCTATCAAATGGGACCAATTTCATGTCCTTCGAACAACATTTGGAACCCAAAAGTAGCCCACAAAATAAGTGACGAAAAACTAAAGGGAAATTTGCTCAACAAGTCACTAACCATAAGTCTAACAACTAATTATACTAGGGGCCCTATGGACATGTGGACCCAAGTTTTGGCTTTTGACTGCATCACTTGAAGGTCCCTCTAACTAATTGAACACTCAAGTGGGCACATAGATTAATCAAACCATTATCAGCAGCCCTCGAAACTGTCAGGGCAGATTACCGGGTGCAAACCTTTGATCAGGCAGATCTTGGGGCCCATTCCTGAGCTTTCATGGGACCCACTCCTAAGTTGCATCATACCTCCCTCTTCATAAGAACTCACCCTTGAGTTCGGATCTCTGCACTCATCCATCAACATGGCCCACCTTTATATTGTGTCATGATTGTAGGGCGTTGGTGGTGAAGGACAAACAAATCAACAAAATAACCACTGGAACCAAAATCAGTATGCTTCATTGCTTTTCTAAATTGGATCTCCCAAACTGCATTACTTCTACTGGTGGTAGAATGACATGGATTTACTACCGCTTGGCGCCTGTTTGGATATGTGGAATCCATGGGAAAAGAAAGGAAAAAACAAAAATTATGCAATGATGATTTCCTTAAGAACTACCAAAACATGGAATCCTATTTTGAGTTCTTGTTTGAAAATAAAGTGAAAATCCCATATTCCTCTCACAATACTGACCTCGTTTCTTGTGCCAAGAATCCAAATTTTGGAAAAATGTGATGATTGTTTGGTTGAATCCACACTTTTCTTTGTTATCCAAACAACACTAATAATCACATCAAAGGAAAACCCATTTCCTTTTCCACTGTTTGGCATGGAATCCATGGTTTCCAAACATGGCCTTGCATTAAAACCATAATAGAGATTAGAAAATTTAGCAATCATTTCTAATTCACAGTTAGCAGAATTAATTTTCAGTTCTGAACTTCTTCATTTTATGGTTGTATCCATCAGTCCAAATTGTAGGAATTTTACCTCGATAGTTGCAAAGGTTATGACCATGGTTTAAATATCCATGACAATACAGCCTTATCAATCATATTATGTTTCATCACCCCACCCTGATATGTGAGACGGGGGTCCAGTACAGGGCAGATATGGGCCCGTACCAGCCGACATGGAGCTGATATGAGCCCATATATACCCATATTACATTAATAATTTAGGGCCAATATAGCGGGCAATACCAATATTTAAAACCATGGTTATGACTACGACTCAAAGGGGTACATGTGTGGTATATGGCAGTGACCAATAAATCAACTATAAACAATACCTCCAGGTTTTCTGAGGGAGCCCGACTAAAACCTTTGTGTTGATCAGTTGGAGCACCATTGCCACCATTTGTAAGAACCCACTCAATATATGAAAAGAGCTCAGCCTGGGCACCACGCAAATGAGGTATTTGCAAAATCTCATTGCAATATTTTGGCCACTCCACCAAACGGTCTAAAAACTGCTCCAAAGCCTTGGCCCCAAATACAAACATCTGCAATTAAGGAGGTCATCAAATCAAGCAACAAAATTCATGGCATCATTCTGGCTGAAAATATAAATACCGACTTTCGAGTCCACAGGTTCACGCAATGCATTCAGAACGCAGCGGATGGCAACACCAAGGATATGACAGTGCAGAAGTTGATGATTTATCAGGGATCCTGAAAGAAAATTCAAAACCATTGCTTAAAGGGTACACATAGAAGGGAACTTTCTTTCCAAAAGGAAATTGTAGGTATTAGATACTTCGAAGTGAACTTTCTTTCCAAAAGGAAATCATAGGTATTAGTTGCTACATTGTAGAGAAAAGAAGCTTTAAACGAAAGATGCACACAATGAAGAAATGGGAGCCAAAAATCCATCAAAAAATTTAAGGGACCAGTGCTTATCGCAGCCTCATGAAAGTAGCATCAAATTTTTATTCCTTTTTCACAAATCGTCCCTTAGAACTGAGTACCATAATGACTGAAAGGGAGAAATAAACAGCCAATGTCCAATATGAACTCAAGAATCATAAACTAGTTGGAAATTATATGACATGGATACAAGAACATCATAATTTCACACACTACGTTACCAGGGTGAGAGCAACAGTAAAGATATCGCATATAAGATTGGCCCAAATTAGGGTGTAGGGACCTACCTGTTCCAGGAGCTAGAAAAACAAAAGAGGTTATTCTCCACACAAGTGGAAAGGAAAAATATGTCCTTGTGTTGACCATTGTATCAAATAGCGTCCGTAGCGTAGTGGTAGCGTATGCTATGTAGTGTAGCATTGCCATAGCACTAAGTAGAGTACCCAAATAGCGTAAATCCCCTGCAGCCTACGCTACAGGGATCGTAGTGTACGCTACGGCTACATAGCATGTAACATAAGTAGCGTACACTTCGATGCACCTTTTTTGTAGTTTTCTTTGTTTAAAAACGATTTAAAATTCATATTTTAAAGAATCTTATAATGTAAATTTGAGACCAAACATTGCTTAATTGATTTTAACATTAAAAAGTGGTGTTTCTTTATTAAACTGTGTTAAACTCACACCATAAAGAAAAGTAAAAAAATTTAAGTAAAAAGAAAAGTGATCAGAAGATGTTTTTCGAAAACCCCTTTTCAAACCCCAGTTCCGACGCAAACTCTCCTCCTCTTCTTCAAATAAGGAGATATTTTGGCTGATCGTTGGAGCATGCAAGAAGGTCCATTTGATGTATTTTCAAGAACATTGGAGCTGAAACAAAGGAGAAATCAGATTTCCACCTTTCCGCATTCGTACAGCTATGAAGCTGCAGTTTTCCTATTTTTGATCAATTGAATCTCTTCTTGAGCCTGCAAGAGGTATGTTCTTGCCCCTTAATGAATTCCTTTTTATTTAGAATGAAGATTTATTAGTTATTTTAGGAATTTTTTTCATTTTTTCTTTTTAAAATGCAGGTTACTGTGCAATATTTGTAGAATAGGGGTTGCTATGCAAATTTTTTTCATTTTTTTAGGTGGTGTTTATATGGGTGGCTATGCATTATTTTCTATGGTATGGCCCACGCGGTGCTCACTGTGGTTTGTGTATGGGTGGTTGCGCATTGTTTTTTTTTCTTTTTTCTTACTATTTATCATATTTTCCTATTTCTAGATTAAAAATAGAAGTATCGTGTAGCTTACGCTACACGATACGCTATTTATACTACAAGCTACAGAGAGCTAAATGCTACATAACACGCTACCATTATTTAAAACACTGGTGTTGACATCAAAACTTTTGTCAACATATGTTAGGGATAACAGCCAATTGATACAATGTCAAAGGCTGCCACCATCGTGGCTTTTGTAAAATGCAATTTGTGGTAAGTGTGGCAATGGGTTAGGGTAGTGCTAGGGCTAGGCCAGAGTTGGCCCTAGCCAAGCCATGGTCCCTAAGCCCTCCCCTAATTAAGCTGAAAAGGCATTGGACCAGCACTGGTCATCTAGGCCCTAGACCCAATCAAGCTGAAAAGTCTCTAGCACTAGCCCTAGAGGATAAGGTTGGGACAGAATCAGCCCTACAAGGAAAAAAGTCAAATGATCAGAGGTCTGGAATAGCCAATCTAAGATGATGATGATGATGATGATTATTATTATTATTATTATTTGGTGTCCTCCCTCCACATGAGCCCGGCACATAAACATTTTGGATCATAGATATAACAGTGTTCACTCGTCTCCTTAAAATGCAATCAGTAGTCATATAAATGGTACCCTCTTGCAGCTTTAGATCCCAGTCGACTACAATAATGAGGTTTGTGTGGAGTAGTGAGTACAAAAGGCTAGGCACATGAAACCATTATTCCAAGCATCACAACCTAAATTATTAAACTAAACAAATCAAATAAGATCAACCTCAAGAAGTTAAGAAACTGAATTGAAGAACTGAATCGACAACAACCAAACTTACCAAGGAAAACAGCAGTGACTTTAAGTTGACTTTCTGGCTGACTATGGAAGAAGAGGTACTCTTTAAATAGATTTACAATCATACAATGATAGATTGATTGTTCCCTGTCAATTCAAGTAGGACACCCCCTTGATCAGATCAGTCCTATCAATGATTAAAAACTGTGTATTTTCAACTGCAATATAAGCCAATACAAAAATGCATTAACATGAGGAGAACCTCCCTTAACATCACTAGACCTCATCTAAGGATTCACTGTTCATAATGTGTGTGCGTGTGTGTTCTTGTATTCATATCATACATACAAACACATTTATATTCTGGATTAAGAAATTGATACCAGGACATAGAATAATAGTCAAGAAATTAGATATCTCTTGAATGAAAGCTCCTTCCTATAATATACATTCAGACAAGGTACAACTTTCCAATTTCAAAATTTCCAACGATCAATAGGGCAATTTTGGATTTTGCATTTGTATCATTACTTCGAAGAAGGAAAGGTTCAACATGGAAGGAATTGAACATAGAGATATTATATTCATCAAAAAATGGCAGCAAGAAACGAACTTGGCTGCAGAAATAAATACACAATTACGTATGTAGAATAGAGATGTAACCAGAGAAATGCCATAGTATCTCTTCAAAATTTTCTACATGTCATGAAGTAAGGATTAAGAATCCAAAACATACTATTAACAATCAACAAAATATTGAAGTATAAGATCATCAGCACTAATGCAGTACAATATCTCCACCCGAGATCACAAATCTCCTAGCACTAATGCACTAATGCACTAATGCAAGTGTATCCTTCAACAAAAAAGTCCTCCATTAGCAAGTGCTCAACATTGTAAGGTTGTAGAATCAAAAGAAGAACTGGACATGCAGTGAAATGCATGACTACAATTGGAAAAAGTGTCAAAGGAAGCTTAAGCATTCGAATAGAGCTGTCAACGGGTACTGGACCCACAGGTACCCAATGGACCCAACCCAATTTTAACAGGTTCAGGTCCAATTTCTCAGACCAGTTCAGAAATCAGGTTGGGTTCGGTCCCACATTTGAACCCAGATAAAAATTAGTCTAGCCACATCTAGGTTCACCATATTGGACCTGATTAAAATTGGGTCAGGTCCGGATCAGGTATTGCTAATTTTATGGTAATGTACTAATGTAATATTATATTATGTTATATTATATCATATATATATATATGGACACACACACACACACATTAATTATTTTAGCAGCAAAATGAGGTTTGGAAAGCCACAGCACATCGTATATGTCAAAATGATACACATGAGTGTGATCTATCCATTCAAGTGGCCTGACCATGTGAATGCCCTTATTTGACATTGGCCCAATCCAACCCAACTCAGAACCAAGGTCCAAGGAGCTGATGGGTACTTTCCCCAATTGGATCCATGTCCAGGTCCTCAAAAAACAAGAACCGAACCTGAAACGTCCTGGATTAAGCAAGGTCCAAACCTGATTATAGACTGGGTCCAAGAACTCTAGGACCCCAACTGACATCCCTTGAAATTAGAAAAAGGGAATCGAGATGAAGGAATATCAGAAAGAAGCTATGAGACTTCTACAAATTCAACTTCGTAGCAACCAACCTTTTTTCAGGAGAATCCTTGAAACGGGCAATCATTTTAATCATTTGATCAACAGTTAACTGCTTAGAATATATTTGGTGGGAGTCGGTTTCTGCCTCAACATCGCCAGGATAGCCATCAGATGGTAATGAATCCATAACTCCACCACCCTGCAGTCTTGGATTAACATGCCCAGATGCTACCAGCAACCTTTCATTTCCTCAGAAAGTTGGCAGGAGACTAGCTGCCCAGAATGGGCTTGAAGGACCTGCCAGGATCATGTACAGCAGAAGATACTTGATGGTGATTTTTCCTCAACAATGTATGAATTAATGCAGGACAATAAATTTGTGACAGTACAGCCTTTAAAAGAGTAGAACTTGTAACAGGACCTACATTCAAAACAGCACCAAAATGTTGGAAAGGACTAGCAGAAGCATCCCCATCTAAAGGTATTACTTTTAAGGAATTGAGACAATCCTGGAAACAAAAGATGTCTTCCTTGAGAAAACTCATAAATTCTTCTGTTTGACAGATATTTAAGAATACAAGAATGTAGCATGTCTCAATGACAAGCCTGTTCTCACCATGGCAAAAAAAAAAAAAAAAAAGATATTGTTGGAATAGTACCTCAAAGAAAGAATCTTTATATGTGCTCAGATTTTGATGCAACCATTTCTCAAGATTTACATGTTCCTTCTGAGAAGCAAGCACAGCAAGTTTAATGCTGAAAGGAAATGGAGTCATGTCCGACACCGATGATAGGATCTGTATGACAAAAACAGCATAAGAACAAAGTGCAGCAAAGACATGCGCACGCGCACACACACACAAAAAAAAACTTCAAGAAAATCAACGAGTTGCTTTACAAAATCATATTTTACCAATACAAGGACACAGTTTAGCAAACAATTAGCATCCTAAATATTAACCATCATGCGTAAAAATAAAAGCTTGGTTGGATTAATAACCATGTAGAATATACAGTTTCAGTCCGTTTATTCGTCATGTAACGAATAAGCAATTACATTTACAGGAAGCAACAATGTAAAATAATCAAGAAAATATCCATGAAATTCATTGATGCATCACGCATTTTCCTTCCAATGGTTTGATTGGTAACATATTGGTGCTGGAATTCAACATGAGCACAAACTTAAAGATGAATAAAGATTGCTGCACTGAGTTATGATCCAATTTTACTGGACAACTTTCTGCAGACTGCCTCTGACTTTTGTTAGAAGGAAGGGAAGAAGAAGAGGAAGAAGAAAATGATGAATGATGATGATGAAAGTCTAGAGTTGAACCAGAGAAGATGTATAAACTAAGGACAGCCTCCACCACTCACCCCCTCAAAAGTTCCCATTCTCAACAGCAAACTATGATGCCCAGAAATGTCATGGATACCACATGACTGAAGCTTTTATGCCGATAAAAATATATTAGGCCTGTCTGGGCAGGGATTTGTGAAATCCATGGGTTTCAAATATCCCATATTTGTTTTTGTTGCAGATTTGCCAAATCATTGGATTTCTCAAATCCGCACCTTCATAAGTCCATGGATTTTTTGGGCAAATCTGAACACCCAAAAAAACTAAAGACATGGCAAATCATCAAAATGAGACTCTTTTAAAAGCAAAATAAGTTATTTCCTTGCAATAGATGCTCCTCAAATCCATGGATTTGTAGTTCAATTCCAAATAGTGGACTTAACAATTTGCCAAATACAAATCGAATGCAAATCCATGAATTTGACAACTTCATGGATTTAACAAATTCACATTCCCAATTCCTTGATCCCAAACAAGGCCTTACTGAAGATTTAAACTGGGTATCAAAACCTTAAACATGGATAGGACATAGATATGAGGTGAATTCAGCTTTTACGCTCATAGTTATAAAGAGGGGTTTTTGTTTTTGAATAGTCATGAAGAGTATTTATTTTAGAGTGTGGAGATGAAACTTGATTTTTTAGCAAACATTTTTTGCTAAAATTTAACCAGTGCAGTTTTGGGCCCAACAACATTGGCATATGACTGGTGTTGGTAATCATGCATCGATGGGTTCCCTGCTATTTTGAGCATCCACTACTCAATGATGACCTTCCATGTATATGGGTGCTTCATGCATAGCAATTGCCCCTCCATGACATTACATTGCCCACTTGACCTTTGGGGTTGGGCTGGGGAATACTGGTGGAGATGTCGGCATTTGAGTGCTGTCAAATTTTAGCCTCATCCATGGCCAATTCCAAGAGCCAAGAGAACTGTACTCGCAATATAATTTATTATCTATAACAATGACTCAAGGTCTTCTTAGTAAGAATCTGGTTTTGAAGTGGGTATTGTCTGGTCCAGTGACATAATGCTCTTCATAAGCCATAAGCTAAGGATTCCAAACATGTGTGCATCAATTGGAATGTGAACTGATGTGTGCACTAACCTTGCAGCCTGATTTGCATCTTATGCTATGGCCTACATATTACATATTGATAAGTAGGAAAAATATGTTAAATTATGTATATGGATAATCTCACTTCATGCTTAGTGATTTTCTTGGCAACTGCCCCTCCATGACCCTACATTGCTTGCTCACTCTTTGGGGCAGTCATGTAATAGTTGTGCCGGGTCAAGTAGTAGGTGCTACCATGTTGGCATATGAGTGGTGTCACTGTGAACCTCTGCCATGGCAAGCCCAAGAGCACAGGTAAAAGAGATTGATCATTGTCAGGAACCCAATCCTAAAACCTTGGCCAACCTACAATTTAAAGGCCAGCCCCAAATTGCTAGGAGAAATGCTAAGATGATGATCATGATGGTGGTAGTGGTGGTGATGATGGTGGTGATATTTTCAGTTAACAGCAGTACGTTACATTTTAAATGATCCATTATTTGCTGCATTAGAACACAACAAATTCATAAATAAAACATAAAAAGTTTCCAAGAATTGTTCCAATGCCTATAAACAGTTAACAATTGTACTATCGATAATATGGGCCGATATTATCGATATCGCACAATACTGATACGACACTGGGCTTTAGTTGGGATACTTCCCAGTATCGGTCGATATATCACAATGTACCGCCATGTATCGCAATTTATCACTATGTATCGGAAGTATGGCAATGTATCGATGATACCATAAGTGCGTCAATCCCCATTGGGAAAATATTGAAAAAAATCACCAAAAATCCCCCCAAAAAATGTTTTTTTCTGACTTTTTGTCTCTTTTTTTTTTTGTGTGTGTGTGTGTTTTTTTCTTTTTCTTTCATTACATCCCTAAGGAAATTTCGACCACTCTTTTCAATTGTTTGGAGAGGAAAGGGGATATGGTGGCGGAAATCGAAATTAGAGAACATGTGGTATCATAACCCAAATTAGTGATTTTTTTGCGAATTTGAACAGTTTTTTTCTTGTTTAAATTCCTTGGAATCAATGGAATGAAGTATATAATTCATGATTTTGCATGTTTAGCATACTCAATCAAGGATGTTGACTTTTAAATTTCGAATTTGGGAAATTTAGGAGAAATTGGGAAAATTGGGGGAAATTGTGAAAATCTGAAATTTCCTCCATTTAACTTGCAATTAGAGGTTGAAAAAATCACACTGGAGTGTTTGGAGGCTGATTTACAGATTGACGGAACTTTCTGAAAATTTAAAAAAAATATATCTTCCTAATTAGAAAATGTTAAAAATTAATTTAAAATAATTTTATTTGAAAACAATTAGATTGAGTAAATGTTATGTATGCCTAATATTTTGTATTTATGAGTGTATACTAATCTTAACATCAGCCACACTTGTTTTTTTATTTTCAAATTTTAATTTTACTTTTAAAAAATTAAAAATATACTTTTACATAAATGCACCATATATGATAGAACATATCTAGTCCAGAATTTAATTCATTGAATGTGCTAAAATGTGATGTGAATTATAGAAATATTAGTAATGTTTTTATTTATTGTTTTATATGAAGTGATTTTCAATACAATTGCATCACTTCTATTTGACAACACATAGTTTAGTACCTTATACAAATTAAACTTATTATATGTAATGTACTTGATTTTTTGTAATCTTTTGAGTTTTAAGTGTGTAATGATGTCCTTTTTAACATCTCCTACAGTTTCATTGAAAAATTCGACCAATTTCCCATTGTTCCCCAAAAACAGCAATACATTACGCAATATATCCAATATTTCCCATGCAATACCCGATATGTTTCCATATTCAAAGGGTGTAATATATCCATTGAAACCCATACTGAAAACTTTACTTACATTCACCAAGCATCAAACTTAAAAAGAACATCTAAACTATATATACTTATCATCGACACACCTAAAATATGATTTTTTTTTATTTTTTTTAAACTCAATTACGTGGAAAGAATATAAAGAAGGTTACAGTTGCCAAGTTCTAACATAGGTGACTTGAAGTCAATGATAAATGGAGCAATAATATATTCCATGGAAGTACAAGGAAAATTTTAAAAGAAAAAAGAAAAGAAAAGAAAAAAAGCTTAAAGCCCATCAGGAAAAAAAAATGCACAAAGATGACACAGTATTTCATTTTGATCCATAAAAAAAATGGAAGCCTAACTAACAAAATATTTTGATATTATAAAGGAGCGACATCAATTGCATTGTAGGCTTTACCTTCAGCTCTTGGCAAACGTCCAATATCTTCTCCATGGTGTCTGGATTAGTGTTGTGAATTTCAACAAAACCTCGCAAGACAAGTTTAGGATTAATTAGCCAAAGATGATGAACTATCCCACTTTTCATGGCACTTCCAGCTATCACGGGAAAAACAATGGAACACACTTCATGTTGGAAGAGGTTAAATGCAGTCTGCAATGAAGTAAAGCATAATTTAATCATCTGCTATAAGATGGATTAAAAAGAAAATACTATTTTAGATGAAAAATTAGATACGAAATAATGGGAAGCATACATTAATTTGGGCCATCCCAATAAGTAAGACATCAGGACACTGCTTCAAAGGGTACTCAAGCATCGTGCGGACAGAACTGGCATAGCCACTTTCGGCTAATTGACATAACACCTCTAAAAGTTCAAGGCAGAACCAAGCATTATTTGCATGCTCGGGTGGAAGCATACTCCCATGCCCCGCATCAACATGCGACTGCAAAATAGTGGGACAGGCAAATTAATCAAATAAAAAATAAAGAAACAAGACATTAGAATAGGTGAACCAGCATACCAGCTGCTTAGTAGAATGTGTGAATGTAAACAGTTCTGGCGGTGCAAAAACAGCATGTCTTAGAAAAGATAGCTGGCCCTCAGCATTCTTCCAAACAGACCCGCAAATGGCATGGAGGGGGAATGGGTCCTAGACAGGCACATTTCCACTTACTCAAGACTACTTCAAAAGAATATGTTTCACATGTTCACATGATAAAAGTGTACCTGGCACGCTTTTGCATAAATAGACATGAAAAGAGAAAATGCCTTTTCATCAGGAAAGTAGAAGCCCTCGTGATCCAAGTTTTCCATGACACTTCTCCAATCAATTTCAGGAGCCTGGCATGTGGAATATCAGAATTAGAGATGAATAATTCACCTACCATGCTATGTTACATGAACACATGGGTTTCAAAATCCAACAACAATACAGAGATTAACCAAACCATGAAAAATAAGAATTTTTGAATTAAAGAGTACATTTTATTTAATTCAAAAATACATTTCATAAATAGAAATAAAACATAAAGGTCCCTTTCCAATAGAGCATGGTATAATTCCTTACTACAGTTTTGACTTTTTACCAAGGAAATATATGACATAACCACATGTATCTTATTGGAGCATGCTATCATTATACTCTATGGGAGTATCATTTAGCTCCTCTCTTTTAATTTCTGAGTCTAAGAGAGCAAGAAAACATTAGCAAAATAGCATGCAAAAAAATGTAGATTAGTTTTTTAGTAATATTTTGTTGTAACATTAAAGAAGGAGATGGTGGGTTTTGAGAGAGGAGAGTAGGTGTGATGGTGGCCTTCTCAAATGGATCTATGTGGCAAACAAAGAGTTTCTTGTGGTTCTTTTTCAACAAAACCATGAAGACGATTGCAAGAGCACTACCGTCAGGAAGCAAAATATCCTTTGGCCGATTGCTATGTGGGTTATGTGAGCGAAGGGAGTTCAAAAGAGTTTTTTTGGCTCCAAAGGATTTCAAAGAGAGGAATGGAGTAGAAAGAGGGAAAGCAATTATCGTACCTAACCATGAAATCAAAGAGGAGGGAAGTCGTCGTCATAACGATAGGTTTACCAGGTAGAATGAATATTAGCATGATCAAGGAAGGAAGAAATTGTAGGAATGCGCAAGAAAAAATAGGCAGAGTCTTGCAACCATTCAATGATCCGTCGTCCTCATCCTAGGAGAGGCGCCTTTTCACCCGGAGATTGCATTACTACATTACTGCTTCCAGCAGCCATGCCGGGATTATTTCTACTCACCTTTGAACAGCTCTCTCCAGGCTTGCCGTTGTCCCTATTCACTCCTTTTCCGGATTCATCACTAAAATAGAGATCGCTAGTTTGCTTTGATGCCTGGCCCGGGTTGTGGGTTCCGCTTGGGTTGCTTCTTTTACTTTTTCTCTTCATGGGGTTTGCCCCACTTGTTGCATCTTTTCAGGCTTTGCCCTAGGTAAGTGATAAGAGAGTATCACTCGCTTGCTTTCCCAAAAAGAAAAAGAAAAAAAAAAAAAAAATTGCAATAGCTTTCATAGACAATTTTCTATTAGACTAGAGCCACACAAATTTCTTATAATATTGAAAAAGAAGGGAACGATGGAGGTACGAGGATTTGCTTTTGTTCGAATGAAGAATAGGGAAGAGTTGGAGGAAGCTGTAGAGGCCATAAATGGAGTTCAGGTAGGAGGTAGAGTTCTAAGAGCAAATATTGCTAGGTACGGGCAAGAGGTGACAAACATAAGGAAATATGTTAAAAAGCCAGTAGTATAACCAACGAAGGTAAGAGAATTGAAGTCTGTTAATAGGGAGGGAAAGATAGTCTCGAAACAATAAATGAAAGAAAAAAGGGGAGGATTGGAGGATAGGGCCTCTTTCAAAGATATCATCAGGGAGATCCCAAGCCATAGTAAAAAAACATGTATCTTAAAAGGAGAAGAAGAAGATGAGAAGATTGAGAGACAGGGGGTTCTGAAGGAGTGGATATGGAGAATTGATAACGAGATTATTCCGACAATCCAAATGCGTCCGGTAGTGATGCAGAAGGCTTGGGAATCCTTCAAGTGGAGTTTCATGATGATTAACCAGCCCAAAACAAGAGAGAAGAAGATTGGAGTCTTAATTCTAATGAGTTATAGTGTGGAGGAAGAAGAAGTTATGGTGATCAAGCTACTATCTAATTCAGAAGTGTGCATCTCATTGCATGCTCAGGTGAATATCAATAAGTTCCTAATGGCATTCAGTCTATACAGAGATGATATGATTCGGGAAGTGAAGAGATGGGAGGAGTTGTTTGTTTTTTGCTAGGAAGAGGCGTGGTACCAATTTTGGGGACTTTTGTTGGAGCTTTGGATTAGAGAGATTCTCGTGTCAATGGGTCGTTTTTGGGGAAGGTGACAGAGATGAATCCAACGTCAGAAGAATGCAAGATGCTATGTTTCGTCTGAATCTATATTAAATGGAGGAAACAAGAGCCAGTACCGAAAACAGTTGCGGTAATGGTGGGGAAAGATCGGGTGTTGATTGTTGATCGAGGTGGTGAAGGAGATGAAAACATGTTCGGCATTGGAAATTTTGGAGTCGGCATTGTTTTAAATATCGACGATATCGGCCGATATATCCCACGATATATCTTGTATCCCACCAGTGTGATATATCCCACATGTTCGATCTAGTGAGCATTTTTGAATTTTGATGCTCTTATTTTCTATAAATCATCTTAAATTAGTGTCAAATTGTTACAAATTCATGATTTTTCATGTCCTGCAATTGAAAATTTGGAAAAAAAAAAATCGAAATTTCCCAATTTCTCGCAAATTGTTTGCAATTTTTGTGTTTGAACATCACATTAAACATGTCTATAACCGAATCTAGTGATTCTTCATTTGCTTTTGAATGTATTGTTGCTTGTGTTTCCACACGTCTTTTTACATTTATAAATTATATGAATAGATATTGAATATACTTGCATAAATTCAGTTAGACAACACGTAGATTAGGACCCCGTAGAAAGAAAACCTATTGTGTACTTGTTTTTTGTAATGTTTTGATTTATAAGTGTGTATTGATGTCTTTTTTAACAATCCCCAAAGTTTCATCAAAAAATTCAACCAATTTCCCAATGTTTCCCCATGTTTCCAACAACAACAATACATTACATGATACAACCAATATATCCCATGCGATAACCGATATGTATCCGTATCCTATGAATGCGATACGTAACACGATACCGATATTTCGAACACTGAGAGTCAGTTCGGGCACAACATCAACTAAAGGAGGGAAAAGGTCTCGAGAGGTCGTCAATGAGGGTCTTAGGTGTTGTAGCCAAAGGAGCACGGCATGGGTGCTCTTACAATGCACGAGAAGTTGAGAGGGTGTATGTGGCAATGTGAGATACTCCAAGAGGGGGTTAGTGAGGAGAGGGCTAAGAGGGTACCAACACGTGGAAAGGAGGACGACGGAGTTAGGGGGGTGTTGTCAGCAACTGTTGATTTCGAGCAGTGTGATGGGGTACATGGCGAGGGGAGAGATGAGGGTGGGTCTCCAGAGGCTGTCGACTTCACCGATGACATCATGAACTTCAATGATGATAAATATCAAGAGGACACATGTCCGGGGTATGTAAAGGGGTCTATTGAGGAGCCAGCACATGTAAAGGAGGCTTTTGTCTCGCATGGAGGGTTATTCACATGGGTGGAGAGGGTGGCATGTGTGGAGAATTGTTTTATCTCCACATGTGTAACGAAATTATAAATCCTTCACACATGTCCGGTTCTAACTCATTTAAATAGAGTCGGTGAGCAATGTTCTCAAATCGTATGATTCACGATATAAATCATACAATTCATATTATATCGTATGGGTGTATGATTTGAATCGTACACCCAAATCGTAAATCCTAAATAATCATGTGATTATTGTACGAATCGTATGAATTGTACACCCGAATCGCAAATCCTAAATAATCATGTGATTATTGTACGAATCGTATGAATCATACAATAATTATAGACAGCATAAATGGGCCTAAAAATCACTTAAATTTTTTTAAAAAAATTTTATTAAGTTTTTTTCTTCTTTCTTTATACCCTTCTTGTTTATAAATCATGAAAAATGCACTCCCCTATTAAAAGTATCCTCATTTTTTCTTTTGAGAGAGAGAGAGAGAGAGAGAGAGAGAGAGAGAGAGGAGAATTGAGGATTTTAATATTCAATAACCCAAAACAAAGGAATCAAGATATCTTTTTTATTCATAATGGAATTGAATGCCATTTTTCTGACAAGATTCGACACTCAAGGAAGGTACAAAAGAACAAAATTATTAGAAGACTATTGTATTTTTTTTAAGGTAAATTTTTTGAAAGGCAACCCAAAAACATAAAGGAAAAATGGAAGAATCCTTTACAATCACGATATGTATCACATATATATTTCTCAATTGATAATATCATGATATGTATCCAATATATATTTCTCAATTGATAATATCATGATATGTATTACTTTTCTGGTACATGTTGATGGGAAATGGATGGTTGATGAGATTTTAATATTTTCTAATGTACTTATATTTTTTCATATGTTTTAGATTTTTTTAAGAAATCAGAAAAAATCTTACGATTTACAATATGATTTACATTTTGATACGATTCAACCCCCATAATGATCTGCGATATGATAACGATTTTGACAACATTGTCAGTGAGCTTCATTTCGAGTCCAATCGACGCAGGGCTGGGCCAAAGGGTTGAACTGGATGGTGAGTAGTCGACTAAAGAAGAAAAATGATCTCATTGCTTCTTCCCATTGTGGGTTGATCAAAGTCTTTTGTGACTCTGTCAGGAGAAAGAATTCTTAAGTTTCAAGAGGGGTGTTATAATGAGAGAGCAGTACTATTATTCCACGGAGATACAGGAAGTTGTCCAATCATAGACTTGGCTTTGATGGGGGTAGTAGAAGAACCAGACGAAATATCGACAATGAAAGGTTGGCAACTACGAGAGGAGGTCATCCAAGATGTGGTTGTAGTCTTGTACTTCAAAGCATTAGAGTCACAGGGTCAAAGCATTTCAAGGTCAATATCAAAAATTTCTGGGATGTTGAATAGTGAGCGAGGTGAGAAAATCTCAATGGCAAGTCGAATGTTGTGGGTCAAAGATATGTTTTGGGACATGTGGGCCACCTTTTGGGGGTTTCATTTGGGGATAGGGAGGAAGATTATATAGCATTGTATTAGTTTGTGGAGGAAAGAGGACGACAAATTTAGCGAGAGTCGCAAATCAGTCAAGTGCCGAAATCCGTTTGGGGTAGCAAATGGTTAAAAAGGTTGAATTCAAGAACAAATTATGAGGCGAGCGCATCGCCGAAGTGTGAAGGGGTAGAAAATGTAACTTATGAAGATCATAAGTTGGTTTGGGTGTTCTTGAAAAAGGAAACAAACAATTTATGCAAACGGTATAAGGAAAAATTGGTGGCTTTTCAAGAAACTAAGCTGCAGATATTGATAAGTATCTCGTGGACTCGGTTTGGAAAGGCAAATCAAAGAGTTGGGTGGCTCTTAAGGCAGTAAGGGGGATCCTGGTAATTTGGAATTCGAATATTTGGGGTAAGGAGGACAATTGATAGGGGAATTCTCAGTGTTTGTTCTCTTGAGGGAAGTGACGACTAGTTTTTGATGGGTTTTTAAGATCGGTAGATGGTCATAATAGGCCGGCCTGGTGCGATAGATTTTAGGAGTTGGATGTATGTAAACAAAAGTGGCAGCTTCCATGGTGTGTGGGAGAGATTTTAATATCGTCAAATACAGTTTTGAGAAGTATAATGGGAATCGGATGACTTGCAATATGAAGAAATTCTCCATTTGGGTTGCAAAGAATGAGTTGTTAGATCTTCCCTTGGGGGATGTAAAGTATACATGGACAAATGGTCAAGGTAAGGTGATGAAGTCTAAATTATATCAGCTTTTAGCATCACTTGAATGAGTGGAAAAATTTTAGTGTGTGCATCAAAGAGGTCTGCCAAGACCGGTGTCGGACCATTGTCCAATATTGTTAAAAGTGGATGAAGAAAATCAAGGCCCACGTCCATTTAAATTTGAATTGTCATGATTTATGGTGGATGGTTTTAAGGATTTGATCAAAATCCGGTGGGCATCAATAGAGATTCACGGTTATGTAGGGTTTTCTCTCTTCCAAAAGTTACAAGGACTAAAGCAAACAATAATGGTGTGGAAAAAAGAGGTTTTGGCAGTGTAGAGATGGAGATGCCGAATACATTGCAGAAAATTCATGCTTTTGACATCAAGGAAGAAATAGGAGAATTATTAGAAGATGAAAAGGCATGGCACGAGGTGTATAAGATGAAATACAATGTAATGTTAAGGGAGGACAAAATTAAATGGCAACAAAGGCCTAGAGCAACTTGGCTTAAAGAAGGGGAAAAAATACAAGATTCTTCCACACACTGGCTAGTGCTTGGGCTAGAGTTAATAAGTGTAGAGGTAGAGGGGGTAAGGACAAAAGACAAATCAAACGTATGTGAGGCCATTGTGGAATTTTATAAAAATCCTCTATCTAGGGAAGAATGGGTCAGGCCAAAACTCAATGATCTCTTTTTTATTCTATTTCGAATGGAGAGACAGAAAGTTTGGAGAAGCCTTTTTCGGAAGAGGAGTTAAATGGGCTTTAGATGACCTAGGAAAGGATAAGGCTCCAGGTTCGGATGGTTTCCCAATGGCTTTTTTTCAGGAGTTTTGGGCAACGATAAAAGATGATCTCATTGCCTTCAGTAATGAGTTCCATAATGCATAAAAAATAACAACCAAATTGGTTGCAACGTTTATAACTTTGGTCCAAAAAAAAGGGTAGAGAGTTTGTGAGATTTTCGTTCAATTGGTTTATAAGGAAGTCCATACAAAATATTAGCAAAGATACTGGCTTCAAGATTTTGGGTAGTGTTGAGTGTGGTTATTTCCAAATCATTAAGGAACTTTTGTAACAGACAAGCAAATAATGGATAGTGCATTGATCGCGCATGAAGTGATTGATTGTTGACATAAAGAAAAGAAAAAATGGATTTGCAAATTGGATATAGAAAAGGCATACGACTATGTGGATTGGGATTTTTTGGACTACATGTTAGAACGTTTGAGTTGTGGTCAAAAATGGAGAAGGTGGTTACATGTGTGTGTCAGGTTTGCCAAGTTTTCGATATTGATTAATGGATGTCTAAAGGGCTATTTTCGTCTTCGATGGGTCTAAGACAAGGGAACCCATTGTCGCTATATTTAGTTGAAGTAGTGATACAGGCTTTCAGTCAAGTGTTACAAAGAGGTGTGGAATCAAATCTTATAGAAGGTTTTATGATGGATAGATCATATTTTCAGGTTTCTCGCCTTCATTATGCAGATGACACGATTTTATTTTGTGATGCAGATTTGATCGAGGTGGACAATTTAAGGAAGATTGTTCCTTGTTTCGAGGGAGTTTCAGGTTTGAGAGTGAATATCAGAAAAAGTGAGCTATTGGGAATCTAGTTATCCAAAGAAGAGGTAGATGAGTATGATAGTGTAATAACCCTAATTCCTGTAGCGATTTACACACTTTTGCACCGACTTAAACCCTACAACATATGGAACTTAATAGACACTTAAACACACCATTAATCAGGAGTATCCTCTCCCGTTCACACGTTGGGTGTGTTTGAATTTTGAAGACAAAATGCTTGTAAGGAGGGTAGAATGTAATGACCCGAGATTTTGATGCGCATGCATGCATGTGCATACATGCACACTTGCATTCATCTAAGCATTCATGCATAATCCTTCCATTTATTCACACATTCATGCATACACGCGTCCATAAAGTGTGCAAGTTGTGACCATTGATATGCATGATCGATTTATTTAGTGTGTATCATTGATTGATAATTGTATGGTTTTGGTGTGTATATGTGTGTGTGTGTGTACGTACACTCCCTTTACTCATACACCTAAGACTAACCGTTCATTCATTAACCAGCTCAAATCTAACCGTGGAACATACACTAAACCCAATCATGTAGGGTATGCAGTCATCCACTCATCCATTCATTTCAGGATTGTAATTTAATCACCTAAGTCGTTTATCCAATAATCCACCAATTTGATCAACTAAAAACCCATCTTGCACCTATCTGACCATGAAAGTAACCGTACATTAACTTGTATAAAGGATTAGACTCTTAATCATTTGATCATTTCACATATATCTTATCATCGAACCGTACATCATATATACCTGGATCCACCAATTGGGCCACCCAAAAATCAAACAATAATCACTGTTGTGATTCTCACATTTCTCTGAATAAATTTACTGGAGTACTTCTTACATTGGAATATGACGAAACAAGTTTCAGAGACCCACAAGTCATATACATATTTTGGTGGTAAACTCATAATTTTAAAAGAGGAGAAATGATGGGGACATCACGCACACATGCGCACGCACGCCGCCCCCTCTACGCATGTACGCAAGGAAAAGGAGGGCCCCACCGTCGATCTGACTCGATGATGACATCCAAGGATAACCTCCAAGCTAGAAACAAGTTTTGGTTCCAAAAAAGTGGGCCCGATAGTCAAGAAAAGCCTATCATGGGATCTCATGATCGTGACCCACTCGTCGGATTGATTTCATATTTTAGGTTTTGCTTATTGTTATTATTTAGAACATTGTGGATGCTTTAGATTTCTCTGTTTGATTTTTATTTTAGTTTACTTCATCAAGTAATTGTGCGAAGTTTTGGAGTATAGGATTTTCCCTATAAATAGGCACCCCTTGTAGTTCTTTTGATTCATTGAAGATTAATAAAAATTCTGCGTTTTCTTACTCTCTGAGTTGTGAAGCCTAATTGGGTGTGAAACCCTCCCTTCATCGAAGGGTTAACTACCGTGGTGCGAAGCCATATCTATCCCGATTCGCCCCCATCCATCGCCATCTCTACTACCCATCTTCTATCATCCTTTCTTTTCATCTCACCCCATCATCTACACTTTGAATCAATCATCTATTGCAACAATTCTCCTCCCCACATCAGAATTTCAGAATCTGGCCTACAGGAGGGCTAAAACTTCGGCGGAGTACCACGCACAAATCGTACATCGGATCGAGCTGAGATTTTGGGGTTTTGGAGTCCATCCCTGGCCGACCAGGGCCAAGGTGGCCTCAAAACACACGCGGCGGGATCACACACACGTCCGTTTGGGCCATTATTGTTGTCCACGCGTGGGATCGTCTTTTGGCTCAGGTTTTTATCCTTTTTTATCTTCTCATAGCTATTTTTCATGAAACCTAGCCCTAAATTACGTTTTTCCTAAGTTATATGCCCATTTTCTTACCCTAGGGCTTCTTGATTTGAAATTGGTGAATCCCTTGTATTAGGGACTGATTACTATGCATGTGTGGATGATTATTTCTTATCTTTAAGTATCATGTGGTTCGTAATTTTTATTGATCCAGCCCTATCACGTGTAGGCCTGGACCCGCATAGATTCCCCTTTAATTGAATGTTTGGATTTTCATGTGGGATGTGGAATTTGTGTAATTGTTTCTGAATTGGTATGATCTAAGCCTGAAATCTTGCATATCATATTTAATTTTCCATGTCCTGCATCAAGAAAAGCATCCATGTATCCATATGTACAATCATAAATCCGACGCCCCATATCTTGCAAATGGGTAACCCATTATGCTCATTGAGGTACCACAGGTTCACTTAAATCTTATTTTCAATACATCCCAACCATTTATCCATGTACGGTATAACTCTTTAATATAGTATGTCCTAAACATGTGTAGCATGTCCATTTAAATTTTAACATTTTAAAGAGTTAATAGCATATATTAAATATTATTAATTTTTAGTAAAATATAAATATATATTAATTAGTATTAAAGTTATTATCACGTGAATATCGGATTTAGAAATGAAAAGAGGCATGTGACTATCATCACGTGTCACTAATCTAAACCACTCATCACAATGACTAACCCAGCAATTTCAAATCGTCTAAGTTTTATTACAAGATCAGTTGATCATCCGTTCATTAACTTAAACCAACAAAATAAAATCGTTAAATTCATACACAAATCAACATCGGTCAAAGAACTTCTCAATTAGTCATCCACTACCCAAATTCATCCATCAATTTGACCCATCAACCCACCCACCTGATCAACCATCCATTATATATTAATCATTTTACATGTATACCCATGTGTACACTACTCACATATGCACAACCATGCACATGCACAACCACGCAACACATGCATCACTTCCTATACACACGTGATGTAATTTTTATAATAAATGAAACTAAATGGTGGGTGTTTCACTTCCATGAGATGCAATTGAAAGGTAACGTTTTGTTTTTATTTTTTTTCATGTATGTATATTACATCTGGTGGGACCCTCTAATATAAATAGGGTTGTGGATGTAGCCGTGTAGGCATGAGAAGGGAGAGTGTGAGGAAAAATAAAAATAAAAAAATAAAAATAAAAAGGAGAGAAAATAAAAAGTTATGTAAAGATTTTGTCAAGGTGGGTGATCCATCCCTGATCTGAAATTTTTATAGTTGTTTTTATTTAAAATTATTTTTTATTGTTATAATTAATTAACTTGAAATTTGAAATTTGCAGGAAATAATTGTTTATCATTAATATTTTTTTATTGTTGACATATGTAGAAAAATAAAGAATTTACAAAATAAGATTAAAGAAAAATCTAAATTGAATTTTTAAATTAGTAAATTTAATACGATTTTTTTAATATGTAGGAATTAAATTAGAAATTATTCCAAATCCTACTTTAATACCATCCATGTTATATTTTAAATTAATTTTGTTGACATAAATTTATAAAGTGACTCAAGTTATTAATTCTAGATTTATTTTTTTTCTCAATACTAGTTAAAAGTAATATATTAAAATGATTTATACTAATAAAAAAAATGATATTTATAATATTAGGTAAATTTTAATAATTTTAAATATCTTATTAATCTAAAACATAAATCATGTAAAATTTCATTCTAAGAATATTGATGTATAATTAACTAATTTAAATTTAGATTTAATTTAGCATTGTTTAACTTAGTTTGTTTAATAGTAATTTAATTGCGAATTTTAGGGTTAGATTATGAATTTTAAGGATTATAGAATTTATTTCAATTAGGTAAATTTAATTCTAAATAGATAATAACTAATTCTAATTTAAATAAATTGATATCTAACTAATCAGATTTTAAATCTTGAAAATTAGTGATTAGTATAGATTTTCAATCTATGTACTTACCTAACCCTAATAGATGGACGTGTACTAATAGTGGATATTGAATTAAGATTTATTAATATCTCTCTTAATTTAACTATTAGAGTTTGAAATAAGTAGAGAGAGAATCTGATTAATATGTTTAGTATGTATTTTTTCTTAATTTATTAGAAGGAAGTAAAGAATTATTATAAAATAGTTAGGTTTTATTAATATATTACTAAATCAATTAAATTAGAATAGTCAAATCTAAATAATACATTAATTTATTTGAATTTGGGATTTAACATGGAGTTCATATGCTTTACTAATTTATAATTTCATAAAGAAATTTTAATTCAAATAAAATTTTAATTTTGATAAATTAATTATTAACTTATATTTAAAAATAATAATTCTAAATTTATAATCGAGGATTTTAATTATCTAATTAAAATAATTACTGAGTTAATAGCCATTGAACCTTACAATGACTTATATGCATAATTTAATAATAACGAAGAATGTGTGATGTAACTATGTAGTTTGTAACTAACCTACAGTAAGTTGCGTATTTAATAATTTCGATTTGAATGGATGGTGGTCACTCATATCATGTATATATTTATTTTTAATTAAGAACGAAGATTGGAATGTGGGTGCGCTGCCCTCAGGATGTCCCTAAAAGGCATAGGTAGGTAGGACGATTGTGTCCCATGGGTGAAAGTCCCTAAAGCCAGCAGTAGGATGATTGTGTCCCTTGGGTAGAAGACCCTAAAGCCAGCAAGTAGGGTGATCTTGTCCCTTGGGTGAAAGATCCTAGAACCCACTGGATCCTTTGAAGTCTCCTTTGTGTACGATGTATGAGTACAATTGTGTCGCGGACATATGCCAGAGGTATAACCAGAGCAGTAGTCTGACCAGCTAACGTATAAATGGGTCCCTCACATCGAGGTACTAGTGTGTAGGTGTTAATGCAACGTAGTCATCCACTTGGGTACGGTGTTGTAAAAGATAATAGTTATTTAATTTTGCTATTTATAGAACTCATGAAAAGTTTAGTATTCGGAGCATCTTTACAATTCCAGTATTGCATTCATCTCATCTTTTAAGATTTAATACTTTAATTTGTGTTTTAAACTTTAAACAAATTATTTTCATTATTTGTACATTTTGTATACTTATACAGATTTCATATTGGGTTTGGATACGATCCCACGAGCTGTTATGCTCACCCCCACATTAACAGTGTTTCAGGGTTCGGAGATTAGTCAGGTGCGAAGCAAAGCGACGATCTAACTATCCGTCTGTCGTAGTGATTTTTTTTTGTGTTAGAAAAAAAAATTTGTATAGTGAAAAAATCAAAAGTGAGTCTAAACATTATATCGGATAAATATTTGATTTTATTGTAATGTAGTTTTTATTAGATTTGTGGTTGAGAATTTAAAAATAAAATTAAAAAAATAATCACAACTTGGGATTCGAAGTCGGGTCTGGCCAACTTAGGCACCGAATTTCGGAGCATGACAGATAGTCTTTGGATGTCGGCTAGGGTCTTTTCCTTCAACATATTCAAGCCTTCCACTACGTATAGGCAAACCGGCTAAACTCTTGTGGGATAAGGTAGTGGAAAGATTCAAATGAAAGCTATCAAGAAGGGGGGGAAAAAAAAGACATTTATCTCTAAGAGGAAGGCTAATGTTGATAAAGACGGCAATCTCTAGCCTCCCAGTCTATTTTATGTCATTGTTCGGATATTTCATGTCCCAAATGAATGCTAATTCACTTGGAGAAATGCAAAAGAGACTTTGTTTAGAAAGGAGCTGAAGAAAATCATAAATTCCATTTGATTGGAAGGAGATGAGCAAGCCATTTCAAGAAGGGGGGGCAGGTATTAGAAGTTTGGAAATGATGAATTTGGCATTACTGGAAAAATGGGGGCTGCTCGTTGGTGAGGAAAGTCATCTATGGAGATAGGTTATAATAAACAAATATAGAGCAAAGGAAGGATGTAAATGGATAAAAGAGTCATCTACATATAAACTTCAAGGGCTTGGAATGATATAGCAAGTCTAAGGCGGAAATTTAAGAAGGGGGTTGGTTTCTCTTTGGGATATGATAGTAGCATTCGGTTTTGGGAAGATGTTTGGATGGGAAATGAGCCTCTTCCAGAAGATTTCCCAAATTTGGCCAGAATTCAATGGAACCAAACACTTTGGTTGCTCATTGCTTCTCAATTGAAAGAAATGAGGTGATATGGGCCCCTTTGTGTAGAAGGAATCTATTGGAATAAGAAGTTGAAGAGGGATAAAGTTGTTGGAAAGGTTTCAACTGGTTGCAGAAGTTGTGGCTAAGCAGGATTCTATGGTGTGGATTGTCATAGTAGAAAACAATTTGAGAGAGAAAAAAGCGTTTTAGGGTTGGATGTATTTATAATAGATAGCCTCGTACAATTACAAATATGCATTTAATATTGAAGAGATGCTAAAGAAATAGGGAAAGGGCCAAAGAAGAAATAAGAAAAAACAACTAAAGCCTTAATAATTAATGACTAAAAGCCCATAACACAAAGGCCTAGGAGAGGCACATTCAGGCCCACGTGTTGGACACACACGCACCAAGAACTAGGCCCACCCGCTCATAACACCAACACTCCCCCTCAAGCTAAGGCATAGATATCAATCATGCCCAGCTTCCCAAGAATACGTCGTCTAGCTTCCACAGTAAGAGCCTTAGTAAAAATATCCACCGATTATTCAGAAACGAAACAAATGGAGTGGAAATGATGCTTGCGGAAACTTTCTTACAAATAAAGTGATAATCAACTTTAACATGTTTTATTTGCTCATGAAAAACTGGATTTGAAGCATGAGAATGGCAGCTTTTATCACAATAAATCGGCACACAAGTCTTCACAGGAAATCTCAATTCAGTAAAAAAGCTTTTCAACCATACGATTTCACATAACGTATTTGTAATAGCATGATACTCTACCACAACACTAGACCTAACAACAACCATTTGCTTCTTAGTCTTTCAAGTAACTAAATTACCATCGAAAAATGCATGGTAGCCTGTTATAGATTATAGATCATCTAGAGAACCTGCCCAATCTGCATTAGAGTATCCTTTAATATCAAGTTTATCATGACAGCTAAATAAGAGACCACGTCCAAGAGAATTTGATGTAGTGTGATGCGACAAACTACTTCAAGGTGGCTAGAACAGTGAGTATGCATAAACTGACTAACCAAACTCACAGCACGAGACAGATATAAATGAGTAATCGTCAATAATATCAATCTCCCAATCAAGTGCTGGTACACACGAGGATCATCAAGAAGTTCCCCGTCATCTGCTATAGTCTTCTTATTTACTTCCAATGGAGAATCAATAGATTTGACACCAAGATTACCAACTGAAGTCGACAAATCAATGACATATTTACATTATGACAAAACTATACCCTTTTTTGAATGAGAGATTTCAATTCCAAGGAAACATTTTAACAGTCCCAAATCTTTGATATTAAACACATTTCTCAGATATAATTTCAACTTAGAAATGTTATTAGCATCATTACTTGTAATAAGAATATCATCCACATAGACATTCACAATAATGGTCACCTTCACATGCCTCTTGAAAAACACAGAATGATCAAAATGCATACGAGAAAATCAAATACAAATTAAGGCCATATATCACCTTCTTCAGACAACATACCTTTCTCTCCCCCTCCTTTAGATTAAATCCATGAGGAGTAAGCATATAGATCTCCTCAGTCAAATCATTATTCAAAAAGACATTATTAACATCCAATTGATGCAGGGGCGAATGCGGATTAGCATAAAGAGAAATAATCACCCAAACAAAGTTCATCTTAACAACAGGCTCAGAATAATTCTCACTAGAAAACGACATAAAGCTTTTAGCTACAAGGCGGGATTTATGTCGAGCTATACTTCAATCAAGATTGTCCTCGTGTACATACACCCAACGACAGCCCACAAGATTGTTCCGAGCTGGTAACTCAGCCATCTTCCATGTACATGATTCTTTTCAAGAGTTATCATCTCCTCCTCAATAGCTTGTCACCACAGAGGAGAAATTCTCTTATGATTTTTAGGAATGGTGGAGAAAGAGTACTCAAGAGCAGAAACAAAGAACCCGTGCTGAGGAGACAAAAAAATTATAGGAACCTGTGTTGAGGTGCACTGTCTTTTTGCTTTTCTAACAAAAATAGGTATGACGCAGGGGAGGACGTGAGGTCGAGCACCGTCTTCCTCAAGAGGATAACTATTCCGAATCCACGGAACTTATCTGGACTCCTCACAAAGACTTTCTCGAATCCACGAGAAAAGAGAGCAGAAAATAGAAATAAATTTGAAATAGATTAACGAATGCCTAAAAACGAGTTCACAACCCTTTAAATAAGGGTACTAAGCAATGGGAAAGAAATCATAATCAAACTACAACTAAAACTCCTAGAATTCGCGACTTACTATAAATAGTAAACTTACTATTTATAGGGTCGTGATGTCTATAAAGGTTTTAGGCCAAAATAGTAAGTGTCCTATTTGGCTTCACCAAACCGTTCCCTAATTATTCTAAGCTCTTTTCACGTTGGGCGCAACTCCTAAAGCCCGACGGATGAAGAGTTATAGTAAAACTACTATTTATAGTAAAAACGAAATTGAAATAGGAAACGATTCGTCGAATCAGGGTTTCTCGCAATTCCGAGCATCGCATTAGCAGGTTGGTTAGCTAAAGTAGCTCGTTCTACCCCAAAATCATATATTTTACATTGGCTAACTCATCCCGGATTGCGAGATACGCCTGATTGAAGGTCTGATGGTCCAGATCACTTCTGTCGCCGACCGGGCCTTTTCTGATCCATCTTTGCCATGTAATTGTCCACGACCCGCTCTACATCAAGGTAAGTCCAAGGAAGGGTCATCTAAATATGGATCATCATAAATAGGCAAACAAGTAAGATCACTATCAGTACTTGTAGCCAAAGGAGCATACTCTGTGGTCTCCTGAGAAAGAATAGGATTATGAACATTCCTTCATGTTGGACTTAGTGGAATCAATAGCCACCTTATCCCTAGCATTATCAGGTTTGGAAAGAACAAACATTATTTCATCATATTCAAGGACAGGGACAGGAAGAACTATAAAATGATGCTCCCCCTTTCCACTAGAAAAATACAGAGCGTATTCAACAAATTTAATATCTATAAAAATATAACGCTTTTTAGTAACTGGATCAAAACAGTTATACCCCTTTTGTGGATACTGGATACGAATATCATATGAAAATGCATTTGACAACTCGATTTGACAATTAATTTCTAAGAGGATCGGTGTTATAGACATAACACAGACCATCAAAGACCTATAATGAAATTTCAGGGATTAGATAAAAGACCGGAAAATATTGGACAGGTGACTCTCCAACAAGGACCTTCATAGGAACACAATTAATTCGGTAAACAAGTTGTGAGAACAACCTCTAACAAGAAAGATTTAAGAACATACTACCAATGAGGAGAGCACCAGTTAATTCTAAAAGATGTCTATTTTTCCTCTCAGCAATTCTATTTTGTTGTGGGTATATGCACACATGATCTAAGAATTAACACCATGCATATGATAAGATAACAAGGTATGGGAAAGATACTCTTTTGCATTATTTGTACGAAGAGTTCCAATATCCACAAATTAAATTAATTTTTGACCCAACTATGAAACGGCTTGAAAATAGAGCTAACCTCAATCAAAACAAGGATGAAAGAGAAATTTGGAAAATTCTCCATTAAATCATTTTATAAGTTCATTTCTAGGTCTTCATCGGCAAGTCAAATTAGCCATACATAATTTGTATGGCATTATAAAGCTCCCCCCAAAGTGGTGCCTTGGCATGGTCTGTAGGAAGAAACAAGGTGCTTACAGCCAATAATCTTCGACAATGTTGGATTATTTTGCCGAATATACGTTTAATGTGTATGCAAAATGAAGAATCAGTGAACCGTCAATTTGTTCATTGCACTTTTATATGAGAACTATGGGATCACTTCTTTGTTGAAATTGGTATCTTTTGAGTATGCAACGTTCTATAGAAAGTTTTTTTTACGGATTGGCACAAGGAGGCATTGGGAAGGAAGGGGGAAAAGTGTGGAAGATTACCTTGGTGGCCAGAATTTGGGCAGTATAGGAGGAGAGGAACAATATGTGTTTTCGAAATAGAAGTAGCCCGGTACCTAATGTCTTCAATCAAGCTAAAGCGAATATATTGGAATGGGCAATAGCTTTTAAAGCTATAGGATTTTTTTTTTTCTGCTCTCTTGTATCTCCTTTCCTATATTGTATTCTTTTGGTTTCGGCCCAGTAATAATAAATCATCGCCTTTGAGAGAGAGAGAGAGAGAGAGAGAGAGAGAGAGACAGAGAACATTAGCAGATCTTTTATCATTGCCTTTAGAAATGAGGGAGATGAGTAAATTGTTGATTTTAAAAATATTTCTTGATTGAGAAAAATATTTGTTTTTTAAACAAATAAACAAATTCAGATATCTCTCAAAAAAAGTCCGATAATAAAAAAGCAGTAGACCAGATTTGAAGTTTTGACTATAAGACATTATGAAGTTTCAAACGTCTATTAAAATTGAGAGAGAGAAAAAGAAGATCCATAAGTTTTATCTTATAAAACATAACAAGTTTGCTTTTTTAGAGTAATTCCATTAAAAAAAATTGTTCATGTTTTAAATTCAAACTAAAATTTATTTTTATCTTTCTTTAATACAAAGAGTCATATTATATTTCAAAAAAAATAAATAAATAAATAAATAAAAATACAAAGAGTCATATTAGGAAGTAATTGGTAAGAGTACTCTCTGTGTGCTCATGTGTCTAAATGGCTGGATTCATATGGTAGAAGAATCCTAGCGGGTCATGTGTGAATGTCAAAGTCGGATTCTTAGAACACACAATGTAAGCATTACATGGAAGAATCCTCGTAAGTCATAACATACCACCAAGGCAAATATGTTCCAAGTCATTGCTACAATAGGCAGGATGAAAAAAGAATAGAAAACAGTGTGGCAATGGAAGATCAAGATTTAATACTCACAAGTTCTTTAATCGAGTCTACGAGGACATCAACATTCCAAGAGCTCAACCATGATGAATCAGCAGTCGAATTACTACTAACAGCAGAGCAGAATGTTGAAAATGTGTTTTGACTGTCCTCAAGACCAATATGGGTCCATGCCATTGTGCAGAGTATCCTAGAGAGAGTAACTTCATTAAGGGGTGAAAAGAGAGAGAGCATCTCTTTACAGACTGAAGTATTAGTTGTACATCCATAGCCCAGTTCCTTCATTATATCTGCCATGCTAATTTCCTTCTCTATCTCATCTAGAACAGTATCAAAATCATTCTCAGTGCACTCAAAGAATGATTCCAAATACCTGCAGAAAAATCGACCAAAATAGAAGTAAAAAAATATGACTTTCTAACAGGAGAATACAATGACCCATAACATGAATATTTAATCAACTGAAAGGTGGTCCTTAAAAAGTACCTCAATGAGTTGACATCAGATGAATCATCCGCCAGTATTGGGGCTAGTACAAAATGAGTCCTCTCTTTGAGTTGTAACAAGGATGTAAAAGAATCCACATGCTTTGCAAGGCCCTCAGATTGAGAGAGAAATAAAACAATGTTCTGAATTTGCTCATGAGAAACAGAAGCAGGCTTTGTACATAATTCCTCAATATGTGCCATGCACAAATTTTGCCTTGGAAAAATGACCAAGATTTAAATGCAAAACACCATGGGAGTAAAAAACAAATGCAATAGGAATCTTTGAACAAAGGTATCTTAGAACAGATATTTCAAAACTTATCTCCAAATCAAGCAACTCAAGGAATGCTAAAAACACACTCAATGAGGATGTGGCACATGTACATATACAGAGCACTTATTCATCAGGCCCCAACATGGTCTGGGCCATTAGCACAAGGACTTTTGTCCAGTGATGTGAGACAGGGATCCATTTTAAGGGCAAAAGAAAGGCCCAAAAAGGATGACGTAGGTGGATGTAGGAAGAAAAGACTCCATGACCTATGGTTTAGTTGAGGATATGGCCTTTGATGGAGTGGAATGGTGGAATAGGATTCATGAGGCCAACCCCAATTAGTTGGGATAAGGGTTAGATGGTGGTGATGATGGAGATGTGAGACAGGGATCCACTTTTTCCATGAAACCGTCATCTTTTCTTCAAAACTCTTAAGTGATTTTGGGCGATGGTCCATCTGGAATGGATGTCATACAAATACAACATGTCATTCATGGAGCGTGTGATACATTCCTCCAAGCAACTCAACTTACCTCTGATTCTGAAATCCGTATTTCCTGAATCTGACAGAGCAAGACCAACAACAATTTTCTCGGGTGTAGACAAATGCAATTGCTTGGAGAGACCTTCTAGAAATCCTTCACTCATCACTTTACTTCTCAGTGCTTCACAGAAAACTGTGGCGAAATTTGGCCTACCCAAAAAGTATCTAAAGATAGGTGATAGAAGATCTAGCTTTGACTGAAAGTCTTCGCTCTGAAATTTCACTTGATCTAAGCAGGCTTGGAGCAGTACAATGCTTCCCTCATTCCCATATTTAACAAACTACACAGCACAAGCAGATTGTTTTACAACTACAGGTCTAGGAAAGAAATGAGATAGGAGGGAACATAACTTATGCTGCAGAACCAAAGATTGGGAAAAGGAGGCATTCAGTACAAGATACAAGGAATCTTGAGAAACATCATATTATTAAGATACCCAACTCCAGTGTCCGTTGTGGACAGAACCGTGTCCAGCGTGCAAAAACACAAATGTGGAACACGTTGACAATATCTGGACCGTTCATCAGGTCGGGCCCACCATGAACAGTCCAGATGTCATCAAAAACCGCAATGACCAGATAATCCTCAACAGACGGGTGATGGAACTAAACAATTTTTTAAACATAAATAAATAGTGGTGGTCCACATTAAACCGGCAAAGGTTTCTGTTGCGATGATCAGGATCATCTGATCATTGCAGAATAGGAACCATGGACCATCCATTGTAGGGCCCACCTGATGGATGGGCTGGATCTCTAAAGATCTTTCAATGTTTATGTTAATTGATTTCAACCAGAGAACTGTGTCTGTGACAGATAATCTTCCTCAGCATTCGACAATCCAGTTGAGTGAAAATAAAATTAAAGCAAAGAAAGCCAAATACAGTAACTACGCATTCACTTTCCATGACTACATAAGGTCATCAATTCAGTACATGTTCTACATATTTCATAAGAACGCATCGTCCTGAAAATGTACTTAACAAAACTGAATTGGGAACGCCATAAGAATGCCAATGTACGGTCGAAACAAGCCATGGACAACACAAATTACAAGAACACGATCGATACTGAAAAGCACCACAAGAAATCAAAAGAAACTCTTCCCTCATCGAAATGCAATTGCAATGCGTCGCAACAACTACAATTTTCTACCAAGAAACAGTGATTTCGTGAGACAGGCCATCGTACTTTTCCATTTCAGCATTTTTCTTCTGGTTTCCAAGCGAATTCAAGAAACGGAGAAGACTGAAGATCGAGGGCTTGCAGAGAAAAGATGGGAAGATAGGGAGGAAGGAGAAGGTTTCTAAGTACCTGACAGAGCTCGCGGAAGACCGAGTCGGAGTTGGAATTGTCCGAATTCTGGAGCAAGAAGCGAATCTGGTCTGAAACGGTGGACGAAAAGGGAAGCATGGTGGGAGATGGAGAGAAGAATGCTAGGGTTATTGCATGGAAAGAACAGAGATGGGTTCCTGAGAGAGAGAGAGAGAGAGAGAGAGAGAGAGAGAGAGCGCCCGGGAAACGAAGGATTTCAGTTCGAACGCCTGGAAAAGGAAATGTGGAGAAATACGATTTCTGCCGCTTTTATACCATGGAATTATTAAAAATATATATATGAAAAGGATTTAATAGATACGCGACCAGAAGCTTTTCGCGGTCTACTCGGGTCTTTCTGACAAGTGGGGTCCACAATTTGGCAATCTAGACCATTGGTACGTTTTATCCGAGCGTGGATGGACCATTATCAAAACAAATATCCGACAATGAAACATAATACCTTTTCTACCTACGGTGTACGAGTGGATGGTTGAGAAGAGAAATACAGCAGCTGTCCGTTTTCAACTGATAATTAGGGGAATGAATCTTTATAATCTAGGAAGGTTTTGAAACATGGTCCATGGACGGTGAGAGGAACAGATGAGTGTTCCGGATTGACGAATCATGGGCCATTTTTCAAAGCCCTGGGTGTATCGTGTGTAGCTATCCAAACCACCCATTTTGGTGAGGTACATTATTGATGGATTATGCATGTAAATCCACTCAGATCAATAAATCCTAACCATCCAATTAATGGCTATCAAATAAATGGTTAAGATTAAAATAGCGAGGACTGTGTCATGTAAGTGGACCACTGTGCATCAATGCTAAGTATTGTCAATTCCTTTTAATTGTCCACTTTTAGTATATGACCCACCTAATGACCGGAGAGGCTTCATTTTTTAGGGACAATATATGTATATTAGAGATGCCACCTGATGAACGGCGGTGGGCCCACATAAACGCCCAAGTTGGCACGTGTGGAAGTGCGTGGTACATAACCTACTCGCACAAGTAGCCTTCTTGTTGTTATCTTAAATGAGAAAGTGTATGATATGCCCGGAAAACATCCGAAGGAAAAAAGAAAATTTTCGATTTAAACCGTTCAAATTGTGATCCGATGTGCTATTAGCCAACACTCAAACAGACTTTTCTTTTATCTAACGGGTACCTTGCTGGACATTTAATAGACGATGCCAATGGAAAATACAAGGTGGTCCGAATTCAGGAAGCAGGTGTTCACCAATCAGAGCCTAGGACTGTTAAACCAAGACATGCTGTGGCAAGTGACCTATGTACAATGGGGCCCTCGTTTTGGACGGCCTGGTTTGAGTTATTGTGACGCGTGTAAATTTTGTGAGTGCAAGCGTATCAGCTGTCAGATTCTGCCGGAGTATCAAATAAATCCCGCCAAATGGAGGCATTCGATTGACGGTAGGTCGATGCGTCATGCAACCATGCAATGGTGCGGGGGGACGCGACCTGCCTCTAACCCAAAGCTGTGGGGCCCACAACGATGATTTATATCCACTCCGTCCAACCGTTTCTTCAGCTCATTCTGAGGAACTAGTTCAAACATGAAGGAGATCTAAAACATTGAACGCCCACCATTTGAAAGTTTAGTAGGACCACAGAAGTTTTGGGTCATGGTTATATTTGTGTTTTCTCTTCATCCAGGTGGGAATCACCAAATGAATGCGCTGGATGGCATCTAAACATTACGGTGGGCCCCAGGAAGGTTTCAACGGTGGGTGACTCCATCCCGAGAGTTTCCTGAGGTATGGCCCACTTTCAGTTTTGGATCTCCCTCGTTTTTGGCCTCTTGCGTTAAAAAGAGCTGAAGAAACGGATGGGCGGAGTGGATATATCAAAAACATCGTGTAGGGCACCACAGAGCTTTAGAATAAGTGGAAGCCGGTAACCCAAGTGCACTCACGACTAAGGCTGTACATCGAGCAGAGTCCGGTCGAGGTGGGTCAAGCTCGGCTTGGCTTGTCCGTGCTCTCCTCGCGTTCGAGCTCGAGCTTGGCCTCGAGCTTGCCATTGGAGCTTGGCTTGTTTGCTAAATCTTTTGAGTCGAGCTCGAATCGAAGCGAGCTTATCTCGAGTCGAGTCAAGTCTGCTCCTAACCCAGTACCCAACCGCACTTGACTCAACACAACAAACCGACCGAACTGACTCAACCCCCAAATCAAATATTCAATTAATAATGTATGTATGTATGTATGTGTGTGTATTAGATAGAGCTTTAAAGGGTACCTTGTTTTTAGTGCAGAGAGAGAGAGAGAGGGAGCTAGAGAGGAGAGAAGAGAGAGAAGGAACTCAAGCGCAATGAGTTAGGTAAGGAAGGGAAATGGTAAGAAAGGGATGGACGGGTATGATATGGTTTAAGTTTTAATTTTTTTAATTTTTAAATATAATAATATAATATAATGTAATATATATTCGAGTCGAGCCAAGCTCGAGCTTCAAGCCGAGCTGGGTTCGAGTCGAGTCGAGTCAAGCTCTACTATGTTCGAACTTAGCTTGTTTTCAAAACTAGCTGAGTCATGTGAAGCTTGGCTTGCCTCAAATTATCGTTCGAGTCGAGTCGAGTTAAGTCGAGCTAGATCAATCCAAGCTGAGCGAGCTTTTCGAGCTAGCTTGGCTCGTGTACAGCCCTACTCACGACCGTGAACTTTCCAAGCATTTGCTCCTCACACGTACAACTTGGCACACGTTTCGGTGATCAAAGCAACTCATTGGATGGGCCCAGTTATGTAAATGTTGTACCTCAGAAACAAGTTGCTCCACCATCAAGTAGTAAACAACTGCAAGAAGTATGGACAGTCGAAGGAATTCGACAACGAGAGACACCAACGTAAATACACGACCCACCAAATAAAAAAATATGTGAGCACCTCTACCTTCGAAAGACACTGCCCATATGGGGCAGAGAACTGACCACCTACAGGCAAGGTACCACAACTTGTGGTACCTAACCGTCTTTCTTACTAACATGCTCTTATATAGGATATCGGTACCAACGTAAGCGGATTGCGCCCGACCCCTGGCAAGATAGACTCGGTCCTTGCAAGTGCTCTGTGGGGCCCACCTTGATGTATGAGTTTTATCCACACTGTCCATCCATTTTAACGAGTCATTTTAAGGCATTATCTAAAAAAGTAGGCAGAACCAAAGCTCAAGGCTCGAGGACCGAGTTGAGCCAAGTTCAAGCTGAGTTCAGCTGGTAGCCAAGTCGAGTCGAGTCGTGCCAAGCTTGACTCACTTCGACTCATGTACAGTAGGGCTGAAAGTCGGGTGGGTTGGGTCGAGTTGGTGCTCAACCCTAGCCCAACCCAAGGTTCCTATACCTCAACCCTAACCCAACCCAACCCAACCCAACCTCGGGTTGGGAATTCTCAACCCAGGATTGGGAATTCTCAACCCAAGACCAACCCAAGCGGGCTCGATCGGGTTGGGCAGGTTGGTCGGGCAGATATATGCTAATATTTTCATTGTTATATTAGTCTATTATATTTTCAATACACGTCTTATTTTTTGTACCTATAATTTTATTAATTATATATGTAGTTATTTATCGTAAAGAAGTTCATTTTTTTCTAAATAAATAAGCTAAAATATAGGGCAACTACTCCTTTCAAAGTCGTATTGTGTATCAAGCAATCTATTTGGGAAAGAGAAATCTAACGTATCTTGTTAGCTTAAGTCATCGGAAATGACTTGGACCAATGAAACCCAATGGTATTGGAATTTCATGTGCCTTCAACACAAATGATCTACACTCAATTATAATTAATTTATAAATAATTTATATATTGATCGGGTTCTGGTTAGGTCGGGCAACCCGAGCCCAACTCAAGTTTTATCGGGTTGGTGTTTGTATGGCCCAAGTCCAAGACCAAACCCGATACATCCTGCCCAAGCCCAACCCAATGTCGGGTCGGTCACGGTTGGTCGGGTTAAACCCGCCCAACTTTCGGCCCTAATGTATAGCTCTATATTTAACTCATTCTTTGACCCGTGGCCATATATTAAATTCTGAATTCAATAAATAAAGTGAATTCCACACACACTCATGATGACCTCCACAACTTTTAACACATTAAAACCTGAAACCTTAAAGTCATGACAACCTAGACCTTGAGCCTTAAGGTTGCAAGTACGTTATATATAGGACTAATTGTCAGGTATCTGCCGAATCCACCAAATCCACTCCATCAATTGGAGTCAGTATTTCATATAAGACTATGGGCTAAAGAGAGAGCCTCATTCATTAATCAGGTAGACCACATTACGGGGAAGCTTTTTTTTTTTTTTTCAAAGTTACGAAGTATACGGAGGCTTTTTTTTTTTTAAAAAAAAGGAAATAAAAAGGAGCGTTATTTTCTTGGAATGACCATACCTCTGGGTCATTTCGATAAAAATCTCAAAGAATAATCCTCTCAATCATCTAATCATCTGATGCAAAATCTTTCTTTCGGGGGAGCTAATAGCCTAATATAGAACAAGCCAAGCAACTCCCTTTGATCTACCCTCAGTCGTGTACGTATTTGCTAGCCAGCCATCCTCTACACCCACTACATGTTCGATGGAATTCTCCAACGAAAGGACGGTTTTTCCCGGACTTCTTTCATCTCGAGTCTCTCCCAGCATAGATGTAGCAGCGAGCAGGCTCTATTCCTAGCCTCTCGCATGCGCAGCCCGGGCTTTGAACTTAATAGCTATTCCTTGGTCTGCCTGATTCGAGCTTTGTCGAATTTGGGTTGGATTTCGTACGCCCAGCAGCTGCACTCGTACATTTTAAAATCAGGATTTCATTCTAATGTCTTCGTTGCAACTGCCCTCCTCGGTGTGTATGTGAAATGGGGGTTCCTTGATCACGCGCACTGTTTGTTTGGTGAAATTCCTCAGCCAAATGTAGTTTCTTGGAATTCTCTGATCTATGGCTATGCACAAAGTGGGGAGTGTCTGAAGGCATTAGGGTTGGTTTCTGAGTTGGCCCGGTCATCTCTACGGCCAGATGTTTTCACCTTCACAGCAGCGTTGACTGCCTGCACCCAACCGTCTTTTTTGGATTTGGCTCGTTCGGTCCACTGCAAGATCATAAAATTCGGTTTCGAATCAAGCATTATAGCTGGGAACTGTTTGATTGACATGTATGGAAAATGTGGGTCCGTATGCGATGCGATTCTAGAGTTTCACTTGATGAAAGATAAGGACATAGTCTCTTGGAATTCCATCATAGGAGCGAATGCTGAAAATCAAAGAGTTGCTGATGCTCTTGACCTCTTCCATCAAATGCCAGTTCCAGACACTATCTCTTACAATGAAGTGATCAGTTGCCTTGCACAAGTCGGAAACATGGAAGATGCACTAAAGATTCTATCTGAAATGCCAAATCCAAACTCATCGTCTTGGAATTCAGTAATAGCTGGATATGTAAAACAGAACCGAGTACAAGAAGCATTGGATTTCTTCAGTAAGATGCACTCAGAAGGCATTACGAAAGATCAGTTCACATTTTCTAGCATTATAAGGGGAGCTGCGTGCCTATCTGCACTAAATTGGGGTGCATTGATCCATTGTTGCACGATTAAGTCCGGCTGGGATTTGTGCATTGTAGTCGGAAGCGCTTTGATCGACATGTACTCTAAGTGTGGGCAGATAAAGAAGGCTGAAATGGTTTTTGGGTCATTACCTGGAAGGAATTTGGTGACTTGGAATGCTATGATTTCAGGATATGCACACAATGGCAACACAAGGGAAGCACTGTGGATGTTCGAAGAGATCAAGACAATGCGAGGCTTGAAACCTGATCATATCACGTTTGTTGGTGTTTTTTCGGCTTGTGGACACGATGGACTCTTGGGTGATGGAATTCGGTACTTTGAGTCTATGACCCGCGAATATGGGATCCGTCCAACAGCTGAGCACTGTTCTTGCATGATTCATCTACTAGGCCAAGGAGGAGAGCTGTTAAGGGCACAGAGGATGATATATGAGTTGGGTTTTGAGTCATGTGGGTTGGTTTGGAGGGCATTGCTTAGTGCATGTAGAGCCTGTGGGGATGTGGAGGTTGCCGAGGTTGCGGCTGTGAAAGTCCTTGCATTGGAAGGAGATGATGAGTTTGTTTATGTACTAATGTCGAACATGTATGCATCTCATGGGAGGTGGAATGATGTGAGTGATGTTAGGGAGCTGATGAGAGAAAGAGGAATGAGGAAAGAAGCTGGCTGCAGCTGGATTGAGGTGGAAAATGCGCTGCCAATTTCATCAATCAAGGAATGATCATTTCCTCTTTCAGTACAAAGGGCACACTTGGTTACCATTGAAATTCTATTCGAATTGGCTAATCTAAATGCATTTCTCCAGCGAAAGCCTGTCTGAGTAGGCTTGTATAGATAGACTATTATGTTGTACTGAGTACTGTTTGTCGACACCCTGTCTAAACAAGCATATATTGCCCATGTACGCATTTAGTGCATTGGTGCATGTGGATATACGACGTGCTCGTAGATTAGTGCCGGCGCATGCCAGTCACTTGAAGATGCACATGGCATGTGTGACCACTTAAAAATGCATGGTGGCATGTGTCATATTTACATGTAGAAATTGCCACATGTGAAGTGCTTGAAATAGACTGATTATACAAAAATTGGTAAGTGACAAACAATGGATGGTGCTACTATACGGACAAGGCAATCTAAATGCAACCTTTTTAAGTAACCAAATGGCCCATATGCATCCTAGAAACGTCTTCAGTACTTCAAGTGGATCCTCAAAATGGTAAGGCCACATTGGAGTAGCTGTGAGTAGCTGTGTGGTATTCTCATGGTGCCACTGCATATGACTAGAGAGTGACAGTTTGCCTTATATTTTCTTAAGATTAAAGAGTGGCCCACTTGATCCAGGTCCATCTCATGGATATATCCTGAGTTTGTAAATCTTGAATGCCGATTATCTGTGTCTTTGTGTGTGTGTGTATCCACAATAACAAAATACGACTCCTTGCACGCTGGCCCTGCTTGGGAAGCATGTCAGCTGCCACTACTGTTCTTGTTTCACTGTAGAAGATGACCTGATGCTGGCCAGTGGGATGGCCTTTCTATCACGATTCACAATTGTGTTATTAAAAAGTATGGCGAAATCTACATTCGTAATTGATGGACTGGGCAACACTTCCAAATCTATAACAAACAATAGCCCGTCACTTGGGGTGGGGTGCGTTTGGATGCTCTGTTGAATTGAATTGCAGTTATTAGTCTATAAAAGTGGTAGTATTCAAATTATAATTTCCTTAAAATCCACACTAACCATCTGAACTACGCAGGTAGCTTACCGTATTCTGGATTTGAGCAGTAGTTCGTCAGTCAGGAAACTAGTAGCCTTCATTAGCTTTTCTCACTTCTTGATTGTGTTGAGTGTTTGCAAAGTGCAATTCAATCACTTTCGCATCCAAACTCAGCCTTAACTGGATAAATCAATTCTTGGGTTGATTGAGATTCTTCAGCTCTCAAGCCATCTCAGATCTCGTTCCCAGATAAGGGATAGATATCAAATTTCCGAACTATAAGCTATAGAGGGGGATAGAGATAATCTGGGGGAATGCTATGCCTCATATGCATGCAATTAGAAATTTTGCACAGATGGCTGACATGTCAATCCAATCAAACCATACCACCTTGCTTCAGAAAGGTCAACTGACCAAAAGTTGTACTTGGAAATTGTACACTCACTGACGGGAAGCAGCCGATGCTCCATAACAGGCCTGTGTTAGATCGTGGATTCGGAACCCCCTAGATTTGGAATCTTCCTGTTGTGTTTGGCACCTTGGATTCAGAATCCCTCTTATCCAGAAGTAGTTATGCTGATGATATTCATGAGGGTTTGAATTTAATTACTAAATTAATTTTAATATCTCTAATTAGTGTACATATGTAATCTTACACAATGGTTGTAATAAGCCCATTGAAATATATACTTTGCCAGAAAATGATGAAATTCCAAATCCCGGATGGGCCACAAGCACATGATCACATTTGAGAGACTAACCAATAATTTTTAACCATCGATTTACATCGACAATATTTGGACGGCATGGATTATCCTATTAAAATAATTATAGTAATACAGTTAATAATCTGATTGTTTTGTGGGATATTATCTGTGAGCCATGTGCCCAATAGATTAGTAGCCTAGTGACACACATATTATACATACAACTTTGGGAGGAATTTAGATGTAATCCAAGCTTACCACCTTAGATTTCCAACTCCTTCTTTGAAGGAATTTGAAACCTGTGCCAAACATATAAAGCGATTTGAAATCCCCTCAAATCCCCAAAATCCATGGTGCCAAACGACCCCTAGTTCATTCAAGCAATCTATTTATAGGGTTACGAAGTGGGCCTCAGAATTTGGACAGTCTTAAGGGGAGCCAATTATGTGTAGCCCTTGCCGTGGGGCCATGTATGTATCCTACATCCATGTTGTCCATCTATTTTGCTGGATCGTTTCAGGGCATGACCCAAAAACAAAGGCAGATCCAAATCTCAGGTGGGCCATACTATAGAAAACAGTGTTGATTAAATGCCCCCACCATTTAAAACTTTCTAGGACCCACTAATGTTTGTGTAATGTATATTTGTCATCCAACCTGTTGATAAGGTAAAAAGAAACCGGGATGAAGGGTCAGTCCCACTGTTTCCTATGGTATGGTCCACTTGATATTTGGATCTGCTTCATTTTCAGGGATCATGCCCTAAAGCTCTAAAGTGATCTGACAAAACGAATGGACGGAGTGAATGAATGTCGGACGCTGAGGGCCCCACGGTAAGGGCCAGTGCGGGGCCACACGTCGGACGCTGACAAGCATTAACTAGTGGACAATTGGCACCTGGTTTCTCAATTGAATGTGAACCATTGAAATTTGTCATTTTTTCTTCAAACCAATCCACTCTGACCCTGGGTAGGGCTTTTCTGAGCGAAGCAATGTTTCTCAAAGTTGACAACACGCAGTCGGTGCCACAAATTTGACGGTTCAGATCATCCCTACATTTAGTCATGCAGACAGTTAATCATGATACAAATAGATAAGTAGAACTTGAATAAACGTCCACAGATGCGGCAGCTTCGTGCAGATTACAAGCAAGGTGGGACCTATAGTCCTAACAGCCTTATTTCTTTCACCAATACGCATGGTGGGCCCAACTGATGATCAACCTGGATTTCGCACAGACGGGCCACCTATTGATCTCTGCTTTGTAAGCTCTAGAATGGAGCCGTAGGTGGGCCATGCATGTCTATATAATTTCTATAATCATCATGATTATGCTGTTAACAGAGATTTGAAATCCCCAAGCTCCTGCAATTATTGGAGTTTGGAAAATCACATTGGTCGGACATGCACCCAGCACCCTCATAAACGTATCTTCTTCTCTACAAGCAACCCATTGCCGTTTGTGCTCTCCCCAACTGTCGTGGAAGCTTTGTGGGGACCACAGCAATGTCTATGAGAAATCCACTCCGTCCATCAGTTCCACCAGCTCATGGTAGGACAAAAGCGCAAAAATGAGGCAGATCCAAAACTCAAGTGGGGCACACCACAGGAGAGTGGGGATAGAACGGCCACCATGGATACCTTCGTGGAGTCGTAAAAGTTTTGGATGAGGTGAATGTTTGTGTTTTCAGTTCATCCCAGTACTAATAACCTTATAAAGGGTTTCGATGGCACATAAACATCAGTGGTAGGAAGGTTTCAACCGTGGGAGTTTCCATCCCAACTCTTTCCTGTCACATGGCCCAATTGAGTTTTGGATCTGCCTCATTTTTGGGCTCATATCTAATGTGAGCTGGTAGAACTGATGGATGGAATGGATTTCTCTAGAAAATTGGGGCAGGCCCTTTGCTAATCCAAAGCATCATGCATGTATAAGGCAACCCAAAATCCACAGCCCCCATGTGACAACAAGGAACATCAGTGCAAGATCCAAGCCGTCCATTAGTCTGATGCCAATGATCAGATGCCCCAGGTCCAAATTCATGAAATAAAATGATGGCATCATAACTCTCCTGGCAATGCACAAGCAGCAGCAGCAAACAAGCAATGATAAAACATGATTACAATGAGCATCTTCAAGTAAACTCTTTGATTTTTAATTCTCATGAAGGCTTGTTTACCCTTGCCGGAAGAATCAAATCTAATTCACTTCTAATGTTTGGAATGCGGCATATAAAACAGATGGCCACGATAAGGACGTGGCTTACATTAACTTAGAAATTGGCTGCAAAGAACAGGAAGACCTTCCATGTCTGATGGCCGGAAAGAGAATGCTGCATTGGTGGTCTGCTAACACTCTCACCTTGGAACAGAGAGACCGAACTCTAAACAAACAATGTGCAACCAGATTAGAAAACAACTAGTTCAATCAGAATCGGTAAGATGAATACAACCAAATACTCTTTTCTTACACAGCAAAAAGACCAACATAAAAGTTCACACTCTTTTCAGGAGAAATCAATTTTATGGTCTCAAGTCACTGCATGCATTGAATAATGAGAGAAGCAAGGATGGAATTTAAACACAATGACACATTAACCCATCATACAACCAGTAGGTTTGTGAAGCTTGTATAAATGGTAAAACAAGAAATCCCCATAACACTGATAAAAGTATGACAGGTAGCCAAGAGATCAGGATCAACTAAAACTACAACTCAAAATCTGTAATAGAATTGAGTCACTAGGAACATGGCAAGAGCCCACCTTCAAACGGATGAAGCAAAAACATTCACGTACCATCGGTTCCATCTGGGAAAAGGAACCATTTCGTTACATAATTATAAGCAACAAGTTTACATGCAAGAAATTCATATTAAAACTGGGGTGAATTAGAATATCTAATTTGACCAGACCCATCTAAATTTAGATCATGAGCTTTGCCAAGTGTACACGCGTGTGCAATAAGGCTCATGCACATGCCACACATGCCAGCATGTACATAGGTGCAAGGTCCAATCCGTCCATCAGATTGGTCCGACCTTCTACGTGTTTTCCCAAAAAGTAAATCTCGCCTACTCAGCATGTGGGCCCCAACATTCAAGACAGGTGAATAGGTTAGAAACTTCAGCCAAGTTTTTCCTGCTGTACATTTTGCAAACTGTTACCGAAGAACGTCTGTAAAGTGTTTTCAAAGAAAGTGGAAACAAGCACCTCAAAAAACACAACCGGAAGCAACTCAAATAACATTAGTCCTGTTGTCGTATGGAAGTGGAAATATTAGATTAACTTCATGGGATGATAGAAGATAGATGCATTATAGTTGTTGGAAGCATGGCTAGATTTTCAGCACTGGGAATTACGCTCAAGGAGATTAATGGTTATTTTCCAAGTAACCAGATATCGGCTACCTTTAGGGCTGTACATCGAGCCAAGTCGAGTCGAGGTGGGTCAAGCTTGGCTTGGCTCGTCCGTGCTCTCCTCGAGTTCAAGCTCGAGCTTGGCTTCAAGCTTACCATCGGAGCTTGGTTTGTTTGCCAAATGTTTCGAGTTGAGCTCGAGGTGAGCTTACCTCGAGTCGAGTCGAGTCTGCTCCCAACCTAACCCAACCTGCACTTGACTCAAACCCGGCAACCCAACCCAATTGACCCAACCCCCAAATCAAATATTCAATTAATAATGTGTGTGTGTGTAATATTAGATAGAGCCATAGAGGGTACCTTGAGAGAGAGAGAGAGAGAGAGAGAGAGAGAGAGAGAGAGAGAGAGAGAGAGAGAGAGAGCAACCTTGAGAGAGAGTGGCCGAGAGAGAGAGAGAGAGAGAGAGAGAGAGAGAGAGAGAGAGAGCTCAAGCGCAGCGAGTTAGGTAAGGAAGGGAAAGGGTAAGAAATGGACGGACGGGTATGGTATGGTTTAAGTTTTAATGTTTTTAATTTTTAAATATAATAATATATATAATATAATATAATATATATTTGAGTCGGGCTAAGCTCGAACTTCGAGCCGAGCTGGGTTTGAGTCGAGTCGAGCCAAGCTCTACTATGTTTGAACTTGGCTTGTTTTCAAAACGAGCTGGGTCATATGAAGCTTGGCTCGCCTCGAGTCATCGTTCAAGTCGAGTCAAGTTGAGCTAGATCGAGCCAAGCCGATCGAGCTTTTCGAGCTAGCTTGGCTCATGTACAACTCTAGTTACCTTGGAACTCCCCCACTTTGGTTCAAGTAGGAAATGAACCGGGTTAGAAAACACATGGAGCTCAATTGTCAATGGATGGTTGACATAGAAAAGTTCTCCAGTCTTTTTTTTTTGTTTGGAATAAAATTATTAAAAATAAAACAAACCCTTAAAAAACTTAGCATCAGGTTGCTTCGGACACTTCATTCACATCTCTCAACATCAATAAATACAACTCTTCTAACAGTGGAAAGTGCACTAATTTCTGTTACTTTCCAGGGTCCAGAATTGAGGCTTGAATCCCCATCGCAAGATGAGCAGGTCCACCATTTGCAAGAAACATATAAACTAAGCAATGTCTTACATGTTGTGCTTTCTAGCTTAAGTTTACACTTTCGAAACTTTTTAAATCTGAAGGATTTTAAGACTACATAGCGGAATCTCCATTTTCATTTTTCGTTGCAGACATTTGGGGGAGCCACGATGGTCATATCTTACATGATTGCATTTAGGGATGTTATTAGTCATCATTAGCTATTCTGAGCATGTCTGCATGTTGCATGGAACTCATGTGGGAGTGTCCCCAGATATAAGGTCATGGAAGGTAGACAAGAAGCATGATTTTCATGTGTGCAATTGTTGTACTGGAAGAGTGATTGGATAAAGAAGAGTCCATGCCCCACAAAAGCGAGATATTTGAAAATCTTTGAATGTGCTATTCAAAAAAGAAAATGAAAAAAAAAAAACTCTTGAGTTTAAAATTTTGAGAAAAACAAAACACTCTAGAAAATTCAGATTAGATAGTGAACATATTTTGCCACAAGTCTTACTATTTCAAGAGGTTAGCATGAAGAACAGTTACGCTATCTACAAAGTGGCAATTTACCATGCAGTTTGCTAAGCCCACGTGCATGAATAAGGCAGCTTGTCTGAACACCATCATATGTGCCAACATTGCACATAGTCATAAGATCCAAGCTGCCCATCATGTAGACCAGCATAAGATGCAAGCCATCCATCATGTGGGTCCACCATGTAGACCCTTGGCCAGGAAAGCAGACCTGCCTGCTCATGACGTAAGCCACAGCATTAGAAATAGTTGGATGGCTTAGAGAAACATGCCCAAAGTTTTCCATCCATCCATTGGTTTTGTAAATTGTAGCCTACCAGTTTGATTGGCCTGATATTTTTGTGCCTGAGGATCAAAAGGATGCGACACACCTGATCGACGGCTTGGATCTTATGCACGTGTTCCATGATGGAAAATCTGGTGGTGTGTAGTTCCAATGCCCTATACACACTTGTCAGCTCAGCAAAGCCCCTTTAGGATCTTACGAGAAAAAAAATGAAATTTTAACACAAATCTGCTAAATGCCCATGCTGTTGGGACAAGGGAATGAAGATGAGAATCATCAAGGGAACATTTACCATGATTTAGCATTATCATTTGATTAATTGAAATTTTAGGAGGGCACCCAATTGCTAAGAAATAAATCACCAAGCAGCCAAATTTATTTTCTTTCTTTTATGGCCGAGATTTACCTGACTGTGTTGGTAACTATAACTCTTGCATATCCCTTCAGCAGTAAATTAAGAAACGGGCACCTTATACAAGAAAGATGGCTACATGCAAAGTGTTCCATATCCTTACAATAGGGTATGACCATAAAGGCCGATACATATAGGTGTAACAGTGGTGACAGTTATGTGATATGGGGGTGAAACGAGGCAGTCGGTTTTTTGGGACCGTATTGGCCGTTACAGGACAACAACAACTACTACCCCCATAAAGGTCGAAAAAGGCCACCTTTTCTATTTAAATCCATTTTTCTACTTTTCTCATTCCCGAAACTTTCCTAAATTATTCTACAACAGTTTTCGATCAATCTTACTATAGTTTTTAAGATTAAAACCATAAATTGAAGCGACTTGGGCAAATGGAAGCTCAGAAGACCATTTTTTCTTTTAAAAAAATGGTATTTATGCCTTTTTTCCGATTTCTAGTTCTGATGCTCGATTGTGATGTATAAGTATTAGAGACACATAACCATGTTTATAAATTCATCAGATACAACATTCTTACTAAAGAGTGGACCATTACGCTACCATAAATAAGTTCAAAACAAAAAATGCATATATATATATTCGGAATATTTACATTATTCTATATTTTCTAAATATTTGTTCCAAAAAATTTCAGGCAATTTTTTTTTTCAACTGTTATGGGGGTTGTAACAGTCATTGCGCCCCCATATCGGCCGTTACAGCCAATAACCGTATCGGTAATGGTGGTGACCGTTATAGCCACCATTACCGATATGAAATACCTTGGCTACATCTCTTCACTTCACTTTTGCAATTGAGAAAAAACCATGTCATGGTAGGTCTCTTAATGAGAACCTAACGAAAACGAGGGGGTCCTCTAATGGTATACAACAGAACAATTTTGGAAGGAAAGAAAAAATCGAGTGAAATTGTGGGGCTTGAAAGTGCGTTTCCATCAGGACTTTCAGACCTTTAACAGGAACAGGTATTAAGGAAAAGACGCACAAAGTTGTTCCTCAATGGAGGTTCAAAAAAAGAAAGCATCTATGAGTAGATGCATGTGTCTCTAATTGTTTTCAATTAACAACATCATCACCAAGAATGATTAAAATTTGAAAATAAGAGTAATGGGATTTCTCACAGAATAAATAACTAAGAACGATCAGAAACAAGAAAGGGGCAGGATGAATTCTGTGTGTAGGAGTGTGCCACCTTGTGCAACTCCTATTGTCTATATTTTCAGGGACTTACTACTTTTGAATAACACACCGACTGCTGCATTATGGAATACAAGAAAATACTAGAATAGTGGTTAATTATTCTTGGGTTTAATCGTCCTCGCTGTCACCATCTTGGGTTAGAAATTTAACTAGTTAAATGGTATCTTCCATGGTAGCAGTGTTCTTTACTTGAGAAAGATGCTTCCAAGCATAACTAGCCTATTTGTAGGGTAGTATACATCAGTAAAAACCTGATGTGACAATGAGTAGATGCAAATGTAATTAATTGGTTTCAATCACAACATCATGATAAACAATGACAACAAGGAACAAGAAAAGAAAAGGAAGAAAAAAAAAAAAAACATGTCATCAGTTGAGTATTTGAAAATGCAAGGACATGCTAGAATCAGTCATTCATTACTATTGGTTAAATATGTAATCACTTAAATGAAATTGTCTATGCTAAATGCTAACAGTGTTCATACTTGGGAAAGATGTTGTGAAGCATAACTGGCGAATCTGTAAAAGCCCAGTATATTTCTTTCAAGCATTTGAAAATTCATGTGCCTGCAGGAATCAAATAGCTTAAGTTGGCTTTGAGAGATGGCACAAAGGTACAATCTTAAACAATCAAAGTTGTGATTTCTCAAAGAAACAAAAGACTGTCAAAATGCTTGGCCTGAACTAAAGGTACTTCAATCTGCAGAAGCATTTACTACAGGTGGGTCCTGTCACTTAGTGAGCCAAACTAAGTTCATCTGGCAGGCCCATAAATGGACACATGATGACCCAAAAATCTCCCCTACCAAACAGACAATTTGTGGTCTTCTTGCAGTGCATACAGTCCATTGGGTGTGTATCTTCTCTCTAGCAGTCTGTTCACAGGCCAACCATCAGATGGATCGCCTAATGGGAGATTGTTTAATGGGAGTTATTTGGTACTCCAGCTACCTAGGATGCTTGATACACAGGCACTCAGAAAGTGTACACAAGGCATGCATTAAGTCGCATTAAACTGACTAAATTGTGGGATTTACCTTCGCTAAGTCAGAATCTCAAAATCAGAATGGTCGAACAATCCTAACCCTTATTTGGGGACGTGTTTGTTGAAATAGGAGCATTGGACATTTTCATTTGTAACAATCCAATAAATGTCCACGAATTAGACAGTCAGCTAAGCAAATAAGCATAATTTTTATTTTTAAACGTCCCATAATGTCCACCAATTGGATCGTCAGCTAATCAAATAAGCATAATTTTTGGTTCATGATATATCTGAATTGGGAACCACAGACATTTTAATTTGAATTACTTGTACTCCATGTATGAAATTTCTAAGTAATTTATAAGTGCCTGTGTATCATCCATCACATTAAGCCAGAGTATCGAACATTTTCTCTCTTTTTTTAATTATTTTCATTTGTTCTTTCAGCAGTATCCCTTATCAACAGTGGGGGCCACTGGAGAACGGTCTGGATCCCTGAAAGGTGAGCCCTCCTGTACCAAATGTTGGCCAATTACAAAAATGCCGTAATGCAGTCTGAGCAGAGTATGAAGGATAGTGAACTACATCAAAATCCATTCGTCCCAACAAGAAAGTGAAGCTGTGACAGTCCTAAGGAAATGGAGATTCTGAAAATTAAAAAAAGGGAAGGGGAACGACAGAAACATCAGCAGGAGAAGCAGAGCTACTCATACAAGAACATACCTTGAGAGAGAGCCCGGCAGCTGCGGGAGCTCGAGGTGAGGCATGAAATCAGCCTGGCGGTGGCGACGGCGCTGTGGAGCGGCAAGAGAGACTGAACGCATGCTAGCTCCGCAGGAGATCTGTATAGAAGGAATTAGGGCGAGAGTACAGAGAGAGGTTGCTCCCTCAAAACTGTAAAAAGAAAAGTACGTAAGAGAGATTGCTGACCTGGAGAAGGAAGAGAAGCGGCCTGCTGGAAGAGGAGTAGGTCTGGTTGGAGAGAGATGTGGAGTAGATCTGTCAAGAGGAGTTTGAACCTTCTTGGATTTAATGGCGGATTTCAGAGAGGAGAGAGAAGTTCTATTGATGAGCTTACTCCAGCAGTTGGGGGCGGCCATTGAGAAAAAGCTCTCTCTCTCTCTCTCTCTCTCTCTCAAGCCCTGGGTTTAGGGCGGACGTGACTTAGCTGCGACCCCGGATCCCGCGATGAGGGTGGGACCATGACCGTGGGGCCTACCTCGATGTATGCACTCTATACCTACGCCGTCTATCCGTTTTTTTCAGCTCATTTCAGGGCATGGACACAAAAAATAAGTAGATCCAAATCTCAGGTGGACCACACCACAATAAACAGTGGCCGTTGACCATTAAAACCTTTTTATGGACCACAACAGTTTTGGATCAATCTGATACTTGCGTTTTCCTTTCATCCGGTTCTGTGTGACCTTATCAACGGGTTGAATGGAAAATAAACATTACGGTGGACCCTAGGAAGTCTTTAACCAAGGACGCTCAATGACCTGGTGTTGTCCACCTGAGATTTAGATCTGCTTCATATTTTCGTCTCTGGCCTAAAATGAGATATAAAAACAGATAGACGGCGTAGATATAGAACTCATACGTTGAGTTGGGCCCAGAGTCAGTTGCTCCGGATCGAGCGATATGGTTAGGGGTCTGAGGGACGCGGTTGCAGGAACTTCCGTTATGTATTTTGAGAAATATACGGAATCGGATTGGCTACTCTACTGCCACCAGCCAATGGCTGATTGTCGGTGCTCTGTGAGCCCCACCATGATGTATGTGTTTCATCCATGTTGTCCATCTATTTTTATAGATCATTTTATTGTATGAGACAAAAAATGAGGTATATCTCAATCTCAAGTGGACCACATTACTGGAAACAGTGCTAAATGAACATTGACCATTAAAAAAATTTTGGAGGCCATAAAAGTTTTGGATCAAGCTGATCATTGTTTTTTTCTCTTCATCTGGGTCTCTATGACCTAATTAACAGATTGGATGTCAAATAAACAGTACAATGAGCCATAAGAGGATTTTAATGGTGGATATCCAATCATTATTGTTTTCCTGTGGTGTAGTCCACATGAGATTTATATCCCTCTCAATTTTTGAATCAAGCCCTAAAATGATATGTAAAAATGGATAAACGGCATGAATGAAACACATACATCTTGGTGGGGCTTACAAAGCACCGACCATCAGCCACGGGGATGGTGGCGGGGGAGTAGCCAATCTGTTTCGAAATATACTGTCCATCCATATATATATATATATATATATATATGTATATATATATATATATGTATATATACATATATATATATAGGAAAAAGGTACTATGCGCTCGAGCGTAAAGCGGTCGTCCGTGAGGTCAAGCTGGGTGGGCCCCACCGTGATGCCTTTCGAACATCAACACCGTCCACCAGATGCACCATTCCATTTGGGCCTGGACGACCCAAAATCACGTCAATCCGTGACTCAGGTGGGCCACACCATCTAAAACCATAAGTATACATGCCAAAAACATATAAAAGCACTAGTGGGACCCACCTGAGTTTTCCATGCACCTGAAACTTGGTATGAACCCTTATTCAAGTGGGACATATATAATGGATGGGCTGGATTTGCAAAAAAATATCTCGGTGGGCCTTCAAAAATGGTTATGAATGTTTTAATGGTACACGACCCTTCTACACTTCTGTATGTGGTGTGGCCCACTAAAGTCACGGATTAACTTGATTTTGGGTCATTCGGACCCAAAATGGAATGGCGCATCTGGTGGACGGTGTTGATGTTCGAAAGGCATCATGGTGGGGCCCACCCAACTCGACCTCACGGACGACCGCTTTACGCTCGAGCACATAGTACCTTTTCCCATATACATATATATATATATATATATATATATATATATATATATATATATATATATATTAATCATGTCAAGAAAATGCAACACGATAGGAAACTGTGAGGATTGAAACGTCCCTCATTAAAACCCGTGGGGCCATGTAACTTTCGAATGAAGGTAATATTTTTATGTTTTCAGCTAAGTAAAATTATACTTATTAAATGGTATAAATGACATATAAACATTAGGATAGATATGTTATACTCTGTTTTTCACCGTTTTTAGAAAAACCAATTAAGAAATGACATTGTCTTTGCACTTGAAATATATGTTATATTTTGTTTTAAAATAATATTAAAATTTGAATTTTCAAATTTTCGGTAATTTCCCACCACATTTGAAAAGTGTTGGTACTTTTGTGTTGTGGCTTTTGTCCCACATCGGATTTGACAAAGTAAACTATCTTGTATATAAGATAGTATTTTTGCCTAGGGCTTGTGCCCCTTTCAGGGGGCATGTGAATTTGGTCCTGTGGGAGGCTATGCCAATAGCTATAATCTATGCCATTGACCACACACGCGCGCACGCGTCGAGCCGTGCCGTGCCGTGCCGAGTCCAAGTCCGTGTGCGCGTGCGCGACGCGATGGGATGGGACGGGCTGGGGTGCGGGTGCGGGTGCAGTGTACTCGCGGGACTTTATTTGCGAGTGTACTCACACTTACACCTTTTCGTTTTAAACCAGAGAGATGCATCCCTTCCGGTTTGTCGTACCTGTTGGGTTTAAACCCAACGGACCAAACCTTTTATATTTACGAAAATACTCTCTCTTATAAAACTCTCTCTGATACAGTTTTAAGCATTTTTATTACTGAGTTCATCGCTGAGTCAACTCAGCACTTTCGGATTAAACTGCAAGTGGTTCGAGCCCGCGTACAGTGAGTGCACCGCTGGGACCGAGTCATAGTCGTTGTATCCTGGAGGTCGATTGCTCTGGAAACCTGTTGCACTTGGGACGTTGTCCAAGGGGAGCAAATTCGATTTCAAGCCAAGTGACTCAGTCACGCCTCAACTCAATTCAATAAGTTCTTCTTTCTCAAAATCTTATTTTCTTTTTTGGTTCTTGATTTTAATAGTCTATTTAATTCAACCGAATATTTCAACAATCTTGAAATCGAATTTGTTGAATTACATAGACTATAACTACAGTAACAGTAAATGCTTCTACTGAGTTAGCCAAAATCGAACCATTCGCTGGACAATGCTTTAAACGGTGGAAACAAAAACTGATGTTCGCTTTGACCACCTTAAAAGTTTCATACATTTTATCTGAATCATTTACTATAGATTCAACAAATCAAACTGAAGTAACAGATGAAAATAATTGTAAAAACTATATTCTAAATTCTTTATCCAACGAATTATATGATGTGTATGCTTCTTACGCGTCCGCTAAAGACATATGGACTGCTTTGGAAAAGAAATATATATTGGAAGATGCAGGCGCTAAGAAACATGCAATTGCTAATTTCTTTCATCATGAAATGACAGACGATAAACTTGTCACAAATCAAATTCATGATTTTCAAAGTCTAGTTCACGAACTATCGATGAAGGAATTAAGTTGGATGAAGTATTTCTGTCAGGAGCGCTAATAGAAAAACTACAGCCCTCCTAGAAAGAATATAAGAATAGAATGAAACATAAAAAGAACGGTGTTTCTTTGGAAACCACTATCGTACATATACGAATAGAGGAGGCCAATAGAATCAGGGACCAAAAAGAAAATGGAAATGAGATAGATTCAAAAGTGAATCTTGCGGAATCAAGTCGGGCAAATAATAAGAAAAAGGGCAACTGTCATAACTGTGGCAAACCTGGACATTATGCAAATGAATGCAAGTTTAAAAAGAAGAATGCAAATAATCAATTCAAGAAAAAGGAAAACTGCTACAACTGTGGAAAGCCTGGACATCATGTTAAAACCTGCAGGCTTAAAAAAAATAAAGATAAGCCGCAGACTAATCTTACAGAAACAGGCAATGAGTCTGACATGGTAGTAGCTGTGGTGTCAGAAGTCTTCCTGATAAACAACTTGGAGTGGGTACTAGACACTGGTACAACTAGGCACGTGTGTAAGGATCGTAGCATGTTTACCTCCTACGAAGTATCAGGAGATGATGAACAGGTGTTTATGGGTAATGCTAGAACGTCTCTAGTTGTAGGGAAAGGGAAAGTACTTTTGAAACTCACTTCTGGAAAGACTCTGATGTTGAATGATGTCCTACATGTGCCTGATATTAGACGAAACTTGGTCTCTGGTTCGCTCCTCAATAAGGCTGGTGTTAAGTTAGTATTTGATTCAGATAAGCTTGTAATGACCAAGAATGGAACTTTTGTTGGTAAAGGATACTGTAGTGATGGTTTATTCATTGTAAATGTATCCAATGATAATAATAAGAAGACATCTAGTTCTGTTTATATCGTTGAACCTTTTTATCTATGACATAGTAGATTAGGTCATGTGAATAAAACATCTTTGAAGAAAATGAAAAGATTAGGTTTATTACCTAATATATCTAATGAAGAATTCGAAAATGTGAAACATGTGTAGAATCAAAATTCATTAGAAAACCTTTTAAACGAACAGAAAGATCATCTGTTATATTAGAGTTAATACACAGTGACTTAGGTGATTTTAGAAATCACATGTCTAGAGGTGGAAAAAGATATTACATAACTTTTGTAGATGATTACTCTAGGTTTACTAGAGTCTATCTATCAAGAAACAAAGATGAAGCTTTATATGCTTTTTCTAAATACAAAATTGAAGTTGAAAATCAGTTAAATATAAAAATTAAAAGACTTAGAACAGATGGAGGAGGAGAATATGAATCTTCTCAATTTAGAGAATTATGTAAAAAGAATGGAATAGTTCACGAAACTACAGCTCCTTATACACCAGAACAGAATGGAATAGCAGAACGTAAGAATAGAACTCTAAAAGAGATGATGAATGCCATGTTAAATAGTTCGGGCTTACCCTCAAATATGTGAGGAGAAGCAATTCTATCTGCTTGTTATATCCTAAATAAGATTCATTCCTTCTAAATCTTCTTAACAAACACCTTATAAACTTTGGAAGAATCATGTTCCTAGTTACAAATATATTAAAGTGTGGGGGTGTCTTGCTAAAGTAGGATTGCCTGAAACTAAGAAAAGAAAATTAGGTCATAAAACGACTAACTGTGTATTTATAGGTTACGCATAAAACAGTGCAGCCTACAGGTTTCTAGTTTTAAAAATTAAAGACAATATTCTGGATCCTAATACAATTATAGAAGCTAGGGATGTAGAGTTCTTTGAGAACGTATTCCCTATGAAATCTAAATCTATAGGAATAGAGGAAGTCAATGAATCAGATATTGCGTCTACTAGTAAAAATGTTTACGAGAAAGTAGTAGAAGAGATACAACCAAGAAAAAGTACTAGGGTTAGAAGAGAAACTAACCTAAGAGATGGTTTTTTCACATTCTTACTAGAAGATGATCCTATAACCTATACAGAAACTATTAATTTTCCATATGCAACCTTTTGGAAGGAAGCAATAAATGATGAGTTAGAATCTATAATATCTAATAATACTTGGGAACTTGTACACCTACCACCTAGAAACAAACCAATAGGTTGTAAATGGGTGTTTAGAAAGAAACTAAAACCAGATGGAACTATTGATAAGTTTAAGGCTAGGTTGGTAGCAAAAGGCTTTAAACAAAAGGAATGAATATATTGCTTTGATTCATATTCCCCTGTAACTAGAATTACATCAATCAAGGTCCTAATAGCGATAGCCTCCATATATAAACTGGTGGTACACCAGATGGACGTTAAGACGGCTTTCCTAAATGGAGACCTAGAAGAAGAAATATATATGGAGCAACCTGAGGGTTATAAGATATCAGGTAAAGAAAATAAAGTATGTAGACTAGTTAAATCACTATATGGTTTAAAACAAGCTCCTAAACAATGGCATGAAAAGTTTGATGGTGTTTTAAAATCAAATAGTTATTATATAAATGATGTAGATAGATGTGTATATAGTAAAAGTTCTGAAAATGATTATGTTATTATATGCCTTTATGTTGATGACATGCTTATTTTTGGAACTAATATTAAATTAGTTAATGCAACTAAGAAATTCTTGTCATCTAAGTTTGACATGAAAGACTTAGGAGAGGCTAGTGTAATCTTGGGTATTGAAGTAACCAGGAAAAATAGTGTTATTATATTATCACAATCTCATTATATTGAGAAAATATTGAAAAAATTTAACCATTTTGACTGTTTATCTGTCAGTACTCCTTATGATTATAGTGTGATTCTCATGAAGAATAAAGAAAATAGTGTATCTCAATTGGAGTATTCCAGAATAATTGGTAGCCTCATGTATCTAACAAACTGTACTAGACCAGACATAGCTTTTGCAGTAGGAAGGCTAAGTAGATATACACATAACCCTGGAAAAGAGCATTGGAATGCCTTGTCTAGAATTTTGAAATACCTAAAAGGCAGTATGACCTATGGTTTACATTATAATGGTTATCGTGCTGTATTAGAAGAATATAGTGATGCTAACTAGATCAGTGATTCAGATGAGACAAAATCTACAAGTGGATATGTCTTCACTTTGGATGGAGGAGCAGTCTCTTGAAAATCTACCAAGCAGACATGTATCGCTCGGTCTACTATGGAATCCGAGTCTATTGTCTTAGAAAAGGTTGGATCAGAAGCCGAGTGACTTAGAAATCTCTTAGCTGATATACCATTGTGGCCAAAGCCTGTATCGGCCGTGTCTATTCATTGTGACCGTCAAGCAGCTATAGCGAAAGCAAAGAGTAAAATATATAATGGAAAGAGCAGGCATATTAGACTCAGACACAACATGGTGAAACATATGTTGCGTGATGGAGTCATATCTATTGACTTTGTGAGGTCAGAAAAGAATCTAGCAGATCCTCTGACTAAAGGACTATCTAAAAGGTTAGTCAATGATACATCGAAGGGAATGGGGCTGAGCCTAATATATGAGCTGCCAGTGTCGGTAACCCAACCTATACAAGTGGAGATCCCATGAGATAGATTCAATACGTAAATAATAAGACACGAGGTAGACAATTGCACAGAGTTATATGAGCCCCTTCTATGGTGTACAGTGAGAGTAACAACGAAGAAGGATAAGTTGTTAGAACTCTTAATGAATCCATAGCCATATATTTGGTGGTATATACAATTGCTGCATACACTTGATGGAATTCACCTATATGGGTGTGGAGGTGGAGGCCGCTTCCTATAAGAATCTAGGCGAATTCTCTAGAGCACTCATGAAATCCAGGTAATGGTGTATGCCGAAATGCACCGAACCGCAGAATCACTTGCAGAGGAAGAGTTGTGTGAGTGGCATGTACTTGCGATCTACATTAAAAGGATTCAGGTTCAAGACTATGGTGTCACCTGATTCCTGTAAACCTGTCTTCCTTACTCTAATGTCGGTTCAAGTCTATGGTAACACCGGCACCATTGCACAACTATTACGCTTTAATCCGAAAGAGTTTTATTTTAAAACATGTGGGAGATTGTTATATTTTGTTTTAAAATAATATTAAAATTTGAATTTTCAAATTTTCGGTAATTTTCCTCCACATTTGAAAAGTGTTGGTACTTTTGTATTGTGGGTTTTGTCTCACATCGGATTTGACAAAGTAATCTATCTTGTATATAAGATAGTATTTTTGCCTAGGGCTTGTACCCCTTTAAGGGGGCATGTGAATTTGGTCCTGTGGGGAGCTATGCCAATAGCTCTAATCTATGTCATTGACGAGCCGTGCCGTGCCGAGCCGAGTCCGAGTTCGAGTCCGAGTACGAGTCCGTGTGCGTGTGCGCGTGCGCGACGCGACGGGACGGGACGGGACGGGCCGGGCCGGGCTGTGGTGTGGGTGCAATGTGAGTATACTCGCGTGGGTATGTGTGTGTATGGGTACTCATAGGACTTTATTTGTGAGAGTGTACTCACACTTGCGCCTTTTCGTTTTAAACCAGAGAGATGCATCCCTTCCGGTTTGTCGCACCTGTTGGGTTTAAACTCAACGAACCTAACATTTTGTAAAGGGTGTTTATACACCACTTCAGAGTCTATATAAAGACTACCGATTCTAGTTTTATATATATGAAAATACTCTCTCTTATAAAACTCTCTCTGATACAGTTTTAAGCATTTTTATTACTGAGTTCATCGCTAAGTCAACTCAAGACTTTGGATTAAGCGCAAGTGGTTGAGCCTCTGCGACATGATGAGTGCAACCTGCCTGGGATCGGGTCATAGTCGTTGTATCTGGAGGTCGATCAAGCTCTGAAACTGTTGCACTTGGGACGCCAGTCAAGGGGAGCAAATTCGATTTCAAGCCAAGTGACTCAGTCACGCCTTGACTCAATTCAATAAGTTCTTCTTTCTCAAAATCTTATTTTCTTTTTTGGTTCTCGATTTTAATAGTCTATTTAATTCAACCAAATATTCCAACAATATATAACACACATAGCACGAGAAGTATGTAATATACACAAGACCTGCAAAGATATTTTCGTGCAAGAGGGCAACAAATGACATTGATTGAATAAAACATGTCATCATGGCTGAGCAGTGAAAGACGGAACATAGTCAAGAGAAAAGTGGTAAGAAGCAGTTATTGGGACAAGTGTCCAAGACCAAACGGCCAAAATACCTGTTGTGAACTATAAACTTAGAAAAAAACATATAGATGGTTATCTCAAGGGAATTTATAAATAGTAAAGGGGTTTAATAAAACAATTGCCCCATACCAATTCAATCAAACAAATCAAATATATCAATTATCATTTATCTTTTATGTTCCTTAGCATTATTTATCCTTTATGTTACTTAGTGTAACCACTACTCTAATCTTACATTAGGAGCAGTGGTAATCTATTAGTTGTAATCCAAGTTTATATGCATACGTTGTACGAGTTCCACTAAAATAAAAGCAGTTCTTCTTTCACCAATGTGCTTTACAGGTACTCCTTATAGTCTACTGTAAGTGTTTCCTTTTTATTTGCTTTTGTATTTGAAAGTCATTTCATATGAAAGGCAAAGTGCAACCTATTTTTGGAAGACGAATCCTCCCCTCTAATATTCATATGATCATTTTAAACAACATCTTGCGAGTGGCTGAATAGACGACTGATCTTATCAAATCCGGTATACCACAAACCTTATCCTGAATGGATTGACCGACAACATCCATTATTTAGGAATTATTGACCAGACTTTGCTCTTTTCACAGGTGACATTAGTCAATCGACCGTATAGCACAAAGACTAATTTACCATGCAATGTAGTGAATTAGCTAACAATGATTATTGTAAATTATAATTATTTGGCAATTCCTTAACCGCAGTGACTTTTACTTGGTATTTTAATTTATTGCCAAACTCCATTCAAGCTTTGCAAGAGATGAAAGAGAAATTCCTTAGTGTATGTGGCATATACATATTGTCCCGCCATGAGACCCACTTGTCCTAGACGTTTAGGAATATTGCCCATTCAATGGAGCCTACTTGAGGTATATATTTATTCGCAATGTCCTTATATTTGACAGCAAATCTAACCTATGTATATTGACGTAAGGAAGGATGTGTTGAGGTCGAGCAACGTCTTCCTTAAGGGATAATTACTCCGAATCTACAGAGCTTCTCTGGACTCCTCACAAAGATGCCTTGAATCCACAATGAGAGATAAAAAATAGAAATAAATTCTAATAAAATTCGAAATAAATTGATTGATTATTGTCTAATGTGTGTGTTCCTGTTACACCATTAATAAAGAGGGAAAAAAAAAAGCCAAAATTTGCAATTACCAAAAATAGCAAAATTATAACTCTAATAAAAATCTTAATTCTAGTAAAACTTTTTTTCCATTAGCTTGTTAGTACACCCCACTGTCAGTTCACGCTTCAGTGTTAGCCACCCCATTAGTAAAACTCTTCTAAAGTCTAATTTCTAAAAATAAAAATTTCAAATAAAATTTCGCTAGAAGAGTCCTATCACAATTAAAAGTTATTTCTAAAAAAGAAGAAAATCTAAAACTATAAAAATAAGAAAATATTACAGAAATTGAAATTACTAAAAATAATTTTTTTCCCTTAAATTTTCATTTTTGAGCTGAAAGCGCATGTTTTTTGGTGAAACGGCCAGATGCGACTCCCACTATGGGGGTTGGTTCACCTTAGATGGCTTGTTATAGTAAAGATTGATAGGTTGTGCGTCTAGTAACGATACACAGATCAAAAGTTATGATCAATTTACGGTCCACTTTCTTTTGGTCCAACCATTCTAGCTAGGAATGTATCGGTGTCACGTCCTACATAAGACCCCTCCACTTGGAAAAAAAACTCGTCCTCGATTTATCCAAACGACTTCGCATATGATACTCAAACAATTTATACCATTGATGTTTATCATCATTTTCCTTGTACTTTACATTAGGGTCTTGAGTTGACACAATACATGTATTCATGCTTTCCTTGACTAGTATGTATTAGTTCCTTCATTGTGCCTGCAAGATCTCGCATTCTTTCTGATAATGTGGGCAATTAGACATACTTGTGTAACACCCTGGTTCTCAAAACCCAAGGATAGTTGTCCCTCATTGAGAACCCGAGTGTTACGTTATAAAATGGACTAACATACATCTAAATAGCGGCAAATTTCATAATATGAAGTAAGACAATATTGCATAAACTAAGGATATTATGAGTAACAAAAGGAAGTTTAATACATGTAAATGGGAGTAAAATGAAATCCCACAACGGGGGCAATATTTTATTACAATTCAAACAAGACACAAAATCTGAGATATGAAAGCAAGTAAATCCTAAATTATCAGTCGAGCTCCAACGGCTCAACTGCAATGGCATAGAGGCCCTCCTTGCCTAACACCTACTCAGTCGTCTCTGGAATCCTGTTAGAAGGGTCTTCACCTGTCATCAATCCTGCATTTATTTAGTGCAACCGCACTATTGGGTGAGTGAAAACTCAGTGAGAATTTCTCGCATGGATTCATACATATCATGTCATTCCAAAATAGTTTAAATCAACATATTCCAATTATAAGGAGATTAATCATGAAATTATAAACTAATGTATGGATGTATGAATGTATGCTCAAGTCACAGATCTAGGGATGTACATCCAGCTGTCAAAACAAAGGTGTCACCTAAGGCGAACTAGTCACCCGAAAAAATACTCGAAGGTACGCCCAAGGAGAACTACTTGCCCGGAAAAGACCATGCAGATCGCCCGCGGTAGATTATCTACCTGAAAAAAGCCATGTAAGAGAGTGCACCCAAGGATATCTCCTAAAAAAATACATGGGGTACGCCCGAGGAGTGTCTAATCCCAGAAAAGCCTCATGAAAAGAAAGAGTACCCAAAGTGGCACAAATGCATATGCTCTGTAAGTTTAACTGAAGTGTGTGACTTACATTGAGCACTTGGAAAAACTCATATGTCATGCGTGTATGTCATGTACCATGATGCTCATGCATATTCCATAGGATTAACAAGATTAATCTCATAAGCATGATCAAGATTTGTGGTCTTTAAATAAGATATTTAGCATTTAAGCATGAGACATTTCAAGCATTCTAAATTAATAACAAGTCCACAATCCTTCTTAAGCGAGGTAGAAGTCGACCCTTGGCATTCTTTGTATGACTTGTGAGATAAAAGTAATGGAAGCATCATGTCTCTTTTCTCCTCTAACAAGGCTAGGTACCAATCAAACCATGACTTAGGAAAACATGGAGAATGTAAAGCTAACTCCTAAACACATAATTATTAATAGTAGGACAATTTTATGACATGAATTATAGGAGTTAATATAATAGTTCGCATATATTTCATTCAAATAAGGAACTAAGGACTAACTTACTATGTTTGATATTCTAAGACTATTCTAACATGGATAAGGGTAATGTAGCAATTCATTCTTCAAATGAAAACAAGATCTCTTACTTCCTAATGTAACTAGTGGGAGTGTACATGGATATAAGCAATTCTAAGTGTAGCATAATGAGTGTAACACAAATCTCATAAGATGGATTAGGGGCATGATCGTCAATTAAAATTAGAAGAGACATAATCACCATTCACACAAACACAATGTTATTATACATTTAAGATCAAACTATCTTAGAACTTCATGAAATGAGGACGCCAAGTGGGATATCCCTCACCTCGATGTTGATCTTGATTCGTTGTTCTAACAAGAGGAGTTCAAGAGACTTGATCTTTGCGTTGATTGAAGGGGTTATCCTTCCATGTGGCAGTGGTTAGCATTACCTGTGGTAGTACATTACAGGGTTCTAATAAGTCTTTGTAAAGTTCCAGCGAGTCAATACGTAGTTGACTCGGTTGAACATCTTAACCCACAATTTGTTGGAAGTCTAAAGAGGACTACAATCATACGCTTAGGTTAATGATCCTTTAGATCATATGCCTTCCACATTGGGTTAGGATATAGCTGCCATGGAATCTACTAGACTGAGAGGGGAGATTGCCCGAGTCAACCCATCAGCTAGTGAGGGACCGACATAGTAGAAGATCGGTCAAGCCAGCCCTTATCTAGGTAGTTTCAGGTTGTCCCCAAACCGGGCCCAACACATGGCAAAGGTTTATTTCTCAAATCCCGCTGAATTAGAAACAACCCTCCGAGTTGCACCCGAGTCACAGACTTAGTGGTGACTCGACCCAAAAAGCGCTACCACTAACAGGTTGCGATGAACCGGAGCTTGATTCAGAGCTCAGGTTGTAGCTCTAGGAAAATCAACCACTGCCATGGAGGCAGGTCGGTTGCATCCACCCTGGAAGGGTACCGAGTCACCCAACTCGTGACTGAGTTGAGGTGACTGAGCACATAGCCAGACTAGGGGGAAGAAACTGACAGTATCAGAGGAGCAATGACCATGGTTACCTAACCAGGGACGGTTTCTGGTTGCTGGAAGAGTCTGGGTCTATGATTTTCAGTGGGCTGGAGATTTGAGTTGGACGAGAAGGGTTTGCAGTGAGATGGGTAGGCTTCGGAACGGCTAGAACTCACATCAGCAGCACCACTCTCCCTTCTTCTTTTCTCCTTTCTCTCTATTCTTCCTCCTCCCCACTCAATCTCACTTTTCTCTCTCTACTCTTTCTGATATCAAAACGACTCGGGCCGGGTCGAGTTGTTACCGAACCAGCAACCCGCCCAAACAACGCCTAAAACTCTTCCTCTCACTCTTTCTCTCTCTTTCGTTTTCTGTCTTTTCTTTTATTTTTCCTTGAGAGGTGCCCTAACCCCGGTTATTTATAGCCCTTCTACTTCTGGAGAGTTCCACAGCTAATCACAAAGATTAGTGTGGGAGAAAATAATTTTAGCTGAGAATGGCACGTCATCAGGGCCACACCACATATTAAATCTAGTGCGTGGGTCTATAAGGCTGATTCCAATGGGTTTTGCATGTGGTGGGCCATATGATGAACGGTCTAGATGTGCGAAAGGGATGGTCCTATGGAATGTGGGTCCAACAGTCATTTTCGGGGAAGATGGGTGGCTGAAAATGGCATTTTCCTATTGGACGAGTGATTCACTGATCTGAGACGTTCAAAAGGTCTTGATGGGGTCCATTTCATGGCGTAAGGAGGGCCATTGATTAAGAGATTAGCTCCATCAGTGAGAACTCCCCGCCGTTCTAATTTCTCCTCAATATCTCGTTCCTTAGGAGGAACGCTCGTGTAACGCCCCGCGTTTTTAGGACTCGAGTAAATAACCCATTTCCCAAAAACTCGAGTGTTAACTTATAAAATTCAGCGTAAATTTGAACCGTTTATCATTAATCAGAGTTAACAGCAACGAAGCTAGAATAAACCATGCATCGAATAAGAACATTCCAACCATAATGAAATTCCAAATGTAGCGCCCATACAAGACTTATACAATCCCAAATAACAGAGTTCATATAAGCAGAAACAAGAATCTATCAGCTAGTGGTGGGGCTCAATATGGGCCGTAAGGACCCTGCCTAGCTCCTTAGCTACTCGATCTGCTTCGGTAACCTAGAGAGCAGCATCGGCTCGCCCTATATCTGCATCAACTGTTATGGTTTGATAGCGTCAATGACTATCGCAGTGAGGGGCACCCTCTAAGATTACGCACTCATAATTCATAATTCAATATAGATTTCAAGTCATACAATTAGATACACTAAACAGGGCATTTCATAGTCATACTCATGTTAAGAAGGTCAATCCAATCAGCAGAATTTTATCATAAGCATAATATAATGGCAGTCGCAATACAAGGAAACATGTCCAGATAACCAAACAATCAAACATACAATTTTCTATTGCGCCCGAAATCACATTGTACGTGAACTCCGCAAGTGGCTAGAAAATCGACAAGCGAACTTAGGCTCCATCCGAAAATCATGGTACAAGTAGAATTCGCAAGGCGAATAGAAAATCACCCTTTTAAACCCCCACTTCACCCGGGAACCATGTTGTATGTGAATTCTACAAGATGACTAGAAAATCGAGAAGCGAACTTCGGCTCCACCCGAAAATTATGGTAGGACTGAACTCCACAAGATGAAGAGACAATCAACATACAAACTCTAGACCATCCAAAAATCATGTCGTACGTGAACTCTGCAAGATGGCTAGAAAATTGTTAAGTGAACTTCAACTCCATCCGGAAATCAATGTACGACTGAACTCCATAAGATGGCTAGGAAACAATGGATGTGTAAATGTAACCAATAAGCCACCAAGGGCACCAATGACACATCCAAGCCACAAAGGGCAAATGTGGACCGCAAGATCATAAGTCCAAGGTAAGTTCCATTCAGTTCATCATTCAAACACAAGTAGTAGCATATAAATAAATTAATATATATACAATAAAGGATAACATATTATCATCTAGCCATTCATGCATATTGCAATTTAAAAGAAACGTTTATCTTCTAACACATGAATTAACTATACCACAAGTTAGCATATTCTATAGTAAAGTAAGAAACTCAGTTAAGGGAATCATGCCATCATCTATATCTAGATTGATGAAATCAAGTGGGAAGCTCAAAGGGTGAGTCCTCACCTTGGTCACTTCAAGACGACACCAACTTGAACCACTTCACTATGCACAAACTCTACTCAACACCCACACTAACCGTCTTGGACTTGAGTCAGTTTAAACAAGAGGATCTATACCTATGAGATTTGAACCATTACCAATTAAATAGAGATTTAGTAAATAATAACATAGTTAGACATGATTTAACGTGAATGAAGTTGGCTCACCCATGCATCACGGTAGCATCCCACCGTCCCAACCAAGTGGACAGTGGAGATATAGAATATATAAATCATGGTGGCCACACGTGGGACCCACGGATGCATGGAGTGGATACAACACTACATCAGAGTGGGACCCACGAGAAATTAGATCTGTCCCATCCTGGTGGCAATGTCATAAACTGATCTTTGTAAATGGCTAGATGGTATGGATACAACCCCAACCTCAAGGTGGGCCGCCAGTTGGACGGACAAAATATAACACATGCATGGTGGGCCCACTGTTTGTGGGCCACCCAGGCAATGGGCCAGGCCGTGGGCCTCCCACGAACGGCCCAGTGGCCTGAGAAAGTTTCAATAGTGGATGTTAGTCCCCACTGTCCAGCAGCGTCTAACCTGCTGCTGGACGGTGTGCATATACACATCGCCAAGGCGGGATCTACACAGATGGATGGTTGGAGGAACTCACGGGTATGGGCCATACGTATCATCAAGGTGGGCCCCACATGCATAGCACGGACGACATTAAAGGGGACCCACAGAACTTGCTATTGATGACAGCAGCCCGACTCGAACTCAGTTGCTGAGTCAGAGGCAACACCAACCACACACGGTCCCTCCCTCTCTTTCTTTTCCTCTGTTGTTTCCGGCATAGACCGGGCACGACTCGACACCAAGCTCGAACTCAGCAGCAGTAGTAACAAAAGAAAGAGGACGACGTCCTCCTTCTCTGTCTTCTATTTTCTTTCTTTCTTAGCTTTTCACCCTCCTTTCTTCTTTTGGAGGGAGCCAAACCGAGTCAGAACTCTGCTTAGGCATCTAAAACTTGGTGTGAGTTGTGACAGCAGCGGAGAAGACCACAAGCTCTCGGGGAAGAAGCTCCGGCTTCAATGGCAAAACTCTATCCGATGGAGTTTTCTTTAATCCGGTCGATGTGGATTGATCAGAGGGACATTAGGAAGCTTGAGGATGTGAAATATCTAAGCTCCAATGAGTTTTTCTCAATGGGTTCGACGGTGGAAGAAAAATGGCTTAAGTTTCGCTGGTGTTGCTACAGGGGATCAGGCAGTGCACCCTTTGCAATATAAGTTCTCTATTTCAATGCCCCAAATCTCCCAGCACCGTCGGATGGAGGACGCTCGGCTAGGATCTAATACCACTGCCAGGCATCTTGAAACAGCTAGCAAAACGGTGGGCGTTGGCATCGATTTTCCATGGAAAACCCTGCTTCACGTGAACAATGAGTGGACGGTTAGGATTTCTGCATTTCGGACGGTCGGGATTAAAGGAAAAACTCTCACGCGGATCGCTAGTACAACAAGCCACAGGTTTCTGTTTTTGGAATGGGAAGAAACACAAACAGTCTGCTTTCACTGGCGTTTGTGTTCACGCGTGTGCGAGACAATGGGTGAAACTGGGCAGGATTTGCACGGGTTTGGTTCTTATCAGGTCAAACCTGATTTGACTGTGTGCACGGTCCAGCGTTATGCGAGTGCACATAGTTTGTGTTCATGCACGACCTTAAAGATGGGGTCCATGCGATTGTCAGTGTGATCCACACCGTCCATTCCTCTTTGGAGTATCATTAAATACCCTAGGCTGAAGATTAGTTGATATTAAAGTTTTGGATGGGCTGATTGGTTTGATAGCCAAAACATTTTAATCCCTGAATGGGCCACAAAATGAGGGTTTAGGATTTTATCTACCAATCTCGAAGGATCCAATAATAGGATTTATAGTCTAGTCCGGATGTAGATCATCGACCAATTAGCTATACGGCTTAGGTCCTCAGGTTGTTAAGGACGTGACAAAGGGTGGATCTACTATTTGACAACTCATTTTGAGAATCAATGGATGGATGGCTCAATCTATGGATGACAACTATACTTGACCGTAGGATTCGGGCTAACATGAAGTTGAATGTTTACATAGATTAGGTCTATGTTTACACTAAGTTGGTTATCCATAGTAACACTCGTGTACTGAAAAGTACAGGATGTTACAATCTACCCCCCTTAAAGAAAATATCGTCCTCAAGATTTGGTAATATGCATCCTAACGATTAACATGACAAGTAGTAAAATCACATTGACTCCTCTATGTTCCATTTATGCTACCACATTATAAATTTAAGCAAACTATATCTAAATTTCCCAATGCAACTCTTATATTTATACTCTAGTCAAGTAATATATATATATATATATATATATATATATATATATATATATATATATATATATGACCTATCTACCAAAAGTAGGGATTTATTTAATTGCCTATAATATCTATTAGGTTTACAAATTCATTTAGGTGACGACTAATCGTAATATGATAGTTCCCCATTGTCTAAATACAATTTTAAATTTTCTGTTTTCATGTTCGTGTTTAACACGAGCATATGGTCGTAGTGGGTTTGAGCCTGATACATCAATCCCTCGCCTGCGCAGAATGTGGGACTTACTGTATCATTTCCTAATCCTAGAAACTCCCGATCTTCTGCCTGATCAGGGCATTGAGATCGTTGGAATTTGCTAAGATATGGAATTTGGATCAAACAATGCAATTTTGCTTAAATATGGTTCCACCAGTCTGTGTTTCCGATTATTCTAGATACTTGGGAACTCTCATGTAATTTTCTATTTTCATAGTAAGAGTACTCGAAATCTACATGAAATAGGCCTAGATGACCTTCACCCTTTCATTGGGCATTCTACCTACATAACGCATTACCTGAAAAACTTCAGTACTAGAATTTCTGCATGAACTTTAAATTTGAAATTTGCTACACTTATTAAGGTTCTTGAATCCAGTCCCAATATACCTAGTATAAGGTGGAAGGTATACCTAACATTTTATAATTCTTTAAGCATTAGAATTTGTAAGAAATGCTATCTCTAATTAGAGAGATGTACAAGGGAGTTAACGATTATAAATCCTGATATGATTCATCAAATTTAGAGAGTACTTATATTTGATCAATTGTTCGATATGGTGGGTAGGGAATTTCCTACAATGCCTAAATTCGTTTCACTCACTAAGTATAGTGTCATTTCATCTACGGAATATTATGGGAAGAATTCAAATCCTAGATTTTCTATAAAAAAAAAAGTTCACTGAAAGCCAGTTTCAAGAAATATTTTTCTTTACTTCAATTATATCATAGTTAGAATCTGTTGTCCCATGGTACTTAGGTAGTTTCCAACTTTAAGTAACTATTCTAGTAATATACATGGGATTCAAAGTTCTTGTTCTTTTGTTCAAATAACTTGTCCTAAAAAGTTGAAAGGAGGCTAAGGTTTCAAATTTCCATGGAATTTATCATGAATCCGAATGACATTTCAAATAAATTTTCTAAGGGGACCTAGAATTTGGTTTCTGAGTTTAGACAATCAATAGTTCATAATGGGAATCTAGATTTAATTTATACGTTCAAACAACTAAACTTGAACTTTCCTACGGGGCATAAAGTTTTGTGTCTCTATGTTCATAATTTTCCTAATTCCTAAGTAATTCCAATCAAGTTTGAATGGCCAACCTAATGATTTCAAGGGAACTTAAATTTAATTTTTAAGTTCAAATAACTAAACCTGAAATTTCCTAAGGGGTCTACAATTTGTGTCTCGATGTTCAAAATTTCCTTAACTCTATGTGAACTCTAAATAAATTTTAATGTCTTCCCTAAAAATCTTCTATGGGGAACTAAGTTTGATTTCTATATTTAGACAAACAAATGGGGTGGACATTTATTAGGCAGTTGTAATGAAAATACCCAATGATTATAGCATTCAATTGGCAAGCTTCAAGGTGGAAAGTCAATGTCACAAAGGATAGTGGAAAGTCAAAATTCAACTGCATACTTCAAGGTGGATAAGAAAACACCTTTGATACTCTAGTGGTGAATGATACACAGGTATTCAGAAATTGTAAACATGTCATGTGTAATCTAAAACACGCATAGTGGTTCCCACTCTAGATGGCATATAAAATAATAATTAGACTAAAATGAGTCATCAACTAATTAGTTAAAATCAAGTGAATGATCCTTATGAAATGAAACTAATAGCTCACGTTTAATAATCATAGTTTCATAAATCAAAGATTATGATCATTCAATTAACGATATTTTTAGTTTATTTTGCTTAAGAAAAATATTATAATAGAATTAAATTTACATAGCAAAATGGAATCAGTGTACCTACTTGCATTGAAAGTCAAGTTTTATAGGATGACTGTCAGACTAGTAATGCTGTTATGGATAGAAATAGTTGTTAGTTAAAGAACAAGATGTTTACAGGTAATTGCGGTTGAAATAAGGGCGTTGATATGAGTGAGTGTGTATCTATGAAAGCTAATGTGCCTATGGGATCCAGTACTGGGAACCTAAATTTGGGTCTTTATGTCCTCAAAATTTCCTTAACTATCAAGGAATTCTAGATGAATTCAAATGGTTATCCTATCAATTTCAAAAGGGAACTTAAGTTTGGATTTCTACATTCTCCAACATTCTTGATTCTAAGAGAATTCCACATGCATCCAAGTGGTTAAATAATTTCAAACGGGACCTAAGTTTAGGTTTCTACGTTCTTAAAATTTCTCTAAGTCTAGTGGAGATTCACCTAAGTTCCAACATCTAATTCCAACATCCTAACTTAAGATATTTAAGGTTGGTATAAGATTGTTTTCCAAAGGCAAGGTTTGCCTAGACTCTCGCTCTGATACTAACTTGTAACACCCTGGTTCTCAAAACCCGATGATAGTTGTCCCTCATTGAGAACCTGAGTGTTACCTTATAAAATGGACTAATATACATCTAAATAGCGGCAAATTTCATAACATAAAGTAAGACAACATTGCATAAACTAAGGATATGATGAGTAACAAAAGGAAGTTTAATACATGTAAATGAGACTAAAATAAAATCCCACAACGGGAGAAATATTTTATTACAATTCAAACAAGACACAAAATCTAAAATATGAAAGCAAGTAAATCCTAAATTATCAGTTAAGCTCCAACGACTCAACTGTAATGGCATAGAGGCCCTCCTTGCCTAACACCTACTCAGTCATCTTTGGAATCCTGTCATAAGGGTCTTCACTTGTTATCAATCCTACATCTATTTGATGCAACCGCACTATTGGGTGAGTGAAAACTCAGTGGAAATTTCCTGCATGGATTCATACATATCATGTCATTCCAAAATAGTTTGAATCAACATATTCCAATTATAAGGAGATTAATCATGAAATTATAAACTAATGTATGGATGTATGAATGAATGCTCAAGTCACAGATCTGGGGATGCACATCCCGCTGTCAAAATAAAGGGGTCGCCCAAGGCGAACTAGTCACCCAAAAAAATACTCGAAGGTATACCCAAGGAGAACTAGTTGCCCATAAAAGACTATGCAGACCGCCCGTGGTAGATCATCTACCTGGAAAAAGCCATGTAAGAGACCACTCTCCCTTCTTCTTCTTCTCTCCTTTCTCTCTATTCTTCCTCCTCCCCCTCAATCTCACTTTTCTCTCTCTGCTCTTTCCGATATCAGAACGACTCGGGCTGGGTCGAGTTGCTACCGAACCAGCAACCAGCCCAAACGGCGCCCAAAACTCTTCCTCTCACTCTCTCTCTTTCGTTTTGTCTTTTCTTTTATTTTTCTTTGAGAGACGCCCTAACCCCGGCTATTTATAGCCCTTCTACTTCTGAAGAGTTCCACAGCTAATCACAAAGATTAGCGTGGGAGAAAATAGTTTTAGTCGATAATGGCACGTCATCAGGGCCACACCATGTATTAAATCTAGTGTGTGGGTCTATAAGGTCGATTCTGATGGGTTTTGCGTGTGGTGGGCCATATGATGAACGGTCTAGATGTGCGAAAGGGATGGTCCTATGGAATGTGGGGCCAACAGTCGTTTCTAGGGAAGATGGGTGGTTGAAAATGGCATTTTCCTATTGGACGGGTGATTCACTGATCTGAGACGTTCAGAAGGTCTTGATGGGGTCCATTAAGCTTGTGGGGTCCATTTCATGGTGTAAGGAGGGCCATTAATTAAGATATTAGCTCTATCGGTGAGAACTCCCCGCCGTTCTAATTTCTCCTCAATATCTCATTCCTTAGGAGGCTCGGCAACCCTATTTTGGACGTCCCAGATAGCTCGTGAGACGTTGCTAGAAGCTTACGATTGGTGGAGATGGACTCTTTTTATTTGTGGGAAAGATGCTTTCTGCCTTCGGCTGAGTAGGGAGCCATATCCGGAAGTGGTAGGCGTGACTAGAACGTTTGGCGCGACGCGTGGATGGAGTCCGACGACTCCCAACGGTTGGATTTTGCCAGCGTAGATGGCTATGTGGATTTTCTTCCTCATCAGCAGCCCCACTTTGCAGTTCTCGATCAGTCGCTGATTTAGCTTACGTGGGAGTCAGTCGACCATGGATCTCACCATGGTTAGGGTCGGTGGGACCCAAATGGTTATGATGGACGGTTCAGATCATCTAGGATGATCAAGATGGTGGGTTGATACACATCAACGGACGATGCAGTTCATTTGAATCCGTAATAGGCGGGAGAGAATTGAAATTCGAATCTGCTTTGGTTCTTATCGGGTCAAACCCGATTTGACCGTGTGCACGGTCCAACATTATGCGAGTGCACATAGTTTGTGTTCATGCACGACCTTAAAGATGGGGTCCATGCGATTGTCAGTGCGATCCACACCATCCACATAGTTGGTTTTAAGTTTTGGATGGGCTGATTGGTTTGATAGCCAAAACATTTTAATCCCTGAATGGGCCACAAAATGAAGGTTTAGGATTTTATCTACCAATCTCGAAGGATCCAATAATGGGATTTATAGTCTAGTCCGGATGTAGATCATCGACCACTTAGCTGTACAGCTTAGGTCCTCAGGTTGTTAATGATATGACAAAGGGTGGATCTACTATTTGACAACTCATTTTGAGAATCAATGGATGGATGACTCAATCTATGGATGACAACTATACTTGACTGTAGGATTTGGGCTAACATGAAGTTGAATGTTTACATAGGTTAGGTCTATGTTTACATGAAGTTGGTTATCCATAGTAACACTCTGTACTGAAAAGTACAGGATGTTACAACTTGCCTCTGAGACAAGATCAATGTGGTTTTGTATATCTCGTATGAGAGGCAATTTATTAAGGAGTTCATCGAGCATCGCCTTGAAAATCTGCAACACTGGTTTCAAATCCTCTGGGATGTTCACAGGTTCCATATATTTTTATTTTTCTACTAATACATCTACATCTCCCGTCTCCTTAATTATTTAATGAAATCATGTTTGGTTATTAGAGACTCTCCCTCCACTTTAGAAGTCTTGGATTAGTTATCCGTTCCCATAGGGACGACATGTTCACCACCGATGAATCTTATGGCCTGTCGGGTCTTAGGTTGGTTATCCGTTCTTATAGAGACGACATGTTCACCATTGATGAATCCTATGGCCTATCGCGATTCCGTTTCGATCAAGTCATTTCTCGCCGACAAATAATAAGATTTCTCTACATTACCCCTTACTGATCGGCTATCATGCCAATAATTTTAGTTTTGTTGGAATAATACTTGATCATAGTTGCTAAGGAAGAATCGTATGCACAACAACTGCTTCATCCATGACCAGTGCGGATTGACGCCTTCATCTATCTCGTTCGCTGAATTTGAAGTTGTTCCCTCCAAATCAAAGCTCCGCCCTTGAACTTGTAAGCCACCAGTTTAACTTTCTTCTCTTCCACGATGTCCATGTAGTTGAAGAAACGTTCGACTTCAAGTAACCAATCAAGGAAGTCCTTGAAGTGGAGTTGGCTGTTGAAACTGGGAAGATTGACTTCCATCTTGAATTCTCGATCTGTTCAATTTATTCAATCAATGCCTCGTTCGCGATGTTGTGGAATCATGCCATTGGATCCCACCTTCTCTGGAGCAATCATGTGGTTCATTGTTGGCATCGTCCTACGATCAGTGCGATTACAAGTTCTAACACTTGCTGGGGGGTGGATCATCGCTATAAACACGGAACTGCCTCTAGGGCCTCCGTCATATGATCGATGGCAGCCTGCGACCCTTGCATGATTTGCCGATTCTCTCGTTGCGCCGCTTTGAAAGCCGCTGTTATTAAAAGTAAATTTCCTGGAGCATAATCCATGATTAGAAGTCATAGATCCAAGGAGAAAGCCTCGCTCTGATACCAAACTGACACAGGGAAGGACGTGTTGAGGTTGAGCACCATCTTCCTTAAGGGGTAATTACTCTAAATCCATGGAGCTTCCCTGAACTCCTCGTAGAGATGCCTCGAATCCACGAGGAGAGATAAAAAATAAAAATAAATTCTAATAAAATTTTAAATAAATTGATTGATCATTGTCTAATGTGTGTGTCCCTGTTGCACCATTAATAAAGAGAAAAAAAATTAAAATTTGTAAATACCAAAAATAGCAAAATTTTAACTCTAATAAAAATCTTAATTCTAGTAACACTTTTCTAAAGCCTAATTTATAAAAATAAAAATTTCAAATAAGATTTTACTATAAGAGTCCTATCATGAATTCTAAAAAATAAGAAAATCTAAAACTATAAAAATACGAAAATATTACAAAAATTAAAATTATTAAAAATATTATTTTTTCTTCATTTTTCATTTTTGAGCTAAAAGCATGCGTTTTCTAGCGAAACGGACAGATGCGACCCTCACTACATTGGTCAGTTCACCTTGGATGGCCGGTTACAGTAAAGATTGATGGGTTGTGTGTCCCTTAACAATACCTGGATAAAAAATTATGATCAATTTTCGATCCACCTTCTTTTGGTTCAACCATGCTAGGAATGTATCGGTGCCACGTCCTACATCATATATGCTACCCACATCGTCCGTGATTATTTGGATACTGGGTCATCAAGTCTTTTCTTAATGCATTGGTTCATGTCCTTCTAGCTTTTTTCTCTTCCTTTTAGGGCCCATTTGGATCGTATGTATGTTTGGTAAACAACCTACTTGTCAGCTTTTTCTCTCTTTCTTCTCTCCTGATGCCTCTCTTCAGCAACTTACGAAAAGTAAAAAAGCTAAAAATAATAATTAGCTGAAGTGATTAAGTACTTCTACGTAAAAAAAAGTTACTTATAACTAATTATAAACCAAACTTACTTATTTGAAATAAGTTACTTATCTACTGTTGTTAGTAGAAAAAGTAACTTATTTAGTTGTATCCAAATGGGCCCTTAAAGCCTTCAACTTGCAAAGGGAAGAAAAAGCCTCAATGTGAATCATAACTCACTCCTAACCCGACACAATTGTTGGTCTCCATTGCATCAGCTTAGAAATTGCTATAAAAAAAACTTAATTCTTACTTAAATGTTCTTAATCTTTTTGGCAAGTGATCCCTAGGTGCACAAAGAAATAGACATTTTACATCAATAATTTACATTCAAGATGCATGGATTGTCAAATTGAGGATTGAAATGGCATAGTTGTAGGATATAACACATGGAGATATGAAGTTGGGTCCGGTCAGGCTGAGTTGGGTCGGGCTAAAATGACTTAAGCCCAAGCCTGAAATTGACCAACATGCATCCAAGGCCCAAGCCTAGCCGATAGTCAGAAGGTCCAAGGCGGGTTGGACCCATTGCCACCCTCGGTCACTATCAATCTAGATGTTATTGATTCCCCCCCAAAACATGTATGGTTCGAATCGATTGGACCATCCCTACACATGGCCCCAATGAAGTGACACATGTTAGTAATCCCAAAGTCATGACATGGGCTAAACAAACTCCGCTTGCATCAATCACATTTGTTGTCATATAAATCACTAGCATGACAACAATCTTTGTCGGACTTATGCTAATAAGATTACCATGAGTGATGCATCAACAATTATACATAGATTCATCACTCATCAAATTCTCATAAAAGTTATAGAATCACCATAAGCTAAGGTGTTTATGTAACATCCCAAATTTTTACTATTTTAGATTTTTAAAAACCCTTGAAATTTTTTGCTATAATTAGCTTACATTGTCATTTACTGACCCTTAACACTTGAGGTTAACCACAAAAATTTGATTAATTGGCCATAGGAAGACAATGAATCTGCTCGATCACTTAAACCTCGAGTGTAGCCTCGTGATTTGTTCATCTATGGCCTAAATATAGCCTACCTATCACTGACTAATCAAGATAGTTGTAACCTAATAAAGACCTACATAAAGCCAAGACAACTAGGGGTTAGATCTTAATTAACAAATTAAACTGACCTAGTTACTTTTTTAGCCTAAGAATCGAGGGTTTATGGTGATTAGGATAGAATCGTTATTTAAGCTAATTGCAAATAGGCCACACTATGAACTTAGCTAATTCACACCCTAATAATCGCGCACAAGAAATATCGTTACTCAATTCATTCCAAAAATGCCCTAATTATTTGAACAAGCTCTACGCCGCTCGTTAGTGGGCCACTAAATCCGAGACTATCTAAACATATTCGTCTTAGCGGGCTTGACATCTATTGCGGGACTTCGAGTCGAGATCGCATTTTGAATCATTCAACTTGGACTCGTAAGGCCAGTACATGAGATGTGTGAATATTCCTAAAATTAATTGAAAAACTTAAGTTTAGTTGTTTGTATCTAGTCTTAACCAAAGTTGTGGCTTTCAGAATATTAGATTGTGATCAAATTTAAGGTAACAACTTAAGTTAATACCCTGCATATATCCATATAGATGTGGCCCCGGTCTACCATCGATGATTGTCGAACTGACTTTTGATCATACCTGTCGATCAACGCATCCAAATGGTAGGCCGATCATATCCATACGTAGATCATTACTAAGACTAACTATCATATGGTGTATATTGATCCCTACACCCCATAGTGGACCCCAGAGGTTAGAAACACACTCCCCTATGGCTAGTATAGTAAAAACCTAGCCCTTAGGGCCATTTGCACTAAATCTGGTGCTGTAAATAAATATTTTGGGGGTATCCCTTGCCCCCATCTGATTTTTGCCATAGAATACGAGAAAAAGAGAGAGAGAGGGAGAAGAGAAAGAGGAAAAAGGAGAAGGGAGAAAGCTTAAAAGAGTGAGTGTTGGTGGACCTCCACCCTCTCATCCCCTCTCTAACCGCCTCGCCATAACCGAAGCCTGTTGGGGGCCTTGCACAAAACCTTAGGATCTAGCCCTCCAGAACAAACCAGAATTATGGATAATAAAGCAATGAAAATAATCAACACATCAATCACACACCACACAAGAGATTTTTACGTGGAAAACCCTCAGAGAGGTAAAAACCACTGGACCTCGTCCAGATCAACAATCCACTATGAATTAGAACGTTTACAACCTTCTTCACTCACGCAGGAGTGGGTGAACAATAAGAGAAATAGAGAAAACGAAGAGATTTAACCGATTATGAGGACATAGAAGTGCTGAGATATAAATTGTAAAGTAGAAAAACCTCCCCTAGCAGAACCTCCCTTCTATAAGCTTCCTCTCTCTCTTTCTCCCTCTCTCTCACCTTTGATAGCCCTCTTGTATTTTTCTCATCAACACAATATATGTAGAAAAATCCTAGGGACCCCTTTTTATAGTTTTAGGAAACTCCTTTCCGCATCCTAGTTGCGAAAGGACTTGCGCATCCTAGTTGCGAAAGGACTTTGCGCATCCCAGTTGCGAAAGGACAACGGGTCAAAAAAAACCCATCAAATCTTCCCTTTTTGACCCAGGAGGGATTCACCTTCTTTAAGCGGCCCGGGTTTCTACAAACCTCAAACTTGCCCTTAGCAAGGCCTTGGTCATCATATCTGACCCATTATCGTCCGTGTGGACCTTCTCAAGCTGTAACACCTTCTGTTCCAAAGTATCCCTGATCCAGTGATACTAAATCTCTATGTGCTTTGACTTGGAATGCTGACTTGGATTCTTGCTCAAGTGTATAGCACTCTGACTATCGCAATAGACCACGTGCTCCTCCTGCTTTAGGCTAAGTTCCTGTAGGAACCTCTTCATCCAAAGCATCTCTTTATATACCTCTGTGACTGCAATGTACTCGGCTTCTGTAGTTGACAATGCTACGACCTTTTGTAACTTGCTCTGCCAAGAAACTACTCCCCCTGCAAATGTGAACATGAGCCCCGATGTAGACTTCCTGGAGTCTATGTCACCTGCCATATCTGCATCTGTGTAGCCCTCTAACACAAGTTTACCGTCACCATAGCATAGGCTCAACCTGGATGAGCCTCTTAGATACTGTAGTATCCATTTCACCTCTTGCCCAATGCTCTTTGCCAGGATTGGCAAGATCCGGCCGACAACACCAACCGCATATGCTATGTCTGGGCGTGTACACACCATAGCATACATCAAACTTCCTACCGCTGACGCATAGGGTATCTTCTGCATCTCTTCCACTTCGCCTTCGTCTTGGGACATTACTCGTTGCTCAATCTGAAGTGACCATCTAGTGGAGTATCTTGACCGCTTCACATTTGCATTCATATTGTTCAGGACTTTCTCAATATACCGCTCTTGTGACGGATGCCCGAGCTTCTGCCATCATCACGGGTTATCTTCATTCCTAGGATCTGTCTAGCCGGGCCCAAGTCTTTCATCGCAAAGACTTACCCAACTCTGTTTCACTGTCGATCTTCTTGATGTCTTTTCCCATGATGAGCATGTCATCAACGTATAAGCGGAACTAAGAAATCACCATCCGAGAACTTGCGCGTGAACATACGGTGGTGACTCCGTTCTGTCATACCCATGTTTCAACATAAACGAGTCGAACTTCTTGTACCATTGCCGTGAAGCTTGTTTGACCCATACAAGCTCTTCCTCACCTACACACCATATGCTCCTTGCCTTTGACTTGAACCCCTCTGGTTGGTGCATGTAGATCTCTTCTTCCAGGTCACCATGGAGAAAGGCGGTTTAACATCTAACGCGCTCTATCTCCGGATCCATGCTGCCGCCAACCAAGCAACACCGTATGGATGTCATCTTCACCTTGGTGAGAATATCTTTTCGAAGTCTATACCTTCTCGACCAAACCCTTTCACCACAAGTCGACCCGAACCTCGTCTGTGAATAATTCTGCTCAATCTTCTTTCTGAACACCCACTTGCTGCTCAAAGCTTTCTTGCCCTTAGGCAATTTCACCATATCATAGGTGTGGTTCTTATGCAAGGATTCTATCTCCTCTTGCATAGCTTTCAACCACTCCCCCTTATGCTCGTCGGCTAGGGCCTCAGAATAATCTTCGGCTCTCCCCATCGGTTAGCATAATGTACTCATGTGGAGAGTACCTCTTACGTTTGCCTCATCCCTAGATGACCTCCTCACTGTGGCTCAACAGTGGATCAAGTGGGGAAGTGCTCCCCCGGTCCATCTTGAAGGAATTCTCTCGTCCTGCACCTTATTGCTTGTACTCCCCGTCATCAAGCACCACGGAGGAGAATAGGATCCATGTCTTCTAGCTCACCGAACTAGGTCGGTTCTTCTCTGGCTTACCAATGTCTTCTATACACTGATCTTCAAAGAAAACCACATCTCTGCTCCTGACGAGCTTCCTCTCGGTCAGATCCCACAATTTATAATCGAACTTTTCATCACCGTACCCTAAGAACACACACTGCCTGATCTTCATATCGAGCTTGGACCTTTCATCCTTTGGTACGTGAACGGATGCCTTGCATCCAAACACCCTGAGATGACTGTATGATGGATCATGTCCAGTCCACACCTTCTCAGGTACTTCTCCATTCAACGGGGCTGATGGAGACCTGTTTATCAAATACACCTCTGTGCACATTGCTTCTCCCCAGAACGTCTTGGGCAACTTCGCATGGGATAACATGCATCTGATTCTCTCAACAAAGGTGCGATTCATTCGCTCAGCTACACCATTTTGCTGGGGGGTCTTGGGAACCGTCTGTTCATGCCGTATACCCAGGGACTTGCAGTACTCATGAAAGTCGCCAATGTATTCACCACCATTGTCAGTGCGGATGCACTTCAATGATCTACCTGTCTCTCTCTCGACCATAGCATGAAACAATTTAAACACACCAAAGACCTCGTCCTTGGATTTCAAAGCATAAACCCAAACCCTCCTAGATGCATCATTTATAAAAGTAACAAAATACAATGCCCCACCCAAGGTTTTTGTCCTCATAGGACCACAAACATCAGAATAAACCAAATCTAATGCATGCACTTTATTAACATGAGAAGCGAGTTTAATAAATGAAACTTTATCTTCAATCGATAAACAATCAAGACAGTTTTGAGAGGTGTACATCACGTACGGAAGGAGCTGCTTCCTCACTAGTAGCTGAAGCCCTTTTTCACTCATGTGGCCTAGACGTCTGTGCCACATGTCAATAGCTGAATCTTCCGCTGCGCTCAACCCACCCTTGCACATACTGACACTTGCCTTGTATAGGGTGCAACACTTCTTTCCTCTCCCCACGATCAACGAACCCTTGATGAGCTTCCATTGCCCACCAGCAAACCGGCTTTCATAGCCATCATCATCCAGCCTTCCCGTCGACATCAAGTTGAGGCGAAGCTGCAGGATATGCCTCACTTCACGAGAACCAATGCCCACATCGGTCTTCACACAAATATCACCGACTCCCACGATTTTTGATACGCCAGAATTTCCCATCTTCACAGTCCCATAGTCACTTGACTTGTAGCTTGTGAAGAAGTCCATGCGTGGAGTCGCATGAAAAGAAGCTCCCGAGTCTATCACCCATTCGGTGCCCTGACTCGTAGCCGTGAGACATACGTCATGATCTGTAGAAAGAATAACTACCATGTCGCTATCTGAAGCGACTGCAGTGGAATCAGATTCATCTTCCTTCCCTTTTCCTTTCTTGTTGTTTTTCTTACCACGACATTCATGCTTGTAGTAGCCCTTCTTGCCACAATTCCAGCATTCAATATCTTTTCTGTTACTCGACTTGCCTCTTGATTTATCTCTGGCCTTCCCGCCCTTCCTGTTCTTTCCTCTCCCCCGTTCCTGCGTCACAAGAGCCTCTTGCTGAGTATACCCTTGAGACTTCCTCCTTGTCTCCTTATTGAAGAGACAACTGGTTACATGTTCCATGGATATCTTTCCGTCTGGCGCGGAGTTACTTAGAGACACCACCAATGTCTCCCAACTGTCGTGCAATGAACTAAGCAATAGTAAAGCCTCGCAATTCATCATCCAGACCATCTTCATAGAGGTGAGTTGGTTCACTATATTCTTGACCTCATTCATATGCTCGGCCACAGAACCACCATCCTTGAACTTGAGATTCACAAGTCGTGATTTGTCTTCCTCTCATACGTACCCCTTGTAATTTTAGCCATAGGCTTTTATTTGAGGTTTAGTAGACACATGGTGGAACACAGAATCATCCAACCATTGTCTAATAAACCCCATTCGCTTTCGGTCCATCTTCTTCCAATCATCATCGGTCATATCCTTGGATTTTCTTGATATGCCCGAGATTGGAGAATATAGGTCCTTGCAATAAAGCAAGTCCTCCATCTTAGCCTTCCATATGGTCAGTTAGAACCATTGAGGCCGATCATCCTTGAGCCACCTTCCATAATTCCAAACCGATCCTACCCGTTCAATGAACTTAGCTCGATACCACTTTGTTGGGGCCTTGCACAAAACCTTAGGATCTAGCCCTCCGAACAAACCGAATTATGGATAATAAAGCAATGAAAATAATCAATGCATCAATCACACACCACACAAGAGATTTTTACGTGAAAAACCCTCAAAGAGGTAAAAACCACGGGACCTCGTCGGATCAACAATCCACTATGAAGTAGAACGTTCTAACCTTCTTCACTCACGCAGGAGTGGATGAACAATAAGAGAAATAGAGAAAACGAAGAGATCTAACCGATTATGAGGACATAGAAGCGCTGAGATATAAATTGCAAAGTAGAAAAACCTCCCCTAACAGAACCTCCCTTCTATAAGCTTCCTCTCTCTCTTTCTCCCTCTCTCTCACCTTTGATAGCCCTCTTGTATTTTTCTCATCAACACAATATATGTAGAAAAATCCTAGGGACCCCTTTTTATAGTTTTAGGAAACTCTTTTCCGCATCTTAGTTGCGAAAGGACTTGCGCATCCTAGTTGCGAAAGGACTTTGCGCATCCCAGTTGCGAAAGGACAACGGGTCAAAAAAACCCATCAAAGCCATCGTCGGAACTTTTTCGACAATATTTGGAAGTAAGTGTTGAATCTCACTTGTAATTTAAGGTTTCAATAGTGGTTTCCTACTAATCTCATAAGCTTGTATGTTTGTTTAGATCTTTCAACGATTTTCTTTAAAACCCTAACCCTAGGAGCACCGTGAATTAAGCGAATTGTCACAATATGGGAACCATTATCTCTAGGTTATCTTTTATCGACCCTTGAGGGTCATAGTAAATAATTAGTTGCTTATAGATAAATTTGTGCATGCTAATATGTTTACATTTTAATTTAGCTATAATATATGTTATTAGTTAGATATGGATGCTCACATATTTGATGAAATGTCTAATGGTGAAATGTGTTTTTTGTCGATGCTCGTATGCTTAATTTAATACTTAAGTGATTGTACTACTTTATGCATGCTCGCATATTTGATTTAATGCTTTAGTGGATATATTACCCTGTTAATGCTCACATGTTCGACGAAATGTCTAAGTGGTTGTGTAGTGAAATCAATGTTATGATTGCGTAACATAGTATTTAGTCTGTAACGATATTTAAGATTGTTATGATGTTGTGTCAGTTGGCCAATCACCAGAACTAAGGGGGTGGCCCAAGTTAGGTTAGCTACCACAGACTTGTTCGGTCGACCCTAGTCGAACATGGATGATCGATAATAGCTGGGCTACACTAGATGCTTGCACCTAATACTAGTCAAGTCGGAGATCCCTAAGTCGATCGAACTACCCTAAGAGTCGACTGACCGCTTATGTTTACGTTATATGACAATAACAAATAGAATCTAGGATATCCTCTTCCTATTGAATGAGTCTATTTATAACCGTTAGCGATATAATCCATCGGACTCATGGGCCGGGCATGGTGATATGGGACACCGTGTCCGAGCTGTCGGCCTACGTTGGGGTGACAAGCCTCCCCATAGTGACCAATGAGCAATCAAGAAAGCTATGAGCCTATTACATCAAACTAGAATGATGTCGTGATCACCCCACAATTATATTTGTGTAACGACTCTTACATCAATTGTGAGTGTCCTTCACATGTCGATGGGGTGCCTAACCTAATTATGCATCTTGGCTGTGTCATCTGGATCCTTTGTAATCGGTCAGTCTATTTAGTCAGGCCAATGTTAGTCCCTCATTGGCCGGGGAGTTATCGCTTGGATGATGAGCCCATAAACGGATCAAGGGACACAATAAGAAGCCTCTTCAGCTGCCCCGAGCTTCGTGATCCGGTTGAGACCACGATAAAATGAGGGTACCCGAGCTTTCCCAATATGCTAGATGAATTGAACTTAATAACTACTCAGATAACATACGCACTTACCACATTACATTAGATATGATTTTGCGATTGAGTGGTGGTGTCACTTATGAGGAACTGTTGGCATATGCAAAATAAGTGTTGAAGTCACTTATGAGGGAGTACTGGTTGGAAAGGGCATGCATTATGTCATAACCTCATATGTGCATTTAATAAGAGTCTTTAGTAAATGATTGATTTCTTGTTTCATCATTGCCTGCGTTGATTGTATCGATAACATGAGTAACTTAGAACTAATGGAACCACTGAGTTCGTTACTCACTCACACCTGGGACGGTGTTTTAAAATACCAACCAGCCGATGTTGTTGATGCAGGTGCTATTGAGATCTCCAGTGGGTAGGCTTAGATCGGATTGCACTTTCGCCGTAAAGTCTTAGGAGTGTTGGGCAAAATTTGAAAACCTTACATTTATTTTAATTTTGTGCATGTATATGTTGGAGTCCCCGACTAGGTGAGCTCTGTGTGTTGATTTTGAGTATGTATATTGTGGCTTGTATAATCTTCATTTGAGTAGACACTACTCTTAGAATTATACATTTTAAATATTGATCATCTATTTCTGGACTTATTTATCTTCACTTAACTTTTAATGTTGCTGATTTAAAACTACTTTGATTGATGAACGTATCTAGACTGTATGGGTAGGTGAGAACTCGCCCACGTGCATTTTTGTTAGGTTCGCACCTGTGAACTCAGTGATCAGAGTATTGGGTTTTATGGCTCAACGTCCACATAACATGTTTGTAGGAAGTTTCCTTCACCTTTAAATTAGTACAAGGCCATGCTAGTAGTTTACCACCAATTTTTCAATTATGGCAACCTGTCCTCCTTACATGTAGCACACATGTGCATGTAGATATATGGACCATCCAAATTGTGGGGTACATTGTGGATGAAGAATAGATCGAAAATCACATTGTTGAAGCAAATACTAAGCATCCAACTAGTGCCTACCAAAACGGATGGTTAAAAATAAAGTAGTGAGTGGTCCAAATTTTAACGGGCAAAATTAGATGGTTTATATCATCAGCCTAGTGATTTTAGTGGGAGCAATGAGAGAGAGAGAGAGAGAGAGAGAGAGAGAGAGAGAGAGAGAGAGAGAGAGAGAGAGAGAGTTGGTATTTATAGGGTGAAAACATAGGTATGCTATCCAGACCATCCAAATTGTGGGGCACATTTAAGGGGCAAAATCATATCATTTAAATCAACTCGGTTGGATTTTTGGGTTATGCTCCATTTACAATAGGTCTGCAATTTGGAAGGTCTGGATTGAGAGAGAGAGAGAGAGAGAGAGAGAGAGAGAGAGAGAGAGAGAGAGAGAGAGAGAGAGAGAGAGAGAGGTGTTATTTGGTATGGATAAAACATGAGAGGGAAATTTGTGTTATCTGGTATGGATAAAACATGAGAGAGAGGTGTTATTTGGTATAGATAAAACATGATAGAGTGTTATTTGGCGTTGTGTCAATTCAATCAAACAAGAGGCACATGTGTGATCGATTGTATGTCTTCAGATTTTGAGTGTGTATGATGTGTAGGTGTGCCAAAGTCTACTCGACTTAATGTTTGGTTGAATCACCAATGTCACCTGCATTGAGTTAAACTAATTAGAGACCGAACACAGTGATCTAGCTATCCTCTCAACCAATGGTTGTGATCAACGATCATGCGATTTGTGAAAGGGTAGGGGTTTGTCCTTCCGAATGGATTTTTTTTGCCTTGTGTCGATGGACTTAAGGACTTGTTCTTTCACCATTACTACTTTTAACTTGATATTTCTCAAAGGACTTTAGCTTGATATTTCTTAAAGGAATAGAGATGAACAGATAAACAAAAGAAAGGTTAAACAATACTAATTTTATTAATGTTTGAATGTGTTCCATTATAATTAATAAAATAACAACCAAAGAAATAAAATAAATGAGAAATAAATATCTGATTCACCTATCGGGACAAATGATCGAGGTGGATGGTCTGCAAAATGTGATCGGATTGGTATGATAAGCTAAATAGGAATTCAGTTAATCATGATCCAATAACTTACTGTTATAAATATGTAATCTACTCCTATAGTACTGTAATGGGAGCCGTTGGGCAGTAACAATTTATGTTAGAATTAGGCTAGACTATGTTATGTTAGGATAAGATAAATTGAAAAGTAAATTAAAAAGTAAATATATGTGTTAGGCATAGGGCCTCAAGCTCTTTTTCGTGTTCTCCTTTTGTAACTTATCAAGGTGACAAAACCTTCACTAGCTTTCCTTATTGATCCTAAATCTTTCATGTTTATGTTGTGTTTTTCAGATAACAAAATCTCCTGGACAAGTCCAGAATTGCTGGTTTTTAGGATCTTCTTCTCGTAGCTAATCCCTTTAAGGAAATTATCTACGTACGAGATTCAAGATTAATTAAGAGATCGTTGATTCAAACTTCAAATAGATCATGGCCACTCACTTGGTGGCCCACCTCCTACACTTCTAATTGAGGTGTTGGATTGTCTAGATCAAACCACCACCCGCATTTAATCATCCCCTCCATGATGGTTTGGATGCGTTGGAGAGGACAAATGAATGGAGTCTAGCTGATATCGATATGTCATCAAAGATGGGTTAAATCAAATCTTCCATCTAGTTCTCTCATTTTCTTGATCACAATCGAACCACGACCACAAGATTGTATCCTCAAGCTCTCCCATTCTTTTTATTCCGATCATCGTATGGCTTATATAGCTGCTGTCAATTTGGGTTTGAACCATAGTTGGATTTGCTTGAAAATCATTCTGATCTCCCAATATTCAAAACCTTCTCAAATGCTACAAACTCGCCAAATGTCTCTGGAAAGATCTCCCATTTTAGGACTATAAGAGATGCCTTCGTTGGTATATCATAGCTAGATATGTGATAAGATCCGTTCTGTTGGCAGATCTTTTATAGACAAACTAGGTACACTGCCTTATCTATTGGCAGGTTAATTGTGGCCACATGGCATCCGTCAATTTACACCTCTAAAAGCATGCGTAAGGGTTTGTGTTAATAATGAAATGCATAGCAACAAAGAAAGATTAACCGAAGATACTCCTGAGTATGAGTACGGTGTACGCTAGTACTAGTTCTATAGTGTCAACATGTGATGGCCTTTCATTGGTCCACGTTAAGGTGCCGAGAATTTATATAAACATTTGGTATAGATAAAACATAGGTCTGATAAAACATGAGAGGGGTGTTATTTGCTATGGATAAAAACATGCATGGGTACGATAAAACATGAGAGAGAAGTTATTTGTCATGGACAAAACATGAGTCTGGTACTAAAATAAGTAAAATTAAAAGCTGGGTTTGGTAATTCCTGTAAAAAGTGACCCAGTAGCTTTTGATCAGCCTTTGAAAGTTGAAACCCACCTGGAAACAACAACACTAGTACATGCTAGTAAGTCATGGATTCATTGTCATTTCAAGCTCAATGAAAAGGGCTTTTGTTGGTTTCCCACAAATAGACAAAACAGGCACACTTAAAGGGGTCGTTTTTTCCCAAGTACTTTTTTGAAACATTTCCATTCAAGAAGGGGTCACGAGCACACTCAGTGCGCTAAATATCAAGCACCCACGAAATAAATGAACGGCACACGTCCTTGTTTCGCCTTCAATGCCCCACTCACGTACATCTCCACCTTCTTCTACTTCTTTCCAAGCTCCCATCAATGCTAACGCAATAAAAACTGCTACCGATAAAACCCATTTTCTAAAAATAAGAATTATAGGATATTTGACCTTAGCATATGTATACCCCACTTGGGTTTTTTAGTTTGTACAAGTGGAACCCATTTTTCACTCATCCAGACCGTTGGACCACTGTGGATGGACCATGCTCCAACAATCTACTCTACAGGAGAAATCCTAACACTTCAACTTGATGGCTGCATGCAAATACACGGTTAATTAAGAAGAGAAACACATCGACTGTCCACATTCAACTGATGAAAAGGACCCGAATTTGTGGGGAGGATATTCTTATCTATGAAATAAATGGGCCATAGTCTATCCATGACGGCCACGTAATTAATAAAACTGGATACACGAGCACAGCCTATATATACTCGGGACCAGGATCAGACCATTCATATTCCAAAAGAGAGAAACTGTATGAACAAGGCAAGGATCACAGCCTTATGAATGCGACCAATGAACCTAGAAAAGGAAGGATTTCAGATGCTCCGAATACTATCCCCACATGACATGACTTCCTATTTCCAATGCATTGAATTCTCATCAAGAGAATCAATGTATGAGAGTTGTAAGGATAGAGACCCAGACCAACTTCAATATTAAGATAATGATATTACTATAAAAAAGCTATTAATCATAATAAATAATATATTTTCTTCTTATGATATATATATACTTGGTTCAATTGATAAAAATGTTTGAAAAAAAAATCCTACTATCCGTATAAGATAACTCATGTACATGGCACCAGACCCCACTAGGGCAGTCACAATCTGCAGATAATCAGGTGGTGGCTGAAAAACATTGGCTGGAGTTTTCTAAGCAATCTATCTGCTTCTAATATCGTGGCCCACCTGATGGGTAGACCAGTCTGATTTTTGGACGAGAACATTTCGCCTTTTTGCAATGCTAGACTATACGTATGCCTTGTACATGTTCGTGGGATTAACAGGAGGTTTCCTAAAGTGCTAGACTACAAATATAGCCGTCTTTTTTTCTTTTTCACACACGCACACACACCCCATACAATCCCACCACCTATGGGCACTCGAACCCTTGCCCAGGTGTTGAAACTCTTGAGAGTCTACCACCGGAGCAAGAGACTAAGGACCCATCAAGTGGATCTGGGGTTATGTTCGGTGATCCAAACCGTTTATAAGATGGGCCTCACCATGATGGAGGAAATCTAATAATGCAACTCTCCTGCTGGAATAATTTAGAACTTTGATTATTTTTGTTTTTTGTTTTTTTGTATATGGACTGTTTTCTTGACCGTTGCTTTGTGGACATTGATTTGAAAGTTTATGATTTTTTCTTTTTTTTTAAAGCTTAAAATTTTTGGTGCAGCTTCATTCATGGGAAGCAGATTGCCTGGTGCTCACCGGGGATATTCCTGGTGACCCATGTGGTGGGATTTAATTGGGCCACCCATTGCTGTCAAGGATAGGGCTGATCGGTTAGGTGGATGCCTGACTGTGGAGCCCACTGTCGTGTGCCAAGCCGTCCAATTTAGGGCATGAGCCCAAAAATGCAGCAAATCCAAATACAAGCTGAACCACACCACAGGAAACAATGGTGATTGAACGGCCACCATTAAAATCTTCTTAGAGGCCACAAAAGTGGATCAAGCTAATATTTATGTGAGCCCTTCATCCATGTTTGTGTGCCCTTATCAACAGGTTGGATGGCAAATAAACAGAATTGAGGTCCCTAAGGAGTTTTTAACGGTGGGAATTCGATTCCGACTATTTTGTATAATGTGGTCCACGAGATTTGAATTGACATCATTTTTGGGATCATGCCCTAAAATGAGGGGTTAGAACAGATTGCATGATGACCCTATCACCATCCCCCTTCATGGCGGTAGGGCTCTGTGGGGCACACCTGTATGTGTGTGTTTTTTGCCCGCTCATTTTAGGTCATGAGTCCCAAATTCAGGCATATCCAAATCCCAAGCATACCACATCATAGGAAACAATGGGGATTGAATGCCTACGGTAGAAAACATTTTGATAGCTGTATAAGTTTTGGATCAAGGTGTTATATATGCTTTCCTTTCATCCAAGTCCACGTCTACCTAACTTTACGATTAGAAAGGATTCTTAAACTCTGGATATGCTTTTATTCATTTTCACATGCCCACACCCCGTACACTTATACCATAGTAGGATTTTACCGCATTTAGGTACTTAAACCATTAACCTAGTGTTGAAACTCTCGTGAGTCTAGACCCGGTGGCTTAAAATTTTGAACCCTTCAAATTTGAGCTGGCAAAGCAAAGTAGTCACATAATGTAGATAAAACACATATATTACAGTGGGCCCCACAGTCTTGCCACTGTAGAGGTTGGCGGTGACAAAATCTACGTCCCTTTCAAACATGCTTCGCATGACTTATCTCTGACAACATCACATGGCCCAATCAAATCGACAACATCTTGTCATCAGGGATTTCCCCAGTAACAGGGTCACCAGGCAATCCCTGTCCCATTCATCCTTGTATTTTGTCAAATCATCAATTTGGATCACTGAACATGACCCAAGATTCAAATGCTACAGTTCAAACGCATGCTATTGCAATCTTGCAATGCTTGGGAGTGTATTCTAGCAAACCTCATAAAGCATCCAAGAAGTATCTCGAATACACTTAAGTCAGTGGATTCCATGGCAAAATAGTCAGGGAAGTGATGTTGGGATTTTTTCCCACTTGTATATGAATAATTCCATGGATTATAACAACGACTGAGGAAAATGATCATGCACAATTTCAACATGACAATCCATGCTACACCGTTTTCTTGCCCACATATCACATGCGTGGGACATCCGAACCATGCCAAAGGTGGGCCCTGTCATGAATATCACCTAGCTTGAACTCGGGGTCAATCCATTCATCAGGAAGCTCACACTACTGAAATCAACAAATGTACGGTTGTGATGTATTGATGAGAAATCCCTCTTATTCTTGTGTCCCCTAATTTTCATGATGACACCCATCTTTTGCACGGTTCAGATGCCCTATGCATGTGACACGTTGGCAGGAAGAATTACTTACCTTAGTAAGATTAGGATGCTAGGGTCGTATATAAGTGTTCCAATCACTAATGTTCTTCCAAGGGTTACGCATCATATCGATATTTGTATTTTCTTTGAGCATTTTTCTCATGTAATTATCTAATTTCTTGTATATAACCAGCAAATTTTAAATTTTAAATTTTAAATTTTTTGTTATCGGCTAGGGCAGGGCATATATAGCATGGTGTACCACCTAAGCATTGAGATTTTACTATCTTCTTCAAACAATTTTCTGATACAACTACCATATGGATGCGCATCAACTGGACGATTTAAACGCCCACATAAAATTTTAGCTTCGTTTAATAAAAATAGAATAATAGGAGATCAAAACTGTCAACACTTAGGCTGCGTTTGGCTGCACGAATGCAAGGAAAATAATTCGTGATTATTAGGTATCCAAGAATCATGTGGGTAGCAAAACAGCTCTTTCTTCCCAAAACAACATTACAAAACGAACCCATGTCACAATTTATTTTTTTAAATTTCTACTTGGGGGTGCGTTTGGTTGCACCACATATCATGAAATTCCATGGTACTTTTAAATATCGTGATCTGTGGTGCAACCAAACGCACCCAAGAGCAGAAACTCTAAAATCACAAATTACTTTTATCTGAGGTGGCCATGAGCCAAACGCAAATACCACGGCTTAGATCAGACTAACATAAGAACTCAGAAGCATTAAAAATCTCATATTTAGGGTTAATATATACATATGTGACACAATCTCATCTTACTCAACACATGACATCCTTAAGGAACTTGTACCTACGCCGCGGCGAAGGCGTGCTACCTACGTTCTTACCGCGATCGCTACTCTCCTCTCTATCATTCCTTTTGATCTTGTCGCCGGAGTACTCAGACCGTTTGATGATGCTGGTGTCCTTCTCTGCTGATCTCTTTGATTGTGCTACAGCGTGCTTTACGCTCCGCTCTTTGCTATGGCACCAATCGCAGAATGCAAGACCGTCCGCTGGCAACGATTCATCGTAGTAGTTACTACAGTATCTGTGAAATTACAGGAAACCAAGTTGAATTACTACACCAATGACAACATCATAACATGGTGTGGTGATGATGATAGAAAATCATACAAATGCTGGAACCGAGACCGGCATCCGGTGCAACGAAAGAGCTTGTCGGGGAAACCGACGTCGCCGCACATGCAACAGACGATGGAGTTATCAACCATGGCCAAAGGGGAGAGAGAGAGAGAGAGAGAGAGAGAGAGAGAGGGTATATATATATATATAATCATATGGTGTATAATCAATCCATGGGATGACAAGACGGTTGGGTTGGCAGCTATAAACATAAGAGGAGATCTTTGATACTCTGCATAGAGTGATTGATACTCAGGCAGTTACAAGTTGAAAATGATTTTGGATATGAATAAAAAAATTACGCTAACTCGATTATTTAAATATTAGATTGGTTGACATTTACTGGACGGTTAGAAAATGAAAATATCCAATAGTCTACTTCCAACAAACTAGTGTCCACTAACCAAAAGTTAGGATTATTCAAACAATCTGATTTTTGGATCATAAATTAGTGACAGTGGGTCTCACAATGCAGTCTGTTTAATTTTAGTAAGTATATGTCACGTGCAACATTTCTAGTTGCCTGTGTATCAAGTGTCATAGGCAGCGAGAGTATCAAATAACTCTTCTATATATATAATCATATAGTGTATAATCTATGTTAGAAGGATGGGAGACTACAGATTGAAGTCGTTTTCAGTTAGGAGGGAGAGGTCCATGATATAATAAATGTGTAAGAGAGAAAAAGACGATTGTACCCCTGACATTTTTGTTCTCTTTGTGAATTGGATTGGTATGAAAATACGTTGAACATAAGCTTGTGTTGGTATCTTTAGCAACTGAGCAGGGACCATATACTGTCGCAATCTGTCTAATCTGTCTATGGACTCATTTACTAGTCCAAATTGATCGAGACTTTCCATTGGGTGGGCCATCTTGATCGGATGGTCCCAATTGTGCAGTGAATAGCGTGTAAAGAAAAAGTTCCACGCATTGGTACGATGAGAAGTATTGGATGGTTGTCCTTATAATAAATGGGAAAGGATCACATGCGTTTCCCCATTAAAGTACCGAATTGTCACAGGTAGGGGTGGGAATGGGCTGGGTAGGGTCAGCAAGGCCCGAGCCCGAGCCCGAGCCCAAACACACTAGTTGGGAAGGGCTCAACCAGACCTAATCAGCCCAGGACCAAAAATGGATTAATTCCCTATTTTCTACTTGAATTTCTATAATCCATTGTCTATCAAGCTCCTTAAAGTTGGTTTGGAATGTGGGATTAAGTGGTATAAAATTGCATTGGTCCAATGTAATTTTCATTCGGTGTTTGGAAACAATTGGAATGATTGGATTAATTCATGCATCATGTCATCCCATCATAACGGGAGATTCAGTGGGGCTTTGGGTGGGTAGATTTCGAAATCTACTATATCCATGGGCCCTACACTAATGCATGTGTTTTTTCCACGTTGTCCATCCATATTCCCTTTTACACGTGGCAATCGAGTTACATATATATATATATAGGTGACCCGCATCAGTTGTGACTTAATACAATATTTTTTCCAATGAAAAAATTTGATCCCAAATATGAGATTGGATGGTCAAAATACTATAATATTTCCAAACATATAATTATTGTGTAATAATGGTGTTAATTCCACCAAATTGCAATTCAATACTATTTAATCTCGCATTCTAAACAGGCCCACAAAGAAATAGACACTTTAGAGAAATCAAACCAAAATCAAGATGGATAGGTTGCTTAAAAATAGAATAGACGGGTAAAGTGACCTGAGATTTAAATGATATATTTGTAGGTTATATAACGCATGTATACATAAACTCAGGTCTAGCTGGACTAGGTCAAACTAAAATGACTTGAGCCTGAGCACAACTTGAAAATAGACCATGAACGCGAGGCCCAAGCCCAGCTCATGGACCAAGTTAGTAGGTCCAAGCCGGGCACAAAGGTGGGTTGGGCGTGCTCACTTAATCATTTGCATTCTGACACCTGGTAACTACTACACATTTGAGCTGTGTGGCACCAAGCCCCCAACCTCAGTTAGTGAATGCATGAGCCTAGATGAGCCCTCTAATCTTAGCCTACGTTCCAAAATCCATCCTGATCTATTACTCAGGTGGGCCCATCAAAAGGACCGATAGGGGACATCCGGACACCCACCATAGAAACTTCCATGTGGAATTTGGAGTCCCCTTCGTTGTGAATTTGCCACCTAACCTAGTCATGAGCCTTAGTAGACAAAGGGAAACACCAAAACTAAAGCCATTCAAAATAATTTAAGTAGGCTAGAAGAAGTTGATATATAGGTTATAGGTGTGATTGTACACTTCTTCCGGAATGTTTGTTAGCGATTATTCTTTAGATGTACGGTTCCCATGGACTCACCAGATTCATGGTTTGGATTCCAAGTAAACTACCATTGCCAATGGGCCCACACAACTCGAAAGTATGACAATTATACCCTTTAAGAAGTTGATATATAACTCAATGTTTACCAATGCAAGCTGGAAAAAATGACATCCTTGCTGTGTTGGGGTCCACTTAGGAGGTGGGCCCCGTACGTGGTAGTTATGCTTTTTCTTCTTGCTAGCTGCCAAATGACCAATCATGGGGTGTTGTCTGTCCGTCCTTCTCTTGCTTTATCGAACCGCGAGGTTTGCTTTGCTGAGTCCGAAAATGTGTGGAGATCTGCTCATCCACGTGTTAATGTGGCACATGTATGTGAGATCCTAGATGTCGTTAGATGGGCCATGCTTTAGTTCTCACCCAAAAATCAGGCCATCCATTGGTCAGCATGGCTACAGTGGATAGTGAGAGCTAAAACATTTTTGTACCCATCCATTTATCATGTACACGTGGTCAACAGCGAGTGAAAGAACTGAACAATTTAGACAGGTCAGATCTCTCACAAGTATGCCACTGGATCAGCTCCCCAACATCAATAGGATACGTTTGCCAGTTCTCAGTAAAGACCTGGAAATGTCCATTTTGTCCTGGGCCATGACAAGGGCCCACAGACCCACAAGCATCCGAACTCACCATGCCCCACAAAGGGTTAGTCGGTGGTGAATGCGAAATCCACCAAATACGAATTTTACAACCATTGATTTTGTGGCCCTCACTGATCTGAACTTTAAAAAATTACAACCCGTATTTTTTTTTTTTGGGACCATCTGATCTTTGGTTAAAATTGCATTTGGCCCACCTATCCAACAATTGTACGTGACAACATTCGTCGTATCACTATCTTTGAACAAAAATCAGAGCGCATGACCGGACCCTCAGAACATGGTCTGACAAAAGTCGGCACATGTTTTGGCCGACACGGGTCGTGTATCAAGTCCGATAGAGCCGACGGGCGTCACTTCACTTTATGGTTGAGAGCCTTTTTTTTTCTCCATCTTATGGAAATGAGTAATGTACGGAATCCAGTAGCTCAGTGACACGTGTCCTCTTTTTATCAGCGCTGGCGGCATAAATCTCTGTGAGCCCCACTACGATGTATATGTGAAATCCAATGTCTGTTGGATGAATCTGGGTGGGTCCAACGCGGGTGCGGCTTTGTGGATCGCATGTCGGTGGATCTCTGACTGTGGGCCCACCTGGATCGCCAATCCGTTTCCCACTTTCGGGCTTTATACCCTAAAATGAAATAGAATAAAATGGACAAACGGTGTGGATAATACAATACATCAAGGTGGGCCCTCAGAGCGGGAGTAGTACCGAATCCACGTCCCTTGGTACGGGCGCCTTCGGTGGATCCCCGGATTCACCAAGCTGGGTGTATCCCTTACTGTGGGACCCACCTTGGTGAATGTGACTTAAATCCACGCCGTCCATACGTTTCAAAAGCTCATTTTAGATCATTATGCCAAAGTTAAAGCAGATCCAATTCTCAGGTGACGACACCATAGGAAACAAAACAGTGGTGATTGATCCGTAAAAACTTGTTGTTGGCCACAAAAGTTTTAGATCAAGTTGATATTTGTGTCGTCCTTTCACATAGGTCTTTGTTACATTATCAACAGGTTAGATGGAAAATAAACATTCCGACGGCCCCAAGAATCTTTTAACGGCGCGTATTCAATCACCACGGTGTCATGTGTGGTGTAGTCTGCATGAGATGTTCTGCTTCCCATAGATTAGGAACCTGCTCTAAAATGAAATCTTAAAACAGATACATCCAAACGAACAGTGGGCTTAGGAGGATTTTAATGGTGGATATACGATCACTATTTTTTTTTTCCTGTGGTGTGGTTCACTTGAGATTTATATCCTTCTAATTTTTGAGATAAAGCCTTAAAATGATACGTAAAAATGGATGAACGGAATGATGAAACACATACATCTCTACAGAGCATCGACCATCAGCCACCGGGCTGATGGCAGGGGGAGTAGCCAATCCGTTTACGCTCTACATACACATGCACCGAGTCCGCAGAAAGGAAAATTGGGCCCTCATGTCCTATTGGTCTACTCACGAGCTCTCCTAACAAATGCCAATGTAGAACCGTACGTGAGATCCAGGCCATTCCTTACGTGGGGTCCAATGAATTCACTGTCACTGTACGGTCATCGAGCTACATTTGCATATCTGATGTTGACCATTGGTCAATCATTTTCACGTGTTTCCAGCTGAGGACCTGACCACCTCAACCTTTCAGGGCACGTTATACTAATTATGCGTCATGAACGTGTGTCATGTGGGGTCAGGAAACACGAGATAGTCAGGAAACACGAGATATGAGTCATTTTGAGTGAACGAGCTTTGTGAGAGAGCTATTTTGAAAAATCAGGTCCAACAAGTGTTATTCATAGGCAACTCCATGGGTAGGATATATATAGAAAAATTGAAATAAAAGACTTAAAAATAAGGTTGATTAAAGTTATTTAGCCGCTATCTTGAAGGCTATATGTGCCTACTATAGATACAAGTTACCATTTTAAGAAGAGCTAAATACAAAATTCCTATGTTGAATAACAACAAGCCAACATTTCTGACCGGGTAATGTGCACTTCAACTTGCCAACTCATGAAAGTTGCATCTTAAAGAGGATGACTACAATAAACACACCCTAATTTTTTATTCAATACTAAATGTCACATGATTTTCGAGAACTGCTATATGACAAAAATGAAAGAATCAACTACACGAGATTTATAAGAAAATTAGAGGAGGGTGGTTAGAATTTGTAGAGATTTTAGAATGACCTAAGGTTGGAATTTTATAAATTGATATGGGTTACTTTTAGCAACCCTCAACATGCTTGTGCAATTTTTAATTTAAACATGTTTCTAATGGTTCACACATTAAGAGACATTCTAGCGTGATCTAATGGCTGATATTACACCTGATTTGACCTAACTAATCGATCGCTTATATACACTCCTTTTTTTTTTTTTTCTTTAATATTTTCTAAAAGGGATTTTCCAAGTAGATGGAGGGTATGGTGGGAGCTCCAAGATAGTATTTCTATTTAAAGTTTTTAAGATTTAAAAGTATTTTTTATTTTTATTTTTAGGATGAAAATGCTCCTTGATTGTCTCCTCCATGCCTTCTTCATTTATCATTACTCTTCAACTAATTTTTCATTAACCACTACATTCTAGTATCTTTCATGCTTTCCAATTGCTCTCCCGCCATTTTTCATGCTTTCTAACAACTCTCTTAGCAAAAACTCCCACCTCAGAAAATGAGTTATTCTTCTCTTTTTCACATGTTGTGCTAAAATTGACTTGTTTAAAATGAAAATAAGATGACAAAATATTACTAAAATTTCACTTTTAGAAGATGATTTTTTCTTCTTTCTTTATAAAATTCTATGGAGATTTTTTTTAAAAAAAAAGAAGAAGAAGAAAAGAGATAACAAAAACTTCATTTTTAGAAAAGGATTTCTTCTTCTTTTCGTAAGATACTGTTTAAATAAGTTTGCTTGGAAAAAAGCTTATAGAAGAGGACTAGATTTACAAAATACTCCATTTTTAGAAAACTTGTTCTTCTTTCTACAAAAAGTCATTTACCAATAAATAGACTCTAAGCCTACTTTTAATAGGCCAAATGATATGTAAATAAGATGCTTTTAGTCTTATTTAAAAGGTCTTAAAATTATCTTTCTAAAAAGCCTAAGATTATCCTAATCCAACCAACAATGTAAGAGTTATAACCATTTTTGTGATATCGTAAATACTGAAAAAACAATGATCACGACTGTAGTTTCTACACATAAGCAATCACCATTATATGTACAAAATACAATCGTGATTGTAGTTTTTTCTGCTTTTAGAAGATTACAATTATAATTTGTACACTAACTAAAAGTGGTTTGTACAAGTGATCGCATGCAATTTGTACACATAAATAATAGTGGTTTGTACATGATAGGTTGTGCATACAAATTGCGATAATTTACATGTACAAACCACCATCGTTTACGTGTACAAATTGTGATAATTGACTTGTACAAACTACTTTTGGTTACATGTATAAATAGTGATTGCAAACGTGTTTTTTTTTTTTTTTTTTTTCCATCGCGTGATCTCATGAAAATTATCATAATTACCTCATTAATAGTCAAAGTAAGGTGATCTTGGACTCATGTATAAATAATTCAAAGAACTTTTAAATATGACTAGAATGATTTTCTTTAGACACAATTTAGCCTTTTAGAAGTGGGCCTAAAGTTCAACTCTTGGTAAAAGATCTAAGCCTGATATTTTAAAGAAAGAAGAAAAGACTAATTTCTAAAAGTGATTTTTTAAAAAATATCTTTCAATCATTCTATCAATTTCTTTTCAAAACAAACCCATCTAAATAGAATTTTTCTGAAAAGAGGAAGAATGCATCGTCTAAAAGTGGAGTCTTTAGTATATTTTTTCTTTCTTTCTATCTATTTATTAAAAAAGATTCATCTGCATAGAATCTTTTGGAAAAAAAAGAAAAAAAAATCTTCTAAAAGTAATTTTTTTTGGAACAAACGAATCTTAATATAACAAGTAAAAAATAAAAATAAAAATTCCGAGATATTAGTTAAAAAGAACAAAAGATCACTAAAGAGTAATTAGAAAGCATGAAAAATTGTCCGAATATAGTGGTAAAAGAAGAGCTAATCAGATCATAATAAAAAAAGAAAGAAGCATGGAGAAGATGGTCCAAGGGATAATTTCATTCAGCAAAGATTTAAAAAGATATTAAAAGCTAAAAGGAAGTCTATTTGAAGACAAGGCAGACCTCTAGTTACTTTGAAAGGAAACCTTTTTTAAAAATTAACACCAACTGACATATTAATTCATTCTTCAAAAGCAACTTTAGCATTGGAAAAGCTAGTCTAATAAGTCAAAAATGCAAGACATATTTTTAAAAGTATGTTAGACGGGATAGATGATTGCACGTCTTAGAGATGTTCTTCGGAGCCATAATTGAATTTTTGAAGACATGCTCCGTGTACAATGTGTTCCACATGAATGGCTGTACAAGAAGCCACGTGTGAGGATGAAAAGGCAGCGCCATTTTAACTACCATTTTCAAGCTACAATGAACAGTAATAGGAATCTATTTATTTTATAGAGGTCGCCCAGCCGCTGATCGAGCAGGACGGCCTTTTGGACAAGCCACCTACAACGTGGAGCCCACGTCAAATGTTTGATATGGAAACGGATTGGCTACTCCCCCTGCCACTAGCCCGGTGGCTGGTCGTCGGTGCTTTGTGGGCCCCACCATGATGTATTTGTTTCATCCATGCCGTTCATCCATTTTTACAGATCATTTTATTGATACAAAAATTGATAGAGATATAAATCTCAGGTGGATCACACCACAGGAAAACAATAGTGATTGGATATCCACCATTAAAATCCTCCTGAGGCCCAGTGTACTGTTTTTTTGACATCCAATCTGTTGTTTAGGTCATACAGACCTAGATGAAGGGAAAAATCAAAGATCAGCTTGATCTAAAGCTTTTATGGCTCCCAAAAAGTTTTTAATGGTCGACATTCACTTAAGACTGGTTCCTGTAATGTGGTTCACTTGAGATTGGGATATATCTCATTTTTGGTCTCATAGCCTAAAATGATCTAGAAAAATAGATAAATGGCATAGATGAAACGCATACATCATGGCAGGGGCCACGGAGCACCTACCATAAGCCATTGGCTGGTGGCAGGGGAGTACCCAATCCGTTTCCATTTGATATACCTAAAAGTGGACGCGGGTTGCGTCCTACCCCGCCCTTCTCCAGCTGGGAACGGGCAGCAGCTTTGAATGGCCAACTGAGCTACGGCTCGTATACACACCGTGCATCCATTTTTTCATATCATTTTAGGACAAAAAACTAAAACCAAGGTAGATCCAAGGCTCGAGTGGGTTGGAGATTAAACTCGTACAGTGAGAATCATAATCTCTTCATCGAGGTCCATGTTTGTAAGAATGTTGGAAAATCAAGTATTGAAAGTTTCGGTGAGATCATAATCACTGCTGCTTCCTATGGTGTGGTCTATTGATAGTCAGATCTGCGTCATTTTTTTAAAAAATTTATAATCTAAAATGATAGGAAAAAATGGATGGACAGGGTGGATAAGACCCATACATCACGCTGGCCACTCAAAGGTGCTCCCCGTTCAGCTGGAGACGCGCGGGGTGGGACGCAATCCGCGTCCAACCCTAAAAGTCAAGCGGCCGGTTGTCGGACGCGGATTTCACGGGAATGGTTTTTGCATAGTTTACTGCGCTGGAAAGCTAGGTGGGGCCACCACGATGTTTGTGATGAATCCATCCTGTTCATCTGTAATCCCTGCTCATTTTAGTACATTAGACTAAAAATGAAACTACTATAGAACTCAACAAGAGCACATGAGAGGGAAAAGTGGTAAAAGAAATGCCCACATTCTAACTGACAAAGAAAATGAAACGTTAAAAACTTAGCCTAATACTAAACTTCCGTTGCCATGCGAATATTTGGGTGGTGGTCGCTCAATCTCTATTGTTTACTCTCATGTGGCTCACTTGAGTTTTGAATCTGCCTTATTTTTTGTATCATGTTCTAAAATGAGTAGTAAAAATAGATAAGTAGGGTGGATTTATCACAAACATCAAGGTTGTCATCTTTCTACTCATCGTTCGTTCTTCGTTTGGCTATTTTACTGAGATCTTACGAATAAAAAAATCTTTAAAAACCTGAGTTTAAAAAATCCTTATAAACCTGAGTTTGTGAGAGAAAGACCCTGAATATTTTTAATTTCCAAAAAGATCCTCTAGGATGACACAATGATGAAACTGTTTTTTTTTTTTTTTTTTCTCTCCTTTTCTAAATACAACTCAGGTGGTTTGGGTACGACGTCCAAACTATCAAAAGGTGCACCCAATCATGATGATCAAATATATAAAAAGTTAGGCTAATCCATTATCAAGTGGCCGCACGTGAAATTGTAGTTTTTGGAAAATCATGTGATGTTTTCTGCCACTTGGACTACAGATGATTGAATGGTCTGATTTTTTCGATTGTATGATATTCATGGTAGGGTTCACCTGTTCGACAGGTTGGATGTCATTAACACATCACATGGGCCCAACAATACATGTCCCTGCCACTTTTTAAAAGGAAAATAAGTGAAAGATATCTTGGTCATTATATCATTTAACAATAGGGTTGAAGGATCCTTTAAAAATTTGAAAGTAGAATGCCAGACGATCTACGCGAGCGAGGAACCTATTTAGAGCGGTTGGTATGTTAATAGAGAAACTTACGTGGAAGCATTGATACTCGTGGAGAGGCAACATGTAGAATAACGGGTGGAGGGATGGGACTTGACGCAACTCCAAACTTTGTGGGGTCCACCTGATGTTAGTGTTATATCCACTCAGTCGACCATCTGTATCTCAATGTCATTTTATCACTGAGGGAGATTCAAAACTTGAATTCAAGTGAGCTAAATTACAATAAATAGTGATGATTGAACTGCGGCCATTGAATCCTTCGTAAAGGCTATAGAGGTTGGTGTTAAGCTAGTATGTGTTTTTTCCTTTCACTAGGGTAGGAATGACTTAATGAAAAGCTTGGATGCAAGGTATCCAATAACATTAACAATGTCCATGGCTGCTTGTCCTATAGACATTATGAAAATGGGGTTAAAAATATTTTTTCAAAGGAAGATAATATATCATGCCTAATGACCCATGCCTACGGTTAAAGTCTCTTGATATACATTAATTGTAACTTATACCTGATTTTCATTTCGGGTATGCAACTCATTAATCCCTCTCATTTGTTGTTTGGTAAGTCTTCCATTGCCCGAAAGAGGAAAAAGCGACATTTTGAGGCCCTTTGGGTTATGATAGATTTCTTGCTATTCCTTGACTTGAGCCGTTGAATATCTCCTGGAAGGGGGACACATACCTCATCTCATAAGAACCCCTCCTAAATTTCTCATCGGCACTGGATATTTGCTGGAGTTTGTAACATAACTAAAAGTGTGTGTGTCTCTCTCTCTCTCTCTCCCTATCTCTCTCTCATAGATGGTGTCTACAAGAAAAGATTTTATATATATATATATATATATATATATATATATATATATATATATATATAAAATCTTGTTCTTGTAGACACCATCTTGTACTGACTTAAGCTTTTAGACAACTAATCGATATCAGAGTTAAAGATCTTGTATTCGAATCTCAGGAATAACAAATATGCCTCCCTGATCTATTCTCTTAGGGAGGGCCATTTTCATAGGGTCATTATACAACGGACATTATGGCCATTACATAAATATTTTTAATACCTTAAATGGTATATAAACATTATAGTTGGCCCAAGAAAGATTTCATCCACAGGTGTTTCCATCTCAACTATTTCTTATGGTGTGGCCCACTTGAGCTTTTCATTTCTCACATTTCTCAGCTCATGTTCAGATGAGCTGGCAAAATGGATATATCACAAATATTATTGTGCGGCCATAGATCTTTGGGTTAAAAGGAACCTTTTGTTGATTTTTATTTTTTATTTTTTATTAAATTTTTTTTTTTTTTTAAAGAAGAAGACCAGAGTGATAGTTTACCACCACTTTAAAAGTGGTGATGACTTCTCTGCTAGCCATACAATCTAGGCAGTCCAAATTGCTCGTCCATTGGTTGATGCAATATTAGAAAAAAAGATTACGCTAAATAAATATTGACCTACTGATTTTGTTATTGATGTCTTAAATCTATTAATAACAGGGTCTGTCAATGCCATCTACGGGCCACTCGATTCATCGAGCAGACGTCAATGCCATCAACAGTGCTCAATGCCATCAACAGTGCTCAATGCCATCATAAAAATTCATAAAATCCCAAGTTGGTTGTTAAAATGTTTTGGTGTTGCTACTCGATGTCATCGAAGGTGTTTGATACCATCAAGGTCTTCGATGGATGGTTGATGCCATTAAAGGTCCAATCGAACGTGTGCACGGAGTTACATAAGTGTGGGATTTATATCCTATTTTGGTTGTGATATTTTGTATATTGGGTGTAATCGGGATTTGAGAGTAAGAGGTGGTGTCCTAGGGCTTTCTAATTTGTTCTTAAGGATTTCAAGGGCATAGATAGGGCTTGTGAGGAAGATTCAAGGCTTATTCGAATCGGTAACATTCTATCTCTTGTAATTTCTGCTTTCATAGTGTATACTCGACGCTTTGTGCCGTGATTTTTTCTTGAAAGAGTTTTTCCATATAAAATTTAGATTGTTCTTATTTGGACTTGGTTGTGCAATTGCGAGTACCTTACTTGATTCATCTTTGAGTGTTTCTGTAGTTCCCCAACAGATTTTATCATTATAATTTCTACCACTATTTTATTTTTAATCATTCATTTGAAAATTTTAGCCTGCTTGAACAGTTTGATTTTTGAGATAAGGCCTATCATGATGTGCCTAGAGCTTTGGATGGCTTATATATATGTTCGTGGGTGCCATATATTTTAAGGTTAGTCACAATCATCTTTCAAATCACTCTCCGTTTTTTTTTTTTTTTTTTTTTTAATAAGCAACCCTCTTATTTTATTTCTAAATTCATTTGTTATCCTCCCAATTCCTACACTGATGGAAAACGTAGGGATGAAAATGTCCACTTTTAAAATCTTTCTAGATCCACTGGTCAAACATTCGTGGTGTCATAGAAGTTTTGGATTGAGCTATATTTGTGTTTTCAATTCATCTCAATGGTAATGACCTTATGAAGCGGCAAGGGGAGGGACTTGATGAGGCCGATCCCATCTTCCTTGGGCGATTACTACTCCTATTCCAGGGAGCTCTCTAGACTCCTCACAGAGCTTCCTCGAATCCACGAGGGATAAAAGCAAGAATAATCCCTAATAAATTCGAAATGATTTGATTGATGATATGAAAAAAAATGGAATTACAACTATTAAATAAAGAACTCAAAGCTAGGATAGAGTTTCTGACTTAGACTCTAACTCAAACACCCTAAAAACGTGACTTACTATAAATAATAAACTTACTATTTATAGACAACCTCTGTTCCTACTAGACTTTATGGTTTTCGGCCAAAAATAATAAGCGTTCAATTTGGCCCAACCATGTTATTCACCTAACTTTTCTAAGCCCTTTTTATGTTGGGCATGACTTCCACAACTCAAACGATCAAAAGTTATACTCGAACTAAAACTTACCACTTATAGTAAAAATGAAACTAAAGGAAATTTTGACCATCAATCTGATGGAATCTCACAAATCCGGCGTGGGCAACTCAACACAGTGGGTTGGTTGGCTTAAGTAGGTCCTCCTACCCCAAAATCATATATAATATGTCGAAAAACTTATTATAATTTAGGAGATATATCTGATTTAAGGTTATGATGGTCTGGATGGTTTCCACCTCCAATCGGCCTTCTCTGGTTCATCTTTGCCACGAAAGTGTTTGCGACCCGCTCTACATCATGAAGGGTTCATATGGCATATTAACATGATGGTGAGCCCCGGGAAGATTTCAATGGTGATTATTTCCATCCCCACTATTGTTTTTTTCTTGTAGTGTGGCCCACTTGAGTTTTGGATCTACCTCATTTTTGTACCCACATACTAATATGAATATAGCTAGTGAAACGGATGAGCATGATCGATTTCTCATGAACCCATGTTGCTTTCGGCCAGAACAACTTCCTGTTAAGATATTGGGGGAGGCATACGCAACTCGCATCTGCTTCTCCTGCCAATTGCGTGCTGATGACAGGTGTCGCAATGAGAGTGCGTTTCGCCCCAAATGGGCCCCTTGCGAAAATCCCCTTCAGCATTCCTTAATTCAAAATTCCCAAGTCCTTTTTTCAGAAAAGAACCTGTAATATAATTATTGGGCTGGGCCTGATCAGGTTAAAACAACTTGAACCCAAGCCCATCCTAAACATTCAAAGGCGCAATACCCCTTGGCCCACAGGTCAAGCTGAAAGGTCCAAGCCCAGTCCAAAACCGGGCCAGTGTATGCCGTCCAGCCCATTTCCACCCTTAATCTTATTGTCTTTCCCTCTCTTTCCATCTCTGTCGTTTCAGCGTTCTTGTTTGTGGATTAATTATAGCTAAATTATCATTGGTTTGGCCGATTACAACTTACGTTGTTTTATTCAGGCTATTTACATACAATAACCCAACTGCGAGCCTAAAAAATTCAGCTGGGCCCAGACCCGACCCAGCCTGCCTGATAATCGATAAAGTCCATTGATCAAGTGGGCCACATATGCACAAAGAAATAGACATGTACATAAACAAAATCAATGGTCTATATTCAAGATTTGGGTTGCCTGATCAAGGATTAGAATGGCACATTTGCCATTTGTAGAATATAAGATGTGTATAACGAGCTTGAGTTGCATTAGAATGACTTGAACCGAAGCCTAGCGCAAAAATTTATAGGGCCATGCATTTTACGACAGCTGAATCTGACGCAAAGAAAGGTGTGAGGTCAAGCACCGGCTCCCTAAGGGGATAATTGTTCTGAATCCATGGAACTTCTCTGGACTTCTTAGAAACTCCTCAAATCCACGAGTAAAAGAATAAGAAAATAGAAAATAAATTCTATAAAATGCAAAATTGATTGATAGATAAAAACAAATTTACAACCAATTTAAATAAGGATACCAAGCTTTGTAAGAAATTTTGGAATTAAACTACAACTAAAACTCTCTAAAATTTGTAACTTACTATAAATAGTAAATTTACTATTTAGGGTAATGGTCTACGTTGCTTAACCACGTTAATCTCCTAATTTTTCTAAACACTTTTCATGTTGGACACAACTCCTAAAGCCCAACGGATGAAGAGTTATAATTAAAATAAAACTTACTATAGAGAGTAAAAATGGAAATAAAATTAAATTTTGATTGTCGGATCTGATGGAATCTCACAAATTCGGCGTGGACAACCTAGTTTTGACTGGTTGGTTTGCTAAAGTAACTCGTCATACCCCGAAATCATATATGGTACGTCGAGTAACTCATTCAAGTGATATACATGCCTTAAGGTTTTGACGGTCTTAGTGACTTCTGCCTCCAATTGGCCTTCTACGTTGATGAAATCTGCCTCCAATTTGGCCTTCTATGATCCATCTTTGACACTTGACCCACTCTACATCAGAATCCCAGCTCTTAGGTCCAAGCCCATTCCAAAGCTACGTGTAGAGCCCGTCAGGCCCGGAGATTCCCCAGCGCATTGCAATACGAAAGTGGATTGCCGACTTAAGCTGTAAGCAGCCAGTAGCTATTAGATGGTGCTCTATGGCCTCACTATTATGTATTTGTTTTATCCACGCCGTCCATTCACTTTTTCAGATCATTTTAGGGAATGATCCCAAAAGATTGAGGCAGATCTAAATATCATGTGAACCACACTATAGGAAACAGTGGTGATTGAACGGCCACAGTTAAATACTTCTTAGGGATATAAAAGTTTTTGATAAAGCTGATATTTCTGTTTTCCCTTCATCCAGATCTGTGTGACCTAATCAACAAGTAAAATAAACATTACGGTGGGCCCTACGAAGTTTTTAACGGTGGGCATTTAATCAACACTGTTTTCTTGTAATCATGTCCACTTAGAGATTTGAATCTGCTTTATTTTTTAGGTCATGCCATAAAATGAGCTAGTAAAATAGACAGACGGTGTGGATAAAACACATACATCATTGTGGGGTCCACAGATTCATGTACCGGAACTTCGGAGCATACAGGCGTATCATGCTTCCCCACCACGGTTCCACTTGCACGTAATGTCAGTGCCACAAAGACAATAGGCCCGACCATGAAAATCACATGCGTCAGAAATAGTGGTGTTCTACTCATCAGATAACGCACCGAGCTGGAATCCATGAATCTTGACAGTCTGACTAAAAGATACATTTGTGGCCCACCAAAGGAGCGAATCAGACTCATTTTCAAGAATAGGGTTCTCCACAGCAAGGCCTACCTCCTTCATGCTACTTATGCCCTCACGAGTGCCACGTTGGCTCTAAAAATGGCACGTTTGTACGTTACCCAAGTTGTGATAATGCGCCGCACTATTGCTTGTACGTGCTCATCAACTCTATGAGTGTTTCATCTTCCAGATTTTTCGTACGTGTACCCTTTCACATTGGGGCCAGCGGTATCAACGTCCTGGATTGCTGAATGATGGCGCAGTTGTACAAACTGAAAATCTGAACAGTACTGTATAATGGATCTGTCCATGCATTGTACACAATACCCTCTTTAAAATGGAAGCGGATTGGCCGGTGTAACACACATCGCCGATCAGGCTGGTGTGTTGACGTCAGCAAGTTCCGTGGGTCCCATCAGGAGGTATGTGTTATATCCCAACCGTCCTTTCATTTGGAGAGCTCATGCCAAGGCTTGAACCTAAAAATAAGATAGATCGAGAGATCAAGTGAACCACACAGCAAAAAGCTTTGTGGGATTGAACGTCTACCGTTGAAAACCTTTTGGGGTCATTGAAGTTTTGGATTAATATGATATTTGTTTTTTCTTTTCATCCAGGTCTGTTTGACCTTGTGAACATATTAGATGGAAAATAAATGCTATGGTAGACCCTATAAATGTTTTAACGCTGAGAATCGTTATACCCAGTGCTATTTCTGGTATGCAGAGTTGGATATGAATTGACTTGGCTCGCCTAACCCAACTCATCTAACTCATTTGGACCCAACTCGACCTGAGCCAAATGGGTGAGTCAGTCTGAATAGAGTAGGCTTTGCCCAATCTGAACTCAAACCGAGTCGAGTTCGAACTCGATAACTTGACCCGGCTCAACCCAAAACTCGATCCGGTCAGACTCGACTCAAATTCGAGTATATATAAAATAAAAAAAAACCTTAATTTTTAAATATCTATAACCTGATATGCCGCAAACACCCACTATCATCACCTCTCTCTCTCTCTCTCTCTCTCTCTCTCTCTCTCTCTCTCTCTCTCTCTCTCTCCGAGCCTCCTCTTCCAAGCCCCCAGCCACCCACCACCATCATTGAATTCACCCCCGTCCTCCTCTCTCTCCTCTCCACTCTCTCCCTCCCTCATCTCTCTATTCGAATTGGTGCCAACTCGAACTAACTCTGTACTTTTTACTGGGTCGGACTCGGTCCAAATTAGTCCAAGCCAAACTTGGATTTGGATCAGTTTAGGCATGTTGGACTCGGTACCGAGTCAAGTCGAGTTCGGGTCAGGCCTACTTCAAAACTAGATCGAGCCAGGTCAATCCTAACTCAGTCGGACTCTACTCGATGCCCAACTCTACTGGTGTGGTCCAATTAAGCTTTGGATCTGAATTATTTTTGGTATCATGCTTTAAAATGATCTCACATAATGGATGAATGGCATGGATATAATAAATACATCCTTTTGGGGCCACGTAACTTTGATATCCTTTGAACCGTTCGAACAACTCCAGAGCTCGAGGGGCTACAGCGCTCGTCGTCGCACGACACTGGTGTGCGGTACACCAGCCAATCCGCTTCTCTTAAAAATACGAGAATTTCAATTTCTTGAAATTCATAATTTCCAGAGAAATTCATACAAATCCCAGGGCTGTATTAGCTGTATGTGCAAGACAGTACTTGTTCAAAAGAGAGTTCCAATTCCTTTTCCATTCTAGTCCGGGCGTACGATGGAAAACGCTCAAGCTCTGAGGGGCCCACCACGTTGTATATATATGTAAAATCCATTCGGTCCATTAGGTGAGAATTATTATTTGGACTGTACACTCATGGGACAGGCTCGATTTGAAGCTAAGATTAACCACACCAATGAAACAATATAACATTGCTAAATTTAGAGTGTGGACCGTTTGACTTTTGTATCAGGATGATTTTTGTAATTTTCTCTTTGTCCTGGTGAGTTACACCTGATTAACGGATTTGATGAAAAATATACACCATGGTGACCCCAATACACAAACATATGATTGGTATCTCATTCCTATTGTTCCATATGGTGTGGCCCATTTAAGTAGTAGATCTAGCTGATTTTGGTCCCAAAAGTCTAACATCGAGGCTACAACTTGATAGACGGAGTGGATTTTACATATACAGCATGATGGACCCGACAGACTTGGCTCAGGTACGTGTCGCATAGATTTCGAGTCCTCCTAGTCCTAGGGAGAAGTTTCAGGTAGGCATGTATGCCCCAAATCCAAAACATGCCCAATCTCGTGCATGGCTACATATGCAAATGGACAGCCCAGGTATCCTTCTTGAAATCAACGGCCCATCTCTTACCTGCGTCAAAGTGGTTATCTCGTATGAGCGAAGGGCCGGTGATCCGTGGCCCACTCTATAGAAAGCCCGTTGGGAAGTGACGTTGATGTCCAATAGGTCCAGACACGTGATCATGTTTGAGTGTCATGCGCGTCTGGTGGGCCCACCGGTAGCTACAGAGAAGAGCGTGAGGTGAAGGGTATGTGCAGACGCTTCGGCCAGCTGCACCGCATGCTCATTACATGCCGTGCTTCGGTTGGTGCCATCCAACAGCCGATACTGGTGAAGTCCTTGTCGCAAGCAGCGACGTGATGGATGAGCTGAAGTACCTCTCGTGGCTGGCGACGCCGTTGATGTGCCCTCCGTGCTCGGCATCATCCGCCCTTGTGGTCTTCAAATCACATCTACCATTCAAATCCAGCAGTGGAAGGCTCCATCCGCCCTTGTGGTCTTCAAATCAACATCTTGCATATGTAATCCTATGAATATAATTCCAGATGCATCCGAAGGACGGACAAACATTGGAAGATGTCTTAATCATAATTGTTGATGAGCGGATCAATGGACACGGGAGAGCAAGACACTTTGAACACATGTATGGCATCCAGGGCTCAAATGGACTCGAGGTTGCTTTCTTACTGGTTATTTCTTTCAAGGATTTTGCCTAGTGATTAATTGATTATGTTTAACCAAAATTGCTACCAGTTAATTTCTTCTCTTTACATTCGGCTAAATCTTATAGAAATGTTAGGGTAGAGAGCTAAAGATTTCCTATCATGAAAAGACTTTTTGGTTCTGCTATTAAAGATTTGGAGCAAGGGACATCAGTTTTATTTATATTTATTTATTTATTTAAAATTTTTTTTTTAAAATTTTTTATAGACATGCACACGCACCCTACACACTTATGCTAATGAAATTTCACCACCTATGGATACTCGAACCCTTGACCGGGTGTTGAAACTCCTGAGAGTCTACCACCCGAGCAAGAGTAAGGATCTGGGACATCAATTATAAAGATTGAAAGTGGTGGAAAAGAGTGTCTTTGGTGAATGCATCACTATAGGAGATTGCACTTTTACTGACAAATTTTTTTGTCGGTAAAACAAGATTTTTCATCGGTAATGAGTATTACCAACAAAATTTGTCGTCAGAAAATTCATTAGTAGGGTAAAGGCACCGAACTTTTAGCTACGAAATTATTCGTAGCTAGGTAAAAAAGTGGCCGATACTTTTACCTACGAAATATTTCGTAGGATCAAACTTTCACCTACGAAATATTTCGTAGGTAAAAATGTACCTACGAAGTATCTCGTGAAAGACAAATTTTTTTTTTTTTTTTTTCTCAAAATTCAGGCAAAAATCCCTAATATACACCTGTTACAATATATTTCATCATATTCATATTCACATTCACATCTATCAAAACGCAAAATACATCTATCCAAGCACAAACCACATCCATACATACACAAATAATCTCATCCACATCACATTCATCCACACACAAATACATATAAGTTTAGCATTCGTATATAAAATAAATCATAAATAAAATACAAAAAATCACAAAGGTTATAAGTTTATGTTTGGATTATAGGTTATAGGTTTAGGTTTAACTTATAGGTTATAGGTTAGGTATAGTTTGTAGGTTGTAGGTTGTAAGTCATAAGTTTAAGTTTAGGTTCGGGTTTAGGTTTAGGTCATAGGTTTAGGTTTAGGTTATAGGTTATAGGTTTAGGTTATAATTATAAGTTTAGGTTATAGGTTTAGGTTTAGGTTATAGGTTAAGGTTATAAGTTATAAGTTTAGGGATTTGAGAATAAGTTTAGGTTTAGGAATTCGGGTTCGGGTTTGGGTTAGGGTTATAGGTTTGGGTTTAGGTGAAGGTTTAAAGTTAAGTGAATTAATTAAGTTTAGGTTTAGGTTATAGGTTATAGGTTTAGGTTTAGGTTTAGGTTTAGGTTAGGTTATAGGTTATAGGTTACGGGAGTTTAGGTTATAGGTTATAGGTTATGGGTTTGGGTTTAGGTTTGGGTTTTGGTTATAGGTTTAGGTTTAGGTGTAGGTTATAGGTTATAGGTTTAGGGATTTGAGAATAGGTTTAGGTTTAGGTTCATGACTTCGGGTTTGGGTTTAGGTTTAGGGATTTGAGAATAGGTTTAGTTTAGGTAATAGGTTATAGGTTATGGTGTAGGTTATAGTTAGTTATAGGTTTAAGTTTAGGTTTAAGTTTAAGTTTAGGTTTAGGTTATAGGTTATAGGTTTAGGTTTAAGTTATAAGTTTAGGGATTTGAGAATAAGTTTAGGTTTAGGTTTATGAATTCAAGTTCAGGTTCGAGTTAGGGTTATAGGTTTGGGTTTAGGTGTAGGTTTAAGTTAAATGAATTAAGTTTAGGTTATAGGTTATAGGTTTAGGTTAAGGTTAAGGGTTTATGTTTAGGTTTAGGTTATAAGTTTAGGTTTAGCCTTAGGGTTTAGGGATTCAGATTTAGGTTCGGGCTCAAGATCGGGTTTAGAAGTTTAGGTTTAGGTTTAGGTTAGGGAGTTGAGATTAGGATTAGGTGTAGGTTTAGGTTTAAGGATTTGAAAATACCTTTAGGTTTTAGGTTTAGGTTTAGGTTTTAGGTTTTAGGTTTAGGTTAGGTTATAGGTTATGGGTTTAGGTTTAGGTTAGGTTTAAATTTAGGTTTAGGGATTTGAGATTAGGTTTAGAAGTCGGTTTTGGGTTCGGGTTCGAGTTATATGTTTGGGTTTAGGTGTAGGTTTAAGTTAAGTGAATTAAATTTAGGTTATAGGTTTAGGTTTAAGTTAAAGAGTTGAGATTAGGATTAGGTATAGGTTTAGGTTAATGTTATATGTTATAGGTTATAGGTTTAGGTTTAGGTTAGGTTAAGGTTATAGGTTATAGGTTTAGGTTTAGGTTAGGTTTAGGTTTAGGTTAATGTTATAGGTTATAGGTTTAGGTTTAGGTTAAGGTTATAAGTTATAGGTTATAGGTTTAAGTTTAGGTCTAGGTTTAGGTTAATGTTATAGGTCATAGGTTTAAGTTTAGGAATTCGGGTTCGGGTTTAGGTTTAGGGATTTGAGAATAGGTTTAGGTTATACGTTTAGGTTTAGGTTATAGGTTATAGGTTATGGTGTAGGTTATAGGTTATAGGTTATAAGTTATAGGTTTAACGTTTAGTTTATAGGTTTAGGTTTAGGTTTAGGTTTAGGTTATAAGTTATAGGTTATGGTGTATGTTATAGGTTATAGGTTTAACGTTTAGTTTATAGGTTTAGGTTTAGGTTATGGTTTAGGTTTAGGTTTAGGTTTAGGTTAAGGGTTTAGGTTTAGGTTTAGGTTTAGGTTATAGGTTTACGTTTAGGGATTCGATTCGGGTTTGGGTTCGGGTTCGGGATCGGGTTTAGGTTTGAGTTTTAAAGTTTTGGTTTAGGTTTAGGTTAAGAAGTTGAGATTATGATTAGGTGTAGGTTTAAGTTTAGGGATTTGAGAATACGTTTAGGTTTTAGCTTTATGTTTAGATTATAGGTTATAGGTTTTGGTTTTAGGTTTAGGTTTAGGTTTAGGGATTTGAGATTAGGTTTAGGAATTCAGTTTTGGGTTCGGGTTATATGTTTGGGTGTAGATGTAGGTTTAAGTTAAGTGAATTAAGTTTGAGTTATAGGTTTAGGTTTAAGTTTAGGTTATAGGTTTAGGTTAAGGTTATAGGTTTAGGTTTAGGTTTAGATTAATATTCGGATAGTTCCGATGCACATCCGGGTCTGCTCCATCAATTTTGAGTTAATACATAAACACGGACTTGTCCAAATGGTCAGATCACTCCAATGTTGTCCATAGGAAATGAATAACTTCATCATGGTCATAACAGCAGTTCCTACATTTCAGGGACCCCCGCTCAACATCCGGATAGCTTCGACGCACATCCAGGTCTGCTCTATCAATTCTGAGCTAATAAATAAACACAGGCCTGTCCAAATGGCCAGGTCACTCCAATGTTGTTCATAGGAAATGGACAGCTTCATCATGGTCATAACAATGGTTCCCACCTTTCAGGGACCTTTCTCAACATCCAGATAGATCCGACGCACATCCGGGTCTACTCCATCAATTCTGAGTTAATACATAAACATGGGTCTATCCAAATAGCCAAGCCACTCCAATATTGTTAATAGGAAATGGACAGTTTCATCATGGTCATAACAACGATTCCCACCCTCCAGGGACCCCCGCTCAATATCCGGATAGCTCCGACGCACATCTGGGTCTACTCCATTAATTTTGAGCTAATACATAAACAAGGGTCTGTCCAAATGGCCAGGCCACCTATATTGCTGTCCATAGGAAATGACTCAGGTGTCCCATGCATACCAGCATTAATGTGTGTGACCTGGTTCTATAAACACCAATGTCTAACTTAGTTAACAAGCACTCACATTTATAACTTAAAGAATCATATACACAACCTTAACACACTTATTTCTCTTTATGGAATTGATCATACACATAATGAAAGCTATTGCAGCATTTGAATATATATAAGAGATATTTAGACATTATTACATAGATGAAACTATAGACAGTTCAAGCCAAAGAATATAAATAATAGAAATAAGATTAAGCCATTTTAAAGATTCTACTTACCAAATGATGGCAGCACCAACTACTAATTTCGGATTTTTCAGAAGCTCGGCTAACAAAATCATTACCTTCAAATTCCAATATTCCAAGCTGCAAGAATTTAAAAAATTAAAAGAAAAGAAATGGAAATCTTCCAACCTGTGAGAAAGGCGAATGAGTGCTATGCACATAAAAATACACTAATTGAAAGAGGTAGAAATCATACAAATTTCCTTCTTGTAGCCAATCTATCAGAATGCCTAATATAGAACAGGTGGCTAGCCTATCTTAGCACCTAGATGACCAGCAAATAGGAGAGGGAAAAATTTGACCAAAATAAAGGCTCTTTCAAAATAAAAGGCAGAAATCTCGCTAACCCTTATTATAAGAAGATTACAAGAGTAAACACTATGCCATGTTTTGTAATATGACAACCATGAGAAGAAGCATGAGCATGTCCACAAGTTATAAATCACCCTTGCCTTATACGCAAACACATAATTTTTTCAAATGGTGTAAGCAAACGCATGATTAGAACATCTAAAGCTACAAAATTTGAGAAAGTGTAGATGAGAAGAGCAAATCCTTGGATCTATCCCCTACACAATTCCTGACTTAGTGAATGGTTTTTTTTTCTTTTTTATTTTTTCCCTTCAATTGAGACTATGAGAGAGCAGTTATAATAAATAAATAAATAAATAAAACCTATTTATTTTCCTTTATAAGAAGAGCATAAAACCCAATGTGAAGACACATCATAACAATGTCCACCGATAGCAACGAAAAATCTGATACAGTAAAAAATTACAGCAATGCATGTGTTAATACATGAAATATAACATCGAACACTGCTATAAAAATGTAAGCAATTTTAGTTAAACCCATCATCGAAGCCAAAAGGGCAGACACAAGAAGTATACCGGCAGTTCTAATAGTGTGAACCAACTTGCATCTGCTGCTTAATACGCTCACTTGGGGTAAAAGTAAATGAAGTAGCAATACTTGCACATCCACCTGATGTGCAATGTGCAAAAGAATGGTACTCCTGCATGGGAAAAAAAAAATACAGGTGAAGGCTCCTAAATGCAAGCAAATTAGACACTTGTTACGACAGAAAGACCATCCCAAAACTCAACATGCAAGATCACCTTTATCAAGAGGGGTAACATCGCTCTCTTAACTGATTTGTATGTGAAGGTGTAAACCACATAAATTGGTTTTGAAGAAGCAATATTACTCACAATTCCATGGTATAGACATGTTATACCTGTAATCAAAATCTCCAGTTATTTTGACATGCTACATTAGGCATTCATAGTAAATAGGGGAAATGAAATCAGTTTCATAGATATGGTGTTTTTTGGTGTTTGTATTACAAACAGAAGTTGTGGAAATCAATTGTCATTATTACAATCCTTCTTAGCCAACTCAATCTGCCACACCACTAATATCCCTATTTACATGGGTAAAGGAAACTGAGATGGTTCCCTTCATTACCCTAACTTCCTCTATCCATCTAGAGAACCACCATCTGTAATCAACAATAAGTGAACCTCATCCTGTAGTATTATCCGAATATCCTTCGATTACAGTAAACGGAGCATGAAGATGAACCCCGTCTCTCTCTCTCTCTCTCTCATAAGAAATTAGGATTTTAAAAACATTCAATTAGTCAGCTAATATGAGGCAATCGATTGGTAATTGTCCACTGATTGACTTTAGCTTAATGGCTAGTTGCCCAATCATTTAGCCTATTTCGGTCCAAATCTTCTAGAACATGAAGCATCTTATACATGAGAAGAAATTTAAAAATAGCTTAGTGGCTATTTAGGGTAGGTTGAAATTCAAAAATTCAACATTCATACATGAGATGAAATTAGAACCTTTTTATGAGAATGCATACCTCATCAAATTGAACACTTCCAACTCTTGATAATTGTCAGCAATTAGATGCAAACTCTTGTCCAAAATATTCTGCAACTCGCACATCAAAAAAACAAAAGTTAAAAAAATGCTTCAATATAACAAATTTTAAAATTCAATAATTAGGAGAAAAAATGTATAGAAACAATAACAAGGAAACATTTTCATGCATTAAATGCAGGGTTGTTTACCATCACCGGAGGCTGGATCGGTATTGGCGGCAGAAATCCAACTTAACCATAATGTTACAAGTTCCATGCTTTTGTAGGGTGAAATTTTAAACTTCTTTATCCTAAGATGTTTGTAGATAGACTTGTTTGTAAAGATGCAACATGCATTATAAGTTCTTGCCTCAATTGTTTATCTTTACAAATATCACATTCTATACATTGAAAAAGAATCATTTTACTGAAAATTTTTAGTAGATAACAAAGATAGCTGCAACCTACAGTTAATATATTGGAAATGCATATCCTACAATCATATCCCATAAAAAAAGAATAGATTTCTTTAGATCATCAATGTATCAAAAGCTAGAAACAATAGCTGATTTATACTTTCGAGAGAAGTTTGCAACAAAAGATCCCAGAATGAGGGACATACTCATGTACAAAGTTAACCCAAGTTACTCTTGCGAATAGAACCGAGTTCAATACCTTCAAAAGAAAATCATTTTTTGAGGAATTGTAATTTTCCTTATTGTGGAGAAAAAGGGGCGGAATTCATCATATATATAAATAAATAAATAATCCTTCATCGACCACCATATCGATCATCATATATATTAAACTTGAATTTTCTACAAGGCTTTGAGCCAATAGCTACCAAACAGTACACATCCACTGTCAAAAGATTCAATGACATATCATAAGGTATTTGAATTGGAGCTTGCTTGCTCACTCGAGGCTCATTGTCATGATAAAAGCTATGGGAATGCAACTTTCCAGAATTGTAGAGAAGATGTAATCTAAAATCAGAAATTGAGAATTTCGATCCCCAAATAAAAAAAATTAGGGATCTCCATCCCCAAATCAGGAATTGGGATTTCAATTCCCAAATTCGATGCTTAGGGATTTCAATCCCTAAAAATTTAGTATTAGGGATTTTCTAAATTGGCATATCGATCTGGAGTTGGGAATCTCATAATCCAATCAGGGATTTCAAATTCCGTTCAAAGAATTGAAAATTTAAAAATCGAATAAGCAATTTCAGTAATCAAATCATATTGCATCATGGATTTCGGAATCCATTAAGGAGTAAGGGTTTTTTTTTTTTTTTTTTTTTTTTTTTTTTTTTTTAAATATTTAAAAACCCTCTTTCATACAATCCTGAGACTCATACCTTTACTATGAGTTGGCCGCTTATGACAACCATTGATTTCAGTCACTGATTATCGGAAGCATGGAGGCGATGAAGATGATGGATCTGAGAAAGGGCTCTACCATAGAGGGGAGAGGGAGAGGGAGAGGCGTAGAGAGAGAGAGAGAGAGGGAGAGGCGCAGAGAGAGAAGGAGAGATGAAGGGAGAGGGAGAGGTATAAAGAGAGAGGGAAGGAGAGATGGAGGGAGGGTGTAAGTGCTATAGTCTATATCCCTATCGGTTGTCAAATTTGTGATACCAATATCACTGTTATATAACTTGCATAAGTGAAGCTCTCTCAAAGATCAATATTCTTGAACAAGCAAAGCTCACAACAAGCAAAGATCACAAGTACAAAGATCAACCTTGACTACAAGTATTGCTCAGAAGACAAGACTCAAGAATGTAAGACTTCAAGAAGAGTACAAGGTAGTTCGTAAAGAACTCAAGATGCTTTTAAGGTTGAGCTACATCAAGACTTTAAGGCTTAAACTTCAAGGTTACTTGTTCCTAATGTTTTCAATGTCCTTACTTCATGATTGGGGTTTGATTGACCATAGGTTGACTTTAAAAGTAGGCCATTTTGGATACATAAGTCATATGTATATGTCACATGAGTTTGGGTTGTTCGAGGACTTGTCCTAGGCTTTCTTCGACTAGTCCTAGCTCTGCTTCGACCAGTTCAAGAAATTCTATGATCAGTCGTGAGTTTGTTACAAAATTTGAATATTTTCTGTTAGGCTTCGACCAGTCCAGGAATATGTTCGACCAGTCGAAGGAACAGTGTCGACTGCTTCTTCGACCAGTTGAAAATCTTCGACTCAAAGTCTAGCGATTAATTATAGGATCTTCGACCTGTCGAAGGAGACATTCAACTAGTCGAAGGTGACCTACGACCAGTCGAAGAACGGTCAAAGCTTATCGCTCCGATTTTTTTCAAATCTGTTACTTCTTCGATTAGTCGAAGAGCTCCCTAGACCAGTCAAAGACGTGATCTGCTCACCTATAAATAGAGCACGAATCTCAAAAGAATTCAAGGAATTGATCAATCTATTCAAGCTAATCTTCGTCAAACTTCTGAGTGATAATTTTGTGCTCCATCTAAGCTAAGTGTGCTTATTTTATATTATCTTTCTTTAGCTTTATTTAATTGATTTTGTTTCTACTATTCCAATCTAATTTGATAAGAGGAATTGTTATTCCCTTTCTTTGGAATCAAAATCAATTAAGGCAAGCCCTAGTTGGTTTAATTTAAAATCTATTAGAACTAGAACCATTGTAATTGAGTACTGGACATTGAACTTAGACATTTAATCATTTACTCTGACTTGGTTCTACCGGGCTGCTACAACGAAGGAGATAATCAGGTATTTTGCATTTAATTGTAAATTCCTTTCTGTTTTGGTTTCTTTTAAGATTTGCCAGAAAAATCTTGTTGTATTGGTTATCTGAGGAGAGCTAGGAAAACTCAGAAGAGGGGTTTTTTTAATTGTGTAAGCCCACAGACAAAGACACAATTGTAAAGGTTTTGGGTGAACCTGTGAAAACCTATTTTGTTAGTGAACGCTAATATCCCCTGTGTGAGGATATTAGGAGTGGAGTAGCATTCTGTGTGGCTGTTGTTTAACAGTTGGTGAACACACAAGCAAACCACTATAATCTCTTATGTTGTGGTTGAATGATTTACATTTCTAATATTTAATTACTTATTTGTGAGATGTATGTATGGTGGTGAATGTTGTAATTATTTAATTCAAGCATTGTGGGAATTTTGTAATAGTTTAGAATTTACTTTCTGTTATTCCTTTATCTCGCTTGAATTTAAATTTCCTTTAAAGTTGTTCCAGCAAGGTTGCCCTGCCATTTTTATGGTGTATGGCTGTCCCTAGAACAATACATTTGTGATTACAATTTATTTCAGTTTATGCTTATTTCTGCATTCCTATTTGATTTGAGATTTGATACAAAGATCTCTCTAGAAATAAGATTGTCCTACCATAAACTTTGGTTTTTAGTGAAAGGTTGTCCTTAGAACAATATTTGTATCAACCCCTCAAGATCAAGTTTTTAAGGTAGTTTTACTTTCCTGCAGTGTGATTTATTTTAGCTATCATTTTCTTTTTAATTCCACTGTTATAAGTTTTATTTGACATAGTTCTATTCACCCCCCTCTAGGACATATAACTAGGCCTTTTCAAGTGGTATCGGAGTCTAATAGCTCGTTCTTATTGCTTTTTATTTGGATTTATTTCCTGAGCTAACGATCTAAGCTATATAAAAAGATGTCAAATTTTGATAGCCTTTCAGTCACTAGGCCTCCACCATTTGATGGCTCCAACTATGCCTATTAGAAAGCCAGAATGAGGATCTTCCTAAAATCAATGGATGAGAGTGTGTGGCGAGCCACAGTGACCAAATGAAAAACTCCTACCATTGAAGTAACTGAATCCAACGGTTCAAAAACTATGTCTGTACCTGCTTATTATTTATAGACCACCCTTCAGAAAAGTGAGTATAGTGTCAATGCTAAAGCACTAAATGCAATCACTTGCGCACTATCGCCAGATGAATTTAAAAGAATCATATCCTGTGATACTGCAAAGCAAGCCTGGGATATATTAGAAATGACACACGAGGGTACATCAATTGTCAAAAAGTCTAAAGTCCAACTCCTCACAATCAAATTTGAAGAAATTCATATGGAGGAAAATGAAATGTTTATGGACTTTTACACTAGACTAAATGACATTGTAAACTCAATGTAGGGTCTTGGCGATAAAATCACAGAAAGTAAAGTGTGTGCAAAGATATTACGCTCACTTCCTGAACGGTTCAATTCTAAAGTAACCGTGATCCAGGAACTTCGTGATACGGATAATATGAGGGTAGAAGAACTAGTTGGTTCTTTACAAACCTATGAGTTAAACTTTAAAGCTCCTAAAGGTAAATCGATTGCTCTAAAATCCTCTAAAAATAATTCAGAAGAAAATTCTGATTCAGAAGATGAAATGACTCTTTTAGCTAAGAAATTTTACGAGATTTTCAAAAGCAAGAAAATGGTTGATTTTCAAAAATCGAATGATAAAAAGAAGTTTAGACCCAAATCTCGAAAATCTTTAAAAGATAATCAATGTTACAATTGTCAAGAATATAGGCACTTAGCAAATAGATGTCTTAAAAAGGACAAACCCAAAAAGAAGGGTATGTTGGCTACATGGGATGAATCATCTGATTCTGAAGCTTCTTTTGAATCAGAAGATTCTGAAACTGAGTCGGGAAATGAAGTTAAAGCTCTTATGACTCTAGCCAAATTCACATTTTCAGATAATGACTCAACAAGTGAAGAAAATCTGAGTAGTGAATGTGAAAATGAAGATGATCTTCAAGACGCTTACAATGCCCTATATAAGGAAAGTTGTAAAATTGCTGTCAAACTTAAACTTCAAAAAGAAAAGTTTTCTAAACTCAAAGAATGTTTTGAATAACTTGTCTTAGAAAAATCACAAATTTTAGATTGTTTTGAAAAATAAAAATGCGATTTGGAATTCAAAAACTCCCTAATTGTTGATTTGAAATCTGAGATTGAGAAACCTAAAAAGGAAGTATCTTCTCTTCTGAGTCAAAAGGACACATGGAAATATGCCAAAGGTGATCCAAAGTTAGAAAAACTTTTAACTGGATCAAGAAAATGTGGTGATCTATCCGGGTTGGGCTATGATAAAAATTTAACTTCTAAACAAAAGTATACTCCTCCTATGTTTGTGAAAGGAGAGTCCTCAAACTCAAAAGGAAAAAGTTTTTATAAAGGTTTTTCTAGAAATTCAAAAACTTTTCAAAAACCCAGAAGTAATCATGTCAACTTTAATCAGAAACAAAATCCACTAGCTGAAAAGATAGTTGATTTACTCAAGGAGCTCTTAAAATCTAACTCTATAGATCATTCTTACAACTATAAACAAAAGAAGACCAACTATGTTCCTAAACCCAAAACAGTTATGAAATGGGTTCCTAAAGTCACTTGCTTGGTTGCTCACACTGCTTTTAAAGCAACAAGTCATTCAAAGTGGTACCTAGACAGTGGATGCTCCAGGCATATGACAGGTGACAAAGCTTTATTCACGGATCTAAAAGATATGACTGATGGTTCAGTCACATTTGGTGATGGTAACAACTGCAAGATTATAGGCCAAGGTACGGTTCAACTTTTTAATCTTCCTGTGTTTAAAAACGTTCTATATGTTGAAGGCTTAAAATATAACTTGCTTAGCATATTTCAAATATGTGATAATAACTATAGTGTTCGGTTCTCTAATCAAAGCTGTGAGATACTAAACAATAAGGGTTCTGTAATATTAACTGGACGTAGAACGTCTGAAAATTGCTATATTATTAGTGAATCCAGCTCATCTAATCAAACATGTTACATAGTCCATACAGACGAGATTGATTTATAGCACAAACGTCTTGGACATGTACATTATCGAAATTTATATAGATTGAGCAAACGAGAACTTATAAGAGGTTTACCCAAACTTCAGAAATTAGATAAAATATGTGGTGAGTGCCAGATAGGTAAACAAACAAGGAACTCACACAAAAAGGTGAATTCAAATACCACATCAAGACCACTCAAACTTCTCCACATGGATCTACTAGGACCTACCAGAACGGAAAGTCGTGGTGGGAAAAAGTATATCCTGGTAATAGTTAATGACTTTACCAGATTCACTTGGGTAGTCTTCTTAAGGGATAAATCTGAAACCCTTGAAGAAGTAAGAAAAGTTCTCAAAAGGATTCAAATTGAAAAATCTTCTCAAATCAATAAGATTCGTAGTATCATGGATCTGAATTTAAGAATAGCAATTTTGAGAAATTTTGTACCGACCAAGGAATATTACATGAATTCTCAGCTCCCAAAACTCCACAACAAAATGGAATTGTGGAAAGAAAGAATAGGGTACTTCAAGAAATGGCTAATGTCATGTTGAATAGCATGAAGCTCTTTAAAAATCTTTGGGCTGAAGCTGTCAACACAACTTGCTATATTATTAACCGAGTCTTCACTAGCAAAGATAATAATAAAACGGCTTACGAATTGTGGTTCAATAAAAAGCCTACTGTCAAGTACTTTCGAGTTTTTGGCAGCAAGTGCTATATTTTACGAGATCATCAAAATTTGGAAAAATTCGATACAAAAAGTGATGAAGGAATTTTTCTAGGATATTCCTTAAACAGTTGTGCTTATAGGGTTCTGAACAAAAGAACTGGTGTGATTCAAGAGTCTATCAATGTTGTCATTGATGATCACTTAAATACGCCAATCCCTAATTCAGATAATGATGAAGTTCTAATCATTGATAAAGACGATACTTCATCAAATCAAACTGACTCTAAGTTGAGGACTGTTAAAGATCATCCAACCACTCAAATTCTTGGAAACCCTCTCACCTGTGTTCGTACCTGTAGACAACTTGAGGATATATGTAATTATGTATGTTTTACATCCCAAATAGAACCATCTAATGTAAAAGCTCTTGCTGATGAAAACTGGATTGTTGCGATGCAAGAAGAACTTAACCAATTTGTAAGAAATGATGTTTGGTATCTCGTACCAAGACCAAAAAGATAAACACATCATTGGAACAAAATGGATTTTCAAAAATAAGTCTGACGAGTGTGGAAATGTAATAAGAAACAAGGCTAGAATAGTGGTACAAGATTATACTCAAATTGAAGGAATTGATTTTGATGAAACTTTTGCGCCAGTAGCATGTCTTGAATCTATCAGACTATTTATATCCATTGTATGTTTTAGAAAGATAAAGATCTATCAAATGGATGTGAAAAGTGCTTTTCTAAATAGTGTTTTACATGAAGAAGTACATATTGAACAGCCAAAGGGTTTTGAAGATCCTAAAAATACTGATCATGTGTATCGGCTTAAAAAGGCACTTTATGGATTAAAACAAGCACCTAGGGCATGGTATGAGAAACTAACAAAATTTCTTTTAAATCATAACTTTCAAATGGGATCTGTTGATAAAACTCTGTTTGTTAAAAAACATAATGATCATATCTTAATAGTACAGATTTATGTTGATGATATCATTTATGGATCAACTTGTACTGACTTGACTACTGAGTTTGCAGATTTGATGAAATCACAGTTCGAAATGAGCATGGTTGGGGAATTGACTTATTTTCTTGGATTGCAAGTAAAGCAACAACCTGAAGGAATATTCATTTCTCAATCTAAGTATGCTTTGAATCTAATCAAGAGATTTGGATTTGAGAATGGCAAGAAGTTCGATACTCCCATGAGTACTACCGAAACTCTCAAAAGACTCTAATGGTAAAAATGTTGATTCAAAACTTTATCGGAGTATGATTGGTAGTTTGTTATATTTAACTGCTAGTAGACCTGATATTTCTCTAAGTGTTGGTATTTGCGCAAGATATCAATCTGATCCAAAAGAATCACACTTGATTGCTGTTAAACGGATTATTAGATATGTCGCAAGTACTGTAAATCTCGGTCTCTGGTATCCTCATGAGACTAGTGTCCAATTAGCTGGGTACTCGGATGCTGACTGGGCTGGTAATCTAGATGATAGAAAATCAACCAGTGGTGGTTGCTTTTACATTGGAAATTGTCTAGTTTCCTGGTTTAGTAAGAAACAAAATTCTATATCACTTTCAAACAAGTGGTAGTATATCGCAACTTGTAATGCATGTACACAGCTTGTTTGGATGCAACGAATGCTAAGTGATTATGGAATTAAACAGGATTCTATGTTATTACATTGTGATAATTCCAGTGCGATAAATATTTCAAAAAATCCTATTCAGCATTCTCGTACTAAGCACATTGACATTAGATTTCATTATATTCGGGAATTGGTAGAAGAAAAAGTTATATCTTTGGAATATATTCCTACTGAAGATCAACGAGCTGACATTTTCACTAAACCTCTCGATAAAAGCAGGTTCAAAAAAATGAAATTTGATCTTGGCATGTGCACTTTAAAATGATTATTTACGCCTACTTGTATCATAGTGTATATATTTGCTAGGTTGAAATTCAATTTTTGTATAATTTGCAAGAAATATGATTTTTTGGACATTCTTTGACCAGTCGTGAGTATACTCGACCAGTCGACTTTCGACCGGTCGTATATACCCACGACCAGTCGTAGATCTCGGGAATCACTTAAAAATTAGGAATTTTGCTTTCTTCCTCATTTCATTTTTCTTTTCTAAGGAGCCGTGCTTCAACTTGTCGAACCCACTGTTCTTGTTCTTCAATGTTAGTATTTCATTTGTATTTTTCTTGCAGATCTGTGTCTAGATTGTTTCTTTTTCTAGCTTGAAGCTTTCTATTTTGGATTTTATTGCGATTTGGGGTTTGGATTAAGAAAAATCTGTTTTAAGTAAACCCTCTTTTCTATCCTTTGCAACTTCTTATTTCCTTTTTATCATTGTTGCAAATGGCTTCTAGAGGTAGAAAAACTTCTTATTTCCTGTTTATCATTATTCAAGTATATGCGCAAATATCTTAGGCGATTGAATAAAGGCATGCACCAACTTGATCCCTCTATTCTTGCTCCGTCATCTGGTTCTAGTTCTGATTAGTTTATATGGGAATTTCTGGTCTGTAATAACTTTCAAACTTAGCACTAAGTTGACTGATTTTGAGTTGGATACTATTTTCTGATTAGTTTTATGCCGGGTATTTGTTCTTTGTGAAACTATGCTGATGTTGAGTTGGATACTATCTGTTTTTCTGCTATAATCTCGTAACTCCTCATATTTCCTCTCATATATCCCTTTATTTAATTCTCCTTTGTTATTTCCTTTGTCATATTGTGACAAAAAGGGGGAGAATGGTTTGTTTCTTAACGATGTGATTGTGAGAGGAGTATCATTGGTTTTGTTACTCAGGGAGAGTAACGATGTGATTGTGAGAGGAGTAGTTGAATGTTGAATATTTGAATATTAATTTGCAGGTAAGCTAGTTGGTATTAACTGGTTGTTCTACTTTATATTTTGGTTATGTGTTTTGTCACTAATTTGATAAAGGGGGAGATTGTAAGTGTTATAGTCTATATCCCTGTCGGTTGTCAAATTTGTGATACCAATATCACTGTTATATAACTTGCATAAGTGAAGCTCTCTCAAAGATCAACATTCTTGAACAAGCAAATCTCACAACAAGCAAAGATCACAAGTACAAAGATCAACCTTGACTATAAGTATTGCTCACAAGACAAGACTCAAGAATGTAAGACTTCAAGAAGAGTACAAGGTAGTTCGTAAAGAACTCAAGACGCTTTTAAGGTTGAGCTACATCAAGACTTTAAGGCTTAAACTTCAAGGTTACTTGTTCCTAATGTTTTCAATGTCCTTACTTCATGATTGGGGTTTGATTGACCATAGGTTGACTTTAAAAGTAGGCCATTTTGGATACATAAGTCATATGTATATGTCACATGAGTTTGGGTTGTTCGAGGACTTGTCCTAGGCTTTCTTCGGCTAGTCCTAGCTCTGCTTCGACCAGTCCAAGAAATTCTATGATCAGTCGTGAGTTTGTTACAAAATTTGAATATTTTCTGTTAGGCTTCGACCAGTCCAGGAATATGTTCGACCAGTCGAAGGAACAGTGTTGACTGCTTCTTCGACCAGTTGAAAATCTTTGACTCAAAGTCCAGCGATTAATTACAGGATCTTCGACCTGTCGAAGGAGACCTACGACCAGTCGAAGGTGGCCTACGACCAGTCGAAGGTGACCTTGGATCAGTCGTAGAATGGTCAAAACTTATTGCGCCGATTTTTTTCAAATCTGTTACTTCTTCGACTAATCAAAGAGCTCCCTAGACCAGTCAAAGACGTGATCTGCTCACCAATAAATAGAGCATGAATCTCAGAAGAATTCAAAGAATTTATCAATCTATTCAAGCTAATCTTCGTCAAACTTCTGAGTGATAATTTTGTGCTCCATCTAAGCTAAGTGTACTTATTTTATATTATCTTTCTTTAGCTTTATTTAATTGATTTTGTTTATGCTATTCCAATCTAATTTGATAAGAGGAATTGTTATTCCCTTTCTTTGGAATCAAAATCAATTAAGGCAAGCCCTAGTTGGTTTAATTTAAAATCTATTAGAACTAGAACCATTATAATTGAGTACTGGACATTGAACTTGGACATTCAATCATTTACTCTGACTTGGTTCTACCGGGCTACTACAACGAAGGAGATAATCAGGTATTTTACATTTAATTGTAAATTCCTTTCTGTTTTGGTTTCTTTCAAGATTTGCCAGAAAAATCTTATTGTATTAGTTATCTGAGGAGAGCCAGGAAAACTCAGAAGAGGGGTTTTTTTAATTGTGTAAGCCCATAGACAAAGACACAATTGTAAAGGTTTTGGGTGAATCTGTGAAAACCTATTTTGTTAGTGAACGCTAATATCCCCTGTGTGAGGATATTAGGAGTGGAGTAGCATTCTGTGTGGCTGTTGTTTAACAGTTGGTGAACACACATGCAAACCATTATAATCCCTTGTGTTGTGGTTGAATGATTTACATTTCTAATCTTTAATTACTTATTTGTAGGATGTATGTATGGTGGTGAATTTTGTAATCATTTAATTCAAGCATTGTGGGAATTTTGTAATAGTTTAGAATTTACTTTCTGCTATTCCTTTATTGCCCTACCATTTTTATGGTGTATGGTTGTCCCTAGAACAATACATTTGTGATTACAATTTATTTCAGTTTGTGCTTATTTCTGCATTCCTATTTGATTTGAGATTTGATACAAAAATCTTTCTAGAAATAAGGTTGTCCTACCATAAACTCTGGTTTTTGGTGAAAGGTTGTCCTTAGAACAACATTTGTATCAACCCCTCAAGATCAGATTTTTGAGGTAGTTTTACTTTCCTGCAGTGTGATTTATTTTAGCCATCATATTCTTTTTAATTCCGTTGTTATAAGTTTTATTTGGCATAGTCCTATTCACCCCACCCCCCCCTCTAGGACATATAGTTAGGCCTTTTCAGAGGGAGAGGCACACAGAGAGAGAGAGAGAGAGAGAGAGAGAGAGAGACGCAGATGAGAGGGGTTTTTAACGGTGGTGTCACTCTCCCCACTATTTTCTTTAGTGGGGTCCACTAGAGCTTTGAATGTGACTCACCCTTTGGATCTTACCCCTAAAATGATCTCTCCAGAGGGATGGATGGTGTGGATACAAAACATACATCATAGTGGGGCACACGGAACTTGGTGACGTCACTTCAGTAGCAATTTCCCTACTCAACTTGTCAAAGTAGCCAATCCGCGTCCAGTTGAGTAGCCGGACTCACTACTGAAGTGACGTCACGAAGTTCTATGGACCCCATTATGATGTGTGTTATATCCATAATGTCCATCCATTTGTAGATATTATTTTAATACATGAGCCAAAGAATGAGGCAGATCCAAAGCTTTAGTGGACCACACCACAGAAAACATCAGCAAAATTGATGCCCACCGTCGAAACCTTCTTAAGGCCCACCATGATATTGTTTTTTTTTAAATCCAACCTGTTCAAAAGTTAAAAAAGACATTAAAGAAGGGAAAACACAAATATCAACCTGATCGAAAACTTTCGTGGCCTTTAGAAGTTTTTAACAGTGACATCACTCTCCCCACTGTTTTCTGTGGTGGGTTTCACTGGAGATTTGGATGTGAATCATTCTTTGGATCTTACCCTAAAATGATCTCTCCAGATGGATGGATGATGTGGATACAAAAAATACATCATGGTGCGGCCCACAGAACTTGGTGATGTCACTTTAGTATGTCAGTAGCCAATCCGCATCGGGGAATGGGCTGGGTGACGCCATCAACTTCTGTGGGTCACATCATGAGGTATGTATTATATCCAAACTGTCCATCCATATGGCAAGCTTGTCGTAAGGCTTGAGACGAAAAATAAGATAGATTTAACTATTAAGTGGACCACACGATCATAAGCAGTGGGGGGATTGAACATCTACCATTGAAACCTTTTTGGAGGTCACAGAAGTTTTGGATCAATAAGAAATTTGCTTTTCCTCTTCATCCAGGTTTCTGTGACCTTATGGACAGATTGGATGGAAAATAAACGGTATGGTGGGACCTACGAATTTTTTAACGGTGAAAATCATCACCCCTGCTGCCATTTGGTGTGGTCCATTGAATCTTTGGATATGATTCATTTTTTGGATAATTTTCTAAAATGATCTCGAAAAATGGATGAACGGTGTGGGTTGATCGCAAATTTTCAGTAAATCCAAAGCTCAAGTGGACCATGCCACATGATACAATGTGGAATAATGATTTCCACAGTTGATACCTTCATTGGGCCCACAATAATGTTTATTTACCATTCAACCTGTTCATAATATCAAAAAGATATGAATGAAGAGAAAACACAAATATCAGCTTGATTCAAAACTTCTATGGCCTCCAAGAATTTTTCAATGGTAGAGGTTCAATCACACTATTTCTTGTGGTGTGGTCCACTTGAGCTTTGGATATGCTTCCTTTTTGTTCTTTAGACCTCAAATTATCTATTAACATGTATGAACGAAGTGGATAAAATAAATAAATAATGGTGGACCCCACAGAGTTTACTCAGTATGCTAAGTGTAATGAGTAGCTCACATAAATGTAGTGGAGAGGGGTTTCCTTAAAATATTCATAATCATATATTGAGTCTGTCTAAATGTGATTCACATATCCAACCGACTCATTATGTGTGTCCCACTTGGATGAGGGTCAGACCAAATTTTAGCCGCATCCAAAACTCATGTGGGCCCCACTAAGTGTTTTTAAATTTTTTAAGATGTCTTCAAATGGTTTTTGATGGTATGGCCCACCTGAGTTTCGTATACGGATGATTTTCGAGATATCTCATAACCTAAAGGGGACATATCAAATGCACGGTGTTGATATTCGACACACATCATGATGGGGCTCACAAAACTTACTAACATCAATTCTTAGGTTCTCACGAGGTCAATAAGTTGGGTCATAATTTTTACCAGAATATTTAGCCCAATTTACATGTCTGGTCTATTCACTCTATTTTACTAATCAATACCCTCAATTTGACTAGCTACTCACCCCGATCAGGCTACATATGAGAAAGATATTGGGCATACAAGATTGATCAACAATTTGAATGAAATTTGATTTAAATACCTGAAGTTATTGACCCTTCAATCTAGACTGATTAGAATGTCCAAAAACGATTAAAGGTTCAATTAGTGGATGTGCCTAATAATTTAGTAAATTTTTTTCATAGATAAATTTCAATTTCCATTTAAAAATAACAATTTTTTCAAAATGTATATTTTTTTACTCTTAATTTTTCTTTGAAAACTTTTAACAAAATATCATTTTTTTAAAAAGTCCCCACTTTGTAGTCCACTTAAGCTTTGGACCCGCCCCATTTTTTGGTTAATATCTTAAAATGATCCGAGAAAAGCGTTGAACGGTATGGAGAAAGTCAATCCATGACTTAGGTGGGCCAAGAGCTTAAAAATAAAGTCAATCCATGACTTGGGTGGGCCACACCACATAATATAATGGAGAGGGATTTCTTTAAAACATTCATAATCATGTATTGAGCTTGCCTAAATGTGATTCACATATCCAACCCACTCATTATTTGTGTCCCACTTGGATGAGGGGTCAGACCAATTTTTAGCCGCATCCAAAACTCATGTGGGCCCCACCAAGTGCTTTTATATTTTTTAGGATGTCTTCACATATTTATAGATGGTATGGCCCACTTGAGTTTTGTATACAGATGATTTTTGAGATATCTCATAACCTAAAGGGGACACATCAAATCCACGATGTTGATGTTCGACACACATCATGATGGGGCCCACAAAACTTACTAACATCAATTCTTAGGTTCTCACGAGGTCAGTAAGTTGGGTCACAATTTTGACCAGAATATTTGGCCCATTTTACATGTCTGGTCCATTCACCCTATTTTACTGATCAATACCCTCAATTTGACTAGTTACTCACCTCAATCAGGCTATATATGAGAAAGATATTGGGCATACAAGATTCATCAACAATTTCAGTGAAATTTGATTTAAACATCTAAAGTTATTTACTCTTCATTCTGAATTGATTAGATTGTCCAAAAACGATTAAAGGTTCAATTAGTGGATGTGCCTAATAATTTATTATTATTTTTTTCACAGATAAATTTCAATTTCCATTTAAAAATAACATTTTTTTTTTTCAAAATGTATATTTTTTTAACTCTTTTAACAAAATATCATTTTTATTACAAAATATTTCAAAAAATAAAATAAAATACAAATTCTGAATTTTTATTTTCAAAATCTCAAAAATTTTCTTATATTTTAATTTTTTCTCTAAAATTTCAAAACGCCGATTTTTTTTCTTCAAAAGCATCATTTTGTTCTCAAAATTTTAAACCTCAATAGTATTTTTCATGTGATATTACAAATCAATTAAATATTACTTTTTAATTTTATATATATATATATATAATTTACACTCATATGATATAAAAACATATATATATATACAAACATACTACCTTTATCAATGGTTTTTGTTCGTCGGTTAAAAACATTAGCGACGGTTTTCATCCGTCGGAAAAACTTTATTGACAGACTATTTAGTTCGTCGAGAATATTTATTTTTCGGAATGAAAATAATCATCAGTAAAAGTGTTTTTAGCAACAAAAAATATTTCATCGATAAAAGTGTCCTGGTTTTGGTTTTTTGGTCGTGGACGGAATTTCTGGTGGGGGTGGGAAACCTTTTCCCGACGCTTTTGGTTCGTCGGTAATAACATTGTAGCAAATTTTTGCCGACGATTGATGCCCGTCGGGAAAAACACCTTTACCAATGAAATTCATTTTCGTTAGTAATAACATTGTAGCAGATTTATTCCAACGATTTACGTCCGTCGGGAAAAACACCTTTACTAATGAAATTCATTTTCGTCGGTAATAACATTGTAGCAGATTTTTGCCGACGATTTACGTCCGTCGGGAAAAATACCTTTATCGACGAAATTCATTTGCGTCAGTAGCAACATTGTATCAGATTTTTGCCAATGATTTATGTCCGTCAGTAAAAAAAACTTTTACCAACGAAAATAATAAAATTTTTCAAAATATCTTTTTTATTAAAAAATTCAAAACACTCATTACCGACAAATAATTTCATTGGGAATAACACTTTTACCTGCGATAATTAATTTCATCGGTAGTAACATTGTAGCAGATTTTTTCCGACGGTTTATGTCCGTCGGGAAAAACTTTTTTACCGACAAAAGTAGTTTTCGTCAGTAATAAAAATTTTCAAATTTTTTTTTTATCAAAAAATTCAAAACACCCAGTACCGATGAAAATTTTCGTCAGGAAAAAAACTTTTACCTACGAAAAATAATTTCGTCGGGTAAAGTCCTTTTTACCGACGAAATGAAAAATTTCGTCGTGAAAAACACTTTTACCTATGAAAATAATTGTCGGTATTTTCTTCGGGATAAGTCCTTTTTTTCGACGAAAAAAATTTCGTCAGTAATAATTTTGTCGGTAAAAGGCCGATTTCTTTTAGTGGGTGTAATTAGTTGTCAATAATATTTTATAGTTTCAGTGCACATGAAGATTATATTAAGATAATATTTACTTGTACACGTGTGACATGTTTTAATGTGCCACATGTGGCCAAGCTCAAGCATCCCACATATCATATGAGTAGACAATCATTAATGTTTAAGCACTAAAAAATATAATACGTGTCAAATGTATACCACCAACTAAATTTAATTTCCTCATATGGCTACAATATATTCGTATCATAATTTGACAAACAAGAGATGAAACAACTATCAGCAATAATATACAATCCTTGAGTGCCCTCACTTTGTAACTAACAAAGCTATGTCTTAGGTGGCTTTATAACGCAGGGATGAACGTGGTGAGGTCGATCACCGTCTTCCTCAAGGATAACTACTCCGAATCCATGGAGTTTCTCCGGATTCCTCAGAGAGACTTCTCAAATCCACGAGGAAAGAAAGCAAGAATAGAAATAAATTCTAATAAATTCAAAATTTAATTGATGAATCAAATAAATGAGTTCACAACCCTTTAAATAGGGATACTAAGCAATGGGAGAGAAATCAGAAGCAAACTAGAAGTAAAACTTTGAGAAATTGCAACTTACTATAAATAGTAAACTTACTATTTATAGACGGTCATGATGTCTACTAGTGCGCAATGTTTTCGACCAAAAATAGTAAGTGTCCTATTTGGTTTCACCAAGCTATTCTCCGAATTATTCTAAGCTCTTTTCGCATTAGATGCAACTCTTAAAGCCTAACAGATGAAGAGTTATAATCAAACTAAAACTTACTATTTATAGTAAAAACGGAATTAAAATAGGGAAACTACCATCGATCCAGGCGTATTTCACAAATCTGGCTTGCGCAACCTGGCGTAGTAGGTTGGGTGGCTAAAGTAGCTCATTCTACCCCAAAATCATATATTTTACGCCCGATAACTCATTTTGGATTGTAAGATATGCCCGATCTAAGGTTTGATGGTCTGGATTACTTCTGTCATCGATCGGGCCTTTTTTGATCCATCTTGGCCATGAAACTGTCCACGACTTGCTTTGCATTGGTCCCCTCCACTTCAAAAGAACTCGTCCTTGAGTTCTTGTCCTGCTCTAGTTCATGATACTCAGTCAGGTCCCCGACGTTGAAAGTCCATGAAATTGTCATGTCATCCGAAAGATCAACAACATAAGCGTTGTCATTGATCTTTCGAATGATTGGTATCAGTCTAATCATCTTATTCTTCAGTTTGTTGTATGTCCCGGTCAGAAATCTCTCTTTGCGCAGATGAACCATAACGTGGTCGCCCACCTCGAACACTTTTTGTCGCCAATGCTTGTTTGCTTGTTCCTTGTACTTCTCATTCGAGGCATGTAGCTTGGTCTGTACCTCCGCATGGATGCCCATGATCCTGTCTACCATATGTTCTGTTATGATGCTCGTGTCTAGAAGCTTGGGCAGAGGCACCAAGTCAAGTGTGTGGCAAGACACTCGTTCGTAAATAATCTAGAACAGTGATTTCCCTATCAAGCGGTTCACCATGTTGTTGATTGTAAACTCTACTTGAGACAAGAACAAATCTCACTGCTTCGGTTTTTCTCCTGAAATACAATGAAAGAGGTTTTCTAATGTGCGATTCATAACCTCAGTCTGCCCATCCGTCTGTGGGTGGTAGGCGCTGCTGAATTGAAGTCATGTATCGAATCGAGTTCACAAAGTCTGCCAAAAGTAGCTAATGAACTTCATGTCACGATCAGAAGTAATGGTCGTGATGACCCTGTGTAGCATATGACCTCCCTAAAGAATAGATTCGCCACGTGTGTTGCATCGAGGGGCCTCTTGCATGGGATAAAGTGCGCCATCTTGGAGAAATGATCTACCACCACAAACGCTGAATCCATGCCGCATTGTGTTCGTGGGAGACCAAGAACGAAGCCCATAGATAAATCCTCTCGAGGACCGTCAGGCATAAGTAATGGGTTATAGAGGTCCATATTCTTATATTGTCCCTTAGAGGTCTGACAAACATGACAATGTTATATGGCTTTTCCCACATCACATACCAATTGCGACCAGTAATACCGCTCTTCCACAAGCGCTTGCGTATTATCTCGCCCAAGGTGTCCACTGAGGCCACCTTCATGTAGCTCCTAAATAAACTGCTCATTTAGAGAACTTTGGGGGATGCACAATCGATTTCCTTTGAAGAGGAAACCATCCTGTATATGAAGGTCATTGGGATGACCTTCTTAGCACTTCATCCAAAACTCTTTGAAGTCTTCGTCCTCAACATACAGCTCCTTGAGACAGTCGAAGCCAACCACCTCATTGCTCATTGTAACAAGTAATGATGCACGACAGCTAAGTACATCAACCACCTTGTTCTGCTATCTTAACTTGTGCTTCAGAACAAATGTGAATTCTTGTAAAAATATAACTCATCTAGCATGCACACGATTCACGTTAGTCTGAATATTAATAAACTTCAATGCTTGATGGTCAGTGTACAGAACAAACTTTCTTTGAATCAAATAATGCTATCAATATCAAAACACCTAAACGACTGCGTATAACTCAAGCTTATATGTCGACCTCTTCTTTCGGGCTTCGCTGAGCTTCTTGATGTAGAAGGCTACCGGTCTGCCTTCGTATGATAATACTTCTCCAATTTCGACATATGAAGCATCACACTCAACCTCGAACAGCTTGTCAAAATTAGGAAGCACCAAGACCGGAGTTGTGGACAAACGATGCTTGATCTCATGAACGCTCTTGTTAGCTTCATCGGTCCACTGAAACGGTCTTTTTTCCATGCAAACTGTAATAGGCACGACTATTGTGCTAAAATTTCTCACGAATCGTTGATAGAAAGTCGCCAACCCGTGAAAACTCCTCACCCTATAAATGTTTGTTGGGATCGGCTATTTTCTAATGGCTCGCACCTTTTCATCGTCCACAAGGATGCCTGTGGACATTACAACAAATCCTAGGAACAACAGGTTGTCCATTAAAAAGTTACACTTCTTCAAGTTGATGTACAACCTGTTAATTTATAGGATCTGCAACACCTGCCTGAGATATTTCCTGTGCTCTGTCTCATCTTAACTATATATCAGTATGTCATCAAAATATATTACCATAAATCGGCCAATGAACGGTTTTAGAACTTGATTCATGAAATGCATAAAAGTACTTGGTGTGTTCGATAGACCGAAGGGCATGACCAGCAACTCATACAACCCTTCTTTGGTCTTAAATATTGTTTTCCATGTATCATCTGTAAGACCCGTATCCTAGTCCGTACTGTTCCGAAGGCTTCTACAATCCTTTCGGTCGAATTTCAGCAATCCTCGACCTGAAGCTAACGTTGCGCACGATCCTAAGATGAGACCTGCATGTCAAAGTCGGCTCGACCCGAAACCTGTACCTTGGTGACAGCGCTGTCGCCGCGGTTCTAATGACGCGACTCACGCATCGATCTAATACCTAGGTTAGAAGATGTGGGCCCACGTTCAATTCCAAGAAAACGCCACGCGTTGCGAATTACGAGGAAATCTCTACGAAAGGTCCCATCAATCAAATCAATCAATCATTTCATGTCAAGTACAAGCAACCCATGCTTTCTTTCTCCACAAGTCAAGCAACATCACAAGTCAATTCTTTCTCACCCTCTCTCTTACACACCCATACATGTCAAGTACACTTCACATCTATCACCCATCACTTCTCTCAACCATCACACCTCTCTCTTTCTCAAATTCAAAAAAATATCCCAAGCAACCAACAAGCTTCACACGTCCACAATTTTTCAAGGAGAGAAAAAGAGAAAGTGAGTTGTGTGGCCCACTTTCCATCCCAAAAACCTATCATCCAAGCCATCCATCTCCTATCTCACCCGTTGACCCATCATCTACTACCATCAAAAGTATAAGCAAGGAGCTAAGAAGGCCAAGGGACCAAGGAAGAGTGCAAGAGGTGGGTGATCCACCGTTGATTTCAACTTTAGGGTCACTTGATGTGGGACCCAAATAATGTATGCAATGTAGATAGGGGCCCATAGTGGCGAGGTCCCTCTATCACCGTGTCTTTCTCTCTCTCTTTCTCTCTTTCTCTTCTTATCCTTTTTTTTCCTCTCCTTGGAATGTAGTGGGCCCCATCAATTTGTGTTAAACCTACTCCATCCATCGGATGGTGTGGCCCACCGCATTTTAGGAGAGATCCGTAGTTTACCTAGCATATATAGTATATTATATTTACATTACATATATACACACACACACACCTATATATATAAGGATGGTGGGCTACGTCCATGTGGGACCCACCACGACGCACGTATTTATCCATATCGTCCAGCGTCTGGACGCTAGATGGGTATGGCGCACATGGAGTCTGTTTACTGACATGGGTGTGTACTTTCAAGCTAACAAAAAGTTTGCTTTGGGGTGGGCCACCCATGCAGGCCCCACCTTGATGTATGGGGCTAATCCAAGTTGTTTATTCTAATCCCTAGCTTATTTTAGACGTTGAGCCGAAGTTTAAGGCCAATCCGATTATCGAATGGGCCATACCATAGGAAATAGTGGTCTTGACTGTTAAAACCCACTTTGATGTTTTTACTTGCCAAAAACAGGCTACATATTGGGCTTATTAGGGCGGTCTTGAGCCGTGAAAGCCAATGGACGGGGAGGATTTCCCAGCTGCGGGCCCCACATGGGAAAAACCATGAAAATTTGTTTTAAAAACAAAAAAAATACATGAGGTAGCAGCTACTGCTGCTGTCGCTGACACACCAGAGGACGCCCAACTTCCTTAGCTGGACGCTGGTGTGCACGGACGCACGAGCCCGGCCTCACGGCTCAGCTGTGGGCCCCACCGTGATGCGTTTCGAACATCAACACCGGGCATTTGATGGGTTCCCTTTGTATATGGGACGTCCCCAAAAATCAGCCGTATACGGAACTCAGGTGGGCCATACCATCTAAAATCATGTGAAGACATGCCTAAACATATAAAATCACTTGGTGGGGCCTATCTGAAATTTGGATGTGGCTGAAACTTGGTCTGGACCCTCAGCCAAGTGGGACGCACTTAATGAGTGGGCTGGATTTAAGAACCACCTTGCAGTGGGCCCCTGACCGCGACCCAATGAACGGTTTGGGTGGCAAACAAACACTACAGTGGGCACCGGTCCATGTGACCTTATCAATAGGTTGAATGGAAATAAACATTCCAGCGGGCCACTGGTCCGCGTGAAGATTTTGGTGGGCCCTGGCCCAAGTGTTCTTATGAACAGTTTGAATGGCAAATAAACGTTACGGTGGGCCCTACCCAAGGTCCACGTGACCTTATGAATAAATTGGATTGCAAATAAATATTACAGTGGGCCCTAGGCCCATGTGGCCCTAGGCCCATGTGACCCTATGAACAGTTTGGATGGAAAATAAACATTGTATTGTGTTCACACCCCAAGTATTGGGTTGTGATGTAGTAATAAACTTGGTAAGACCGAGGTTGAATCCACATGGACTGAAATCTGTACGTTATCTGAAACTAACTAGAACTAGAACTAGAATGAGATGAAATCTAAATTGAGTTGTAAATTGAGGAATAATTGTGAAATATTAATTTAAAACTTAAGGAATTTAGGGAAAAGAAACTAGGGATTCAGAGGATCCACTTGTAGAGATCAGAGAGATCTTATGCCTGCATTAAAAACTCAATTGGACTTAGAGTCCCATCTTCATCCAGTTGAAGGGTGTAACCATGGAAATCATAACTGAACTTCCTTTAATATAGTTTTTAAGAGATGAAAGGTATATGAATTAGAATGGATTCCATCACCAAGCCATGCCCATGAGACAAAGTAAACAACAGAATTAAACTAATTACCAACCAATCAAGAATGTATGAAGGTTCGGAAGGGTACCGTCATTAGACCATGCCCAGGAGACGATGGTGAACAATAGGGCTTCCTGACGTCATAAACATCAAAACGAGAAGAACATGCTCAAAGCCATCGCAGACCCATTGTAATTTTAGTCACAACAGACCATTAATAACTAAAACATTCCCTTAATTAAACTAAAATCAACATGAGTTCAGTGTAAACAAAAAAAACACAAGCAAATAGTTCTCCCATCACGCTACAAGCTTCACCTCTTAGACCTAGCTAAGAGGTTCACCCCAACATGAATGGGCTGAATCCCTTAACTCAAAACAAAATAAAACGAAGAGAAAAGAAAACATAAATAATAGCTTCCTCTCTCTCACGTTCCACGTTGAAGCCCCAAAACCCCCAAAGATCCCCCTTCCCCTCTCCTCCTCTCTCTTTCTTATAGCTGTCAGGGACGGTGGTGGAGTGTGTAACAACTTTACACAGCAAGAGGTCAGTGTGGAAGGGAGAGGTGCGGACGGTGGCTTGCGTATCAATCGTTACGCAACCGCGAACTTCCCTGCGTAAGTCCTTTTACGCAATTAAGAAGACAGCGCAAAAAGCGCCCATTTTCCTTGCTTTCTTTCCAGAATATCAGCGTCCTTTGGGACTTTTTTGCTAGCCTACACGATGGACGGTCTGGTTTGCCGAATCAATCAAAGATGGTGGCCCACAACTGCCCGCAAATCGCGAACAGCGTCCGGACGCTGAATAGGGCCTGCGTAAACATCTTACGCTGTGATGTTGGTGGGGCCCAGGATCAACGCCGGTCAGGAAATCCATTCCGACCATTGGATTCTTCTCGTAAAACCGGTCGAAAATGATGCAGTTCGGCTCAGATTCGGTGTGGCCCACCAAGACTTTTACCCTACCATCCGTTCTCCTTTTGGGTTCTTTGAGTACATGCAACATTCGAGGAAATCAGTTCGCAGATCAGGGTACGGTAGGTTTGACACCCTCAATCCAATGAACAGTGTGGATCATCGAAATAAATGATGATGGTGGCCCACCAAGAATCGAACGTAACCCCCTGTTTGCGTAAATCTAGGCTTCCAATTTCGGTCGGGTCAGCGACCGCTGACCATTTTCAGTGGTCCAGTGCAACTCCTGTGCACGTGAGCTGTGCACACTCACGTCATGTAAAGTGGGTCTCATCTTATGTGTCAAGAAATCCGTTCGGTCCATCCGTTTTTCCAGCTCATTTCATGAGTTGAGACTTGAATTGAAGCATAGCCCGTTATCAGGTGGGCCCCAAATCATAAATTCACAGGCTGATCTATCCGTTGGCCCACTTCCACAAGGATCCAATTGCTGAAATTTGATGTGTACGGTTAATTTGTGGTCCTCAGGCCATGTGTGTAGTTTCAAGCCGATCAGATGGTGGAAACCCTGTGATCTTGCATTCTGGCTGTCTTTCAGAGCCGTTTAACATGAACGGCCTGATTTTCTTAGATCTATGGCATGTAAATTTGTAGATATTGGTCCCCTGGAGTCCTTTCCTTGCCTTGGTGTCTTCAGATCATTAAATCCATGCTTTTAACAACTTTTTGCCGTCCATGCTCTCAAATACACCCTGCATCACAAACATGATTAAAATCAGGCGTTAAACAGTATCATGCTGGTAAATCCAGGTAATAAATGGCATCTAATATGTAATATTTGACCCTCAACACAACCCCCAACCAACATTTTGCTAGTCCCGAACAAAGTATGCGAAAATAAGTTGAGAATTACAGAACGATTTCAATAAACTCGAGTGATTTATGAAAAACGATGCAGATACTAGTATTCTAAGATTCATTAATGTTAGGCATTACTTTTTCATGGACTCAAGCGCACGATAAATTCCATAGTCAAGTTCAACGTATTAATCCATCTATCAGAAAAATTCTAAACATTGAGTTCCATGGGTTGGGTGTATAGTGTAATCTCGGCTTATCATCATTAAAATTCACTTCTCTATTTCAGGATATCGTTGGTAACCAACAAAAGACTTCATGATGACCAAAACTTAAACCAAAACTTACCTCACAGATCATTTTTTCCATTCTTCCAGCTTTTGATTTTTCCATTAAAAGTAATGCCCAAAAGGGGAATCAAGTCCTCACCTATAGGGAGCAAACCTATGGTGAAGACCATACACCCAAACCTTTTTCACATATTATCCACAGGGAATCAAATCTTCACCTATAGGGAGCAAACCTATGGTGAAAATTATTTGCCCAACTCTTACAAAAGGTATCTATTTTTTTTTTCTAGCTAGGCATTTTCTTTTTCTTCAATTGATCATGACGAGCACATTTTCTAGGCTGGTTCATTTCATGCTTAATGATTACCAAATTAACCCTTCAATATCAAACCAAAATCTTAATGTGAGAGCGAGATGTGCCATGCGAAATCATGACTCAATCAATGTTTACAACTTCTAATTCTGAATTACCAATTCAAACTTAACTGTGAAATCTAACAGATGTTGAATCCAAGAGTCATAAATTACCAACATCACGTATCTTGAAATTATAATTGCCCTAGATGGCCGTCAAAATCACTTTGAATTCACAAGAAATGTTAGAAAAATTAAAAAATTTTACAAATTTTGCTCAAGACTAATAAAACACTTATTAGGCAACCTAATCTCCCACCCCCAACATAAAATCTACATTGTCCTCAATGTAAAAGATATGAGTATGCTATGCACATGGGACAACTAAAGTAAATGAGAAGTGATGCGAAGATAGTACCTGGATGACGAATCGAGAAAGACTTTTCAAGGATAATAACGTAAAAGTGGATTAGCACAAGAGAGAAGGCAAAATAAAAATAACAAAAATAAAATCCTACTTATACCACTTTCGTAGGTGCTCTCGATTGCATTTAGCGTATGTAACAAGCCTTTAAACCCCTAGGTTGCCCCTAGAGGACGAGTTGTAGTCTCGTGAGGGTTTGCAGCAATGTTACCCACAAACATTGAACTAACTAACTAGAAAAATGAAATGGAATGAAAAGCTGGGTTGCCTCCCAGGAGCGTTAAGTTTACTATCTATCCTTAATAATAATTAAAAAAAAACTACCATAGTCCTAAGAAAACAGGGAAAAAACTACTCAGTCATGTTACACAGTTCCTCTTCCGGCCAATATCTGGATAAATTTCTCAGTAGATTTCTCAACAGGATCATCCAAAAGCCCTTTTTGTAATAGGCTTTGATGCCCTGGAGCATAAATGGTCAAAGAGACTTATGTACCTTAGCAAAAATTTATCGTTGATCCACCTGAGGTATCCAAAGTATATATGATTCACCTGTGTCAGAAAAAGTTTCGAAGTTAGTATCCCATGGTGAATCAGAGACTACAAGTAGATCAAATTGAGAAAAATTTTCAGGAAGTGGTGTAGTCTCAACACATTCTGAAGTATCAGACTTCAGTTCAATTTTTAGCTCCCCCTCCCTTAATGGTAAATAGTGAGGATCTGGGGAGGGAAGGGCTTCAGAGTAAGGGTTCTCTCGGTCAGTAATGACTAACGAGATGTCGTCTTGCAAGGCATTCACTATGTCTCTTATTATGGGATCGTTTGAATCTGCAAAGTGTGCCAAGCAATCATCCAAAGAGTTGGAACATTCAGATGAGAGTGACTCATTTTCCACATTAAAGTGTGTGATGATCTGCCCAAGGAATCCATGTCTTTAAAAGTAACCGTAGGTACACTCTCTTGCTTCAGCCCTGCACAGACAGATAGAGGGTCAGTAGACAAAATATTGAAGTGCGGACTCTGTTCATTGATACTACTCAGAAGAGGCCTGGACTCGTTAAAATTCAACAGTTCAGATGGTGGCCTCGACTGGGTGGTTTCAAATTCTAGAGTCGTATCAAGTAACTCGTTCATCTCCTGAATCATATCATCATGTAATTCAGGGGAGTGGTCCAAACATGTCTCACAAGAGATAGAAGAGTTGGTTATAAGGAGCTCATCCACTTTTAAATCAGATATGTCAGGTGAGTGGAGTAGCTCATTATGACCGCTCACTTCGTGCACTTCTTGATCATTGACCTGGACCAAACTTGAGATTAATTCCAGGGGAACTGGGGCTGAACATTCATGATCATCATCCCAATACGCATCATCATCTAATTCTGTACAGTGCACACTTGGGATGGGATTGCTTTCCTCATATTATAAATTTGGTTGAGGTTCGAATAAACTAACCTCTACCTCATCATTGAGATCCTGTGTATCATGTAAGGAAAGTGTGTCATCATCACTGTATTTGAAAGACACCCATGTATCTCCACCATTCTTTTGAACAGTCATTGAGATCGACTCATCGGGGAATTGAACCGTATGCTCATTAATGGAATCCAACTCCTCATTCCAAATTCCAGATTTTGTCAAAAGCGAGTGAGGATCACTTTCCTCGCATTGTATTTCTGGATTGGGCTGTGGCTGAGATGAACTAGCCTCCATTAGCCTATCAAGGCGTGATTCAAGTGCTTTTATTAATTTTCTCATATCAATAACATAGTCTATGTAACTTGGAGATAACTCCTCATGGATCGTTTCTGGTGGATATTCAAACGTGGCTTATCCATGAGGGTTATTACCATAATGTTTTATTGACTCAACTTTGAAATATTTCTGTTTCCACTGATCAAAATCATACTGGTCATCGGTCGAGAGTTGATACGCGTCATCATTCCAATAATCACGTACTGTTTTCTTAACTCGTGGAGCGCAATTATTCTCACGCAGATAATCACCGAAAGACTTCTTAATCAGTGGAGCATCATATTCCGATTGGTTCTCGAAGATATTATCAGAAATTTTTTGAGGCATAGGCTGTTTTCCATAAGCTATCTCAACATACTGACGTGCCCACTCATTCATATACATGGTGAAACCTTAACTCTGAATCTAATCCTAGAAGAAAGCAAAATCCTACAGCAATACAGAAAGTAAAGGAGAAGTTAGAAAGATGTTACCAAACTATATGTTCCTATGTTAAAAACCTGCAAAACAAAACAAAACAAGTTAGTTTCTAAGAATAGTAAGTCTAAGGTTAGAAATTTTTTTAAAATAAAACTCTAATTCTAAAAATAGAAAAAGTAAAGAAATTAGGAAGATATCACCAAATTAGAAGTTTCTATCTCAGAATCCTACAAAACAGGAAAGTTAGGTTAGTTCCTAAAAATTAAAAAAACCTAAACCTAAAGTTAGAAAAAATCATAATCTTAACTAATTCTAAAACCAATTAATTTCAGAAAATCGTAGCCGTCAGTCCCCGGCAACGGCGCCAAAAACTTGTTCACACCCCAAGTATAGGGTTGTGATGTAGTAATAAACTCAGTAAGACCGAGGTCGAATCCACAGGGACTGAAACCTGTACGTTATCTGAAACTAACTAGAACTAGAACTAGAATGAGATGAAATCTAAATTGAGTTGTAAATTGAGGAATAATTGTGAAATATTAATCTAAAACTTAAGGAATTTAGGGAAAAGAAACTAGGGATTCAGAGGATCCACTTGTAGAGATCAGAGAGATCTTATGCCTGCATTAAAAACTCAATTGGACTTAGAGTCCCATCTTCATCCAGTTGAAGGGTGTAACCATGGAAATCATAACTGAACTTCCTTTGATATAGTTTTTAAGAGATGAAAGGTATATGAATTAGAATGGATTCCATCACTAAACCATGCCCAGGAGACAAAGTAAACAACAGAATTAAACTAATTACCAACCAATCAAGAATGTATGAAGGTTAGGAAGGGTACCGTCATCCGACCATGCCCAGGAGACGATGGTGAACAATAGGGCTTCCTGACGTCATAAACATCAAAACGAGAAGAACATGCTAAAAGCCATCGCAGACCCATTGTAATTTTAGTCACAACAGACCATTAATAACTAAAACATTCCCTTAATTAAACTAAAATCAACATGAGTTCAGTGTAAACAAAAAAAACACAAGCAAATAGTTCTCCCATCATGCTACAAGCTTCACCTCTTAGCCCTAGCTAAGAGGTTCAGCCCAACATGAATGGGCTGAATCCCTTAACTCAAAACAAAATAAAACGAAGAGAAAAGAAAACACAAATACTAGCTTACTCTCTCTCACGTTCCATGTTGAAGCCCCAAAACCCCCAAAGATCTCCCTTCCCCTCTCCTCCTCTCTCTTTCTTATAGCTGCCAGGGACGGTGGTGGAGTGCGTAACAACTTTACACAGCAAGAGGTCGGTGCGGAAGGGAGAGGTGCGGACGGTGGCTTGCGTATCAATTGTTATGCAACAGCGAACTTCCCTGCGTAAGTCCTTTTACGCAATCAAGAAGACAGCGCAAAAAGCGCCCATTTTCCTTGCTTTCTTTCCAGAATATCAGCGTCCTTTTGGGACTTTTTTTGCTAGCCTACATGATGGACGGTCTGGATTGCCGAATCAATCAAAGACGGTGGCCCACAACTGCCCGCAAATCGCGGACAGCGTTCGGACGCTGAACAGGGCCTGCGTAAACATCTTACGTTGTGATGTTGGTGGGGCCCAGGATCAACGCCGGTCAAGAAATCCATTCGGACCATTGGATTCTTCTCGCAAAATCGGTTGGAAATGATGCAGTTCGGCTCAGATTCGGTGTGGCCCACCAAGACTTTTACTCTACCGTCCGTTCTCCTTTTGGGTTCTTTGAGTACATGCAACATTTGAAGAAATCAGTCCACAGATCAGGGTACGATAGGTTTAACACCCTCAATCCAATGAACGGTGTGGATCATCGAAATAAATGATGATGGTGGCCCACCAAGAATCGAACGCAACCCCCTGTTTGCGTAAATCCAGGCTTCCGATTTCGGTCTGGTCAGCGACCGTTGACCGTTTTCAGTGGTCCAGTGCAACTCCTATGCACGTGAGCTGTGCACACTCACTCATGTAAAGTGGGTCTCATCTTATGTGTCAAGAAATCCGTTCGGTCCATCCGCTTTTCTAGCTCATTTCATGGGTTGAGACTTGAATTGAAGCATAGCTCGTTATCAGGTGGGCCCCAAATCAGAAATTCACAGGCTGATCTATCCGTTGGCCTACTTCCACAAGGATCCAATTGCTGAAATTTGACGTGTACGGTTAATTTGTGGTCCTCAGGCCATGTGTGTAGTTTCAATCCGATCAGATGGTGAAAACCCTGTGATCTTGCATTCTGGCTGTCTTTCAGAGTCGTTTAACATGAACGGCCTGATTTTCTTAGATCTCTGGCATGTAAATCTGTAAATATTGGTCCCCTGGAGTCCTTCCCTTGCCTTGGTGTCTTCAGATCATTAAATCCATGCTTTTAACAACTTTTTGTCATTCATGCTCTTAAATACACCCTGCATCACAAACATGATTAAAATCAGGCGTTAAACAGTATCATGCTTGTAAATCCAGGTAATAAATGGGGTCTAATATGTAATATTTGACCCTCAACATGTTGGGCCCTAGGTTGAGCGGAAAATAAACATTGTGGTGGATCCTACTTAGGACCCACTTATGTATGTATTGTGTCCACACCTTTCATCAGTGTGGACCTCCACCTTGGAGTATGTGATTTATCTATGCCTTCCATCCCTATGGACCTACCATGATACATGTGTTGCATCCCAACCGTCCAACCATTTCGAAGATTATTTCAAGGCCCATTGTGACGTGTGCAAAGCCCAAGTGACTAGGCCCATCTTGATGTAATAGTGGCCCGTTGTCGAAGCCCACTTTAATATATATGAGGCCCATGGATCGAGGCCCAATAGGACATGCATAAGGCCTATTGTAGTGTGAATCCCCTTGGTTTATCGGTTGACCTTTATAGCAGGTTGTGCCTTGGGAACGATGATGGTTTAACGTCCACATTGTAAGGATAATGTTGGTTAAATGTCCGCATTGTCACCCTCCCTAAGGCCCACTGATAGGCCCATACTTGTACTGGATGGGCCATCTAGGCCCATCTTCGCTTTGCTTAGAGCCCATCACTTTATAGCATGTTTAGTATAGATACATGATTCATGATCACACGCATCATATGTATGCTTGGTATGAGGAGTGACTGATCATAACATATGCCTTGGGCAGATTATTTATGGACTCCCTGATAGATGGAGTTGCCCTACATGAGCGCGCGGTACGCGTAGAATTGTTGCATGTTTGGTAAGGTGATTCATGCACTTGCATTTATGTGATCATGATTATTGTATGCCCTAGTGACATCAAGGCCATAGCCTCCACAGATACATCGTGGGTGGCTGGATTAGATACCAGAAATGTTTGGTTCTAGCATACGGGCGCCATAGATGTCCCTGGGTGAAAATCCCTAAACCCGATGGTACCAGAAGATGACTCCAATGTCGAGACTGAGTGCATATATGAGCGCACGAGGGCCGAATACCAGGAGGTCGCGTCTCCCACTGTGTCGTGGTCGGTTGAAAAGGGGTGTGGTCTTACTCACCCGAGGGTAGGGGCAATACTAGGTTGAGTCTGACCAGCTCGTGAATGGGTCCGTTATCGACGTGCCAGATGGATATTGGCAGACTATTGGCCAGGCGGATAGTGAGGTTTCTTACGCTCACTTGGACTGTGCGGCTGAGAGAGCGACAGTGTCATTTGGAGTGTACTAAACCCCGATGATTATCCTGAATGAGAACTGTATTGATATATGATGATGATTGACATGTTTGAGTTGCATCTCGCATCGCATGGCCGATAGCATTCATATCTTGCACCGCATAGCCTTGGTACGACTGACTGCATTCATGTACTCATCAGCATATTTTCGCATTACTCTGACCTTACATTATGAGCACGCTCATATTGCGCACACACTTACACCACCCTCTAAGCTTTCTATAAGTTATGCACAATTGATGGTGCAGGTGTTGCCAGGATGCAGTCGTAGTCTCGCTGCAGTTGGAGCGTGTAGCCGAGCTTTTGGAGTTTTTGTTATTATCACTATTTTATATTTTCCTTCATACGCCTTGTACTCAAAGTTTTTTATCATAGTGGATTTTGTGATGGTGTTCTTGTGGTTATTGTTCGTGAGTTATGCTTGTGGTTATGCTTATTACGAATCAAATTGATTATTAGAAATCCTCCTTTTAGTATCCCAGGATTGGAACCTGGTATATGGGTACCGGGAGCTGAGAATGAGGTACTATGGAGGCTATCGATCAAGATTCAGCGATCGGGAATTTTGTGAGCCAGGTCTCTGAGTACGGGGTGTGACATCATCAGTCGGATACAAATCTGATGGTACCCACTCCTTAGGTCTAGTTTAGAGAACACATTGGCCCTTTCTAGAATATCGAACATGTCGTCCAACCGTGGTATTGGGAACCGATATTTGATGGTAATTTTTTTGATTGCCCAACCGTCGACACACATGCGCCGACTTCCATATTTTTTTGGCGTTAATAATGATGGTACGATACTTGGGCTCATGCTTTCTCTCAAGAGACCCTTACGGATTAATTCCTCCACTTGCCCCTAAAGTATCTCACACACTTTCGGACTCATCCGATAATGAGGGCCGTTGGGTAGACTAGCCCTAAGGACGAGGTGTATATGATGTTGGATGTCCATCATGAGGGGGCAATCTATTAGGTAAATCTTTAGGCCAGACTTCTTTGAATTCATTTAGCAATAGTCTTAAACTTGAAGGAATATTTGAGGGTTCCAATTCCTCGCCCTTCACCACTATGGTGTATACCTTGCCGGTTTCCTTTAATTCCTCTATGAAATCCCGAATGGTAAAGAGGGAACTCTCCACCAGTTTAAAGGCTTCAGGGTGGTTCTCTGGTGTCATGGGGGCAAGATTATTTTTCGACTATCCTTGAAGAATATGTAAACATTGTCACTAGGGGTGTACACGAGTCAATCTGAGTCGAACTGGGCTCAACCCAGCCCGGCTTGGTCACCAGCCACACCCAGTCCGAACCCGGCCCGGCTCGATCCCGTCACCGGGCCAACATGTCCAACCTGAACTTAGCCCGGTCAACAACTGGGCGAGTTCGGGCCAAGTTCGGGCCAATTTCAGGCCTACTCCATCTACAAAGGGATGGACGACGTTCTCAGTTCTCTGTCTCAAATAATTAGGATAAGGATTTATGATATATATATATATATATATATATATATATATATAGATATATATAAACAGCCGAGTCGGGCCAGGTCGAGTCGGGTTTTGGACCGAGTCGGGCCGAACTGTGACATGTTTGAACTCGGCCCGAACTCAGTTTCGGGCTGAAGAAAATGGCCCGTCCCGGCCCGAACTCAGTTCCGGGTCGAGCCAAGTCGAGTCGAGCGAGTTAACTGGGCTAGCCCAGTTCGTGTACAGCCCTAATTGTCGCATCATGATCTAATTGCCTGGGTCGACCGAGTAACATATGACATGCTTCTATGTCAATCACGTCAAAAAGTATTTGATCCTTATAATTTTTACCAATTGAAAATGAGATAGTGCATTATTCAGTTACCTTGGTCTCGTTTACCTTTTTATCCAGTCAATTGAGTACGGGGAAGGACGTTTTGTCGTTGGTAATTACAACTCATCCACCATCACTCTTAAGACGATGTTCTCGCTACTACCACTGTCTATGATCACATCACAGACCTTTCCGTTGACAGTGAGCCACGTACAAAATATATTATGTCGCTGTGGATGTAATTCCTTCTGTGGGATATATAGTAATCATCGTCATCTACTATTTCTTCAGTAGCTTGTTTATGTTCATCAAATTCAGGGTGTTTTTTTTATGATCACGGATAAACGCTGGTTACAGATCGCGGGTCTCTGGAATTCGACCAGGAGGACCACGGAAGCCTATGGAACGGTACGGTCTATGATATGGGTCTTACAACTCTCCCCTCCTAATAAAAATTTCGTCCTCAAAATTTAAACTACAACACAACCAATACAGAGCTCATCAAGGGAGGGAAATCCTATCAGAATATAATATACCAACATTATCAAGTACCTAAGAGATGGGGACAACGCCTATGAATCTTAGCCTCTTACTCCTAAGACGCTTCATCGGCACTATGATGATCCCACTGAACCTCGGATCCTGGATCAGAAATGATCGAAACTGGAATATTCTGTAGCCTCACAATCTCAATGGTAGGGAGCTATATTAGAAAGTTTTTAAGTTATTCGAACTCGGGGATCTAACCATTCTAAGTTCTCAACAATCATAGAGTGCAAGGTAACTATCATCACATATGTGATGTTATCCTCAGGTATTCCCAAGTTATACTCTGATACCAATTTTTATCACGCCCCAAACTCAGAAACTGGGTTCACAAAATTTTTGATCACCGAATCCAGTGTCGACAGCCTCCGTAGCTCCCTATTCTCAGCTTCCACCGCCCATATACCAGATTCCGATCCTAAGATCCTACAAGGAGGTTTTTCAACATACATTTATCTCATAAGAAGCATAACCACAAGTTTACCCAAATTGCAAAGGCAACATCATCATCATATATCCACTAATATAAACAGTTGAATACAATGCTGAAAGGGAAATACATATATATCGAAATCAAAGCTCCAGAAGTCCGCTGCATACTCCAAGCTCAACGCTGCTGCGACCTAATGCCACCTACACACATCTATCATGTATAAGCTTATAAAAAGCTTAGAGGGTAGTGAAAGTTTGTGCTCAAGATAAGTGACAAGTATGCAATACAATGCAATAAATCATACAATATCAGAATAAGCGGAAATACTGACAAGTCCATGAGTGCTATCAGCTATACCAAGACTATGCGATACAAGGCATGAATGCTAACAGCCATATCAAAGCTATGCGATGCAAAAACAAATAAGCCAATATTAGATGCCGAGGATTCAATGCAATATGCAAATCTTAATGAGTCCAAGAATATCGTTAGCTGTATCTAGGCCATATAAATGCAGAAACATGGCAACCCAAAATATTAAATGCCGCAGATGCAATGTAATATGCGGTGTAGATGAAATAACTAAGCTAAAGTGAAGTCAAGATGATAGTATGTAGTATCGCAGGCTATGGAGTCCATCACAAGGGACTTCTATCCAAACCAGTCTCATACCTAAATTTGGATAGCCAGACTCAATGTGGTAGACTCCTTATCTCAGGTTAGTCGTATGCTATAAGACCCGTATCCTAGATCATACTGCTCCATAGGCTTCTGTGGTCCTCCCGGTCAAATTTCGGTGACCCGCGATCTGTTATCGGCATTTGTGCTCGACTCTGAGTCGTATCTCATATTCCAAAGTTAGCTCGACCCGAGACTTATACTCTTATGACCGTGCTGTCGTCGTGGTTCTGATGCCTCATCTCGCGCACTAAGGCGATACCCGTGCCAGGAGACGTGGGCCCGCATTCAATTTGAGAAAATATCGCATGTTGCAATTTCAAGAGAATCTCTATGAAACGTCACATCAATCTATCAATCAATCAAAGTACACCCCATCACTCACCCATCCCTCTCTCTCTCTCTTACACCTCTCTCTCTCATCTCTCTCTCTCACATTTCCTCCCAAGCACCCACGTCCAAGCAAGCTCTATGAGAGAGCTTTGTGTGGCCCACTTCCTATCTCCCATCCCCACCATCCAAAACCAATCTCAACCATTGAAATTCGTCCTTTGGAGCTCTAAGATGCTTTGATGGAAGGAGGAGGAGAAGATCAAAGGTGGGTGTTCATATATTTGATTTTGATCAATTGAGGGCCTACTTATGGTGGGACCCACTTGATGTATGCATTGTATAGGGAGGGCCCATAGTGGCGAAGTCCCTCCCCTGCACCACGTTTCTCCCTCTCTTTTTTTCTCTCTCTTTCTTTTATGGTAAGGATGAGGTGTGTGGCCCACACGTGAATCCACCTTGGCATGTATATTAGATCCACACTGACCAGCATTTTCTGGACGATGGAGCCCACTAACACGCGTGATCTACACACCATCCAGATCATGTAAGATGTGTTATATCCCAGCCGTTCCTCTGATGGACGGCCCTGCACCAGCAGCAACTATTCACTCCCCAAGTATAAGGTTATGATGTAGTAATAAACTCGATGAGACCGAGGTCGAATTCCAATGGACTGAAACCTATACGTAATCTGAAATTAAGTAGAACTAGAACTAGACTAAGATGCAATCGAAATCAAATGTAATTGAGGGAATAATGGTGAAATATTTATCTAAACCTTAGAGAAATTAGAGGTAGGAAACTAGGGATTCAGAGGATCCACTTGTAGCAATCAGGGAGATCTTATGCCTGCTTCAAGAACTCAACTAGACTTAAGAGTACTATCTTCATCTAGTTGAAGGGTGTAACTATGAAAATCAAGCTGAACTTCCTTTGATATAGTTTTTAAGAGATGAAAGGTATATGAATTAGAATGGATTCCATCACCAAACCATGCCCAGGAGACAAAGTAAACAATAGAATTAAACTAATTAACAACCAATCATAAGATGTATGAAGGTTAGGAAGGGTACCGTCATCCAACCATGCCCAGGAGACGATGGTGAACAACAGGGCTTCCTGACGTCATAATCATAAAAAGGAAAGGAACATGCTCAAAGCTATCGCAGACCCATTGTAATTTCAGTCACAACAGACCATTAAAAACTGAAAATATTCCCATAATCAAACTAATATCAAGTTCAATTTAGTGTAAATAAAAAACACAAGCAAAAAGTCCCCCCATCATGTTACAAGCTTCGCCTCTTAGCCTTAGCTAAGAGGTTTAGCCCAACATGATTGGACTAGATCTCTTAAAAATAATAATAAGAAAAACAGTAATCAAAGCAAATTTTAAAAAAAACTCTAAAATACTCTCTCTCTCTCTCTCTCTCTCTTTATTCCACGTCCAGATTGCCTCTCTTCTCTCTTCTCTCTCATGTTTTATAGGCAGCAAGGACGGTTGGAGTATTTACAAATAAGAGGCGGTTTATGTGCGTAAGTGTTGTTTACACAGAAAGGCATTTTAAGAAACTTCTTTACACATGCCAAACCGCGCACTCTGTTCTGCAATTGCATTTGGATCGAGATTGAGAGGAGAGATCACCTCATCTAAGTAATTTAACTTCATGGTGGGGTCGAAAGCCCATTTCTTAAGAGGTTGAACGGTCTGGATCATCGATCCGATTGTCCTTAAGATCACATAAGGGCCCACTGGAATCGGCAGCGTCTGGGTCTTTTCGAATTCTGTTACATGCGTAACAGATGTGGAAACTATGATTCTGCGTTAACTGTGGGGTCCACATGCCATGGTGTTCGAAGAATCAGCGTCGTCCATTGAAATACCCTCGAAAAACCAGTCGAGAATGGATGGTTTTGGATTGGATTCAGTGTGGCCCACGAATTTTTCATTTTACCGTCCATTCCACGTTTGAACTTAAATTTCTGTGTTTTCACATGCAAGGCAGTACTTAGACATCATAGTTAGGGTCGGCCCCACTGTCTAGACACATTGGACGGTTCAGATTACCCATCCGACCGAATGAGGTGGGCCACAATAAATCACAGCGGACGTCCGTCCACACCCTGCATAAGAAAGACGCTGGGAGTCGGGTCAACGCACGCTGACCGACTCCCAGGGTTCAGTGTACTATGCTGTAACGCCCCGGATTTTAGTTAACTTGGAAATAGACGTCCTTAAGCAATGGGTCGATCCGATCCTAACATGTTATTAACTTCTCGGAACTCAATCTCAAAGTCTAAAATCCCTTTTTAACCCATTTCTTTCAAAAATCTCACCTTCTGCCATCGTATTCTTCAAAATTTTTCAAGTACGTTCATATTAGACATTAATCCTAATATTTAAATGATGAAAAACAATACTTAAATAAAAACTTACTGTAAATAGTAAATACATAAATATAATGGGCTTTTGACCATTAACCTTTTCATAATATCATGATATAAATGGGTTATTCGGATAGATCAGTTTCTCCTACCCCAAAATCATATATTACACGTCACGTAACTCATTCCAGATTGAAAAATACACCCGTTTCAAAATATCGAGTGGCGAAACTGTAAGTGTTATGGTTTGATTCCTTTTTAGTTGTCAAATTTTGTGTGTCAAAACCTCTGTATGTATAGTGTGTTTATATCTTGATAAATTTATTCAAGACACCATGTCAAGAAGATGAATTCCTCAAGCTAGTTCAAGCTACAATATAGAAGATATTAAAGAAGAGTTCAAGCTCAAGACTAAAGCTCAAGTTCACATGTAAGAACTCAAGCTCAAGTTCACGTGTATTCTAGGTCAAGACTCAAGCATAGTTTGGAACTCAAGTACAACTCAAGATGGAATTTGATTTCAAGCCTTCGAACATCTCATGCTCAAAGCTACATCAAGTTCAAGTTCTCATGCTTGATAAGGTTCAAAGGTCTACCTTCGCTTAATGAATGAAGTTCAATGTCCATACGACATGTTTCAGGTTTGATAGACCATTAGATTGACCTTAGGGTAGGTCACTTTGGCTACATAATTTATTTGAATATTAATACATGAATTTAGTCTGTTTTAAGACTAGTCCTAGACCTTGTTCGATCAGTCTAAGAAATTCCAGGACCAGTCCTAGAATTGTTGCAATTTATTGGATTTTCTGGTTTGGCTACGACCAGTCCTGGAGTCTGCTCGACCGGTCGTTGGATGGTCTCGACTCGACCTTCGACCAGTCATAAAGCTACGACTCAAACTCCAGCGACTAAATTAAGTGTCGCACGACCAGTCGTAGAGGGGTCTTGACCAGTCATGGACTGCCTTCGACCAGTCGTGGACTGCCTACGACCGGTCGTACAACGGTCTTAGGCGATTGCGCTCAAAAATTCAAAAATCAGTTTATTCTTTGACCAGTCGTAGTGACCCTAGGACCAGTCGAAGACGAATTTCTGCAGCTATAAATAGCACATGAATTTCAGAGTTTTTTTATTAAAAATTAAGTGAATTCAAGGCTCCACTCTGAGATAAGTTTGTGTTTATTTTTAAGCTATATTGTGCATAATTCTATTTCATTTTATTAGCTTATAGTTATTTGATTTTGATTTGCATTCCAATCTAACTATAAAAAGGGAAAATTCTTAATTCCTTTTTCTCGGAATCAAAATCAAATACAGCTAGCCCTAAGTTAATTAAACTTAAAATCAATTAGAACTTAGAACCATTGTAAAGTGAGTATTGGACTTTGAACTTCCATATTCGAATTCTACTCCGATTGGTTCTTCCGGGCTACTACAAGAGGAGAAATCCAGGTATTTTACAATTCTGTAAAATTTCCATTCTTTTGGTTTTTGTTTAGGATTTGCTAGAAAAATTCTATTTATGTGGTTATCTGAGGAGAGTCAGAAAACTCAGAAAGAGGGGTTTTTGGATTGTGTAAGCCCAAGTTAAAAAGACATAATTGTGAAGGTTTTAGGTGAACCTGTGAAACCTATTTTGATAGTGAACGCTAATATCCCCTGTGTGAGGATATTAGGAGTGGAGTAGCATTCTGTGTGGCTGTTGTTTAACAGTTGGTGAACACACAGGCGAACCACTATAATTCTTTGTCTTGTGGATTGAACGCTTGCTTAATCTTTTACCTTTTATCATTCAAAGTTGTGGAATGTATGTGTGGTTGTGAATGTTATAAATATTTACATTTCAAGCAAGTGTGGGGAATGTTGTAATAAGTTAGATTTAAATTTTAGCAATCTATTTCAATTCCTTGTTATTTATTTTTTATTTGAGTTCTTGATACAATGGACTTTCTAGAAATAAGGTTGTCCTGCCATAAACCTTTGGTTTTTATGGTGTAAGGTTGTCCTTAGAACTGAATTCGTATCAACCTCTCAATACTTGTTAATTGAGGTTGAGTTTATTTTAGCATTGTGAATTGATTTATTTTTGTAAGGCTATCTCTTTATTGTTTATTCCGCTGTTTTATTTTTAATTTGGCATAGTCCTATTCATCCCCCCCCCCCCCCTCTAGGACATATAGCTTGGCCATTTCAGAAACTACATCAAACAGACTCGGGGGGCCAAACGACACAAATCGGGAAGGACCCAAAGTGGGCCCCACATGTTCCCGGCACCCAGGGGGAGGGGGGTGGACCTCGCCCCACCGGCGACCCCTCGCAAAAAAGTCTAGTGGTCGACGAGGACCTCACCGATTTCGCGAGGCCTCACCGTTCTGGCAGGCCAGGCGGCACGTTTTCTGAAATTTTCCTGCACTTTTCATCCCACTTTAGAAAATCATATCTCCCTCATTATAACTCTGATTTAAGTGATTTAAAAATCAGATTAAAGCTTGATAAGTCTAATTTCATATAAAAATAAGTAAAAAAATATAATAAAAATTTTATTATAATTAAATATAGGTCATTGTGACAACTATCCGAAAATCATCAGTTTGGACAGCTACTGCTTCAAAAATTTTTAGAATTTTTTTACAACACGAAACCTAATGAAATTTGGTTAAGATGAATTAGACTTGATGAAAAACTACTAAAAAAATAATTAAAATAATATACTACTTAAAAGTTCCAGAAATGGGCGTAGAACTTCCCTAGGACCTTATTCTGTCGTAATTAGGGCATAATTTAGTTAAGTATTAAACTGAATAATCAATATAATTATCTTGAACCACTTTCTATATGAACTGTAAGACCCAAAACTTGTAGAATCATTAACGCTATATTACCCTATAACATAGGAATAATCTCATTACCCAGTTGCTCTCGGGAGCACCTTGAAACTCTATATCGGACCTAGACGGTGTGTCGAAAGTCCGATGATGGTGAAGCTATATGATTATGACCACCTTACTGGACTTGACTACCATCTCAGAAATTAAATTTAGATAGTGTCCAGAAATGCACAACTTGAGTTCGGAGCGAAGTGTGTGAGAAACGCGAATACCTTTAGAAATTGAACTCATATTTAAGTAAATTAAGTTGGTTCGCTTGTAGGCCAAATCTAAGGATTCCGACCGTCAGAATCTGACATAATTACACCCTCGGATTAGAGGAAATTTCCAACACATGTTAGTGTACTTGTGGCCCTGATCGAATACCAGTCCGTTGAACTGAAACTGGTCCACCACGGTCGATTTGTAAATCCGATCGGACTGAAAACTTAACTCGACCTAGATCCAATGTCAGGGAGCTTAAGTCCGACCGCACGCAGAAAAGGGGCCTCCAGAAGTGCTCCGTTGGATCAAAACAGACCCCTTTTGGCTATAACTTAAGTATACCATGGCCCTGGGGCCATTGACATCAATTCTGGGCTTATAAATAGCCCTTAAACCCCCTCACTCCCAAGCCATGCAAATTTCTTAAAAACCCTAGGTGAGAGAGAGAAAAGGAGAGAAAAGAGGAAGGAAGGAGGAGAGATTCTTGGGGATTGTTGTTGGAATCTTTTCCCACAACTCCACCCACCGTTTCGCTTCTCTACTGCGCTACTCAACTTGTTTCGATTTCGATTTGAGTAAGAAATTCTAACCCTAATCTCATTTTAGAAATCCAAATAGAGATATCGACGAAATAACTAATCTATTTCGTGATTCAGGTAGCCGTTGTGCCGTAGACATAGACGTAGTATTCAAACTGAGCTCAGTACGGGTTTACCGGCGAAAGGTACGGACTATAAATGTTTAGGTTATGGTTTTCAAGGCTTTCAATGTTAGCTAATGATTTATGACTGACTTGAATGTTATCACATGCTTAGATACGATGTTTCCCGCGCTTTATGCATATATATGAACTTGTTGTATATAGTGTATTCTAAGTGTTTGTTGAAATGACTGAATGAATATGGATTTTAGACTTGTGTTCGCCATGATTATTAACTATGAATATATGCATGTTGTGTACGTAGCAAGCCTTTTGTAAAAGGGTTTACCAAGGTATATGTTATAGCTAGCCTAATACATGTATGTTGGAATGTGTAGTCTAAGTGTTAGATTAATTGCCTCAATGAGGAAATACCTATTGACATACATGTAATGAGGGTGTTGAGATAGGATTCTCAATTCCTTTAACTATGGTTATAGTTTCCTTCATGTATCCTATATTGTTACTTCGTGCTATATGGTTGAATGTCTATGTATGCTAACATGTATGCTATGTATTTGTTGAATTGCTCAAATAAAACTTATATTTAAGTTGGTTGCTACATGCTGTTTGGGACTACACACACACACACACACACACACACACACACATATATATATATATATATATATATATATTCCTATCTTACTTGAGTTGTGTTTGGGACTATGATATAGTCCAGGCATTTGGTAATAGATTCTAATCAGGTAGCTGAGGTTGTCTCGTCATACGAGACGTGTTCGATGAATACGAGCCGTACTTTGGTTGTCGACAGTGGTTAGGCCACACAGAGTGCTTACACACTTCATGTCGATTAACTCGAGGTGCGCTCGTACTAGTCGAGCTTGTCAAGTAACCCGATTGATTTGATGTATGTTCACCATGTATGGATGCTACTGCTTAAATTTAAGGTACCAAACTCACTAATGGAAACCCCATTAACCTTGGTACCTCGATCCGCTAAGACTCATGAGCCGGACATGGTGGTATGGGACACCGTAGTCGAGCTGTCGACCTACAATGGGGTGACACGCCTCCCCGTAGTGTCCAGTGAGCAACACAGCCTCATGAGCTAAATACGGTGGTATGGGACACTGTATTCGAGCTGTTGGCCTACACTGATAAGGTGACGAGCCCTTTGTAGTGATCTCGAGCATACTCTGAGCCTGCGTTGAGGCGACAAGCCTTTCTGTAGTAACTAGAGTATAAACTAGGCCTACACTGCATCGAGGTGACGAGCCCTTTGTAGTGACCTAGAACCGCAACATTGTATGAGATTTACTAGGACTGACGACCCTAGAATGGATCATTGTTTGGGAAATGATATAAGGGAGGTACCTTAGTTTCTCAATCCTGCTGTATGAAAAGGACTAATAAAAACTTGGTAAGCACACTCATGCACCGCATTACATGTGTCATTTGGCGTTGGGTAGAGCACTGAGGAAGTGACTGACATGCGCGACCGTGAGATGAAGATTGCAGAGGAAGTGCAGGCGAGGGCATGCATCATGTATACATACCATTTTTGCATTAATCAGAGTACTTAGGGATGTATGATTGTATTGCTTTATCATTACTGCTTGACTAAATTGATAACATGTTAACCTTTACTTTATGGTTCCACTGAGTTGATCACTCACTCCCACGTTACGGGACGGTGTTGTACACACCAACTAGACCCTGTCTTAGTTGTAGGTGGTGGCGATGCCTACGAGGCGGAGCCGGATTATAAGGATGACGATGAGGCATTCTCTTTCATGCAGTTTTCAGGTAGGTTCTTGTGAGTCGTGGCCTGATCGACAGGGACTTCTGGGATGTTGACTAGATGCCCTTATACTTGTTATTTTATCTTTTTGAAACACACATGTATATTCATTTTTGGTCCATTTTGAGAAGTATACTTGTATATATTTAACTTGGTAACTTGTTCATACTCTGGAGACTTACGACAGTTTATATATTTTATATATCTATCATAGTTCTTCCTTTTGCGTAATTTAATTGTCTCTGGAGTATGATATGCTGTTTTGGTATAATTCCACTCATGTTTAATGCACTAACACGTACAACATTTAATCATCATTATCTATCTTGCATAAGTGATGCGTTGGAACTCAGGAGTGGAGCTTATGCTCGACCCCCAATTTTCAGGGCGCTACATGCGCACTTTTGTGCACTATATGCGCACTCACCTCAAGGTGGGTCCCATCGTGATGTAGCTGAGAAATTCGCTCTGTCCATCTGAATTGTCAGCTCATTTAACGCGTTGAGACCAAAATTGAAGCATATCCAGATATCAGGTGGGCCCCAAATCAGGACTTTAGGGACTGATCTGTTCGTTGGGTCACTTCTGCAAGGATCCAATGGCCGAAATTTGACGTGTACGGTCAATTTATGGTTCTCAGGCCATGTATTAAGTTTTGATTTGAACGGATGATGTAAACCCTGTGATCTTGCATTCTGGACAGACCCCTTTAACATGAGTTTCTCGAATCTTTGGCGTGTAAATCCTTCGATCTTGGTCCCTTGGAGTCCGTCCCTTTCCTTGGTGAATTCTGAGCATTAAATCCGTGCTTTAAGTACCCCTTTTTCAATCCAAGCTTATAAATACACCCTGCATCACAAACACGATTAAATCAGGCCGTTAAACAGTACCATGTTTGTAAATCCAGACAATAACTGAGGTCTGATATGTAATATTTGACCCTCAACAGCAGCATACTATTGTGCTTGACGTCAGCAAACGGTGGGACCCACCTTGATGGATATGTCCAGACCGTCCATTCATGTGGAGCTCGCTGTGATGCACATGTGGCGCTCACCTGTCACGTGTGTGGAGCACACATTGAAGTATGTGTTTTATCCTTACCGTCCAAATAAGCTAGACGATGAGGCTCGCTGAGATGTGTCTATGACATCCACCTACCACGTGTGTGTGGGACCCAAGTATGATGCCCGGGCATAATCCAGACCGTCCATCCATGGACCCCATTGGTGCACGCCGTCCAAGCCTGGACGCTGACCTGTTTTATTAAAATAATAATAATAAAATAAACTAATATATATGGTATGTAAGATGGGCCCCACATGGGATTCCATCATAATGCCTGGGTTTTATCCCTGGCCATCCGTTCTGGACATTTTATATACATATATATATATATATATATATATATATATATATATATATATATATATATATATATATATATATATATATACATATATATATAATACTAATGATATTATGTTGATATAAAGAGGTGGGATGGCCCACCTACGTGGGACCCACCTGATGGCAGTGCTTTATCCACAACGTCCCACTGGGCGTGACCCACTGATGTATTTGTTACATCCCACCGTCTAGTACGTGGACGGTGGGGATCCACCGTGTTGCATGTGTTTCGTCAACGTCGTCCATCTGGATGAATGGAAAACACTAATATCAATTGGATCCCTCCAGCTGGTGGGCCACTACGTGGGACCCACTCACAACGAAATGGATTGGCTGGTCTACCACACACCAACTATATAGCTGCTGTGTGCAGAGTATGGGTTTGATCTACACCGCCTATCTGTGCAACCCACCTTAATGATATGTGTATTTTACCTGCACAGTCCAACTGGGATGGTGTTGACTCACCCGATGTATGACTTCCATCCATGCCATTCTGTCCATGTGCATGGGACCCACCTTGATGTGTTGTAACTCCACACCGTCCAGACCTCTAGACGGTGGGCTGGTCACGAGGTATGCGTTATATCTAAACCGTTCATCCACTAAATGAGGTAGATCTATCAGGTGGACCACACTGCACAAAATAGTAGAGAGTTGAACGCCTACCATTAAAACCCCTTAGGGATTCCAGAAGTTCTAGATCAATATGATATTTGTTATTCCTCTTGACCCAGGTCTTTGTGATTGTATGATCAGATTGGATGGAAAGTAAATGTTATGGTGGGCCTGTGAGCTATTTAAATGGTGAAATCATTATCTCCACTACCATTTGTGGTGCGATCTAGATGATATTTCGATAGACCCATCTTGATGTATATGAGGCCCGTTGTCCCGACCCCTCTTAATGTATTTTAGGACCATAGATTGTGGCCCATTATGATGCATTCATGGCCTATGAGCAATGCCCATTATGATGTATTCGAGGCCCATGGTTGAGGCCTAATGTGATGTATGTATGGCCCGATACGTTGTGTATAAATCCCTTGTATGGGCCACTCCTTGGGAGCAATATTGATTAAATGTCCACATTGATGGGCAATGATGGTTGAATGTCCACATTGTGACCTTCCCTTAGGCTTTGTTAGGCTCATTCTCATCGAGTATCTAGGCCGATTCTGATTGTTGAGGCCAATTCTGATAATTGTGGCCGATTCCGATAGTCGTGGCTGATTCTGATAGTTGTGGCTGAATCTGATAGTTGTGGCCGATTCTGATTGTTGTGGCTGGTTCGATTGTTGTGGCCGATTTTGATTGTAGAGGCCGATTTCGATTGTCGAGGCCAATTGTCGAGGTCGATTCCGATTCCGATTGTCAAGGCCGAGTCAGATTATCGAGGCCGATTCCGATTGCCGAGTCAGATTGTCAAGGGCGATTCCGATTGTCGAGGTCGATTCCGATTGTCAATGTCGATTTTCGAGGCCGAGTCAAATTATTGAGGCCGATTCCGATTGTCGAGGCCGATTTTGATTGTCAAGGCCGAGTATCGAGGCTGATTCCATTGTCGAGGCCGATTGTATAGGCCGATTCCGATTATCGAGGCCGATTGTATAGGCCGATTCTGATTGTCGAGGCCGATTATATAGGCAGATTCTAATTGTCGAGGCCGATTCTGATTGTCGAAGCCGATTCCGATTATTAAGGCCGATTCCAATTGTCAAGGCCGATTGTCAAGGTCGATTCCGATTGTCAAGGCCGATTCCGATTGTCGAGGCCGATTCTGATTGTCAAGGCCGATTTCGAGTATCGAGGCCGATTCCTATTTGTCGAGGCTAATTGTATAAGCCGATTCTGATTGTCGAGGGTGATTATCAAGGCCGATTCTGATTCGAGACTGATTCCTATTGTCAAGGCTAATTGTATAGGCCAATTTCGATTATCGAGGCCGATTCCGATTGTCGAGGCCGAGTATCAAGGCTGATTCCGATTTGTTAAGGCCGATTGTATAAGCCGATTCCGATTATCGAGGCTGAGTATTGAGGCCTATTCCGATTGTCGAGGCCGATTGTATATGCCAATTCTGATTGTCGAGGCCAATTGTATAAGCCGTTTCTGATTGTCGAGGCCGAGTATCAAGGCCAATTCTGATTATCAAGGCCGATTCTGATTATTGAGGCCGATTTCGATTGTCAAAGCCAAGTATTGAGGTCAATTGTATAGGTCGATTGCTGATTACGATTATCGAGGTTGATTCTGATTGTCGAGCGCATTGTATGGCCGATTAGGTCGAGGCCGATTATTGAGGCCGATTGACATTAGGCGGTGATTCTAATTATTAAGGCCGATTCCGATTGTTGAGGCTGATTTTGATTATTGAGGCCGATTCCAATTGTCGAAGCCGATTCCGATTGTCGACAGCGATTGTCGAGGCCGATTCTGATTGTCAAGGTCGATTCCGAATATCGAGCCGATTCCTATTGTCAAGGTTGATTGTATAGGCCGATTCCAATTATCGAGACCGAGTATCGAGGTCGATTGAATAGGCCAATTCCGATTGTCGAGGCTGAGTATCAAGGTCATTCCGATTTGTCGAAGCTGATTGTATAGGCCAATTCCGATTGTCGAAGCTGAGTATCGAGGCCGATTCCGATTGTCGAAGCTGAGTATCGAGGCCGATTCCGATTGTCGAGACCGATTGTATAGACTGATTCCGATTGTTGAGGCCAATTTTGATTGTCGAGGTCGATTTTAATTGCTTAGGCCAATTGTCGAGACCTATATGATGTATATGCGACCCGTAGTGATATGTATTCAGCCATTGTGATGCATATGCGGCCCGTATTTGAGGCCCATTGTGATGTGTATTCAGCCCGTGTTTAAGGCCTAAGGTGATGAATATGAGGTCTATATATGTGATAAGGCCCATTGTGATGCATTTGAGGGCCAGGCGATGAAGTCCACTGTGATGTATATTAAGCCCATGTGAGAGGCCCATCGTGATGTGTATTAAGCTCTTGAGTAAGGGTCATGGTGTTGTATATTAAGTCCTTGTGTGAGGCCATGCGTCCACTATATGTTAGGCTCTATGTGGGCCATTCTTTAGGACAATGTTGGTTAAATGTCCATATTGTCAAGGCCGATTGTGGATGCCGGCTATTGATACCGATTATGAGTATGTGATAGCATAGCATCATGATACATGCCCATACACATCATCTGCATGTTTATTAGGAGATGTGATTGACCATTGCATATGCCATAGTACAGATGGTTTATGGGACTCCCTGATAGGTGGAGTTATCCCACATGAGCACACGGTATGTGCAGGATTGATGCATGATTGGACTACATGACTCATACATCTTGCATTGTGTGATTATGATTACTTTACGCACTAATGACATCAGGGTTGTGACCTCCACAGACATGTCGTGGATGACTAGATGGAATACCAAAAATGTTTAGTTCGAGCATCTGGGCACTTTCGATGTCCGTGGGTGAAAGTCCGTAAACCTCCATGGCTAGGAGAGGCCCCAACATCCAGACTGAGTGAATACATCAGCGCCCGAGTGCCGAATACCACTAGGCCGCATCTCCCACTTTATCGTGGTCGGTTGGGAGGGGGTGTGGCCTTACTTGCCCGAGTGAGGGGGCTGTAAGCCAGGCTAAGTTTGACCAGCTCCCAAATGGGTCTGATATCGATGAGCCAGGTAGGCATTGGTATACTACTGGCAGTTGGGTAGTGAGGTCTTTTCCACTCGCTGGGCTATGCGACTGGCTGAGACAGTAGCCAGCTTGGAGAGTACTAGACCCCGGTGATAATCCCAGAGATGTACGGTGCTGATATGTGGACTTATTGAGCAAGAGTTGCGTACTCATTCATTCATTCACTATTCACTCAGGCTGGTGGTGCATAACTATTTGGTACGTGTACCTTTGAAACGGCCAGGATTTCGATTGGGGCGCACGACTAACCTGAGATCAAGAGTTTACTACATTGAGTCTGACTATTCAAATTTAGGTATGAGACTGGTTTGGATAGAAGTCCCTTGTGATGGACCCCATAGCATGCGATATTGCGTACTATCATCCTGAATTCACTCTATCTTGTTCATTTCATTCGCACCACATATTACATTGCATCCGTAACATCTAGCATTTTGGGTTACCATGTTTCTGCATTGATATGAGCGTTCGCATTCATGCCTTGCATCGCATAGCCTTGGTATGATTGATGGCACACATGGACTTATCAGTATATTTTCGTTTACTCTGATATCGTATGATTCATGATCTTGTCAGTATTTTTACCTATTTCGATATTGTATGATTTATGGCATTGTATTGCATACTTGGCACTTACCTTGCGCACACACTTTCACCACCCACTAAGCTTTCTATAAGCTTATGCACAATAGATGCGTGCAGGTGGTGTTAAGTTGCAGCAACGTGGAGCTTGGAGCACGTAACATATTCTGGAGCTTTGATTTTCGACATATGTATTTCCCTTTCAGCATTGTATTCAAATGTTTATATTAGTGGATATGTGATGATGATGTTGCTTTGTGATTTGGGTAAACTTGTGATTATGCTTCATATGAGACAAATATACGTTGAAAAATTCTCCTTGTAAGATCCTAGGATCATAATCTGGCGTATGCGTGCTGAGAGACGAGAATGAGGTACTACGGAGGCTGTCGGTACCAAATTCGATGATTGAGAATTTTATGAGCTCAATTTCTGGGTTTAGGGCATGATACACGCCCCACCCGAAATCCTGGCCATTGCAAAGGTACACAACAATGAGTTATGCACCACCAGCCCGAGTGGATAGTGAATGAATTAGTAAAATGTCGAGCATGCAACTCTTGCTCAATAAGTCCACATATCAGTACTGTACATCTCTAGGATCATCACTGGGGTCCAATACACTCCAAATCAGATTGCCGCCACATCACGCACAACATGATGAGTGGAAAAGACCTCATTATCCGCCTACCAATATCGGGCCTGGCTTGTCGATAGCGAACCCATTCCTCGAGCTGGTCAAACTTAGCCTAGCTTTACCCCCTCCTCTTGGGCAGGTAAGGCCTCGTCCCCTTCAAACCGACTACGACACAGTGAGAGACATGGCCTAATGGTATATAGCCCCCATGCGCTCATGCATCCACTCAGTGTAGGTGTTGGAGCAACCTTTGGTACCAAGAGGGTTCTGGGACTTTCACCCAAGGATATCTATAGCACCCTATGTAGAACAGATTTTCGGTGTCCCATCTGGCCATCCACTATATGCCTATGGAGGCTACGGCCTTGAAATCACTAAAGCGTACGGTAATCATAATCACACAATGCGAGATGCATGAGTCACACAGTCCAATCATGCATCAATCCTGTGCATACCGTGCGCTCATGTGGGGCAACTCCGCCTATCAGGGAGTCTCATAAACAACCTGCCCTATGGCATATGCAATGGTCATCCACATCTCATAACAAACATGCAGATGATGTGTATGGGTATATATCATGATGCTTTGCTGTCACATACTCATAATCGGTATCGATAACCTACATCGATAATCGGCATCGATAATCGACCTATAAAAGGGCCTAAGGGAATGTCACAATGAGGACATTTAACCAACATTGCTCCCAAGGAGTGGCCCATATAGAGCCAAACATATGGTGGGCCCATGGCCTCACACAAGTGCCTAATATACATCACATTGGGCCATAAATACATCACATCGGGCCTCATCAATGGCCACAATTACATCACAACGAGCCCCATACAATCACAATGGGCCACATATAATCACAATGGGCCACGTACAATCTCAATGGGCCTTACACAAGGGTCTCATACATTAAGTGGGCCGCATCACATGGGCCTTATACATCACATTGGGCCACATCACATGGGCCTAACACACATCACTATGGGCCGCTCACATGGGCCTAACACACATCACTATGGGCCACATCACTATGGGCCGCATCACATGGGCCTAATATGTATCACTATGGGCCACTCACATGGGCCTAATACACATCCCTATGGGCCACTCACACGGGCCTAACACACATCACATGGGCCTCGAATATAACTCAATGGGCCACGCAAAAAAGGGCCATAAATACGCAACGGGTGGGCCATGCACATGGGCCTAATATACATAAGAGGTGAGCCCTACACATGGGCCTCATACACGTCAAGTGGGCTGCATCAATGGGCCGCACCAATGGGCCTCATATACATCAAGTGGGCTGCATCAATGGACAGCATAGATATACAATACATTCATCACGATGGGCCACACAAATGGACGGTGTAGATATACAAAACATGCATCAATGGTAGGCCCTTGGACGGTGTGAATATATAATATGTACACCAAGGTGGGCCCCATCACATGGGCCTAATATATATAGGTGGGCCTCGTATACGCAGCAAATGGGAATGGACGGCATAGATAAAACACAAAAATCAAGGTGGGCCCCACAGAAATTACTGGTGTCTTTAGCAGCTATATAACTGGTGTGAAATGCACCAGCCAATCTGCTACCATCAGGTGGGTCCCACGTGGGGTCCACCATATCATTATATATAATATATATTATAATAATAATAATTATTATTATTATTAGGGACATCTAGCATCCAGGCCCTGGATGGCCTGGATGAAAAACACATAGATCATGGTGGTCCCCACCGTCCAGACCACTAGACGATGTGGATTATCATCACGTGTGGGTTCCGCACGGATGGACAATATGAAAATAACACATACCTCATGAGATGGGGCCCCAGAGGTTGCTGACGCCAATCACAACAACTGCTATGTACCCCCAGCAGATGAATGGTTTAGATATAATACATGCTACGGTGGGGCCCACAGAATTTACAGACATCAGCACAACAGTTATTTGCTGCGGCTACTGGCCCTCCCTCCATCAAACGAATGGTTTATGAAATAGATGGACGGTTGGATTACAAAACGGGTGGACGACATTGATGAAACACATGCATCACGGTGGCCTGGCAACATCTAGCTAGTCCAGCACCGTCTAGATGGTCTGGACGGTGTGGATGAAACAAATACATCACGGTGGCCCCTTCACAGCACCATCCAGACCATCTAGACGGTGTGGCATACAGGTACATCACGGTGGCCCCTGCACAGCACCGTCCAAACAGATGGACGATGCAGATGTAAGGCATAAATCAGGTGGGTCTCACCGTCCAGATCTGCTGGACGGTGTGGATTTCTCTAACACACCAAGGTGAGCTCCACCCTGATGGATGGCATGCACGCATCAGGTGGGCCACACATACCATCAATACCAAAAAAATGAGGAAAAAAAAAGAGAGAGGGAAAAGAAGGGAGAGAGATCGGTTGTGGGAGGGGCCCCGCCACTATGGGCCCCTCTTTACAATGCATACATCAAGATGGGTCCCACCCCAAGTGGGCCCTCAAAAAAAAATCAAGGGTAAAAACCCTAAAATCACCCACTGTTCTTGCTTCTTCTTGGCTCCATGAGATCCCTAGCTCCTTGGCTACCATTATGATGGAAGATGATGGAGATTAGACGGTAGAGATGGGAGATAAGGGGGATAGGAAGATGGGCCACACCAAGCTCTTCTCATGGAGAGCTTGGACGGTTGCTTGCTTGGGAGATGGGTTTGAGAAAGAGAGAGAGAGAGAGAGAGAGAGAGAGAGAGAGAGAGAGAGAGGGTTGGGTGAGTGATGGAGTGATGGGTGAAGTGAGTGATGGGCGTATTTGATGGGTGGAGAGAGAGAGAGAGAGAGAGTTGATTTTAAGAGTTGCTTGGGGATGGGGCATGTACTTGACATGTGAGGTAATGTGTGCTTGATTGATGAGATTGATGTGATGTTCTTTTAGGTTTTGTAAATGCATGACATTTTTCTTGAACTGAACGCGGGCCCAAATCTCTTGGCCCGGGTATCGCTTCGGCGCGCAAGACGCGGCATCAGAACCGCAGCGACGGCGCAGTCGATAAGGTACAATTCTCGAGTCAAGCCGCCTCTGGAATACCGGATACTACTCAGGATCGTGAGCAAACGCTAGTTACAGATCGTGGGTGGCCAGAATTCGACAGAGAGGACGGTGGAAGCCTATGGAACGGTATGGTCTAGGATACGGGTCTTACAACTATGATCGGTTGGCCAATCTGGACCGTTCAGAAGCTCAGAAAGGAGCCATTGACCCCAACCATGAAGCTAGATCCAAGCCAAGGACGTTCACTGTCCCGAAAATTCAGCCACAAACGCAAGACGCCTTACATTTTCTATTATGCACCGGCTGCTGGCTGCGAAATTCTTCTTGCTTAGCATGCCTTCTTCGCCGCCTCTGGCAACACAGCACTGACCCCCAGTGCCTATAAAAGAGAAGGGAGAGAGAGAAAAAAAGGAGATGTTAGGACGTGGGCAGTCGTGGAGGCACAAGAGGGACGTGGGTAGGAACGTGAGCAAGGCGTGTAAATCTGACGAGAACGAGAGGAGTGTAGGGCTGGCCATCTGCTAGAGTTCTTTTCTTCCCTTTGTTTTTAATTTCAGTTTGTGATTTTTATGTTTAAGAGATTTAGATCATCATGTCTATGATGAGTTAAACTCTTAGCTAGGGCTACGAGGTGAAGCTTGTAGCGTGATGGGGCGCTTTCTACGGCTTTGATTCATGTGATGAACTCTCTTTGATGCTAGTTTGATTATAAGATATACTTTTAGTTTTTAATGGTTTATTGTGACTTAAATTACAATGGATCTGCGATAGCTTTGATTATGTTCTTTTCATTATTGAGATTATGAAGTCAGGAGGCCCTATTGTTCACCATCATCTCCTGTGCATAGTTGGATGATGGAACCCTTCCTAATGTTCATAAGTCTCTCAGATTGGTTGTGGATTGGTTAAATTCTGTTGTTTGCTTTGTCTCATGGCCATGGTTTTGTGATGGAATTAATTCTAATTCTCATACCTCTCATCTCTTGAAAACTGGATTAAAGGAAGTTCGGATTCAGATTTTAATGATATATCTTCTAATTGAATGAAGATGGGACTCTGATTGCAGTTATGTTCGTGAATCAAGCGTAGATCGCCCTGATCTCTACAAGTGGATCCTTAGAAACCTTAGTTTCTCACCTTTGAATTCTACAAGTTTTAGTTTAATCATTCACCATTATTCTCTCCTATTCATTTGATTTAGATTACATCTTCTTCTAGTTCTAGTTTTAGTTACTTTCAGAATACATACAAGATTCAGCTCCTATGGATTCGACCTTGGTCTTACCGAGATTATTACTACATCACAACCCTATAGTTGGGGTATGAACACTTGACTGGGTGTATCTGAACTCGATCCTAAATTGTCAATCATAGCCCTCATATAAATCGTACCACCGACTGTGACTTAAATTCTGATAGATTGTTTCGTGTTGCCAACCGTTGGAATTCTTCAGTGTAATCTGTGACAGTTCAATTTTCTTGTCGGCAATTCTGGTTTTGCTGGAATAATATATGCTCATAATCATTAGGGAGAAATCGTTATCAAAGAAGACGTCTCATCCGTGGCCATGATGAGATGGGCGTCTTGTTCTGACGGGCTCGTGAGAGTTATAATTGCTCACACCATGTAGAAGCACCAGATTTTAATTTAAACGCTACCAATTTTACCTTTTTATGATCTGACACATCCATGTAATTAAAATATCTCTTTATTTCGATTAGCCAATTGAGAAAATCTTCTATGCGAAATAAACCATTAAAACTAGGAAGTTCAGCCTTATCTCGATAATATCTTTCAGCACGATCTAGATAATCGCCTTCATGGATTGGTCGTCGGGCAAAGCCTTCATTAAGGTCCTCGTCGCTAGAACTTGAATCATCTGGTGTAGCTCTACAGTTTGCTACTGATAGTGCTCTACGGAAATCATGGTTGTGTCATACAGCAATCACGGGCAGTGGAGCAATCATAGGCAGTGGAGCATCACCTAGGGCTCGGGCAGAAGTAGTTTGCATGGTTAAATAACTCTCCTAGTGGAAAGTTTTTATTCTTCCCACAAGACGATCGAGGGTTTCCTGCAGCCCTTGCATGGTCAATTAACTCTCCTGGTGGAAAGTTTTCATTCTTCCCGCAAGATAACGAATCCCTGGATCACCGTACATAAGATTTTGACTCATATCTTCGTTGTTTGACATCGGCCTAAAGGAAATCCTTGTTTTAATACCAATTGACACAGGGATGAATGTGATGAGGTCAATCACCATCTTCCTCAAGGATCCGAATCCACAGAGTTTTTCTGGACTCCTCACAGAGACTTCTCAGATCCATGAGGAAAGAAAGCAAGAAGAATATAAATAAATTTTAATAAATTCAAATTTTAATTAATGAATCAAATAAATGAGTTCACAACTCTTTAAATAGGGATACCAAGTAATAAGAGAGAAATCATAAGCAAACTACAACTAAAACTCCTAGAAATCGCAACTTACTATAAATAGTAAACTTACTATTTATGGACGGTCATGATGTCTACTAGTGCGCAAGGTTTTCGGCCAAAAATAGTAAGTGTCCTATTTGGCTTCACCAAACTATTCTCCTAATTATTCTAAGTTCTTTTCGCGTTGGGCGCAACTCCTAAAGCCCAACGGATGAAGAGTTATAATCAAACTAAAATTTACTATTTATAGTAAAAACGGAATTAAAATAGGAAAACGACCGTCGATCCAGGGGTATTTTGCGAATCTGGCTTGCACAACCTAGTGTAGCAACTTAGGTGGCTAAAGTAGCTCGTTCTACCCCAAAATCATATATTTTACGCCCGATAACGCATTCCGGATTGCAAGATACGCCCGATCTAAGGTCTGATGGTTAGGATCACTTCTATCATCGACTGGGCCTTTTCTGATCCATCTTGGCCATTAAACTGTTCGCGACCCGCTCTACATCAGTTTCTCTAGGACACATGATTACTGTGCTAACCTATTTTTTGTATAACAAGAATATAAAGGACAATAGAAAAAAAAATGTTTTAATTGTGAGTAGTGGCATCTTTTGATAAATTAAAAAAAGTTATTTTGCATGCCGATTGTAATACACATGTGCAACTAATATTAATAGGCCACCAGTGCCTCCATCTGCACGTGTATCACTTGAAGAGGAAGAAATTGTGTCCCAATTAACCTGTGCCCATGATAGAACTTTAATTGTTACCAAACACGTCTTAGTCATTAAGGATGGCCTGAAATTCATAAAACTTCCATTGAGTAGAGAGAGCAAAGAAGTGAGGAGAAGATGAGCCTTTATTCTTCCCATAAAAATGGTAGGTGGAACATTTAGTGGGAGGAAAGAATGAGGACGTTTGGGGACCCCACCACAAGAAGTTACTTCCAGTCAGAAACTAGGAGGGACCCACCATGATGTTTGCAAGAAATCCACCTTGTCCATCCGTCTTGCCCGCTCGTGTTAGGACGCGAGCCTAAAAATAATGCAGATCCAGAACTCAAGTGGGCCACCGGACATGGAAAAGTGGAGAGGGAAATTCCTATTGTTGAAACCTTCCTGAGGTCCACAATAATCTTTATATGCATCCAAGCCGTTCATAAGGTCATCCCCATTGGGATGAACTAAAAACACAAAAATGCAAGTGTAATCCAAAACTTCAGTGGCCCCTTGACTATTTCAACTGTGTGTGTTCATTCCATGTTGCTTCCTATTGTGTGGCGTATAGAGTTTTGGATCTACCTCATTTTGTGGGTATGCCCTAACATGAGCTAGCAAAAGGAGGGATGAGGAAGATTTATTGGAAACATCACGGTTGGCCCCACCTAGATTCAGAAGCGGATTGGCTGGTGTGCCCCACATTAGCTATATAGCTAGTGTAGATACGTGTCGTACGAAGACGAGCGCCGAAGCTCCTCGAGCTCCCAGTTGCACGAACGGTTCAAATGAGATCAAAGTTACATGGGCCCCACAATAATGTATTTATTATATCCATACCATTCGTCCATTTTTTTGAGATCATTTTAGATCATTAGACAAAAAATGAATCATATCCAAAGCTCAAATGGACCACACCAAAAAATAGCAGCAAGGATAATGATTTTCACCGTTAAAAATTTCATAGAGCCCACCATAACATTTATTTTCCATCCAATTTGTTAATAAGATCAAAAATACATGGATGAAGAGGAAAAACAAATTTCATATTGATCCGAAACTTCTATAACTCTAAAAGGGTTTCAATGGTAGACGTTCAATCCCCCACCGTTTTTGCGGTGTGGTCCACTTGATCTCTAGATCTGTCTTATTTTTCATCTCAAGCCTTAAGACAATCTCGCCAAATGGATGGACGGTTTGGATATAACACATACCTCATGATGGGACCCACATCACTTACTGACGTCAATACACCAGCTATATAGCTGGTGTGTGTGTGGTTAGCTATATTAGCTGGTGTATTGACGTCAACAAGTTCTGTGGGTCCCATCATGAGGTATATGTTATATCCAAACCATCCATACATTAGGCGAGCTCGTCTTAAGGCTTGAGCCAAAAAATAAGATAGAGATAAAGATCAAGTAGACCACACTGCAAAAAACAGTGGGGGATTGGACGTCTACAATTGAAATCCTTTTGGGGGTCATAGAAGTTTCAGATCACTATGAAATTTGTTTTTCTTCTTCATCCATGTATATTTGACCTTATTAACAGATTGGATGGAAATAAATGTTATAGTGGGCCCTACGAATTTTTTAACTATGAAAATCATTATCCTCGCTCCTATTTTTGGTTTGGACCATTTGAGCTTTAGATGTGATTGATTTTTTCATCTAATGCTCTAACATTATCTTGAACAGTATGGATAAAATAAATAAATCATTGTGGAGTGCACCACACGTGTCTACACCATCTATATAGCTAGTGTATGGTACACCAGCCAATCGGCTTCCGTGCAGATGGAGCATAGAAAAAAGTAAAGGAAAAAGATAAAAAGACTAATGAAAATATAGTAACCTTTTGATTTCACGGTGCCAGAAGCTCCGTGAATTCGAAGTAATTATCCCTTGAAGAAGATGGCACTTGACCTCATTACGTCCATCCGTGCGTCATTTCACCTACCATGGTTGGACATTTTCTGTTGGCTTAATAGCAACTACCTCCATTTTAACTATATCGTGTTCATACTCTAACATGATTTTGCTCCCTCTCAAGCTAAATTGCCACTAATTACGTTACAACTCTTTTTATTAACCGCACATCAAATGGCCACCATCAGGATGTTAAGATTGTGTTGATGCAAAAATCCAGTCCACCCTTTCTAGGCCTTCGAGTACCTGCACAGGAAGAACACAAAGGAAACTCTGGCTAAAGCAGGGGACCCTCCAATGTCAAATTCAAAAATCTGGGTCTAGTAGTTTAGGGGTAGAGACAGTATGCGTGCATACCTTTCACCATTGGGAATCCCCCTATTTATAGTTGAAAATGGATAATAACGTAGAGGGATCCGCCTGGTTTAAAGGGTATGTGTTGCAGATGAATTAGGATGCATAACGCTTGGGATTCTCTCAAGATCCTCGGCCGATATATCGGGATCCCGAGTAGCCAAGGATTACCATCTACAATCCTTAGAGAGAACTTCATACTGTTCTCCTAGATAAGGTCGAACTGCGGACCCAAATAATGTTGGATGAGCTCCTCTCTAGCTGTCGGCCCATCCTTTCAATTAGAAAGAACATCTTTACCGAAAGTTTTTGTAATGTCTAATTTTGTAACCATTAACCTCTTCACAAGTCCTATAGGCCTGTTTGGGCAACAGGATTAGAAGGGATTAGGTGGGATTGGATTCATCTGGTTCCGTGCCAATTCCACTCCATGTTTGGCAAAGCTTGGACTTAGATCGGATGGAATTACATAGGGTCCGTGCCAATTTCACTCAATGCTAGCAAGTTGTGTAGGTCCCACCCTGATGTGTGGGCTATATCCACACCATCCACCCATTTTTTGAGATTATTTTAGAGCATGGGCCAAAAATCAGGTAATTCTAAAGCTCAAGTGGACCCACCACTGAAAGCAATGGGGATTGAATACTTACCGTTGAAAACTTCTTTGGGGCCACATGAGTTTTGGATCTACCTCATTTTTTTACAAAACAAATGAACGGTTTAGATATAATATATATATGTGTTATTCTGGTAATTTCAAATGATGGTGGGTATATCCATTCAATGTGCCACCGTATTACCAACAAAGCAGAGCATTAATCTAATCCCATGGAACCAGGGGACAATCCCTACCCTGGGTAATAATGATGTTTTTTTTGAATACAATCCCACCTAATCCCTTTTAATCCAGTTGCCCAAACAGGGCCATAGCCTCTTCAAGTTGTTTTTTAAAGAGTCCACTCTGAGTCGTACCTACTTTCAGGTCAACTTTGATCGTAGCTACCTATGTTATGCTTACAAATGTTGTGCCGACCTCTCTCTTTGACTAGGCAGTCGCATACCGGATCTCGACTGATCGGTCTACCTAAGACGGTTAGTTTTTTTCAATAACAGTCTACCCCTACTTTTGAGTAAGTGAAGTAGGCTTGAAAAATAATTCGAATCCAATCCAGCCAAGTCATATCATCATTACTGCCCTGATAAACACAACTGCAGAAGGATCGTGCAAATGCGCTTGAATATTTGCTTCTCATAAATGCTTCTCATAAATACAACTGCAAAAGGATCATGCAAATACATGGGGATTATTCGCTAATCACATACAGAATTTTCATGTTATGCATTATCACTGGTACGAGGTATATTCTCAATTATACTGCATTAAACGCATTCTAAAAAAAACGATTAATTAAGACAAGATGAGGATCTAGATTCCACGCAAATTTGCAATGATTTTAAAATATCCAAACAGGCAGGCGATGAGTAATTGTTGGGTACAGATGTCAGCCTTCACTTTGTACTAGAGGTGTTGAGGTCCTCTGCTAGATCATCGATGCGGCCATGATTTGACAGGCTTGCACAATCTAGGGTGGCTTCGGTGCTTCGCAGCTTCACCAAAAACAGCATAACCCTTATCGTGAGGCACACGTCGATGTATGTATTTTGTATCTACGCCTTTGATCTATATCGCTGGATCATTTTACAGCATGAGCTTAAAAATAAAAAATATCCAAATCTCAAGTGAACTATGCTATAGGAAACAATGGTGATTGAACTCCACCCCGTTAGAAGCTGCCTAGGGCCCACTGTAATATTTCCACAATGTTTATTAGCCATCTAACTTATTGATAAGGTCATATTAATGTTAAAAAAAAAATGAATAAACCCATGTCAGCTTGATCCAAAACTTATATAGCCTGTTAATGGTCAAGCACTGCTGTTTCTGTATACTCGATCGGGGAATTTCATCTGCTTTATTCTTGGGTTCATATCCTAAAATGGATACACCGCATTGATATAAAGGCCCATTGTAACGTCATACCTTCTTTGGTGAGGCCTAGGCACAACTAATGCGCTGTGTACATGTATATCTATGTGCCACGCGTGCAGTGGATCAATTGATGCAATTTAACAAATACGACAAACACATCGACCTTGAATTGCATGTCGTACAAAAACAGCTCAAGATTGAAGTTTGTGGTCGGAAGCTATGTAGGGTCCACATAGATGGTAGTGGCAAATTCACTATTAGTCCTTTTCTGACTATCACTGGAGTCTAGGATCTGGAAAATTGAAAGCTCAAGAGCCACACCACACAAAACAGTGGGAAAGGAAATGTCCACCAATGAAACATTTGGGGTGGACCATTAGGGCCTCCGGGAGCGTGGATTTGGAGCCCTTGGGTCGGAACCCCTTGGATTTGAAATCCTCCTATTGTGTTTGGTACTCTAGATTGGAAATCAACTTTAATCCAAAAGTAGCTATGTATGGTATATTTAAAGGAGTTTTAATTTAATTACTAAATCAACTTTAATATCTCTAATTAGTTACGTATGTAATGTTTGACACAGTGGTTGTAATAGGCCTGCTAAAATATATGCTTTGCCCGAATATGATGAAATTCCAAGTCTCAAATGGGCAACAAGCACAAGATCATGCCTGAATGACTAACCAACTATTTTTAACCGTTGATTTACATAAACAATGTTTGGATGGTGCTAATCATCATATTAAAGTAATTACAGTGATGTCATTAGTGGGTCATGTGCCCAATAGAATAATAGTATGGTGACACACATGTTACACATGCAACTACCAGAAGGATTTTAGATATAATCCAAGCTCTCACCTTGGATTTCAAACCCCCTCGATTTGAAACCTCCTTGATTTGAACACCCATTTACTTCATGCTGCCAAACAACCACAAGATTTGAAATCCCCTCAAATTCCCCCAAAGCCATGGTGCCAAACGATATATATTCCATCCAAATTGTTCATGTAGTTATTATTACCACTTAGATAAGCACACTATCATCCTAATACAAAACTTCTATTCTCCACAAAGTTTCCAATGGTGTGCATTCAATCTCTATTGTTTTATGTGGTGTGGCTCACTAAGTTTTAGAATCCTATAGTATTGTAATCTTGAGAAACTGTTAGATGGAGTGGATTCGTCACAGGCGTCTGTGGCCCCCACATAGCTTCCTACCATAGGAACTTCTTGTGGCCGAAATACATAGGGAATTTGCATCCCTCCCATTTGCCTCTGGCATGCATACAAGATCGACCACTTATAAGGTGGATCCCCAGTGATTTTTTCCCTAATCACAGTATTAATTTTCTGACATACAAGATCATGCAAATGCACATAGATCATCTACTCACCACAAATAGAATTTTCCTGTTTTATATAGGGATGCACATTGAACTAGTAGAACCGTGGAACCAGACCAGAACCAATCAAACAGTCCGGTTTGGTCCAGCTATGGTTCTAAAAATCAAAGAACTGTTTATATATATCGATTCGATTTCGGTTTAGGGGGATGTAGAATCATGAACCGAACTGTAGATTCGAACCGTGGAACTGAATCTAGAACCGAACCTACATTTAAAACAAAAACAAAAAACAAAACCCTAAGTCTACTCGACCTTGCTGCGTGGTGCGGCTGCCCCTACCCTCTCTCATCTCTCTGTCGCCGGTCTTCTCTCTCTCTCGCTACTCCTCTCTCTCGTCACCGTCGGCCCTCTCTCTCTCTCTCGCTTCTCTCTCTCTCTCGCTCTTCTCTTGCCGCGGCCAACCCTCTCTCTCTCTCTCTCGCTGCTCCTCTCTTGCCGCCGCGGGCCCCCTCTCTCTCTTACCGCTCCTCTCTCGCTGGCCCTTGATCCTATCTCTCGTTGCTCCTCTCTCTCACTGATCCCCTCTCTCTCTCTGCTCCTCTATTGCTAGCCGGTCCTCTCTCTCTCTACACACCACAAAACTCTAGAAATGAATCGGTTTTCACGGTCCAATTCTAGTTCAGTTTTAGGTTGCTAATGGACCGGTTCCAACAATCCTAAAAAATCGCATGAAACGGTTTAGCTCCGATTACACCCCGGACCACGGAAAAACCGACCGATGTGCATTCCTAGTTTTACATTGTCATTGCTCAACGTACGTTTTCAGCTCCGGGCATTAAATGCTGTTTGTAATGACGTCACATTGCAACAGAGAAAATTCCTAGTTATGGCCAAAAGAGGATCCAAATTCCACCGATATTTGCAATGATTTTAAAATCTCTAAACAGGTAACAGTTGAGTAATCATGGGGTACAGCTGTCAGCCTCTGCTTGTACTAGAGGTGATAAGGTCCTATGCTAGATCATCAATGCGGTCATGCTTTGAAAGGCTTGCACGATCTAGAGCGGATTAGGTGCTTCGCAGCCTCACCCAAAGCGGCATAAGAGGCTCACCGGAATGTATGTATTTTGTATCCACGCCGTCGATCTATCTTACTATATTATTTTAAGGCATGAGCTTAAAAATAAAGAAGATCCAAATCTCAAGTGAACCATAATACAGGAAAGAATGGTGATTGAACTCTACACCATTAAAAACCACCTACGGCCCACCGTAATGTTTATTATCCATCTAAAGTATTGATAAGGTCATATGGATGTCAAAAAAAAAAAAAAAAAATGAATAAGCACGTATCATCTTGATGTAGCTTATTAATGGTCAATCACTATTGTTACTGTATAGTCCATCGGAGAACTTGACCTGCTTCATTTTTGAGCTTATATCCATAAGATAATACGGCAAAATGGATGTACGGCATTGATATAAAATGCATACATTAAATTGTGGGCCCCATTGTAAGGCCACACCATCTTTGGTGAGGCCAGGGCACAAGTAATGTTGTCTGTGTACACGTATACCTATGTGCCACGCGTGCATCGTATCAATTGCTGCAATTTAACAAATACGACAAACACATTTATGTTGGATAGCATGTGGTACAAAAGCGGCATCAGACACGCAATCGTACTATAACTGTGTAACTAAGGAGGAAGGAGATGGGCCTACCACGTGGCACTTGCATGGGTGTACGTTCTGACTTCCTCCTGCTCCTATTTGAACGGCGACAGGAAGTTGCTGTGGTTGGAAGGTAAACAGGGCCCACAGAGAAGGTAGTGGCAAATTCACTCTGTCCGTTCCAGGTGATCACAGGAGTCCAGGGTCAGGCAGATTAAAGCTCAAGATCCACACCACACAAAACAGTGGGAAGTAAATGTCCACTGATGAAACATTTGGGGCGGACCATTGGCTTGTTTGGGCGTATGGATTTGGAACCCTTTGGATTAGAAATCCTCCCATTGTGTTTGGTACTCTGAATTAGGAATAACTTTAATCCAGAAGTAGCTATGCATAGTATATTTACATGGGTTTTAATTTAATTACTAAATAAGGGTTGTAATGTTTGACATAATAGTTGTAATAAGCCCGCCGAGATATATACTTTGCTTGAAAATGATGAAATTTCAAGTCCCAAATAGGCCATAAGCATAAAATCAGGTCTAAGTGGTTAACTAACGATTTTTAACCGTTAATTTACATGGACAATATTTGGATGGTGCTGATATAATAATAGAATAATAGTTACAATGACCTTACCAGTGAGGTGAGCTGTGCGCCCAATAGAATAATAGTCTAGTGACACACATGTTAGACATGCAACTACTAGATGGGTTTTATATGTAACCAAGCTCTCACATTGGATTTCAAACCCCCTCTTTTAAGGGATTTAACACCCGGTTACTTGTGCTGCCAGACAACCAGGGAATTTAAAATCCCTTCAAATTCCCCCCAAAGCCATTGTGCCAAACGATATATATTCCATCCAAACCGTTCATATGGTTATTATTACCACATAGATAAGCACAATATCATCCTAATACAGAACTTCTATTCCTCACAAAGTTTCCAATGGTGTGCATTCAATCTCCGTTGTTTTATGTGGTGTGGCCCACCTGAGTTTTAGACTCCCATAGTACTGTGATCTTGAGAAACTGTTGAATGGAGTGGATTCATCACAGGCGTCCGTGGCCCCCACATAGCTTCCAACCATAGGAACTTCCTGTGGCCGGGATGGCACAGGAAATCCGCGTCCCTCCCATTTGCCTCCTTAGGCACGCATACAAGATCGACCGCTTATAAGGTAGGTTCCCACTGATTTTTTCCCTAATCACAGTGTTGATTTTCTTACATAAAAATCAAGCCCATATACTAACGTGAAAGAGAAAAGGAATTGGCTTACATTGTTTATGTGTCCCAATTGATGAGTGAATTAATCTTATGTTTTGGGATCCGACTCGCCACTAATATGGGAACGGATTAGGTGCGGCTTTGACTGTAGGCCCACCTTGATGTATGTATTATATATCCATTTTAAGGCATGAGATAAAAAATGATGTGGATCCAAATCTCAGGTAGACCATACCATACGAACGACGATGATTTACCATTAAAAACTTCTTGTGGGCCAAAAAAAATTGAATCAAGCTGACATTTGTTTTTTCACTTCATCTAAGTCCTTGTGACCTTATCAACAGGTTGGATGAAAAATAAATATTAAGGTGGGATTAAGATGGGCCCTAGTATGTTTTTAATGGTGGGCATTCAATCACCACCATTTCCTATGATGTGGTCCACTGGAGATTTGGATCTACTTTATTTTTGGGCTCATGCCTTAAAAGGAGCTGGCAAAATAGATGGATGGCATGGTATATATAAATACAACATCAAGGTGGGTCCCACAATCAGGGCCACACCATGTTGGCTGAGATTGGGACTCACCTAATCTGCTCCCCTCTACACAGGTAACATGAATCCCCTGTAACCCTAATTTCTCTGCAGCCCATAGTAATGTTTGAGTTATATTTGATTTGTTCATCTTTTTTGCGAGATCATCCCACGACATGAGGCTAAACATGAGGGAGATCCAAAACTCCAAGTAGCCACATGATGGGAAATAGTGCAATGGAAAAGCCCACCGTTAAAACCAACTTGGATCTCACTATGATATTTATATACCATTTAATCCGTTCATAAAGTGATAGTCTCTTGAACCAAATTAGCACTGATGTGAATCAAATTTCCTGCTAGTATTATCTATAAATATGTGATTATTTTCCTCACTTATCACGCTTAGAAATGTCTCCAAGGCCTCCGCTTGTCCTTGAAGCTCGAGAAACAACTTTTCACGCCCAAAGAAGGCCTAAGAGAGTTAGGAAAAGAGTGAGGAGGAAGGGAGTCCTTTGGTGAGAAGTCTATCTAAAGAAGTCCAATGAGAAGATCTCTACTAACCAGAAGACTGCCAATTTTAAGAAAGTGCATCCATCAAAAGAGTAGAGAGAATCGGCGACACCCAACTATCTCTTTGCACATAAAAGTGCTTGATTTTTCTCTTTTTATTCTCAAATATCCATACATTTGTATCAATATCCTACACAGAGTATCCGAGCATCACATTCTCATCTCTTTCATTTTCTTATTTTTATTACAGTGTTTGTCCACTTGAACCTTGGATGTAGTCACTTTTTTACTCCGTTTAAATCTTTGAAAAAATTGAACTCTCATAGAGTAGAAACTGAAATTTTGTGGAATAGTCTACCACGACACATAGAAACTTAGCGGAGCTAAGGAATGAAGGTTACGTCCTAGAGCGGGGAGAGGGGGGGAGTGATTAGGACCAAATAAAAATTATACCAACTAAGAGCTCAAATACCTAATTAAACTAGTATGCTAATTAAAATAATTAAGACAATTAATGCTAAGACTTTCAAGCCAATAGTAGGTCAAATCACATTGACTACACAAGATATGTCAATAAAACAAGTAGTCTATATTTGATAGTGAGCTTGTGTATGCATTATAAGTTAAGTGCCTAATATTCAATCAAATTCAAGCTTCAAATTATTTAACTTAATCAAACATATAAGAAAAAATAAAATGTACACAATTTACAATCGCAAATACAAGCATGTATAATAGTTTTTTTTTTTTTTTTTTTTTTTTTTTTTTTTTTTTTACACACGCACACATACCCCTACACACTCACGCCATAGTGGAATTTCACCAGTCACCACCTATGAGTACTCGAACCCTTGACCATGTGTTGAAACTCCTAAGAGTCTACCATCGGAGTAAGAGTAAGGACCCATGTATAGTAGTTTGATTTCCCTACTCCACTCTCGGCGGATGCACTCTCCTTGAGTATACCGATATTTACTATTAGAGACTTTAAATCAAGTTAACATCTAACCTATATAAGTGTACACTCCCACTAGAGGCCTATGAAGGACTTTCCTATGTACTCACCCGTGTCGGTGGCCACATACACACTTGTGTCATTGGCCTATACAAGGACTTACTCACGTACACACCCGTGTCGGCGGCCTACACAAAGACTTAACCACATACACACCCATGTTGGTGGCCTACATAATGACTTACACACATACTCACTAATGTCGGTGGCGATATGGTCCTACATAAGAACCTACACAAGTTCATGTTTCAAGCTCTACACTCAATCCTACACAAGGAATGAGTGTGTGGACTCTTACAATTGACAACTTATTTATCGGATTGAGCTCCTTTTGTAGAGTCTTCTTAAGTTGTTTGATCGATGCTCTCTCATACTTTAATCAGCTTCTCTTTTGGCTTCCCCGATTGTTGATAACAATGCTTGTTAATGCTTCAACTCTAAAATCAAATACATTACATGCAATGCTCCGTTGAGGTGATGAAGGTGATGGGGGGTTAGTTGAATCTCCTACAACACATGAGAATATTGTATTACTAAAGGATTCACTTAAATGGGTCTTTCAAAGGATTTGCTAATAGGATTGGGCCTAATCTCTACAAAATTGTGGAGTTCAAGCTCATCTTAAATGTGGAGGTTGGAATCTTTATTAGAGTATTAATCTCAAGGATGATGACTTGGAGCTCATTGGTTTAGAGGCTTAGGATAATGGATATGAACATCAAATCACCTAGGCTTTTATTACACCAAAACTCATCTGCTCACCCAAGAACCAAATGCCATTTATATAAAGTTTAAACTCAAACGATAAAAAAAAATGGCAGAAAATGGCTTTGTAGATGGCATCGAGAAATTCAGATTTCCAACTAAAATATTGTTGGACTGTTTACACACTTCTACCTGATGTCATCGAGTGGTGTTCAATGACATTGAGAGAACCCTTCGATGTCATTAAGAAACTTAGATAAATAGCTCGATTCCTGTTGAACAGTTATAAGTTACCTACTCGATGCCATCGAAGACCCATCGAGAACTATTCAATGGGATCGAGCACCTCTCGAAAGACTATTGTTCTGAGCATATGCTTTCACAACAGCTTCACACCTCTTCTGACATTACTTATCAAGTTCTAATTGGGCTCATAAGGCTAATGATGATCAAATAGGATTTACCTGTAAAGATTATGATCATCTACAAGCTAAGGGTTACTTTGGGTCAAGGTTAGGGTCACCAAGGCACCTCAAATATGTGTTCTTCACTTTCTTGATGCTCTAGTTTTCATGTGTCTTCGGTCTTCAACTTTCAAGGGCTCAACTAACTCCATGACACAGACACACGTGGTAAACAAACAAGGTGCACATATGCACTAATAGAAACAACATTATGCGGCTAGAAAATGGTACATAATTCATTCTCTTTCTGTCACTGAGGCCCTTACTTAAAATCTATGGTTGTAGACCAATCGCAGGATGCCCTCAAGTTGAAAGATCTTAAGATCCCTCATTTTCTAAAGTGATTCCCCAGTTTCTAGCCAGATGTAGACCCTAAGTTAAGTCAACTAGTGTCAACTCCAAACAACAATCTATCACTTTTAAGTCAATACCACCCACATCTTATAATAGCCCCATCGACATTGTACGATATTGTTCGCTTTGGGCACACACGCGCACCCGCACGGTTTTGTTCTCGGAGTTTCCCCCAAAAGGCCTCATACAGGAAAGGTGGGAGCTCCACATATAGCTCGGGATCAGGGTGCCCATCCATCCGATGTGGGGCTAACCTCACCCAGTGCCCTACCAACTGAACCATTATTTTCGAAGCTCGACCGATCCCAACGGGACCGGGATGACAACCCACGCTCAGACCACAGCCAGGCTGCACCGGGGTGTTAGAACCCCCCACCCTCTGGGCAGAGCCGCCCTCAGCTCTAATACCATTTGTAACAATCCTACCGACACTGTACAATATTATCCGCTTTGGGCACGTATGCGCACCCACACGATTTTGTTCTCGAGGTTTTGATGTAAAACGGGTCACGAACAGTTTCATGGCTGAGATGGATCAGAAAAGGCCCGATCGACAACAGAAGTGATCCAGACCGTCGGACTTTAGATCAGGCGTATCTCGCAATCCGGAATGAGTTAGCTGACGTAAAATATATGATTTGGGGTAGAACAAGCTACTTTAGCCAACCAACCTAGTTATGCTGGGTTGTGTGCTCGGAATTACGAATAACCCCTGGATCGACGGTCATTTCCCTGTTTTAATTTCGTTTTTGCTATAAATAGTAAGTTTTAGTTCGATTATAACTCTTCATCCATTGGGTTTTAGGAGTTGCGTCTAACGTGAAAAGAGCTTAAAATAATTAGGGGAACGGTTTAGTGAAGCCAAATAGGACACTTACTATTTTTGGTCGAAAACCTTGCGCACTAGTAGACATCACAGCCGTTTATAAATAGTAAGTTTACTATTCATAGTAAGTCGCAGATTCTAGGAGTTTTAGTTATAGTTTGATTATGATTTCTTTCCCATTGTATGATAACCCTATTTAAAGGGTTGTGAACTCATTTTTATGAATGAATTAATCAATTTTGAATTTCTTAGAATTTATTTCTATTTTCTGCTTTCTTTCCTCGTGGATTCGAGAAGTCTCTGTGAGGAGTCCGGAGAAGCTCCATGGATTCGGAGTAGTTATCCACATCATGTTCATCCCTACGTAAGGTTTCCCCCAAAAGGCCTCATATAAGAAAGGTGGGAGCTCCACATATAGCACAGGGTCAGGGCGCACATCCATCCGATGTGGGACTAACCTCACCGAGCACCCTACCAACTGGAGCGTTATTCTCGAAGTCCGACCGATCCCAACGGGACCCGGATGACAACCCACGCTCGAACAACAGCCAGGCTGCACCGGGGTGTTAGACATCTACACAAATAAGCAAGAGTCGTAGTGTTAAGGTAAATTTGTACCTCATGAAAACCTAACTACATAACTATAACTTGGACATATACACATATGTGTCGGACACTTGAACTTACTAGTGTGACTCCATATGCTCCATCCATAATGCACCCCACATGGCACACATGCATCAAAATCTTTTATTTATTTATGCGTTCCAACCAACATATCTCACTGGGCCTATTTGAATTGCAAATTATTGTAATTCGATGTAATTTTATAACATTTGTTTAAACACATAATTCAATGGTCAAATGGATCTGACTCAATGGTTTAGTGGTAAACATACTCGTGCTTCAACACTGAGACCAAGATCGAGTGCCCATGTGGTGTGGGTGGGTAAGTGTGTGAGGTGTGGGTGTTTGAGTAAAAAAAAAATTTTGATAGTCAAATGCAGATGTAATAAGAGAGTAAGAGAATTGTACAATTTTACATTATATTGTAGTAGAAATCTCCTATCAAAACACGAGTGTATGTGAATTTTCTCTCTTGATTAGACATTTCAGTAATATAAATGTATCATCATTATATTTTTACCATACTTATTCTAACACGAGAATTGTAAGTCGAATTATCTATATTTTTTAAAATGGGTCTTGTATTTGTAATTATTACATTTTTACTAGGCCAATTTGGACTGCGAATTACATTGTCTAAACACAATTCAACAATTAAATATAGATGAAATAGGAGACATATAAATGAATTTATAATTATTACAATTTTACATTGTCACGCACATTGGTGTAATTTTATCTATGGTTCGGCATTGAAGTGATGTAAAAGTATTATCGTTATAATTTTACCATGTCTATCCAAATACAAAAATTGTCGTCCAAATTACTATAATTTATAATCATTACACTTTTATAACAAATTGCTATTGTAATTTGTGGTGAATACATGTGTTTTTATAATCTACATAAGCATTACATGTGATCATGTTAACAAGACATTGATTATCTATAAGATCAATACATGTCATGAAATATGTATGCATATATGCATGTAATATGTAAATAAGCAAATTGAGGACGACTTCAGGTATGAGCTGAAGTATACCCATGCCTGATCCCATTATTAGCTGGGTGTGGGATGATGACCTTGGCTGGAGATTGGTATCGTAACCCCTTCCTCAAGAGGACCACTGGGCAAAAACCATCTGATGAAGACCATTCGTGGTTTTTGTTTGACTATCATTTAATTTGTTGGCCAGTGACCAGATGGTCAGTATTGTCCCATCAGTCCAATTCAGGAGTATGGTCTATGGGCAGACTCCTAATCACTTCTGCACCATTTAAAATTTGTTAAAAGTCTATCAACATTCATAGATACACCGTCTATCAACATTCATAGATATACCGTCCTATAATTACCCGAGCTTTTATAGTAAGTGGTTGATTGAGATAGTATTAGGGAAATAGTACAAGTGTATGAATTCTGGCATACTTGATATACCGTTTTTGAATATGGACCACTCACTGTTTACTTTTAACTATATATTTAATAGCTATTAATTAGAGGTGTACATGAGTTAAACCGAGTCAAGCTTGGCACAGCTTAACTTGATTTGGCCACTAGCTAACCCCAGCTTGAGCTCGGCTCAATCCTCGAGCCTGACAGGTCAGCTCAGCTCGGTTTGATCAGCAGCTCAGGCCATTTTTAGCTGAGTTCAGTCAAAATCGAGCCAAGTTCACCTATGCAGCATTGTCATAAACACATGTATTGCACCTTCAAACTCTCATTGTATGTAAAACAACAACATCAATTTTACGGATATTTCATCAAACACTTTATAGGGAACATCAAATTTTTATTTTTACTTTATAAAGATATTTGTTTTATATACATCAATATCAAAGTAACCAAGCCCACGAACTGGTTTGATTCGAGTTCAATTTGAGTTGGGGTTCGATCCGAGTCAAGTCGAGCTCAGGCAAGCTCAAACTCAGTTTGAATTTTTTTTCGAGCTCAAAAAATCAGCTCAACTCGGCTCGAACTTAGTTTCGAACTGAGTCGAATAGAGCTTTTTCGAGTCGAGTAGAGCGAGCTAACTGAGCTACCTCGGTTTGTGTATAGCCATACTTTTAATTGAATGGTTAGGATTTCTTGATTCAATCACTACTAGAAATCACACCTGCAATGATAAAAAGGAGAAAACCCTCTATCCTCTCTCAATGCATTATACACATGCACTTAAAAATTTCTTTGACATTCGGGTATCTATCAGATTGGGGGATATTTATTGGACAGTTAAAATGAAAAATAACCAGTGAGTTGTTTCAACGAACAAGTGTCCACGAATCAATGGTTAGGATTTCTCGTCCTAGTGGGGTTGACAATTTTGGTCGGTTTGATTTGAGTCAATGTAGCAACGGATGAATGCCTGTGTGCCAATTCATACTCTGCCAGAGTATCCAGTAACTCTCCCGGTGAGACCTACCTTGACGCATATACTGTATATCACGCCGTCCATCAGTTTCTCATATCATTTTAGATCATGGTCCGTCCATCAGTTTTTCCATATCATTTTAGATCATGGCCCCAAAATGAGGCAGATAAAAATCTCAAGCAGACCACCCAATAGGAAACAGTGGTCATTGAAGGCCCTTCATTAAAAACTTCCTAGGGCCTATCGCATCCAACCCTTTGATAAGGTCACACGGACATGGATGAAGGTAAAAAAACAAATATCAGCTTGTTCCAAAACTTTTACCGTTCATAATAAGTTTTTAATGGTCATTCACCACTGTTTCCTGTGGCGTAGTACATCTAAGATTTGGAACTGTTTCATTTTTAAAACCCAGACCTAAAATGAGCTGAATAAACTTATGAACAGAGTGGATATACAACACATACATCAAGTTGAGACCCACGGTCAGGAAACAACACATACATCTGCTCCCCTTAAGAATAAGGGTATGTTATGAACCCCGATTCGGAACCCCCCTGGATTGGCAATCCTCTCTGTTTGGCACCTGGAGTGCCGATCAACTTTAATTCAAAAATACTTATGCATGGTACATTTATAGGGGTTTGAATTTAATTATTAAATTAACTTTAATATCCTTAATGAGTGAGATATATAATTTTTGACACTATGGTTGTGATAAGCCTGCTGAAATATATGTTTTGCCTGAAAATGATAAAATTCCAAATCTGGGATGGACCACAAGCACAAGATCATGTCTGAGTGACTAACCAATAATTTTTAATCGTTGATTAATATGGACAATGTTTGGATGGTGCTAGATAATGTTTGGACGGTGCTGATTTACATGGACAAGGTTTGGACTGTGCTGATCATCGTTAGTGGGCCATGTGCCCAATAGAATGATAGTGTACGGTGACACACATGTTACACATACAACAATTGAAATTATTTTAGGTGTAATCCATGCTCTCACCGTGGACTAGAAACCCCCTGGATTTGAAACTCCCGATTACTTTATGTTCCAAACAATCAAGGGGATTTGATTCCCTCTCCAATCCCCTCCAGTCCATGGTGCTAGGGGTCGTTTGGCACGAATGATTCAAGGAATTCCAGGGGATTTGAAATTCTCCACTTGTTTGGCACCATAAAGTAAATGGGATTTTAAATTCTCTTAAAGAAAGGGTTTGAAATCTACGGTGAGACCTTAGATTACATCTATAAAATCCTTTTAAAAGTTACATGTATAATGATAACCCAAAATAATTAGATTATCAACTGCATCACTATAATTACTTTAATATGATGATGAGCGTCATTTAAGCATTTTCCATTTAAATCAACTATTAAAAATCATTGATTAGTCACTCAGACATGATCTTGTGCTTTTGGCCCATCCGCAACTTGGAATTTTATCATTTTCGGACAAAGTATATATTTCAATGGGCTTATTACAACCATTGTGTCAAACATTATATATATTCGAATTTTATTATTTTCAGACAAAGTATATATTTCAGTGGGCTTATTACAACCATTGTGTCAAGCATTATATATATTCACTAATCAAAGATATTAAAGTTAATTTAGTAATTAAATTCAAACCCTTTAAAAAAGTAGCCACTTTTGGATTATAGTTGATTCACATTCCATATTACCAAACACAATGGAAGGATTTCAAATACAAAGGGCTCTAAATACAGCTGGTTCTGAATCCACGCTCCCAAAACGGACCCTACGATTCAATTGCCGCTACTATAACCAAAGCTAAACGAGGCATGGCATGTGCTAGATTCAGGCCACTCATTATGGCACATGTATGCACAAAATCATCCCATCCATACATCGCGTTGACGTCCCTGATATCACACGCTGACGTAATCAGAACCTGAAATCCTTCCTACCCGCGAGTAGTCTGGGAGAGGTCTCGAAATAAAAGTCGAACATGCTTTAACAGCACCTCTGCATCTTACTGTCGCCATCAACCACCTGTAACACCGACAAGCTCCCGATAAAAGTAATTTTCATTTGGGATGATCCTATCCATCCAGCTGGCACTTGACAGCCAAAACAATCCCTGTCAGGGCCCACTGAACGGGTGGTTCAAATTCATGATCGGATGTTTTCGGTTTTCAATAAATCTCTACAGGGAACATTGACTGAATACTTTTGCGATTTCCCCGAGTGCGTGGGCCGTACACATCCACGAGCGGGTGCATGTGTCAGTGACATGTGTGTGAGATCTGAGCTTTCCATCTGATAGCCATGTTGTTTAGATCATCTGGTATAAAATTCAGGCGATTTCACATTGCAGACGGGCCAAAGCATATCTAATCAAATGAACGGCCAGAAAAACAAATTAGGTAAAAAAATTATAAATTTGCAGCCTTTGCACGATGGGGGGATTGAAATTGTATTGCATGAAACTCTTTAGGCAGAAGATCCAAGCAATCATTTCCAGCGTTGTAGAAAGCTCGGATTACATAATACAGTTGTTTTATATCTGCACGTGTGAAAGCGTGGGGACGTGTATAGCTCTACACGCGTGACTAATTAACAAACCTATTGATTGAATGGATGCCATCCTAGCCGTTGAGCAATAATCCACGATGAACAGGCAAAAGTACTAGGAATATTATATAGTCATGGTAGTCTTTATGTTGAGTTGTTTTTTTTTTTTTTTCTTTTCGACGTGGCTAATTCATGTCTGGTCTTGCAGGATGAGTGTTCTAGATCACATCCCTGCATTAGATGATAAAAGACCTCATTACCCCTTTGATCCTATTGATAAAATGACTATGATATATGATTGACAGTTTAGATCATTTAGAAGCAATTTAATGGATAATGGATATTTTTTTCCTTATCTTTAGTAAAATTTCTTACAATTAGTTAATTAAATGAGTCCTTTTATCGAGAAATACTTCCCTATACTGAAGGGATGAATCAAGAGGATTAAGGGTGTGTTTGGCCCGAGGAATTTGGAGGGATTAGGAGGGATAGTATTGTAAAATCCCTCCTAACCCTATTTCAACCTTGTTTGGACGGCAATGGATAGTAGACTACTCAGTTCCATCGAGCGGATTTCAGGAGGATATGGAAGGATTGCGAAATCCCTACTTGGATTCATTGTCGAGTCTTACTCCCTCATCGAGCCCATCCCGTTGTCCTCCTGATGTAGAGCGGGTCGCGGACAGTTTCATGGCCAAGATGGATCAGAAAAGGCTCGGTCGACGACAAAAGTGATCCAGACCGTCGGACCTTAGATCGGGCATATCTCACAATCCGGAATAAGTTATCTGACGTAAAATATATGATTTTGGGTTAGAACGAGCTACTTTAGCCAACCAACCCGCTATGCCGGGTTACAATGCCCGGAATTGCGAAAAACCCCTGGATCGACGGTCGTTTCCCTGTTTTAATTTCGTTTTTACTAAAAATAGTAAGTTTTAATTTGATTATAACTCTTCATCCATCAGGCTTTAGGAGTTGTGCCTAACGTGAAAAGAGCTTAGAATAATTAGGGGAACGGTTTGGTGAAGCCAAATAGGACACTATTTTGGCTGAAAACCTTGCGCACTAGTAGACATCACGACCATCTATAAATAGTAAGTTTACTATTTATAGTAAGTCGCGATTTCTAGGAGTTTTAGTTGTAGTTTGATTCTGATTTCTTTCCCATTGCTTGGTACCCCTATTTAAAGGGTTGTGAACTCATTTTATTTCATTCATTAATCAATTTCAAATTTATTAGAATTTATTCTTATTTTCTGCTTTCTTTCCTCGTGGATTCGAGAAGTCTCTATGAGGAGTCCATAGAAGTTCTGTGGATTCAGAATAGTTATCCGAATGAGGAAGATGGTGCTCGACCTCACGTCCTCCCCTGCGTCACCTCCTCAGTCCATCATACGGACTGCGGGATGGGAAGTTTCAGCCATCTACATGCGGGTGAGATGGCGAGGAATGATTTCATTGGCACCAAAAGAGGAGTTATTTAGGGCTGGTGGGTGGCCGCAAACCTGATTGGGTGGAAGGGTTTTCATCATCTCTAGTTGCCAGATTTTTTTCTGAAGAGGTAAATCTCCTTCCTCGCGCCTGGTGACGTTACTTCATGATTTTCGTGGGTTTATGGTTTTTTTTTCTAAAAAATCAAGGGTTTTCCCATTTTCTGAGAGGGACAGATAGAGAGAGGAAGGCTTGATCATATACGACTGTTTTGGCAAGTTAAAATGCCCTTTGAATGGATTATCTCAAGGTTGGCTGCCATTGTCTCAGGATTTCTCACCTCACTTTAACAGCAGTAAGTTTTAGGTGATCAGAACAGGAGCTGAGATTCTACTATGTGGCCCATCTCCTTTTAAGGATTTGTTGTAATGACAGTAACCTACTGTCTTTATGATTTGGATGGCAGAGATATTTGATTAAGGTGCTTGAAGTTCTATAACTGATCTTATTTTAGGACCAGGTATTGCCTTCTCACTTCTTCTATAATTAAATGTAAATCACAGTTTGATTGTAGGGCTCATATTCGAAGATTGATTTTGCCTAGCTTGGAATGTTTGAATGAGTTTTGAATATCACCTCAGCGTTAGCAAAGATGATATGCATGCATTTAGATTAAATTTTGAATCTAAAGGTATTTTTTTGTATTGCCAATTATGATGGTTTCTGTTTGTATGATTGGATTGTGAGAATTATGGTGAACTCATTGTGTGAATTAAGCCTTCATTAGGTGGATTATAAGGGATGTGAATTTTGTCAAATCCCTGTTAATTGAATGTAACTATGTCATTTCACTGTTTGAGTGTAATATGCCATTATTTACATGCACTGGACTCTTAAGATCTAAGCATCTTTGCTATGAAAATTTCCTGTTTCTGTGATGTACTCCACATCTTCAATTGCAAATAATGAGGTTTGATTCAGACTAGCTGATGTAAGTCAGGAAATAGAGATTTTGAGCAAAATGTTTCAGTTTCTGAAAAATTTTACTACGTAAAAGTTTTGGTTTCAGTAACATTTCAATAATGGACACGTCAATGCAGATGGCTAAAGAAAAGTACTACGTTGTACTGGTGGTGCGTCGACCGAGCATATATTTGTCATGGGATGATGCTAGATTGAAAGTCGATGGATACAGCGGAAGCAGACATTGAGCTTTCGAGAATTGGAAGGAAGATGCTGCATGTTGGGACAGTCACTTCGGTATTACTAGTGCACAATCGGGACTTAGACGAGGATATCATGCGGGATATGTTGCCACATATTCTGACAAGGTTGACATCCATCATTCATCAACTTCGTCTATCTAACAGATGACCCAGGCCATGGTTTATAAGGCCACGTCGATTGATGATCCCTCTTCGTCTTTTGGAGAGAGATTTTGTGCACTTCTGATTGTCATCCTGGTTCTTTTCTTTGTGTTGTTTATTATTTTTAAATTCTAGGTATTAATAGTTGTGTACCTGATTGAAGAATACTTATTTTGAACTATTTCTTTATGGTGGTTGATTTGATCACATGGGTATCATTTGGTGTGAGGGTGCTACATAGCTAGGCCTGCTTCACCTTAACTGTGATTTTATCACTAAGCACTATTATTTGGTGAGGTCCACTGGATATGTGGACCTGCTACATGGTCTAGTTATTTTATTACACCTGAATCATTTGTTATGGTCCACTGGATATCTGGACCACACTTGTCATTAAGATAACGTCATTTACACTGTCAATCAATTATATTGGACGGTATGGATACCGTTAGTCGAATTTGGTGGACCACTTGAATTCCAGACCTCCTACAAGTGCATGACCCTTTTAATGCCCTATAATGACAATGGTGTGGTCCACTAGATATTTGGACCACTCACTTTTTTTTTGTAAGATGCCAAGTCCTCAATCCATCAGTTCTATTGGATGGCTTGGACACCGCGGTCCGCAATTGGTGCGGTCCATTAGTGACCCTTTTTATATGAAAGTACTGTGTCCAGCGTACCACAAGCAAGATGGATTTTGATTTGGAAACAATCCCAGGATTTTGATCCAAATATCCAAACGGCAAAGATGTTTTCCCCCAATGGATTACTTCAATCCCATGCTACATCCAAACACCTTCACAATCGTAATCCTAAGATTTTCCAACCTGCCCAAACAGCCCATCAGAACTTGTCCCGGGATATAGCAATACCATGGAACTTCAACCCATCCACTAACACCATCATCATTACCTTAAAAATGATCTCATCCCTCCTAATCCCGTTCAATTCGGCCAACCAAACACGCCCTAAGAGTTCAGATATGGCAGGAATGATCCCTGTCACATTTAAAATCTCCCCCTTATCATTATCCGAACTTCAAAACATAATAGAAAGAAAAACTTTTCAAAAGTTCAAATTGTGTGATTAAACTCCATGGATCCCCCTATAGATATAGTTAAGTTCTTAGAAAAGTAAAATAATAATAATAATAAATAAAAATTACAAATCCTATTGGCTAGGATTTACCCTCAAATTCGATGAAAACTATCTTTTTATCCATCTATTCTAGATGGATGAGAGTGGAGAGCTTAACATGTTTGGGGAAGAAATGGAGAGGTGCTCTCTCTCTCTCTCTCTCTCTCTCTCTCTCTCTCTCTCTCTCTCTCTCTCTCTCCCCCCCCCCCCAGAGAGCATATGTGCTCTATATGGATCTCATTGTCTTAGTTATGAACATACAATTTATAAGATATACTTACAATATACAGCAAATGGTCATCTTATGTAACGTCCTGAAAATTTTTGTACTAAAACCCCATTACGTCCACGAGTGGTACCATCCGAGGACAGTACTAGTCAAACTAAAATGACAAATTATGCGAGGATCGATGGATTTAAGATAATTAGGGTCGAATGACTGTTTTCACAAATTGTAGACAGTTAATGTCACAAACTTAGTTAATTCTAGCGCTAACCAAGACCCATGAGAAGTTTCGAGGATTAACTCCACCCGAAAGTGTCCTTATAAGCCGTATTAGATCTCGAACACATGTTGGTGGTCCGCTAAATCCGAAACTATAGAATAATATCTGTCTTGTTGAGCTCGATGTCCATTATGGATATTGAGTCAGGATAGTGCCTAAGATCACTCAACTTAAGCCCGTAAGTTGGGTGCATCGAATGTGCGAATGCCTTAAGCGCTAACCCAAAATTTGAGTGAAATCAACATCCTTCATTCCCCTATAAAGTTGTAGCTTTCGGACCATTGGATGATGACTAAATTTGTGGTACCAACCGCGATTATTACCCTTCCTGGATTTGTATAGTTAGGGACCCGATCGACACTTGGTTAAAGTCGATCTAAGTTAGGGCCCTCCCACTTGATCGATGCACCTGATCATCGGATGGTTATGTCAAAACATAGATCTCTTAGTGGGACACCTATCCCATGACGTAAATTGCCCTGAATACTTCTCGTGTCGCCCCATTGGTGTGAAACCACATCCCTTAGTGTTAGTATGATGGACAAAGTCATTGGGGCCATTTGTGCACAATCTGGCACTATAAATGCCAGTTTATTTAACACCCCCTCCCCTGACATGAATTTTGGTGCCCTAACCTTGAAATTGAGAGAGAGAGAGAGAGGATAAAGAAGAGGAGAAAGAGGTGTGAGAGAGAAGGATTGATCGGGCGAAGTTATACTTCCCTCATTCGGTCGTCGTCCGTACCGCAACCGTAACCCTCTTTGGAGCCTCCCAGTAACGATAAGGTAAGATTCGACTCTTACTCCCGAGCCCTAATGCAAGTAGAGGGATTTTCACAAAATCCTTATAAGCTCTTTATAGTTGTTTAGGTCTCGGGGATTTTCCCTGAAACCCTAACCCTAGGAGTGCTAAGTCGGGCGAATCGTCCCAAAGGTTCAGACTATTATTCACATGTTGTTATTTATCGAGTCTTGAGTTTTTAGTTAATGATTCTTGCTTATGAATATGTAAATGCATGCTAACCTGTGTATGTTTCGATTTTGATTACATATAAACTTTTTCCAATGTATTGATGCTTACATGTTTAATGAAATGCTTAAATGGGTGAATTGTTAAATTTAGGGTTGATGCTATATTTCGTTGCTATTGTCTATCAGATAGTTCATTTTGACTAAAATTTTGAACTACTTAGGTGGTTGGGTTAGTCGACAAATCGTTGAATATGGGGGTGGCTCGATTTAGGTCAGCCACCTTAGGCTTCTTCGACTGATCTGGGCTGAATACGGATGACCGACAGTAGCTGGACTATACGAGATGCTCGCACCCAATGATGGTTGCGCCGGGGTTCGCCCGAGTCAATCGAACTCGTCTAATGGCTGACTAATCGTATATGTTCACAATGTTTGATCATGACTGCTTGAATATGGGATACCCCATACCCTTTGAAAAGTTTACATATAACCATTAACGAGACGATCCACAAGTCTCATGAGTCGAGCATGGTGGTATGGGAAACCGTGTCCATGTTGTTAGCTTACACTGGGGTGACGAGCCTCCCTATAGTGACTGTGAGCAATGATATAAATAACTTGCCTATTGTATGTGTTTAAGTAGGAGTGACGAACCCAAGTGGATCAAGGGACATAGATAAGGAGCCGCTACAGTCATTTTGAGCCTAGTGATAATGATTAAAAAAAATGGAGGTACTCTAGCTTCCCCAATATACTGGACGAAAAGAACAAATTAACTACTCGACTAAACATAGCATTAACCTAGGTTATGGCGATTTGGGGTTGTAGTCGTGTGATGATGGAGTATTGACATTCGCGAAATAGGTGTCGAAGTCACTTGTGAGGAAGTGTTAGATTGCAAGTGTATGCATCATCTCATAATCTCATTTATACATATTAATAAGAGTAATGTTTATATGCTTTATCATTACTTGTACTAATAGAGTTGATAATATGTGTAACTTAGAATTGATAAAACTACTGAGTTGATCACTCATTCCCACTATGGGACAATGTTTTAAAGCACCAACCAGATGATGCTGTGGATGTAAGTATTATCCAGGCCGACTGGTTGAGGAGGCACACATGGTCCCAGATGAGGAGTTTTCATACTTTCATCTGTCGAATAGATCGATATAGCCAACGTGCTGCTTGACTAGGTGCGTTAGATGTTTTGGTTTAGATGGACATTATGTTGACACATTTATTTACTTTTAGAATTGTACATTGGGCCCCAACTATGGACTCGTACTATGGATAGATGCGCATTACCTATTTTTAGTGGATTTATTTTATTCGTATACATTTATTTGAGAGTATATCACACTATCTAGCTTAGTTCTATGTTTCATCGGTTATCAGACTAAACATATCAAAAAACCATGCTTTTGTAAATCATAAGTCACCCAGAATATCAGGAATCAAGTACGTGCTTGATTCTTAATAGGTGCACTGGTCAACATGCCTTTAAGCTTAGTGAAAGCTTCCTGACATGGCTCAGTCCACTTGTATGGTGCATCCTTTTGAAGTAGAATACATAGAGGACAAGAGATGAGACTAAAGTCTTTTATGAATCTTTTATAAAACCCGGTGTGTCCTAAGAAGGATCGCACGTCCCATATGTTCCTAGGTGGAGGTAGGTTAGAGATTAAGATCGATTTTTGCCATCCACCTCGATTCCATTGGACGAGATAATATGTCCAAGGACAATTCCCTTATGAACCATGAAATGACACTTCTCCCAATTAAGTACCAAGTTCTTTTCTTCACATCTTTTCAGCACATATTTAAGACTTTCTAAGCACTCGCTGAAAGATGGACCGAAGACAAAGAAATCGTCCGTGAAGACCTCTAAATATTACCTCACCATGTCAGAAAAGATACTCATCATACATCTCTGAAAGGTGGCAAGGACATTACATAGTCTGAATGAAATTCTTCGGTAAGCAAAGGTGTCGTAAGGACATGTAAACGTAGTCTTGTTCTGATCTTCAGGGGCTATCTCTATCTGATTGTAGCCCGAATATCCATCAAGGAAACAGTAATAGGAATGACCAGCTAACCTTTCCAAAATCTGATCAATGAAGGGCAAAGGAAAGTGGTCCTTCCTCATGACGGTATTCAACTTCCTATAGTCAATGCACATTCTCCAACCAGTAGTGACCCTAGTTGGCACGAGTTCATTATTGGCATTGGCTACGATGGTGATTCCAGACTTCTTAGGAACTACCTAAGTTGGACTCACCCATTGACTATCGGATATAAGGTATATGATACCCACATCTAATACTTTAAGAACCTCGACCTTAACCACTTCCTTCATGTTTGGATTTAGTCTACGTTGTGATTGTCGAGAGGTCTTCATATTATCCTCGAGATAAATGTGGTGAGTACAAATCGAAGAGTCAATTCCCTTGAGGTCCGCAACCGTCCATCCAAGGGCTCCCTCATGCTCAATGAGAGTATATATGAGCATACTCTCTTGTTCTTTCTCCAGGTGGGCAGAAATCACCACTGGGTATATCTCATCTTAACCTAAATAGACATATTTCAATTCAGAGGGCAAAAGTTTTAGGTCAAGTTTCGGTGGCTTGAGGTTAGACGGTAGAGACACTTCATCAGTTTGAGGCAACTTTTCAAATTGTGGCCTCCATCGATTAACTTCAAGTGTCGGCGCAGCATCAAGCATGATACACGTCTCCGTAATCATATCATCATCAAAATCATAGGAGTGGACCAGACACGTCTCTAGAGGATCAGAAGCTAAGGTCAAAGGTGTCCTATCTTCCACGAAAGTGTCAATCATGTTAATGTCATGAAAATCATCATCATCCTCTAACCGTCTGCCTGTGTTGAAAAAGATATTCATTTATAATATCATATTCCCGAAAGACATACACATGACACCATTCTTGCAATTGATAATTGCGTTTGAGGTGGCAAGGAATGAGTGACTATGAATGACGGGAATCTAAGTGCTCATGTTACCGATGGGTTCGGTATCTAGGATGATAAAATCTACAGGATAGTAAAATCTGTCGACCTGGACCAACATATCCTCAATTATCCCTCTTAGTACACGAACGTAGCGATCAGGAAGTTGTAGTGTGGTTAGGGTGGGTTTTAATTTATCCAAACCTAACTGTTTGTATACCGAGTAGGGAATCAGATTGATGCTCGCTACTAAGTTAAGAAGTACGTGCTCAATTCGATAGTTCCCAATTACACGTGATATGGTTGGGCTACCAGGATCCTTGAATTTCTTCGGCACATCTTGCTTCAGGATAGCACTCACTTTCTCAATCAGGAAGATTTTCTTTTGAATATTTTACCGTCTTTTTGTCGTACATAAATCTTTCAGGAATTTGGCATATAAAGGTATTTGTTTCACAGCATCAAGTAGAGGAATGTTAACCTTCACTTGTTTCAACACCTCTAGAATATCCTGAAATTCCTTTGATCTAGTTTTCAAGAGATGAAAGGTATGAGAATTAGAATTGATTCCATCACAAAACTATGTCCATGAGACAAAGTAAATAACAGAGTAAACCAATCCACAACCAATCTAAGATATGCATGAATGTTAGGAAGGATTCCATCATCCAACCATGTCGAAGGGGCAATGATGAACAACAGGGCTTCCTCACTTTACAATCAACATAACGAAAAGGAAATACTCAAAGCCATCGTAAATCTATTGTAATTTAAGTCACAACAAACCATTAAAAACTAAAGTAATTCCTTATAATCAAATTAGAATCAAAGTTAGCTCATAAACATGAACCATAGCCGTAGAAATCTACCCATTACGCTACAAGCTTCACCTCTTAGCCCTAGCTAAGAGGTTTTAGCCTGACATGATCATGCCCAGTCAAAAATCTCTAAAAGAAAGCATAAACAGAATGTTAAGCCGTCCAAGCTCTCTCTCTCTCTCTCTCTCTCTCTCTCTCTCTCTCTCTCTCTCTTGTCCACGGTCCCCGAATATATCTGATGCTCTTTCTCTTCTCTTCTTCTATAGCCATGGGCAAGGAGGCGGTGGAGTGCTGGAGTGCTGGAGTGGAGTGCGTAAGGAGTTACGCACTCCTTTCGTAGCCATGTGCACGGCTTTGCGTGAAAGCCTGAGAAGCTGCTCCCGCTGGTCCTCCTAGCATCCGTAAAAATCTATTTAAACAACGTCCCTCTAGACGGTTTTGGATGGACTACAAGATGGACGGTCCGGATTTTGCACTCGGTCATGCTCAGTGGGCCACAACATCTTCAAACGGCGTGGAATGCGGAAGCTTCCGGTTTCCGTGTTCTGCTGAGGTCGGTGGGGTCCACTTCAGCTGTCTTTATAGAAAATCAATCCCTTCTTCGGGCTTTTGCATTATGCCCTGATCACGGGCCCAAATTTTACGTGAATCCATGTTTTGAATGGGCCACACCATCAATCAACGTCTTGACGTTTTCCTTGCTGGTGCGGTTTTGAATGTATGCATGGATGCATGGAACTGATAGTGGTGTGGTCGAATTTCCCTCCTGAACACTATGAACGACTTCGATCATCGAGTTACACGATAATGGTGAGCCGTTGATGGAGCAGCGGACGGACATGCAAAATCATGGAAGAAGAAGGAAACTTCTTCTTTCGAGTTTTTACGGTCAAAGGCGGTTTGACCGTCTTTGGTATTGCGGTGCACGGCTAGTGCACTTGTGCACTATGCACACACCACTAACGGTGGGGTCCACTGTGATGTTAATGAGAAATCTTCTCCATTCATCCATTTTGTCACCTCATTTAAGCTGTTGAGACTAATTTTGAACCATATCCAAATATCAGGTGGGTCCCAAATTGATAATTTATGGGTTGATCTGACTGTTGGGCCACTTTCACAGGGATCCAAGGGCTAAAATTTGATGTGTATAGTTAATTTAAGGTTCTTAGGCCAGATATAAAGTTTAGAGCTAAACGGATGGTGAGAACCCTGTAATCTTGCATTCTGGATGAATTTCAGGCCTCTTTTGAATCTCGGGCGTGTAAATTCTTCGATCTCGGTCACCTGGAGTCCGTCCCTTATCTTGGTAATTCTTAAGCATTAAATCAATGCCTTTAGCATCATTTTTAGTCCACACTCATAAATTCACCTTGCAACACAAACACGATTAAAATAGGACGTCAAACAGTATCATGTTTGCACAATCAAGTAATAATTGGGGTCTAATATGCAATATTTGACCCTCAACACAAACCCCAACTAGCATTTTGCTAGTCCCGAGTAAATTATGCAAAAAATAGTTTAAGAAGTACGAGACCATTACTATAAACCCGAGTGAATTTTGAAAAAGAATCTAGATATGAGATTTCTAAGATTCATGAATGTTGGGCATTACTTTCTCCTGGAATCAAGCGCATAGTAAACTTCATAATCAAGTTTAAAGTATTAATCCTTCAATTAGAACAATTCTAAACATTAAGTTCCATGGGAGTATAGTGTAATCTCGACTTATCAACATTAAGATTCACTTCTCTATGTCATGATATCATTGGTAACCAACGAGAGCATTCATGACAACCAAAACCTAAACCAAAACTTGCCTTACAGATCATCTTTTGCATCAGCAGCTTTCATGCCATGTTAACCTTAGGGAATCAAACGTTCACCTATAGGGAGCAAACCTATAGTGAAGACCATTCACCCAACCCTTTCCATAGGCAACTGTTGTTTAGCTGGGTATTTATTTCTTTTTCTTTATTTTCAATTCTTCTTCTTTTTTTTTTTTTTTTTTTCTTTCTTCTTATTGAGCATGATGGGCAAATTTCTCAGGCTGGTTCCTTTCATGCTTAATGATTACCAAGTTAATCCTTCATCGAACTGAAACCTTAATGTGTAAGCGATATGTGGTATGTGAAATCATAACTTCATTAATGTTTACGACTTCTAATCTTGGATTAATAATATGAACTTAACTATGAAATCTAACAGATAACTAAAACCAAGAGTATAAATCGCCAACATTCCGTATCTTATAATTCTCAAATCACGACTATCTTTCAGAATTACTTCGCGTTCATAAGAAATTCCTGAAAAATGTTAAAAATTTTCACAAATTTTGCTCAAGACCGAGAAAATATTGATTATGTAACCTAATCTCCCACCTCAACCTAAAATCTACATTGTCCTCAATGTAAAAGAAATAAGCATGCAATGCACATGAGACAACGAAAGTAAAGGAGAGTGATGGAAAGATAGTACCTGGACGAAGAAACCGAGAGGCTTTTCCAAAGATATCAGCGTGAGAGCGGGTTAGTACAAGAGTGAAACCAACAAAAGCAAACTATTTTAAAACAATGTAGAAAGCAAATTAACCAATGGCATAAAACCGACTAACCTAGAACAACATAAAGTAAACTACTCTAGTCTTATGAAAGTAGTAAAGCTACCTATACCTCCATCAGACTAGGAGATCAATTCTGGTAAACAAGATCAGTCAGAGGCATGAACATGTCCTCTGCATCAAATTTCTCAACAAATGGTTTTAGTCGATGTCCATTCACTTTAAACTCATTGTTATTGTCTAGATTCCGAATCTCGACAGCCCCATGAGGATAAACATTGATAACGGTAAAAGGGCCGGTCCAACGAGATTAAAGCTTACCCGGAAAGAGATGTAATCGAGAATTATACAAAAGGACTTTCTGACCAGGAGTGAATGATTTCTGCAGAATATTTTGGTCATGAAACGCCTTCATCCTATCCTTGTAAATTCTCGAGTTCTCATACGCGTCATTCTGGATTTCTTCGAGTTCATTCAACTGAAGTTTGCGTAGCGAGCCAGTGTTATCCAGATTGAAATTCAGATTTTTGATCACCTAGTAGGCTCTATATTCTAACTCCACAAGTAAGCGGTAAGCCTTTCCATAGACAAGTCTAAAGGGAGACATTCTAATAGGGTTTTAAAAGCAGTACGGTAAGCTCATAAGGCATCGGTCAATCAAATTGACCAATCCTTATGGTCAGGGTTAACCGTTTTTTCTAAAATATTTTTAATCTCTCTATTGGAAATCTCAGCTTACCCACTTGTCTGTGGGTGGTATGGGATGCTCACCTTATAAGAGATACCGTATTTCTTCATTAAACTCTTGAATGGCCTATTACAAAAGTGTGAGCCCCCATCACTAATGATAGCTCGAGGCGTTCCAAACCGGGAAAGGATATTCTCTTTTAAGAATTTAATGACCGTGCGATGGTCATTATTTCGGCATAGAATCACTTCGACCCATTTAGTGACATAGTCTACGGCGAGCAAAATGTATAGATTTCCAAAGGATTGGGGGAACAGTCCCATGAAATCGATGCCCCAACAATCAAATGCCTCTATAATAAGAATGTGGTTCAAAGGCATTATATTTCGATGAGACAATGCTCCCAACTTTTGACAATGTTCACAAGCCTTGCAAAACTCATGAGTATCCCTGAACATAGTGGGTCAGTAAAAGCCACACTGCAGAATCTTGGTCGTGGTCTTTTTAGTAGAAAAGTGACCACCATAGGCCTGTGAGTGACAGAAAGAGATAACACTCTGATGCTCATCGTCTGGCACATATCTCCTTAAGATTTGGTTTGACCAATATTTAAACAAATACGGATCGTCTCAGAAAAAATTGCGCACCTCGGTGAAAATTTTCATCTTATCTTGGGCAGTCCAATGTGTCGGTATAAAACATGTGGTAAGATAATTAGCAATATCAGTGAACCAAGGTGAATAGGAGACTCTGAACAATTATTCGTCAGGGAACATGTCATTAATATGTGTCATCTCAAGGGAATCAGAGGGATTAAGGTAAGAAAGGAGATCAGCCACTATGTTCTCTACTCCCTTTTTATCTTTAATTTCTAAATCAAATTCTTGGAGTAGAAGGATCCATCTTATCAAGCGGGGCTTAACATCATTCTTAACAAGAAGATACTTGAGCACCGTATGATCTGTGTAAATGATGATCTTAGATCCGATCAAGTATGACCTAAATTTGTCCAAAGCGAACACTACGACTAGGAGTTCCTTTTCCATAGTCGAGTAGTTCACTTTGGCAGGATTTAGAGTCTTATTTTTCTCTGGCCTAAAACCACCCTGAGAGCATAGTCAAACGCATCGCACATAAGTTCAAAAGGAATGCTCTAGTCGGGTGGCTATATGATAGGTGCACTGGTCAACATGCCTTTAAGCTTAGTGAAAGCTTCCTGACATGGCTCAGTCCACTCATATGGTGCATCCTTTTGAAGTATATTACATAGAGGACGAGAGATGAGACTAAAGTCCTTTATGAATCTTCTGTAAAACCTTGCGTGTCTTAAGATGGATCGCACATCTCGTTGTTTTTGGGTGGAGGTAGGTTAGAGATTAAGATCGATTTTTACTTTATCCACCTCAATTCCTTTGGATGTGATAATATGTCCAAGGAAAATTTCCTTATGAATCATGAAATGACACTTCTACCAATTAAGTATCAAGTTCTTTTCTTCACATCTTTTCAGAACATATTTAAGACTTTCTAAACACTCGCTAAAAGACGGACTGAAGATAGAGAAATCGTCCATGAAGACCTCTAAATATTACCTCATCATGTAAGAAAAGATACTCATCATACATCGCTAAAAGGTGACAGGGATATTACATAGTCCGAATGGAATTCTTTAGTAAGCAAAGGTGCCTTAAGGACATGTAAACGTAGTCTTTTCCTGATCTTCAGGGGTTATCTCTATCTGATTGTAGCCCGAATATCCGTTAAGAAAACAGTAATAGGAATGACCAGCTAACCTTTCCAAAATTTGATCAATGAAGGGCAAAGGAAAGTGGTCCTTCCTTGTGACAATATTCAACTTCCTATAGTCAATGCACATTCTCCAACCAGTAGTGACCCTAGTTGACACGAGTTCATTATTAACATTGGCTACGACGGTGATTCCGGACTTCTTAGGAACTACCCGAGTTGGACTCACCCATTGATTATAGGATATATTATACCCATATCTAATACTTTAAGAACCTCAGCCTTAACCACTTTCTTCATGTTTGGATTTAGTCTATGTTGTGATTGTCGAGAGGTCTTCGCATTATCCTCGAGATAAATGCAGTGAGTACAAAATGAAGAGTCAATTCCCTTGAGGTTCGCAATCATTCATCCAAGGGCTCCCTTATACTCAATGAGAATAGATATGAGCATACTCTCTTGTTCTTTCTCCAGGAGAGCAGAAATCACCACCGGGTATATCTCATCTTGACCTAAATAGGTATATTTCAATTCAGATTGCGAAGGTTTTAGGTTAAGCTTCGGTGGCTTGAGGTTAGACGGTAGAGACACTTCATCAGTTTGAGGCAACTCTTCAAATTGTGGCCTCCACCGGTTAACTTCAAGTACCGGCGTAGCATCAAGCATGGCATACGTCTCCCTAATCATATCATCATCAAAATCATGGGAGTAGACCAGGCACGTCTCTAGAGGATCAAAGGCTAAGGTCAAAGGTATCCTATCTTCCACGAAAGTGTCAATCATATTAATGTCATAGAAGTCGTCATCATCCTCTAACCGTCTGCCTGTGTTGAAAAATATATTCATTTATAATGTCATATTCCCGAAAGACATACTCATGACATCATTCCTGCAATCGATAATTGCGTTTAAGGTGGCAAGGAATGGGCGACTAAGAATGACGGGAATCTGAGTGCTCATGTTTCCGATGGGCTCGATATCCATGATGATAAAATTTACAGGGTAGTAAAATCTGTCGACCTGGACCAACACATCCTCAATTATCCCTCTTGGTACACGAACAGAGCGATCAGGAAGTTGTAGTGTGGTTAGGGTTGGTTTTAATTCACCCAAACCTAACTGTTTGTATACCGAGTAGGGAATCAGATTTATGCTCGCTACTAAGTTAAGAAGTGCGTGCTCAATTCGATAGTTCCCGATTACACGTGATATGGTTGGGCTACCAGGATCCTTGAATTTTTGCGGTACATCTTGCTTTAGGATAGCACTCACTTTCTCAGTCAGGAAGATTTTCTTTTGAATATTTTGCCGTCTTTTGGTCGTGTATAAATCTTTCAGGAATTTGGCATATGAAGGTATTTGTTTCACGACATCAAGTAGAGGAATATTGACCTTCACTTATTTCAACACCTCTAAAATGTCCTGAGAGTTAGAGAGAGGTTTTGGTGCAACCAACCGTTGGAGAAATGGAGCAAATGGCTTCCCTTGAGGTTCCGATTCTAACTCTGGTCGGACATGGCTAGATCTATCTTCTTTGTCCACTTTTGGGTCTTAGGCTTTTCAGTCCTATCGGGAATGATTTTGTCAATGATCTTCCCACTCCTAAGAGTGGTGATAGATTTAGCTTGCTCTATTTGATTTGAAGAGCTTGGGTCGCTAACTTCATATTGCGGCTTTGGATTGGGAAGAGGTTGAGCTGGGAGGCTCCCCTTGTTCCTAATCGTATTTTCGGCCTTAAGTCCTTGTATCGCTTTTGTAAGGTCTTAAAAGGCTTGTAGCATACCTTGATTAAAAAGCTCTTGCTTTTGAAAGTGTCTTAGAACCGAATCCTCTTGAGGTTTCTCTTGAATTGGAATTTGATTTAGGAAACCTTGAGGTGTAGCGGTTTGTCCATTCCTCTAACTGAAGTTTGGATGATTTCTCCAACCAGGATTGTATGCATTAGATGTTGGCCCACTGAAAGGTCTTTGGTAATTGCTTATGGCATTAGATTGCCCATTCAGTACCTCTTGAAAGGCAGATATAGTTAGGCAATTTTTAGTAGTGTGAATGTTGCAACCACAAATACCACAAACAATTTCCTTAGTCTTATCCTTCTTTAATCCATGGCCTCGAGTTTTCTGGTGATATAAGCCATTTTAGCATTGATATCATCATCCTTTTTCAGGAGATACATTCCACCCCTTTCCTTGGAATGAGTCGGCCTAGACGTAGTACTTGATCTAGGGGAGATGTCTCATGATTGTGTGTTCTCAGCAAGCTTATTAAAGTAGTCCCACACCTAATCGACACCTTTATTCATAAACTCCCCATTATACATCGTCTCAACTAATTGGCGCATGGGAGATGTCAGTCCATCGATCATAGAAAAAGTTCGTGATGCGTAACGTTTCAAAACCATGTTGTGGGTACGAACTGACAAGATCCTTGAATCGTTCCCAACATTGAAAGAATGTTTCATCTTCCCTTTGATCGAAGTTCATGATCGACTTTCTAAGGGTGTTCGTCTTATGGTATGGGAAAATTTTCTTTACGAACTCCCTTGTCATGTCATTCCATCTACCAATAGATCGAAGACGTAGTGAATGTAACCACGTTTTAGCTTTCTCTTTCAAAGAAAAGGAAAAGAGTTTCAACCTGACCGTGTCATCAGACACGTTAGGAAAGTATAAAGTGGCTATGATCTCATCAAATTCTTTCAGATGTAAATATGGATTTTCTGACTCAAGCCCATGAAATTTATGAAGGAGTTGGATCACCCCTAGCTTGATATCCATGTGTCCTGCATTCTTAGAAAAAATCATTCATGAGGGCGTACTCACCCCCGCCGGTTGTAAATAATCTCATAAAGTACGAGGCGGGGGTGTTTAATGCACCTCATTCTCATCCTGGATATCCTCCACCCTAGGTTGGGGTAGAAGAGGTTGGTTTTCAGCCATCAATTCAATTAACTCAGGGAATCTCGAGCAGTGTCTAGTCCTACGATGGATAGTCAACCCCTCAACCAAACCTCCTTCAGTCAAGAGACATCGAGTGTTGTCATGAACCCACTTGAGCATGAAACACTCGTAACCCATCGAGATTTAGAAAGAAAGAAGAAAAGATTTGGAAAGAAGTCACCAAATTCGAAGTTCCTAAGTTAGATCCTGCAAAATAAAACAAAACAAGTTAGTCTCTAAAAATAGATAGTCTAAGAATAGAAAGTAAACTATTTTCTAAAAAAGGAAGAATTATAAAGATAACCAAAAATAGAAAGTTTCTAAAAACAAATTAGGAAAGCTCTAAACCTAAATTAGAAAGTAAGAAAGTTTCTACAAGAAAACCTAGAATTAAAAAGTTTCTAAAATTAATAAAAGAAATCCTAGAATAGAAAATTTCTAAAAAATAGAAAAAAAAAAAAAAAAAAAAAAAAAGAACCTAATCTAAAAATAGAAGATGGAAAAATTAGAAAATTAAAAAGGGATTATCAATTTAGAAGGTCTATCTCAGAATCCTACAAAATAGGAAAGTTAAGTCAGTTTCTATAAATCAAATAGAAAAACTTAAATCTAGAAAAACCCTAATCTTAACCTAATTATAAAACTAATTAATCCTAGAAAAATGTAACCGTCAATCCCCAGCAACGGCGTCAAAAACTTGTTCACACCCCAAGTATAGGGTTGCGATGTAGTAATAATCTCGGTAAGACCGAGGTCGAATCCACATCGACTGAACCTTGTACGTAATCTGAAAATAACTAGAACTAAAACTAGAATAAGATGAAATCTAAATCAAGTGAATATGAGGGAATAATAGTGAAATATTAATCTAAAACTTGTAGAATTCAAAGGTAGGAAACTAGGGTGCCAAGGATCCACTTGTAGGGATCAGGGAGATCTAAGCTTGATTCATGAACTCAACTGGACTTAAAGTCTCATCTTCATCCAGTTGGAAGATAATCCATTAAAACTCAATCTGAACTTCCTTTGATCTAGTTTTCAAGAGATGAAAGGTACGAGAATTATAATTGATTCCATCACAAAACCATGTTCATGAGACAAAGTAAATAACAGAGTAAACCAATCCACAACCGATCTGAGAGATGTATGAATGTTAGGAAGGATTCCATCATCCAACCATGTCGAAGGGGCAATGGTGAACAACAGGGCTTCCTCAATTCACAATCAACATAATGAAAAGGAAATACTCAAAGCCATCACAAATCTATTGTAATTTAAGTCACAACAAACCATTAAAAACTAAAGTAATTCCTTATAATCAAACTAGAATCAAAGTTAGTTCATAAACATGAATCATAACCGTAGAAATCTACCCATCACGCCACAAGCTTCACATCTTAGCCCTAGCTAAGAGGTTTTAGCCTGACATGATCATGCTAAGCCAAAAATCTCTAAAAGAAAGCATAAACAGAATGCTGAGCCATCCAAGCTCTCTCTCTCTCTCTCTCTCTCTCTCTCTCTCTCTCTCTCTCACCATCCACGGTCCCCGGATATATCTGATGCTCTCTCTCTCTTCTCTTCTTTTATAGCCATGGGCAGGGAGGCGGTGGAGTGCGTAGAGAAGGTCGGCCGAGTGGAGTGCGTAAGGAGTTACGCACTTCTTTCGCAGCCATGCGCGCGGCTTTGCGTGAAAGCCTGAGAAGCCGCTCCCGCTGGTCCTCCTAGCATCCATCAAAAGTTGTTAAAACAACGTCCCTCTAGACAGTTTTGGATGGACTACAAGATGGACGGTCTGAATTTTGCACTCAGTCCTGCTTGGTGGGCCACAACATCTTCAAACAGCGTGGATTGCGGAAGCTTCCGATTTTTGTGTTCTACTGAGGTCGGTGGGGTCCACTTCGGCTATCTTTATAGAACATCAATCCCTTCTTCGGGCTTTTGCATTAGTCCCTGATCACGGGCCCAAGTTTGGCATGAATTTGTGTTTCGAATGGGCCACACCATCAATCGACGTCTTAACATTTTCCTTACTGCTGCGCTTTTGAATGTATTCGTGGATGCATGGAACTGATAGGGGTGTGGTCGAATTTCTCTCCTGGATACGATGAACGGCTTCGATCATCGATTTGCACGATGATGGTGAGTCGTTGATGGAGCAGTGGACGGACATGCGTAATCAAGGCAGAAGAAGGAAACTTCTTATTTCAGGTTTTTACGGTCAAAGGCGGTTTGATAGTCTTTGGTATTGCAGTGCATGGCTAGTGCACTTGTGCACTATGCGCACACCACTCACGATGGGGTCCACTGTGATGTTAATGAGAAATCCGCTTCGTCTATCCATTTTATCACCTCATTTAAGCTGTTAAGACCAATTTTGAAGCATATCCAGATATCAGGTGGGCCCCAGATTGATAATTCATGAGCTGATTTGACCGTTGGGCCACTTCCACAGGGATCCAAGGAATGAAATTTGACGTATACAGTTAATTTAAGGTCATTAGGCCATATATAAAGTTTCGAGCCAAACGGATGGTGGGAACCCTGTGATCTTGCATTGTAGACGAATTTTAAGCCTCTTTCGAATCTCGGGCGTGTAAATTCTTCGATCTCGGTCCCCTGGAGTCTGTCCCTTACCTTGGTGATTCTTAAACATTAAATCTATGCCTTTAGCATCATTTTCAGTCCACACTCGTAAATTCACCTTGCAACACAAACACGATTAAAATAGGACGTTAAACAGTATCATGTTCGCAAAATCAAGTAATAATTGGGGTCTAATATGTAATATTTGACCCTCAACAGCCACCGCCGACACCCAACTTATGTTGTGTGTGCACATGTGTGAGCCTCTTTTTAAGCTACAAGGCACATCCATTTTCCCCATTTTTAATCCATTCCAAACCCTATTTTCCCAAAAACTCCAAATCTCTAAAAATCCAAGCCTCACCTCCTTCCAAATCCATCATCTTCCTCAATTCCTTTTGGAAATCCCCCATGTCCAAGTTTTTGAACCTCATCTAATGGATTTTTCCCTTGGTTCCTTCACCCTAAACACACCATTTCCTAAAAACCTAGGATCCCTCCATCTCTAAAGCTCACAAAACCCATTCTTACCTCTCACACCTTTTTCTCATCCTCATCTTCACCTTTCTCTTATTCTTCTCAAACTTATACACTTCCCTCCTACACCCAAGAAACCCCATCTTGAGCAAGGAAAATGGCTTTCCTTGAAATCTTTTCCTCCTTTTTATCCACCCGCTTGATTCTCTCCCTCATGGGGAAGAAAAGAGTGGCTCTCGACAAAGTGGGGCTGAGCCACGAAAGGTGGACGAAGAGGAGCAACAACCAGCAAGCGGGGTCTTCACCGTGAGACCTACCACAACCGACACCAGCCCCACCCGCTCGACTCATCGCAGAAACGGGTATATTTAAGGGTCGTAAGGTCGTCTTCGAAGTCACTGTGGATGACCATTTGTTTGGTGAGTACAAAGTGCTAGACTGACTCGCGCGTCGTAGTTGGAACCTCATATTTGAAAGCAATTATCGAGCTGATGTGAGGCGTTACATCATATGTGAGGGAATTGACTTGCTGTTAAGATGGACAATCTACACCATCAGGGGCTGACTTAATGATGGCAATTCGGTGGGACCTTTTGGACGCTTATATTGACAAGATTGGTGATATGTATCTAGACTAGGGGACCATCATGGCTAAATTAGAAAGACTCGCAGATGCACTAGCTCCGTCAAATCCTCATACCTAATGATGTGTGGATGGAGAGGTCTTGACCGATCATTCTTTAAATCTCACTTTATGGTGCTATCGTATGACCATCAAAAGTGGGAGTAACTAGGTTCTTCATCAAGGTCCTCAGTGTACACATGATTCAACAAGGGATCGACTCGGTCTCCATGAGACATGATTAGAAGGCTGATAATATGGTTTGGCCTGTAAATTTAGTGTTTTAAGGCTATGTGACCATTTCTTTTCTCCCTCTTTTTGTTTGCATGTAGTCTTAAACTCTGCGAAGCACAAGTAGATGCAATAACATTAAAATTCGGTTGAATCCCAAAAAAAATCCGTTAAATTACGAAAAGTAAATACTGTACATTGTATCGGTGAAAATGGGTGCCTAACCCATTCTTTTTCCATAACGGAGGCCTTTACTCAGAATCTATGGCTGTAGACCAACCATAGGAATCACTTGAGTTGATGAATCTCATAATTTATAGCCTTTAAGCAATTATAAGGTTTTTAATCAATTATAAATTCTAAGCTTTATTTGGCTAGTGACGACTCCAAATTATATTAACTTTTACTTCTAAGTTAATCACATACAGGAATTACTTGAGTTAAAGAATCTCACGATTCTCAACCTTTAAGTGATTTTACAGTTTTAACCGGCCATAAATTATAAGCTTTATTTAGCTAGTGGTGACTCCAAATTGAATACACTTTTACTTTCAAGTCATCCACACTCTAACCAAATCAAAATTAGAACAAACGAAAAAAGAAAGTCATGGAAGTGAGGGCATCCTCCGCACTCACATGGAGGTGGCATTCATAGCCCCATGTGATGGATGACCAACATGAAAGGTTGGCCTTAGATAATGAACAGTGCACATTAAAGGTTGACTCATAATGATGAATGACCCACATCCAAGGTGGACCCTACATGATGGACAACCCATATTAAGGTGGGGCTCACACAATGTATGTCCTGCATAAAAAGTTGACCATGGGTGAATATGAGAGTAGAATAAATAAACTTAACAATAGATACTCATGTGACTTTGGAGTAGAACCATGTTTTTCTATTTTAATGGACAAGCGCAAAACATATTGTTTACCAAACGCTCTTATCTAAAAACCAAGATAAGTAACTTACAATCAGCACATTGTTTACCAAATAGTCTTATTTAGAAACCAAGATAAGCCACTTAAGGCATAAGCAGTAACTTACCATAAGCATATTGTTTACCAAACACTCTTATCTAGAAACCAAAGATACCAAATATACGCCACTTAAGGCATAAGCATTAACTTACAATCCATGAATTTTGGTGGAATCCATGAATTTTGGTGCAGCACGTCTGGTGACTGGATTGGATGGCATTAAATAAACTACCAGGGCTCACCCACACGCAATAGACCATTTTAACGGTAGAGTGACCCCACACGCAATAGACTATTTCAACGGTAGAACTTCCCATCTCAACCGGGTGGATCTCATCGATGCGAAATCATGCGTTATCCAATGGCCTGAAGTGAAACCGGCAGCGGATTGGCTGGTATACCACACACCACCGACCTGGCTGGTGTGGGTACGTGTCGTGCGAAGACGGGACGCCGATTGCGTACTACCCCGCCCGTCCCTAGCTCCGAACGGCCAGTTCTGCGGGCGGGCCCACTGTGATGTATCTGTAAATCCAAGCCGTCAATCCCTTTTATCATATTATTTTAAGGCATCAAAAATATAATGACGCAGATCCAACGATCAAATGGACCACACCATAGATGACTCTTGCATTTAATGCATCTAACCTTTAATGTTTTGTGCCTTTTAATATAACCAGGCTTATTATTTGGTGTGGTCCACTTGAGCAATGGCTCTACCTCATTTTTGTTTTAATGCCTTAAAATAATCTGAGAAAAGGGATTGGTGGCTTGGATGTACAGATACATCACCGTAGCCGCGCCCACATAAATGCCCGTTCGGAGCCAGGGACGGGCCGAGGTAGTACGCAAACCGCGTCCGCGAAGACGAGCTTACGCTCCTCGAGTTTTGAGTTGTACGAACGGTTCAAAGGAGATCAAAGTTACGTGAGCCCCAAGATGATGTATTTATTATATCCAAACCGTTAATACATTTGGAGAGAACATTTTAGATCATGATCTAAAAAATGAGTTATATTCAAAAATCAATTGGACCACACCAGTAGAACAATGATTCTCACCATTAAAACATTTATATGGCCCACCATAACTTTTATTTTCCATCCAATCTGTTACTAATGTCACAAAGATACGGAATATATATATATATATATATATATATATATATATATATATATATATATATATATATATATATATATATCCTCCAAAAGGACTTCAATGGTAGAAGTTCAATCATCCATTTCTTTTTTCAGTGTGTCCACTTGATATTTGGATCTGTCTTATTTTTCGGTGCAATCATTAAAACGAGCTCTCTGAATGAGCAGACGGTTTGGATATAACACATACCTAGTGATGGGACCACATAACTTGGTGGCGTCAATACACCAGCCAGGTCGGTGATGTGCGGTGCATCAGCCAATCCGTTCCAAGTGAAAGCGGGCCCGAAGGGAATTGAATTGCGGACGCGGCTTCCGTAGATTCGCGCATCCACCGAAGTGGGTGTGACCACTGACTGTGTGCCCCACCTTGATGTATGTGATACATCCACGCCTGCCTATAGTATTTAAAACTCATTTTAGAGTATAATCCAAAAAATGAAACTGATCCAAATTCCATATAGAAAATAGTAATGGAAACCGTGGTAATTGAAATTAAAAAGAAAAAATTTGAATGGACGGTGTTGATATAACACATCCATCGTGATCGAGCCATAGAAGTTTGCCACGTCAACACACCACCGAGGTCAGTGGTGTTTGGCACACCACCCACTTCCCGACAAACAGACTCCAACGCAGTGATGTCGTTGTCAACCGTCCTTTTCGATTGCCAATGATCAAGCGGTCCGGGGTGCCCGATCGGTGTGATCCTCGTTGGAAGCCACGTGTGTCACCCAACCTTAAGCAACATGTACGGTGGCGATGGACGGCTAGAAAGATGGCTTTTCTATTTTTTCCGCTCCTGGGTAGGATCTTCCAATGTTACTCGGGGGGGAGCAAGCAAGCTGCCTGGCTTTAGGCAGGCCTGTGTTGCTATTTGCCGTCCCAGCAACCGGTCAGGTGTCCGTCTATCATCCGTCTTGTCCTTTTCCGTCGGCTTTAAACAAAGGAAGAATCTGACAGATTCTCAACTCCAACCCTCTGGTTTTCGCTTTTTACGAAAATGCCATCTCTTCAGCTTTCCTGTAGTCAATTTGTTCACACTTCTCCCAACGATTGACCGATATTCTGGGTAATTGGGAGAGCCTTTTTTTTTTTTTTTTTTTTTTTTTTCAAATGTTAGCTTGTTAGTACACACCAACTTTCAGTACATGCACTGTTAGCCACCCCCACTAGGGATCGATGCCAAGACCTCAAGTGTTGAAATGAGGTATATCCACTCAGTCTACCAGTTGAGCTATGGATCAAGGTGTAGGTAATTGGGAGAGTTGATGCGGTAGAATTGGTATAACTCAAACATGCAATGGCCATAAGCTAGTTGGGGCTATCATGGCTTTTTTTTTTTTTTTCTTTTTAAAATCTAGGCTATACCCTCCATACGTTTTCCAGATCATGTTAAGAACATGGTGCACCAAGAATGTTTCAAGGATATGCATTTTTCCCTTTCCACTTTTACATACTATGGGACACTTTGGTTTTAGATCTGGTTTAAATTTTGAGTGATGTATTAACATGTGCTGGTAAAATGGATAAACCGTGTGAATTTCTTATGGATATTACAATACCTATAAAAAAATGGCACTGATAGAACAAATTATTTTTATTTGTTTGTGAATTGAATAGAATCCGGTTCTCTTCTTGTCATCAATAGAAATCTTATGTTTGCGACGATATAATCCAGCCAACCACTGCATTTAAATTGAATAGACGTGTGAATTTCTGACAGATATTACGATACCTATAAAAGGAATTGTACCAATAGGCCAAATTATATTTTATTTTTTTGTGAATGGAATAGAATCCAATTCTCTGCTTGTCATCAATAAAAATATCATGTTTGCTACGATATGATTGAGCCAATCACTGCGTTAAAAACCGGTAGACGTGTGAATTTCTGACAGATATTACAATACCTATAAAAGAGTTGAACCAATAGACCAAATTATTTTTATCTTTTTGTGAATTGAATGGTATCTGATTTCGTGCTTGCAATCAATGGAAATATTATGTTTGCTGCAATATGACTTAGCCAACCACAACCACTGCATTTAAAATGGATAGATGTGAATTTATGGTAGATATTACAGTACATATGAAAGAATTGTACCAATAGGCCGAATTACTCCTCTGTTTGACAGTTGAAGGGAATCTGTTTATCTGTTTGACATCAATAAAAATATTATGTTTGCTGCAATATGATTGGGACTACTGTATCTAATGCAGCAGGGTTGATAATGTCAGTGATTACATCGGCCACTTAAAGTGTACGAACAGAAATTACTGTTGGTGGTGAGTAGAGGATCGGAGTACAGGTGATTAGGTGGTTACCTACGTTATGACAGGACGCGGGAACTAACAATGCTTGGTGTCTCTTTCCTTTACTAGAGCTACCAAACATAAGTCTGGTTTGGTGTAACCTGCCCCACCACTCCAAATCCCAATCTGTACGGTTCATGCAGACACGTGCAGAAATCAGGACGGTTGACATAAAGGGCCTCAGCTTAGATTGGGGCAAGTTGTTTATGCAGACACGTGCAGAAATTTAACCTACTATTCAAACTCTGGATTCTTAAGTTAGTTTTCCACCATTTAGAAAACACTGGTGACCCTGCACATGACATGGTTTCAGAAAATCCAGACCGTCTAAATCAACGAAACTAACCTCGGAAGGTGCATAACCAGAAATTGCACTGAGAAGATAATACTACGCAACTGGTTTTTTACTTCGAATTTGAACCACTCAATTTTTTTTGGTTACTTTTAACTGATTTATTATGGAACCCACAGCCTGAATGGTCTGGACAGCTGTCCATCAGTGACACGTGTAAGGAGTCACTAACATTTTTTTAATGGTGTAAACCTGACAAAGGAGTGTAGCCTTTGCACCTACAGATCATTAGCCGTACAAAAGTGAAGAACGTGTCCATCTAAGGTCTCGCCCACATGATTAGTGGTATGTGCTGTTGCCTGAGAACCACATGTCGAGATGTCAGTATACAGACGAGGTGTTTAATTGGTGTACCTTTCCCGGAAGAAATTATTATTTCCCTGCAGAAGACAAGGAAATTATACACTGAAACTCGGTGTATGTAAGTCCATTTCATCCAACTGGCTATCCAAAGCTTATTGGGCGTGTTTGGGCAGTGGGATTAGAAGAGATTGGTCGGATGGGATTCATCTGGTCGTGTGCCAATGCCACTCCATGTTTGGAAAGAACGGAGAAGCTTGGAATTAGATTAGATGGAATTGCATTAGGCCCCGTGCCAATTTCACTCAATTTTAGTAAGTTGTGAAGGTCTCACCGTGATGTGTGGGCTATATCCATACCGTCCACCCATTTTTTGAGATTATTTTAGAGCATAGGCTAAAAAATGGGTAAATCTAAAGCTCAAGTGGACCCCACCATAGAAAGCAATAGGGATTGAATACTTACTGTTGAAAACTTCTTTGAGGCCACGAAAGTTTTGGATCTAACTCATTTTTAGGCCTATGCCATAAAATGATGTTACAAAACAAATGAACGGTTAAGATATAACACATGTTATTCTCAGTAGTTTCAAATGATGGTAGATATATCCATTCAATGTATCACCACGTTACCAACAAAAGCATGAGATTAATTTTATCCATGTCAACGGGGACGATCCCTGACACGGATAATAATGATGTTTTTTGAATCCCATTCCTCCTAATTCCTTCTAATCCCACTGCCCAAACACGCCCATATAATTGATGGACCCCTTGAGGATGAACCACGACGAAAAATCACCACCATTGGATGAGAAATGTCCACACCCTCCAACTTCTGACTCGACCGTTGATCTTGAGGTGTGGATGGTTCCAACCCTTCTGCTTGTGTGTAAAATCCAACCCGTTCAATAGATTGGCTTCATCGTACGGATCACCTGTTGCAAAAATCAACCCATTCCACTCCTTAAATGGACCACACATTAGAAAACAAGGGATCATTATCATCTAAGCCATTCCCACCTACTTTGGTCAGCTAAACAAATCCTGTTCCCTTATTCTACTCCATAAAGAACTAAAATGTTAGGTTCTGATTTCGTTGGATACTACTCATGGGGCCATGGAATGATCCAATCTCCTCCCACTGGTTATGTGGACTTTTGATCTATTTTCTATCTTTGGCTTTTACAAAAGTCTTAAAAAATCTTAGAGCATTGAATCTTACGGGCCCACCCATCCGAACTGTCTTTCAAGTTCACGACAAAATCTACAATAGAAGTATTGTACCAATCTTACGCAACCTTCTACTTTTATTCGAACCTGGGACCACAACAATAACATGTAACTCTCACTAATGGCTTATAGAAAATAACGGATAACCTACGAAATATTTAAGAAATAAATGTGCATCCCGTCTAATGAATGGATTTCAGCTGATTTGTTATAAGGTGATCTTATGGTGGGACCAAACTTGTGGACGGATTAGATGTCATGAAAACATGATAAGATAAAAAGATACAATAGCTGGATGGTAAATCAATGGTCCAACCGTTGGACATGAGCCTCCCAACTTTCTACTGTACCATACGTGTAGGACAAAACAAACTCCATCTTCTACTGGGGCAATAATATTCCATTTAAAAGGCCCAGCCATGGAATGATCCAAACCATTTATCCGGCTGTCCTCATTGTTTCAGGCATTGGACCACAGATTCTCGAATCGAACGATCCAAACCATCTGTTCTCAGGTCTTTTCACAGGCAATGGACCACAGACATGTTCTGTACACTCGCGCTTGAACGTGATTCTAATTGTACTCGCTTCGAATCGTATTGCACTTGTGGGATGTCGGAGATTCTGATCAGGCCGGCAATTTCTGCGCCTTGTAGATGCCATGTCTCAAAATTCAGGCATCCATGATCATCAGGTGGGCCATGGATTTGCATGGAGTGTGTACAGGAGGTGAATTTATACTAACCCTTCATTTGTTTTTGTAAGCAGCGGGGATTGACTAATGAGAGGCTCCAATTCCGCGCACATGTGCCTCGTTTCCACGTGCGAGGCTTACCTTTGAATATTTCCTCGTGCGCGGAGTAACCCGTCTTCTTCGGATACGGCTTCGGTGGATCCCTGATTGTGGGGCCCACCTCGATGTATGTGTCTTATATCCACGGCGTCCATATGTTTCTCTGTATTATTTTAGGGCATGATCTAAAATATTAAGCAGATCCATATCTCGGGTGGACCACACCACTGTAAAGAGTGGTGACTGATTGTTAAAAACTTTTTGTGCGGCACATAAATTTTGGATCAAGCTGAAGTATGTCTGACCCTATCAATAGAATGGATGTAAATAAAGATTCCGGTGGCCCTGAAAAAGTTTTTAATGGTGTACAATCAAGAACTGAGATTTGGATCTTAAGCAATTTTCGGCTCCTGCTCCAAAATGATCTGCCAAGAACGCATGGATTTCAACTATATAAGATGCATACATCACAGTGGGCCCATATTCAGGGTTCCAAGTAAGCCTCCCACGCCTTCTTTCGTTCTATGGGTCGACAATGTTAAGATCCTGTTTGGGAGTGTGGATTTGGAACCCCCTGGATTCGATCGGAACCCCAGGATTAGAAACCCCCGGATCTGCAATCCTCCCTATGTGTTTGGCGCCATGAGTGTGAATCAACTTTAATCCAAAAGAACCTATATTTATAGGGGTTTGAATTTAATTATTAAATTAATTTTAATATCTCTGATTAGTAAGATATGTAATTTTTGACACGATGTTTGTGATAAGCCCGCTGAAATATATGCTTTGTACGAAAATGATGAAATTCCAAGTCTCGGATGAGCCGCAAGCACAAGATCATGTGTGAGTGACTAACCAATGACTTTTAATTATTGATGATTAACATGGATAATGTTTGGACGGTGCTGATTTACATGGACAATGTTTGGACGGTGTTGATCATCATTAGTGGGCCATGTGCCCAATAAAATAACAGTGTATAGTGGCACATGTTACACCTGGAACTATTGAAATAATTTTAGGTGTAATCCAAGCTATCACCATGGATTACAAACCTGGGGATTGGAAACCCCTGTTTACTTTATGCTGCTAAACAACTAGGGGATTTGAAACCCCCTCAAGTCCCCTCCGATCCACATTGCCAAACAACCCCTACAAAGCTTACTCACCTCCCACTATGTATCTATTGGAGTCACTTTTCTCTAACACGGAGGCAAGGTTTAACATGCATGAAATCCACAACTATAGCACATCACTCCTACTTTATTCTTAATCCACCAAAATAGCTTAAGCTTAAAATTTAGAAATTCTTGTGATGTGCCTACTTGAGTTTAAAAGTATTTTAATTTTTGAATAATTCTTTTACAAGACAAATGGATTAGATGGCAAACATGTCTCTTGCCAACCATGTCTTATTTTGGGGCTTCTTTGAATTTTGGATTATCATGATTTTGAGATTCAAGGAACATCTTATTAAGTTCCACCCATGTGGTTTTGGAAGTCCTGCCCCACCTGGACAATGATCTGTCCTAACAAGGACTCTGCCGAGAGCGTGGTGTCTGAGTTTTTATCCTTGCATTTATTTTTTCATATCATTTAAAAAACATGGGCCAAAAATGAAGTTGATCCAAGCTTAAGTGGACCACAACACTCAAGCAGCAGTCACATAGAAACTTAACCTTGAAATTCCTTGGACAATGATACTCTTCGTTGAAACCTTTAGAAGGGTGACTTTAATGTTTATTTGCCATCCAACTCATTCCTAAAGTTATGTAAGGGAAAATACAAATGGCTACTTGACTGGCAGCTCTCACGAAGTTTTCAATGGTGGGCATTCAATCTCCCGTTGTGTGGTCCACTTGAGCCATGGTTTGCCTTTCTTTTGGGCTTAGACTTTAAAATGATCTAGAAAATGAATGGTTAGCATATATAAAACTCATACATGAGGGTGGCCCCCACGCAGCCTTGTTTGGATGAACGTTTGAGCAATGGCAAGATGCAATCAGCTTCCCAGGGTTTTGCTTGGGGAAGTGGATTGCGTATCAAGTAACTCAGTGCACTAAGGGGGTGTTTACCGCATGATATTATATGGGTTTAGGTAGTATGGGATTAAAAAAATATAATTATTACATGTGATAGGGATTGTCTCCTATTACCATGGAATACCATAAGACAAACATAACTACATGTGATAGGGATTGTCTCCTATTACCATGGGATACCATAAGACAAACATAACTCCATGGTGTGTTTGTGTCATGGTGGCATTCAGTGGTTAGTTTATTGGCCATTGAATATATACACCAATTAGCATTTGTAAAAATTTGAAAATAACATGTATGTGTTATATCCGTAACATTCATCCATTTTGCAACCTCATTTTATGGCACGAACCCAAAAATAAAGTAAATCCAAAGCTGTGTACCACAATATAGAAAGTAGTGGGGACAATGACTCCCATAGTTGAAATCTTCCTAGGGTCCATTGTGATGTTTATTAGACATCCAACCTATTATAAGGTCAAACATATTTGAATGAAGGGAAAACACAAATATCAGCTTGAACCAAAACTTCAGTAGACCCCAAGAAGTTTCAATGGTAGTCATTCAATCCCCATTGCTTTTTATGGTGAGGTCCACCTGATCTCTGTATCTACCTGATTTTTGGGCCCATGCGCTAAAATGATATCGAAAAATAGGTAGAGGATGTGGATATAATCCACATATCATCATGAGACTTGCAAAACTTGTAAACATCAATAAACATTTTCAAAAATTTTCAAATGCCAAATGAGAGAAGCAACGCTACATTGCTCATAATTTAAGAGTGACCAATTACAATTCCATTAACCTAATTCCAAAGTTTTCCATTCTCCTCAAATGTTAGATATATAGAATTTAGACGAGACCAAATGCACTTCCATCATACCTAATCCCATCTAATACTGTGAGCCAAACGCTCCCTAAATGTATTGAGTAAATTTTGTAGTGTCCATCATAATTTATATATTTTATCTCCGTTCATCCATTTAAAAGGGGATTAGGTGGGAGTGAGTTTTAATATCCTATGGATCATTGTAACGTCCTGTTTGAGACTGGGTTGTGAAGCCACTCCTTAGAATCTGTGCTTGGGTAAGGGATTTCCGCATTCCTACTTTGGTCAGTGTTATGTAGACCCCACCATGATGTATGTGTCTTATCCACGTCATCCATCCATTTTGAAATATAACTTTAGGGCTTGATCCAAAAAATAAGGTAGACATAAAACTCAAGTGGACCACACCATGGGAAAATAGTAGTGATTGAATTCCACCATTAAAAACCTCCTAGGGCCAACTATAATGGTTATTTGACATCTAACTGGTTGATTAGGTCATAAAGACTTGGATGAAGGGAAAAAATATATATTAGCTTGATCCAAAACTTTTGTGGCCCCCAAAAAGTTTTTAATGGTGGTCATTCAATCAACACTGTGTGGTCCACTTGAGATTTGGATCAAACTCATTTTTAGGCTCTTACCATAAAATGATATAGAATAACGGGTGTATGGCATGGACGAAATACATATATCACGGTGGGGCCCATAGAGCACCGACCAATAGTGGTACGATGATTTGCCAATCCGTTTCCATTCCAGGTGCCAAGCCACAGATTAAACGACAATCCCCAACACCAAGTAATTACTGCATTTTCCTAATTCCATCCCACTTAAACCCAAGTAATCCCATGCACTAAACACCCCCTAATTAAGCTCAAAAGTGAAGTACATCCAAAGTTAAAGTGGATCTCACCACCGGAAAAAGTGTGAATCAAAATTTTAATGATGTCTGGTGTTATATGTGTTTCAGATCAAGCTTTTATTTATGTTTTTCCTTCATCTCTGTATTATCATATTAACAGGTTGGATGACAAATAAACATCATTGTAAGCCCTAGCAAGGTTTTAATGGTGGAAATCATTATTCCCATTATTTCCCATGGTGTGGTCCACTTGAGCTTTGGATATGTTTCAACTTTTGGCTCAACCACTAAAATGAGCTGAAAAAATGGATGGATAGCGTGGATAAACTACATACATTCACAGTAGGCTAATTAAGTTTAAGGGGATGTTTAGCTCATGGGATTGGGAAGGATTAGGTGGGATGGGAAAAAATATAATTATTACACATGGCAGGGATTGTCTCCTGGTACCATGGGATAAGCTTAATTCCATTCCATTTTTGTAATTAGGTTGTATATTGAATGGATATACCCACCATCATTTGAAACCATTGAGAATAACACGTGTTATATCCAAATCATTCATTTGTTTTGTAACCTCATTTTTTGGCAGGGGCCTAAAAATGAGGCAGATCCAAAACTTATGTGGCCCCAAAGAAGTTTTCAATGGTAGGTATTCAATCACCGCTGCTTTCTATGGTGGGGTCCACTTGAGCTTTAGATCTACCTGATTTTTTGGCTCATGCTCTAAAATGATCTTGAAAAATGGGTGGATGGTGTGGATATAGCCCACACATCATGGTAGGACCTACACAACTTGCTAACATTGAATGGAATTGGCGTGGACTGGTGCAATTCCATCTAATCTATTTCCAAGCTTTTCCATTCATCCAAACATTGAGTGGAATAGGCGCGGACCAAATGCAATTCCATCCCACCTAATCCTATCTTATCTAAAACTATGCTGCAATTCCATCCCACCTAATTCTATCTTATCTAAAATTGTGCTCCAAATGGACGCGGATTGCGTCCTACCCCTGCTCGGATGGATAACCGTCCAAGCAGGGCTATCTGGGACCCACCCACACTGTTGAAATTCTCTGAAATAATTTTAAGCTATAACACAAAAAAATAACCACGCAAAAGCTTAAATGGACCACAAACTGGGGATTAAACGTTCACCATTAAAAACTTCTTAGGAGCTGGAGAAGTGTCGGATCAAGTTGATATTTATGTTTTCGCTTCATCCATATCTACATGACTTTATGAATAAGTTGTATAGTCAAAAAACATCATGATGGCCCTTGGAAATGTTTCAACAGTGAGTGTCATATCATTGCAGCTTCCTTTGGTGTGGTCCATTGGAGTTGTGAACCTACTTCATTTTTTATTTCGTACCTTAGAATAATTTGAGAGAAAATCTCAACGGCGCGTGGATAAAATTATTACATCACAGTGGGTCCTAGAGAGCCCTGCCTAGACAGATTACCATCCGGGCGGCGGGTAGACACAATCCGCGTCCGCTCCAAACGCCCCCTAAAGCGTACCGAGTAACTCAATACGCAGTCCGATTTCTCTGCCTGGGATAAAAATCGGAGGTAATTCATTGTATTTTTTCTTTTTACTGGTGCTGAAGCATCATAACTCTCCGTGTCTAATGCTAGCAGGTAGTATCTTAATAACCGTACATTTGTCGATACATAGTACCCGCCATCCAATTCGTTGGGAACATCATAGATTGAGGACAGTCCTGAAGTCAGGTTGATCTAATGATCCTAACCATTTGATATTTTGGCTGTCAAATGGGTGGTCCAAAATAAATTGGTCTGCAGTCAGAATTCTGAATCGCCGGAACAGTATGCCACCGATGACACGGATTGAGTCATGATGTTTTCTTCTCATCAGGTAACGCACCATACCTGCCTGCATGGCACGTGTGTACACGATCCAGGACGTACAGATAGGGCGGATGCCATGGTGATTGGTCCTCAGCCCAAAAATCAGGTGAGTCTCTTTAGCATGCGTACGATGCATGTACAACAAAATAAATGGTCGGAAATATGATAACCAACGGTTGGAATTCAAGGTGCATGTGCTTTCTGAGTGGGCCATCCGATATTTGGGATAGAACAAAAATGCTATGAGTAAACCGTCTGACGAACGTTCTGGTACCTACCTATGCGTGGCATGTGCGCACGTGTGAATGTTTGTGTTGGGTGGAGGGAAGCAGCATTCTTTCTTGCCCGTAGGTACGTTTCCGGTAGGTACGAATTCCATACGGGGGCAAATACGTAAAATGCAATTCTCAGAAAGTAGCCTGGTTCGCAAGGCAATCAATCAGGACGCGGATTTACTGGGAAAGCCTTTCGCCTTCCTGCGCTGGAACCAGGTGGGGGGCCACCGTGATGTTTCTTTGGAATCACCCTGTTCATCCGTTTCGTGAGCTCATTGTAGGCTGTGAGACCAAATTTTAGCAGGATCCAATACTCAAGTGGGCCGTACTAGAGGAAAAGGTGGTTTGGAAAATTTCTACCGTTGAAACCTCCCTGGGTTGATGTTTACATGCCATCCATACCGTTAATAACGTCATTCCTGCTAGGATAAACTGAAATAACAAATATTAGAATGATTCGAAACTGCTGTGACCCATGAATATTTCAACTATCCAAATTAAATTCTCACATTTTCGGCCGGTACCGTTCATTCTTGATCTTATGTCCTAAAATTAACTCACAAAACGTATGGACGGAGAAGATTTCTTAAAATCATCAAGGTACGCCCACCTTGGATCCCAACGCAGGAACTTCCTGCGAAAGGCTTTCCCAGGAAATCCGCGTCGAATCAAACTTGCATCGGAAACAGTGGCAGCTACTATTTACGTCGTCTCCAACTCTTAAAGCCCTCATTTTTTCTGCTTTTGGAAATAGAACGTAACAGATTTGTACCATTTTATAACTAAATATAGATGGGATGGGCTTAATTAGCAGCGAAGCGGGTGCGCATGACATTCTGCTTTTGATATTTCTCCCGAAAAAATGATAGCTCCATCCCAAAAAAGGAGGTTCCTATAGGTACTAGTATCGTTTTTTTGGGGACGCGGGTTACGTAGATCTGGTTGGTTGGAAATGGATTGGCTACCCCCCTGCCACCAGCCCAGTGGCTGGGGGTCGGTGCTCTGTAAGCCCTACCATGATGTATGTGTTTCATCCATTCCGTTCATCCATTTTTAAATATCATTTCAGTGATTGATTCAAAAAATTAAAGGTATACAAATCTCAGGTGGTCCACACCACATGAAAACAATAGTGATTGGATATCCACCATTAAAATCCTCCTAAGGCCCACTGTACTGTTTATTTGATATCCAATATGTTGATTGGACCATATAGGCCCAGATGAAGAGAAAAAACAAAAATCACCTTGATCCAAAGCTTTTATGACCCCTAAAATGTTTTTAATGATCGACGCTCATTCAACATTGTTTCCTGTAATGTGGTCCACTTGAGAATGGGATATACCTCATTTTTGGTCTCATATTGTAAAATGATCTATAAAAATAGATGGACAACATGGATGAAACACATACATCATAGTGGGGCCCACAAAACACCGACCACCAGCCATTGGTTGGTGTCAAGGGGAGTAGCCAATCCGTTTCCCGGTTGGATGGCCTAGTGGGATTTGATTGGCCATGTAGAGAAATGGACGCGTGGCCTGTGCTAGGTTTCGGTGGATCCCCAACATACCCGGGTCGGTGGATCTCTAAATGTGGGCCCGCTTTGTTGTATGTGCCTTACATCTACATCGTCCATCCAGCTTGAAAGCTCGTTTTAGGGTATGCTCCCAATAAATAAAGGTTATCCAAATATTAGGTGGACCACCCCATAAGGAATAATCATGATTGAATCCCTACCACTAGAAAATGTAATCGGGCCACCAGCATGTCTAGTTGTCGTCCGAACTGTTGATAAGGTCACAAAGATTCAGATGAAAGACCATACAAATATCACTTTGATTCCAAACTTTGGTACCCAGTGAGAAATTTTTAATTGTCGATTCCCATTGTTTCCTATACTATGGACTAGCTTTGATATGGATCTCCTTCATTTTATTTTTATCATGCATTAAAAAGAGTTTTCAAAATGAATGGACCACCAATTATATAAGGTACACGCATCAAGGTGGCCCCATGATCAAAGATTCATTAGTTAACTAAAATTTCAATGGACGCTGATGGGGTATTAATTCGTCTACCCCAAGATTGGAACAGGCTAAGCTCTGATGGGCCCACTATGATATATGGGTTTATCTATTATGTCCATCATTTTTTTCGATTCATTTTATGAAATTAGTTCGGAAAGTAAGGAAATCTAAGGCGCAAGTGGACAACACCGTGGAGATTAATCTCCCACCATTTTTGTATTTTGACTTCATCTAGGTTTAAGTGACCAACAGGTTAGACGACAAATAAACATCATGGTGAGCTCTAAGTTTTCGGTCGCGGATGTTGGTATCAACTATACTTCCCATATTGTTGTAACAACCCATCTGTTTTTTTTTTTTTTTAAAAACGGTGGGAACTATATCCCATTTTTTTCTTTTGGTGTGACCCACTTAAACCTTGAATCTACCTCATTTCCTTGGCCATGTCCTAACATTATCTAACAAAACTGATGAACGGTGTGGATCTGTTACATTATTCCTGTGGGGCCCACTAAAAAAAAAAAAGAAACAAAACAAAACAAGTGACGTGTCACTCCTCTCACTGTAACCAACCCTATCTCTCACTCCTCTCACCACACGACCTAACCTCTCTCCCCAATTTTCTCTCCCATTCAAACTCTCCTCTTTCTTCTTCCACCATTCTTCATCGGCGGAACCCACTAAATAATCCAGGCCGCTCACCATCAACCCAAGAAGATTTTAACGGCAAGCATTCAACCCCACTATTTCCAGTGTTATGGCCCACCTAAATTCCAAATCCGCCTTACCTTTAGAATCATGTATTATTATGGCCCAACAAAGTAGTTGGACAGAATGAATTTCTCACACACATCTCTTTGGACCCACCCAGCTTCCGTTGCAGTAAGGGATTTGGAAGGCTTCCACAATGCAATCCACACAGATTGAAACCTCTCCGATTTTTCCTTATTTCTCTTTCTGTTTTCGAACCAACCTATAAATTGGGAAATCTTGACTATCCATTGGATCCATCTCCAATTTGCAATGTCCAAACTATACCATTTAACCTCCACTCAACACACTAGGTAGATGATCTTACCGATTGAAAAGACTACATTAGTATATATATATATATATATTTGATTACATTGATTATTTATTTTGTATTGTTGATTTAAATTATTTGATTTTTATTTTAAGTGATGTAAAATGCATTTATTTGATTTCTGATATGTGAAATAAATTTATTTGATCACTGTTAACTGCTTTAAATTATATTTAAATTATAGGTGCTCTGCCCTAAAAAGATCATTACATTATATTTGTTACGGGTGCTCTGTTCAGGGTCATTCCCGAAAGGATCAGCACGGTACGGGTGCTTTGCCTAAGATCATACCCGAAAGGATCGGCACGGGTGCTCTGCTCTGGGGAATTCCCTAAAAGGATCAACACATACGAATACTCTGCCCTGGGTATTTATCCTAAAAGTTTATTCACTAGGTGCTCTGCCGAGGGTCATTCCCTAAAAGGATCAACACCGATGCTCTGCCAAGGTTCATTCCCTAAAAGGATCAACACACACGGGTGCTCTGCCTTGGATTGAACCAAATATGATTTTAGATAACGGCATTGTCTTATTTTATTATTACAAAAAAATAAATTATTATTGTTATCATGTATAATGACGATTTAATACTCGTAATTAATCATATTTGTATTATTGAGTTTTATTTGTGTTAATGTAAAATTTTTAATTTTGGGAAGGATGTGACCCTACGAGCCGTCGCACTCACACCCATATAGACTGTTTTGGGGTTTGTATATGAAGAACCGGTTGGACAAGATTGAAGACTTTTATATTTTTATATTTTTTTATTTAGAAATTATTTAAAATTCAATGTATGTTGTTATTATTATTATTTTTATGTCAATGTAATTAAAGATTTAAGGATTGATTAGTGGACAATATTTAATGATAATGATTAGTATCCTTTTAGTTGCTCTGATTACCTTGAAAATGCATGAAATAATGTGAGTTGCGATGTATATTTTATTTAAATACAACTCACAGTCCTGAAATTCGATTCCGAGCCTGGCCAACTCAGGTTCCGATTTTCGGGGCGTGACAGTCGTGGTCCATTTGTACTTTGGATTTACATTTATTTCGAGTTGATATCCTAAAATGATAAGGCAAAATAGATGGATAGTGTGAATGAACCCATACATCATGGAAACGGTGCATAGTGACCTTTCATAGCCTCGGTTTACCGAACATGGGTCATGGGGTTCGAGTACTCTCATATAGTGGGTTATTACTCATGCCTTGGTGGTAAACTTACTAGAGTTTCGACATTAAGTCATGGGTTCGACCACCCCAGTAAAATCCTACCATCATGTGTGCGTGTGAAGAAAAAAAGAATGGGCTTTGATCCAAGCGTGAGGTGAGGTAACACTCAATCTGCATCCACCCTAAATAAGATGTGGATTGGATATCCCCTCCTTAACTAGGAATGGATTGAGTATATAAGCTACCATGGCACATGGGTTTTACTCACACCATCCCTTTGTTTCGTCAGCTTATTTTATGATATGAGCCATGAAAGCAACTGTGATAATGACACCTATCATTGAAACCTTCTTAGGGTCTATTACATGGTTACACATCATCCAAATTCCTCATAAATGTCATATAGACTTAAAGGAGGAAAAATTCAAATATCAACTTCAATAACTCTCAAGAAAATTTTAACAATAAGTGTTTAATCCCCATTGTGTAGTCCACTTCAACCATGAAGTTGCCTATTTTTTAAGCTTATACTCTAAAACGATATGAGTAAAACCCTATTTTTTAGGCTTATACTTTAAAATGATGTGAATAAAACCCATACGTCATAATGGTCCCCTCAAAGCCCTTGCATGTTTCTAGCCGGGACCAACGTGTAGTACCCCATCCACATCCCTTTCAACATGGTGTGGGTGTGTGTGCATCTATACACACACACACACATACATTTGGTTTTGTCAGTCTCCTAGCCGCAAACATCTTCATTATTTTGAGTGAGTTAGATGATGAGCAGAACACTTGAAAATATTTAGAAATTCAAACTAAATTATACTAATTAATGCAGGGGCCTAATGGTCTATATGTATCAATTAATAATAGATTACACAAATTTTCTTACGGATCCGTACCTATCCTGAATGTTATCTGATTACTATATTGGTGGAAATTCACTGGAGGGGAAACAAAAGAATATTCCTGTTTCAACAAACATGCATCCACTCAATTACCGGTCATGATTATTCAACCAATCACATATTGGATGGTAATCTGTTTGATATCTTAAATAATATTTAAGTGGAAGATTGTCAGAAAAAAATACTTTTACTTTTTTCTTATATAACTTACAAAAAAAAGTCACACTCTCACTTGTTAATTTTCAAATGGCACAGGGAAAGTGGACCCCCTGTTTCTAAATAACCTGCATTGAGAGATTATGTGACCAGATTATCCAGCTTGATCTTGACATGCAATCACTTGAAAGTCGTACGTGCTGCGAACATTCCCTCATCTTCCATCATCATCAAGTCAAATAGTGAAAAGAACCATGCTCCCATTATCATGCTAGAATTCTTTTTACCCAATCCCAACCCTCTGAATCACCGCCGTACAAGATTACACCAAAAGGCAAAAATAGCTCACCAACGGCTGAGTCAATTTAAATAAATCAAGTTCATTCAATTGATGGAAATGACCATCCGATGAAATCTATTTTGGTAAGACACTAACAAATAAAGAACCCCACTTGATTCACGGTTCAGATCATGGTAGATCTATACCACGTACATACTACACGATATAGAGTCACGAAATTCGGTCAATCTGTAGTGCACTGGATTTGCTTATTACTATTATCATTCCACGAGCTGCAAACAGTTGCGGAAATTTGAAAATTTTATATAATATCAGAACTGGCGTTCGATATGGATTATGCTTTTTCAGATGTCCCCACATTAATGCGACCTTACCCACACTCTCTCGGGTCTTGTCACCCTCTTTTCTCCCCCCACCCAGTAACTCCACTGATTGACCCCCTTCACATCGTCTCCTTACACGTGTCAGTCACATGCACCGCTGGTACGTGAGAGACCTCCATTTCACACGTGACACCCCCTTGCAGCCTTTTCATAACACTCTCCCTTGCTTCCCATTGGATGACAAGGGGCCGCTTCTTTCCCTGCAGCTTCTGCTCTCTGACTCTATCCCTCCCACAAAGAGAAAAACAAAGAAAGAGAAGAGTAAGGAAAGAGAGAAAGGGATGGAGAATGTGGGAGGAAACGGAAACGGTAACGCTAACGGTAACGGTAACGGCAGTAGTAACGGAAAAGGTAATTATTTGCCGTGGGATTATTGGGAGCTCGGGAGCAGTTCGTCGAGGCTGGACTGGAACGCCTTCCATCCTCCTTTCGGCAGTGAGGAGGCGCATCTGATGATGATGTACCCTCCACCTCCTACGCAGGGGAACAATGCGCACCCCCTGCTGGGCTGTGGGGACGGCTCGCACGCGCCTGATCCTCACCTCACGTGCCTCAAACTCGGGAAGCGGCACTACTTCGAGGACGGGGGAGCGACGGAGGAGCGACACGTGGCGGGATTCCCGCTCGCCGGGAAGAGAGGGAGGGGTTACCCATCGTCGTCGGGGGCGGCGCCGGTGCCGAGATGCCAGGTGGAGGGGTGCCACGTGGCGTTACTGAATGCGAAGGATTATCACAGGCGGCACAAGGTGTGTGAGATGCACTCCAAGGCGCCGCGCGTCGTGGTGTTGGGGATCGAGCAAAGGTTCTGCCAGCAATGCAGCAGGTACGCGATCGTTGGCGCACGTTACCCCTCAAGCGTATTTTAGAGCTCCTCTGAAAACGGTTTCTTGTCTATCTGTTTTTACTCCGTGCGCACGCGTATTTTAGCATAATGCGCATTTCTGAATTAAGAATATTACGATTTTTTATTTTTATTATTTATTTAAAAAAGATAAATTTGGGACCGTAGGTTTCATGTGGTGTCTGAGTTCGACGACTCGAAAAGGAGTTGTAGGAGGAGATTAGCGGGTCATAACGAGCGAAGGAGAAAGAGCTCGAACGACTCTATCATCACTAGAAATGCTTCTCAAGGTATTTTCTCCCCTTATTTTCTTTTTTTTTTTAAAATTATATAAATATTATTTTCTTTTGGTGATAGTTCCCCGCCATTTTGAAACCCTGGGATCTTACGAAGATGGAGAATAGCCTTAAAATCACATTGATCCAACGATCCTGGCCGTCAGATTGGTTGCTATCAGATGGATAATTAAAGCGAGGTGCTTGGCGGTCCCATATTAACGGCAAACTAGTCAGATCATGTAGAGTGTTGAATTAGTGCGTTTTTTCATAAATGGTGGTGAACAAACACTGCAGTACAGTAGCGCTTTTAGTTCATCAAAGCCATTGATCGGGTATTTATTTATGCTGTGCTATTCATGTCTTTCTCTGCTTAAACTGCAATGGGATCGCGTGCAGAATATACGGTTTGTTTTTGTAGGGGCCTTCTTGTATTTTTCTGCTAATAAATAAATGGAGCGTAGGATGAAGGATTAGAATTTGTTTTATGTGGCTGATTTTCGTAATTTTGTTTGTTCATGTCTGCGTGACAGTTACGTACCGATCTAGGAAGGAAGCAATGTTTGATGCTTACCTTAGATGAAAAATATAAAATCAGTTAACCCTGATTGGGCATGTAGTCCTCTTTTCTACCATAGTAGTAATTATTATTATTATTATTATTATTATTATTATTTTACTTTGTGATTGTTATGCCTCGAAACGTGGGTCCAAGTTAGCCAGGCTGGAATTCAAATCCCAGAACTACGAGATTATAATAAATCAAAATACGTTTATAATTCATTCATTTTCTGTCTATTTCAGTACGACATTAGAGCCAACTAAAGAGAATAAATCAAATTTCACATTAATATACTATTACATTTTTAAGTCTTAAGTGGAACCTGATTACATTGAGATTATGATACAAACTAACCTAATAATCCAAATACATTAAAATTCAACTAATACAAAAATGAAAATCTTCAACATTGTCCAGCTTGCACATCAAAATCTAAACCTACAAAACAATTTAAGGGGGTATGAGCACGGCGGCGTGTAGGATCACATCATCCCTAGTCAAGATTTACATGTTAGTACCCTTAACAGAGTTTAAATAATGAACTGAGATCAATAAAAAAAAAATAATGCTTCATAAATCAAATTGAATTTAAAACACATACCACTTAAAGATATAAATGTGATGGAACTAATGTAATTGTCCTCAAGTGACTTGAAAATAAATACAAGTGACGATCTTTTATGGAATGATCCTGGGCAAAGCACCGTGATATCTTTTAGGGAACGACCTTGGGCAGAGCACTGCATGACATCTTTTATGAGTTAGTTTAGGACAACGCATCCGTATGTGTATCTTTTAGGGAATTTTCTAGGGCAGAGCACCTACGTCGATCTTTTGGGAGTAACCCCGGGTAGAGCACTCGCCATGTCTTTTAGGAATTTTTCCAAGGCGGTGCACCTATGTGTGATATCTTTTAAGGAATTATCTAGGGCGGATCATCTATGCCGATCTTTTAGGAATGACCTCGGACAGAGCACCTGTATTAAATCTCATACCACACATTCTACAATTCCATTGCAAGTTCCACATTTGAGAGATGGCTAAAATGCGCAATAACAATGTCTAAGAATTGTGGCATGCTAACACACTATAATCTATACATCTATAGGAAGACAATTGCATGTATAATATAACGAAGTCGAAGATAATAACAATATGCGAGGTTTCCTTTAGTATGTGTGATTGAAACATGAAGAGCACTTCTTAAAAATTTATGAACCAACATGTCACAGTCAATATCACCATGGGAAAAAAAAAACAATGCAACAATGATAACATATAATATGGAACTTACAGGAGTAATAACAACCCAATGTTAACACTAATCACACATGAATAAGAGAAAGAATATATGTATATGTTCCATGTTTGGCGTACAAAAATAACAAACCAACATGTACAGGTATTAAAGTGTAATTCACGATGTGGGGTAGATCACCTACCTGATGTTAATGATCAGATGTATGGTAGAAATAGGCGGGCATACTGAAATCCAATGCGAACGTAACTCGCTCAACTCGGTTGATGACAAAGGAAATATTCAACTTGGTGGTTTTATGTGAAACGATAGAGTTCTCCATATGGATACACATGTATGGGTTATGAATCTATCATTCTAGGGTTTTTGGGTTTTCAAAATCAAAATACAATAAATCGACTCATTGGCTCAATGAGTTGACTCAATGAGTCATTAGAATCACAACTATAACAACATATAATAGAAGAATTAGGAGGGGAACTCATCTGATGGATGGCATGCATACACTACTCGACTCAGAATCAGTTTTGTGGATCCAGTGGGTTGACCCGCTGAGTCGACTCGGTCGACAAGTACCTTCTCTCTCATTTGGTTCTACTCATCTTTACAAAGAGATAGTACACTCATAGATGTATCTGCAGCTCAGTGTTAACAACAACCTCAAACCCTGAATTTTCCTGTGCTTCAACCTTAACACATCTCAGCTCAAATTCTCTTCAACCTTCATGTATCTGCAGCCCAATTAATTTGAGCTGCAGATTCATCTATGAGTGTACTATCACTTTGTAAAATTTCATCCTAATCCGAGGTCTATAGAAAGTCATAAAATTCAGACATGGAGCGCTATCCAGAAACGGACGATTTCAGACCAGTCTAGATGTAACCTAAAGTTGGTATAGGAAACTTCTGGTTTTTCAATTTTCACTTATTTTTTCCTGAGATTAGATTTATCAAGATACAAGTAGGCTTTTGAATTGCCATGATTGGAGTTGTAAATTTATAGTTATGATATTTCGAAGTTGGGTATTTTCTGCTGACTATTGCTGTCCACAGCGACGTTGCAGTTAAAATTTTCTAAAAATTATTCTAGGGTCCAGATTTGGGTTGTAAATTCAGTGTATATCCTAAATAAGATCAGATTTGAAGTCATATAGATGCAAAGGGGTTCCTTAGGTCATATTTCTGGTTTATTTCATCACGAAAGCAAGGGATCCTATGTTTGGATCTCTAATTTGAAAGACTACCCTAAGTCCTTAGTTGATTCTAAACCTAGGCTCAATCTTTAGTGTAATATACGCCTAGAATCTAAAGCCTAAGCTATGATAACAATTTGTCATGACCCATGATAGTGATGTTTTCTGCTGCTTACGGAAACAAAGTAGCTGCCAGTTTTTTTAGAAGGGCATTTAAAAAAAAAAAAAAATTGCTACAAAAAAGAAATAAATTTTTTTATGGTTTTTTTAAGAAACAAGTCTCACTTTTTTATGATTAACCTTTCCACACTTTTGTAGTATTCTCTTTCAAAAGGGCAACTTTCACATTTTCTCAAACAAACAAGTTTAGTTGGATTCTCTTTTGAAAGTTTCCTAAGGTCCGGTTTGAGAAAACAAGTCAGCGGCTGATTTCCTTGAAAAGGGAAATTAGTTATTACTAACAGAAAGATATATATATATATATATACACGTTTTTTGAGAAACAACTCTCACTTTTTTACCATTGACCTTTTCACAGTGTAGAAATCACATTTCTTAAGGGATCGTTTGGATGTTGGTAAATGAGGCAAGTTGTAAATGATTTACTAGTAAACCACTTACAACTTGCATTTAGATGCCCCTTTTTTCTTGTAAATCTTTTACAAGTTATAAATGATTTACAATCCGTAGTCCTTTTTCATTTCCTAACAAAAAGAGATGATTTTATTTACTGGCAAAAAGATTCAAACGGCTTTTTTATTTTATTTTTAATTTAAGGGTGGGCTATAAAGGAGAGACGCGCCTCCCTCTCCTATTCTCCATCAACCCCCCCCCCCCCCCCTTCAAACAACAACAGATCTTGCTACCGCCCCCATATAAAAGAGCATTCGAATCTGTGCCCACTTCTATGGCTCACCTACTGCTTGTTTTTTTCTGAGGATCAACTCTTAAGCTTTAGTGAGATAGGTTTAATCCAATGATCCACTTTAAAATCCACTCTTATATGCCATTTTAATGTTTTTTTTTAATGAATTACTTCTCTAACCTATCTTAGGAGAGAATACACAATTACAAGATATGAACCATTTCCAGGCTATCCAAACACTGTAAATAATTTACTAGTAAATCATTTACAACTTGAAGTCAAACAGACATGCTGTAAATCATTTACATCCTATAAATGATTTACTAGTAAATCATTTACAGCTTAAACCATTTACCTGTTGAAGTGATAAAGTCTTTTGATATACATTGATACACCACACTCTGACAGCTTAAGCTTTTGGAGTAAATGGTTGTTTGACATGGTATCAAAGCAGAAGATCCTATGTTCGAATCTCGAGAGCAGCAAAAATATGCCTCTCTAAAATATTATTTTCCCACGGGGGACCAGGAAAATTAGGTCCGACTCCAGGACCGGGTAATCAAGCCCGGCCTATTTGTGGTGTGAGTGCCCCTCCACCCTCGTCAGTATGTTCCCATGCGGAGTTCCCATCCCGCACGTCACACTCTGACAACTTAAGCTTTTGGAGTAAATGGTTGTTTGACATTACCACCATCCAAACGACTCCTAAAACAAACATGTTTGCTGGATTCCTTCAAAAAATTTCCTAAGGTCCAATTTGGCCTAACCCCTCAACGCAAATTACTACAAATTTTCATCAATATCCCACATAAGAGATTATACAAATTTGCGACAAATTCATGCATGCTTCCGATACTTTGATGATCTGCCACCATATGAGTTACAACCCTTTGATCCCTGGGGATGTCCACCACCTCCCAAAAATGTCTGGACCCACCATCTCCATTATCAGTTATTGCCAGCCCATCCTCTATCGAATTGTTTTTTGGGTAGGTACCATAATCTTGAAATGGATTCTTGACATGATTTTTTCTAATTCCACCCAATGGTACCAATCGTACCATAGCAGGGACTTCTCTTTGATAATCAATCTACAAGGCTTCAAAGTTGCACTCCACACAACCTCTACCCATCAAGAATGGTTTGGGGCTTATGCTGCTATATTTGAAGCTCTCCGATTATGAAATGCAATGACCATCCTACCTTGCAAGTCCCTGCAAACTCCATCCCCACCAGTCACTTGATGAGCCATCCACAAGAATGGACAAAAATATCCCAATCTAACTCAAAAATTCCCAACACAAGTTTCAACCACAAAAGGAAATTTATTCGTCATATGACAAAATATCCATGCCTTACGCGTAGAGGTTGTTGCTCCAACTCCATCATTCATAAAAAGGGGGGACCTTGGCACCCCCTTACCTTCCAATGGGAAGGAATTTAAGTTAAAATTCAGACTTAGATAACAAGATAACTAGAGGAATGCGTCAACGACACATTCTGTGTTTTCTAATGTATGTATCAAACAAAACATATTTTCCAATACATTATCTTGTTGGGATACAAATGTTCTTGAGAGATGATCAGATATGGCGGCTGCATCATAAGTTTTGATGCAACAATTTTCTCCCCACCAACGTGACACATATGTAGAATATCTTATCTGTACAAATGGTCATGTGGTCTGAAAATCAGGCAAATCCACATGGAGCAGGATGCTAGGCCAAAATGTCAATGAGCAACTGATTTATGACTTAGTGTAGTCTTGTGGCCCATCCAGTGAGTTGATCGGCCTAATTTTCTTCCAGGAGATTATCAGGGTGTGGTTCACCTTTTGTACTGATAGGATGTTCTACAGATGTAGCACATGGTGTCATAACTTATGATACAACTGCTGTATTTGACCCTTTCTCAATGTTTTTATCATGTCGTCCGGTGAGTTCATCGTTATATGTTCCTTTTATGATTTATATATTTTAAGCATTCATCCCCTTTTTTGTTTTTGGTTTACATGAAAAAGATCCAGTATACGATGCATATATGTTAGTTGCCCAAGAACTCCTATCTTTGTAGCTGTGGTATGCATCAATATAAAATTGCGTTGCTCATCCCTATGGTTAGGTTTAGCCATGCCTTAGATATGCAACCTCCAGATGACCCTGGCCTATGACTGGGGAGTTTTCCCATGAACATCAAGTGGTGCATGACCATCTTCCCGAATTCCATTTATTGTCATCTTGGGGAGAATTTCCATGCATGGTAAGGTATAGCAAATGAATAACTCCAATCCCTATTATACACAAATTTGCATTTGAAATTCAAAGTTCTGTGAATTCTATGTATGGAAATTGAGAAACATACAAAGATTACAACACTTTATTTTTGTGGGTTCTTTTGGTTTCCTGAGCTTGAACTACCAGCTTTTATCTATCCCCCAATTGAGAGCAGGTTCAAGCCTTTGGCCCTCCTAGACCTAGGCCCTGATTACAACAACAAGACAAAAAAAAGGCGTATTTAGGGTGATGTTTCAGGTCATGTTGCTAACATGGTGTGTCTGTTGCTAGTTGATGTGGATGTTGCAAGCTGTTCGAGAGCTTGCAATGATGGAGTGATGGCTCTAGTTGGTGCCGTTGGGGTTCTGAGAAATTTCAGCCCTACTTATAACCTCTGGAGATGGTTGAAAGTGTAAGGATCACTTATTATTGTTCCCCATTTTAGGTGACAGTTGATTGTTTGTTGCGGAGGACATGTTGTTGAGTGGGATGTTGTGTTGTGTTGTGGATTGGGTGTGATCAACAACATACCATACCTGACTGCGCCTCAGAATCTTGCGGCATGTGTTGGATTGCTTGGTGTTGAGCTCTATTTTCATTTATGCACTTGAAGTACTGGTGGACCTTTGCGTGGACCTCAGGTGCTGTGTAAGATGGAATAGATAGTTGATTTGAGGCAATCTAAACACTTTAAACAGCCTGGTAATTACAATGACATTCCCATATAACTAGTCACATGGACAGGAAGCTTAATAAATAAAATACAAGTGGTAGCATTGGATACTGTCTGTCCTGTTGATATAACCATACTTGCTTGGGTTCTATGTTGTTGGTGTCCATAACATGTGTGGCAAAGGGTTATGAGTTCTTTGGAATGTAGGTGTTCTTGTGTTTGGTCCTAATAAAAGAACCATAGAATGAGGGTACAAAATATGAGTTGAAAAATTCTAAGTTTTGGATTGGATTTGCAAACACGATGCAGATAAGCAGGTTTCATTTACTAGTAATGGAGCTACTGTTTTTCCCGCCAGGATGTATTGTGTTGGTTGCAAGGGTGGATGCTCAGCTACAACTGAATTAAAAAAATCTTAATAGAGAAACAAGAAAAAGGGTTGTTGCCTGTAACATAAAAGGTTGAATCAAGCATTCCCATTGACTGGCTAACAGACTACCCAAGATGCCTTGAGGAGAGCCATGAGGGGGCAGACCAACTGAGCACTTGAAGCTTGGTCTCTTGATTAGTCCTCTCATCCCGTTTGGGTGGTCCTAGTAGCATGTAGTGGTAGGAGTCTTTGTTCTGCCAAATGAAAGGTTCTATTTAGGCCTTGTGTGCAAGAGATCGATGTGAGCTCAGCTTACACTTGTTGACATCTGGTTTAGACCAATTGCAGTATACTTCTACTGTGTTAGATAAGTGGCAAGCTGCCCAGTTAAAGCGTGGGTCAACTAAGATATCTAGGAATAGTGTGATTCGATCAATGTTGGATCTTGGATTGGCTGAGTAATGCAGGGGCATTTTCACACCGGGCTCGAGTGGGGTCGCTTGTGGGATGCAGGGGCACACTTGGGGTGGGTGCGGCCTACGGAAGAGGTATCGTGTTCGAGACTCCTCACCGGGGGTGATTAATGCGCATTTCACACCAGGCTCGAGTGGGGTAGCCCGTGAGATGCGGGGACACACTCGGGGTAGGTGGCCCATGTGATTTGGGGCCCACGTAAGGGGTTCGGCCCGAGGTCCTAACCCATGCGATGTGGGGCCTGGGCTATGAGATAAAGGGATTAATTCGTCATACTCTAACAGTTCGAGCTATTAGAGCAAGTGGTTAATTGTCCTACATCAAATTGGTATCAGAGCAGGAGGTCTCGTGTTCGAGACTCCTCACTGGGGGTGATTAATGCAGGGGCATTTTCACACGGGGCTCGAGTGGGGTCGCTTGTGGGATGCAGGGGCACACTCGGGGTGGGTGCGGCCTACGGAGGAGGTATCGTGTTCGAGACTCCTCACCGGGGGTGATTAATGCGTATTTCACACTAGGCTCGAGTGGGGTAGCCCGTGAGATGCGGGGACACACTCGGGGTGGGTGGCCCATGTGATTTGGGGCCCACGTAGGGGGTTCGGCCCGAGGTCCTAACCCATGCGATGTGGGGCCTGGGCTATGAGATAAAGGGATTAATTCGTCATACTCTAACAGTTCGAGCTTTTAGAGCAAGTGGTTAATTGTCCTACATCACTGAGGATGGAAAATGCTGTGTCCGTGTGGGAGTTGTCACACTGGACAATATCTTGAAAAATCGTCCAAGGTCTGCCTGATCCGGACTTGAGCCCTTTAGACGGCAAACCTGTTCGGCCAACTTTAGATGTTGTAGGAGACCCAAATCCAGAATGGACCTCTATGGCAACCTGCATGAAGGGCCCTCAGTGTTTTGTTATCTCAGGCAGTTTAGGTGGTTAGTTGCAAGGCACTCAACCATTGGTACTGCTGATTTGACTTGATCTGGGTCCTCAAACTTGAGAATCTATGGCCACTTAAGGCCTAGGACTAGGGTCCTCGGTCTAGCATGTTTCTCATCATGCCTCGATGATGTTGGTATCTGAATCTTCTAAGGCTACTCAGATGCATCTCTTACTTGAACAAAGTGAGATTGAAAAATAAATTTAAGGTTTAAATACTTGAAAACTCGATTCAACTGATGATCACTTAAGTCAAGTCGAGTAAAGTAACTTGGACAAGTTTTTTGAGTTTATTAGCTTTTTCATGTTTAACAAATAAAATATGATAAGACAAGTATTCTTGAGTGTGTAGAAGTTAGTGATTCGGATCCAACGAGCAAAAAATAAAAATGCTTAAGCAAGCAATAGAAAGAGGAGAAAGATAGGATAATTGCTTTGATTGAAAAAAAGGAGATGACAATACACTATAATGACTTGGGGATTTACTCACCTAAGGTTTGAGATTCACTCACCAAAATACAAGGACGATTCACATACTCTTAGAGACGATCAAAAGACGTCACCAAAACCAAAAAATATACTAACGCACTTTCTCCAGTTACAAAACTATACTTGTAGAGAGATTGAGGGAGATTAAATGGGGTGGGTGGGAGTGAGAGGAGCACCGAATGGGGAGGGGCCCAAGGTGATTGTTGGTATATTCAAAACCATACTTGAGGATATGATGCTTCTTGGTGTACCTAAGGGTTGCATCAATCTCCTCCCCATGAAAATAACTCGTATTTGAGTTCAGCTTGTTAATTTTTTTTCCACATTTTAACATCGAAATCTTGTAACTCCTCATTGTTGATCCAGGTATTTTTGTATCGAGTCTTGTTCTTTCATCGGACAAGATATTTAGTGTAGGTACCTTGCCTTGTAAACATGGATCGTTGGTAAAATGTTGCTAGGTCATGGAAGTGCTACACTTCAATAACCAATTTTCAGGTTGGTCGTTCCACACTTACTTTGATCTTCTCTTCATCTACTTTGATTCCTTTGGATGAAAGGATAGAGAATAAAAAACTACATTGTCAACTAAAAATGAGTATTTCTTGAGGTTGATGTATAACTTCTTTTCATGTAAAACACGTAGAAAATGGTCTTTGGGCACTCGAGGAGCAGCCAAAATTTTGTGAATAATAAGGTTTTTACCTTCATTTGATTCGGTCATTTCATAAAGAACTTAATAAGCATTTTCGTCATAAATCGGCTCATCATAATTAAATTCTATGTAGTCTTTGTTTACTTCACCTTAATTTGGTTCGATCATTTCATAAAACACTTCATGGGCATCTTCGCCATAAATCAGCTCATCATCATCAAATTCCATATAGTCTTCATTCACTTAACTTTCATTTGGTCTGATCATTTCATCAAATACTTCATGAGCATCATTATCATATATCAGAATATTTGTAGAGGCTTGTGCAGGAAGTCTTCATGAAACTTCCTCCATAATGCATTGTAGATTGTTGTTGTCATACTTCAAAATTTCAATTTCTTTGCGAAGTGGACATCTTGAATTGAAGCCATCCGCTTGGCCTGGTTTCCTCCTCTTTTCATAAGAAATCAATCCCGATCCAAGAATCGGACTTACTCTGATAACAAATGATGTTAATCTGACAGACAAGAAAATAGAAAATAATCGAGCAAGTGGTAAGAAGAAGATAAAGAGAGGATAATTGCTTTGATTGAAAAAAAAAAAAAGGAAATAACAATACACTATAGATGGCTTGGGGATTCACTCACCCAAGGTTGGGGATTCACTCACTCTTAAAGATGATAAAAACGACCTTACAAGAAAAGGAAAAAAATAAATACACCAATACATTTTCACCACTTACAAAACTATATTTATAGAGAGATGGAGGGAGGTTAAATGGGGGGGAGGTTAAATGGGGTGGGTGGGAGATAGTGGGGCATTGGATGGGGAGGGGCCCAAAATGACCATTGATATCTTCAAAACCTCCCTTGAGTATGATATGGTGTTTCTTGGTGTACCAAGGGATGCATCAGTCAGTTAGAGCCTTCTTGAGTTTTCACAGAGCTTTTTCTAAGTCTTCACAAGTAGTGACCAGCTTAGAGAATGGGTAAAGTTAAGTTTGATTCTTGGATTTGACCAGCTAATTGTTTGGGTTCATAATTGTATCTAATGAGGTAGCTTTAATTTAAACGCTCGACCAGATTATTAAATGGGTCTGGACTGTTGAGAAGTGGAGCCACATCTGGGGCCGCCCATGACCAGTCGAGGTTATGCAAATTCGATCCGCATTTTTGCGCGGATTTCGTGTCACAAGTCCTTTGGCAACTGGGAAGCGGAAATGAGTTTCCTAAATTATAAATAAGGGTACCTAGGACTTTTTTAGGTATAATGGGAAAGTTATTCTAAGGTGTGGGCAAAGGGTTTTCTATGTGCTTCCAAGGGAGAGGTTAGTATATTGCCTATCTTTGTTTTTCTTCATAGTGAAAGTTTTGCATCCGTGGTTTTTTACCCTTGTTGGGGTTTTTCCATGTATATCTTGTCTTGTGGTTTGTTCGAATACTTTTATTAATTTCTAGTTTATATTTCTTCCTGTTTATCGTTTGTGGGTGAGACTTGAGATTGGATCTCGGTTTACTGCGTTGTTGGCGTGCTGCGTAACAACTGGTATCAGAGCTATTGGTTTTAGTTATATTGGGAGCGATGACAGAAGAAAAGAAAACTAGAATTGAGAAATTTGATGGTTCAAACTTTGCCTTCTGGAAGATGCAGATGGAGGATTATCTGTATCAGGACCTCTATGTTCCTCTAGGAGGAAAAGAGAAGAAATCAGAAAAGATGACAGATGATGAATGGTTTTTACTGGATAGGAAGGCTTTAGGAACGATTCGACACTCTTTGTTTGAGAGCGTCGCCTTCAATATATCCAAGGTGAAAACTATAAAAGAATTAATGGAAGCCCTAGCCACCATGTATGAAAAGCTCTCAACATCCAACAAGGTTCATCTTATGAAACAACTATTCAACATGAAGATGTCAGATGGCGGGAGCGTGGCTGAACATCTAAACGAGTTCAATACAATCACGAGCCAGTTGGAATCCGTTGACATTGTTTTTGATAATGAGGTCAGGGCGTTATTGATCTTGTCCAGTCTGCTAAACAGTTGGGATGGTTTGGTGATTGCTGTGAGCAATTCTTCAGGGTTGACAAAGCTGAAATTTGATGATGTGGCTGGTCTAATTCTCAGCGAAGAATCTAGAAAGAAGGCATTAGGAGTTTCAGGGGACTCAGGGAATGCTCTAAACGTTGAAGGAAGAGAAAGATCGCTGAACAAATGAGACAATAAACACAGGCGTTCTAAGTCGAGGATGAAGTCCAAGAGACCGAAAGACGAAGACGGGTGTTGGCATTGCGGCAAGAAGGGGCACATGAAACGTGATTGCAGGGCACTTAAGAAACAAGAAGGAAGCTCTCAAGACGGGAAGGATTCAGTGAATCTGTCTAAGGAGAGCGACACAAAGTCGTTGATTGTCTCTTGATGCGAGGAATGAGTTTTGGGTTATAGACTCGGGTGCTTCGTTTCATGCCACCTCATGTAAGGAAGTTTTGCATGATTATGTGTCGGGTGACTTTGGGAGAGTCTACCTGGGTGATGACGAGCCGTGTAGTTTTGTTGGAAAGGGGGACGTTCATGTAAATCAGAAAGACGGAACGGCCTTGAAATTGAAGGATGTCAGACATGTACCGAGTTTGAAACGTAACTTGATTTTTGTGGGGCAGTTGGCCGATACCAGTTATGTGACGACATTCACCAGTGATTCCTGGTAGATCACAAAAGGTGCCTTAGTGATATCTCGAGGCAAAAAGGAAAGTACTTTGTACGTGACTTCAGGATCGTATAGTTCACTCGCAGTCGCATCAACTAGAGTGAATGGGCAGTTATGGCATCAGAGGTTGGGACATGAGTGAGAAGGGGATAAAAGTGCTATTGTCGAAAGGGAAGCTACCAGGGCTGAAGTCTATTGACTTGGAAGTCTACGAGGACCGCGTGTATGTCAAGTAGAAGAAAGTAAGTTTCAAGAAGACGGGACGACCTCCAAAGACGCATTTGTTGGAGCCTGTACACACTGATGTATGGGGACGACATATGTATTATCTTTTGGTGGCTCACGTTATTTTGTTACTTTTATTGATGATGCTAGTAGAAAACTGTGAGTCTATTTCTTAAAGCATAAATCTAATGTATTTGATGTATTTAAGAAGTGGAAAGTTATGATAGAAAATGAGACAGGTAAAACAGTAAAATGTCTCAGATCTGATAATGGGGGAGAGTATTGTGATAAGAGGTTTGAGGAGTATTGTGTAGCAAATGGAATCAAACATCAGAAAACGATTCCAGGGACACCGCAGCAGAATGGTGTGGCTGAGCGCATTAACAGGACCATCCTTTAGGGCGAGAGGAGCATGAGGCTACATGCAGGGTTGCCCAAGACCTTGTAGGCAGATGCTGTGAATACTGCCGCCTATCTCATCAATAGAAGTCCCTTTGCACCATTGGATGGTGGGCTATCAGAAGAAACGTGGACTGGGAAAGAAGTGAATCTTGCACATCTCAGAGTGTTCGGTTGCACTTCATATGTTCACATTGATGCAGAGCACAGAAACAAGCTGGATGCGAAATCCAGGAGGTGCATGTTTATAGGCTACGGGTAGCACGATTTTGGCTATAGGTTTTGGGATGCAGAAAATAGTAAAATCATCAGAAGCAAGGACGTAGTCTTCAATGAAAAAGTGATGCATAAGGACAGTGCACAGGAAAATAAGGCCGAGGAGAAAGAATTCGTAGAGATGGAAGAGTTACCGGACACGGGTGTTACAGCGTCACAGGATGATCATGCACAGGAGCATTATGAGGCAGAGCCGTATACACCGGTTGTGAGGAGGTCTACTCGGGAGAGGAGACCCACGGTCTGATACTCACCCTCCTTACATTATCTACTATTAACAGATAATGGTGAACCAAAGAGTTTTGAAGAGGCATTACAGACGGATACACGGGTTAAGTGGGAGCAGGCCATGGATGAGGAGATGCACTCTCTTGAGTCCAATCGTACATGAGATCTAGTCACTCTACCTAAGGGTAAGAAAGCTCTTCATAACAAGTGGGTTTACAAACTGAAGGAGGAGCACGATGGTTCGAAACGGTACAAGGCTAGATTGGTTGTGAAAGAGTTTCAACAAAAGGCAGGTATCAATTTCATTGAAATATTTTCACCTGTAGTGAAAATGTCTACGATTCGCATGGTCTTAAGTATAGTAGCTACAGAGGACTTACATCTAGAGCAGGTAGATGTTAAGACAGCCTTTCTTTATGGGGACCTTGAAGAAAAGATATATGTATCAGCCGACAGGATATGTGGCACCAGGAAAAGAGAACAAGGTGTGCAGACTAAAGAAGAGTTTATATGGCCTAAAGCATGCCCCGAGGCAGTGGTAAAATAAGTTCGACAGTTTCATGTCAGGAAACAGTTATAGGAGATGTAGACCACTCTTGTTATTTGAAGAAGTTTGATATATCATACATCATCCTTCTTCTGTATGTTGATGATATGCTTGTGGCCGGTTCAAGTATGAAGGATATCTCAGATTTCAAAAGACAACTGTCTAGAGAATTTGCCATGAAGGATTTAGAAGCTGCAAAACAAATCCTAGGCATGAGGATAAAGCGTGACAGGGAAAACAAGAAACTAGTTTTGTCACAGGCAGAGTACATAGTTAAGGTACTTGATCGATTCAATATGGGAGGTGCTAAGCCGGTTAGCACTCCATTAGCCAATCACTTCAAGCTATCTAAGGAGTAAGGTGCAAAGACGCATTGGGAATGGGACTACATGGCTAAAGTCCCATACGCGTCAGCTATTGGGAGTCTAATGTATGCTATGGTGAGCACGAGGCCAGATATTGCTCAAGCAGTTGGAGTTGTTAGCAGGTTCATGAACAACTCCGAGAAGGAACATTGAGAAGCTGTAAAGTGGATCCTTAGATACTTGGTAGGTACTAAGGATGCAAGGCTGTGCTATGGTGGATTGAAAATCAAGCTACAAGGCTACTTGGATTCAGATTTGGCAGGAAATATCGATAGTAGAAGAAGCACTACAGGTTATGTCTTTACTCTGGGTAGTGCTGCAGTCAGTCGGGTCTCTCAGTTACAGAAGATAATATCTATCAGTACGACAGAGGCGGAGTATGTTGTGGCTACAGAAGTGTGCAAGGAGATGGTGTGGATGCAAGGTTTTATGGAAGAGTTAGGTAAGAAGCAAGCAGATTACAAGCTGTACAGTGACAGTCAGAGTGCAATACACTTGACTAAGAATTCAGCCTTTCATTCAAGGATTAAGCATATTGCCATCAGATATCACTTCATACACTCATTACTGGAAGATAGATCGATTACTCTGGAGAAGATTCATACAAGTGAGAATTCTGTGGATATGCTGACCAAGGTGGTCACAAGGGAGAAGCTGAAGTTCTGTTCAGCTTTGATTGGTCTTCAGGCTTGAAGACGGGGAGATGGTGCACTCCGGATGAAGAAGACGAAGGTTTATGTTGATGTGTCTCTAAGTGGGAGATTGTTGAGAAGTGGAGCCACATCTGGGGCCGCCCACGACCAGTCGAGGTTATGCAAATTCGATCCGTGTTTTTGCACGGATTTCGTGTCACAAGTCCTTTCGCAACTGAGATGTGGAAAAGAGTTTTGCGGATTTCGTGTCGTAAGTCCTTTCGCAACTGGGATGCGGAAAGGAGTTTCCTAAATTATAAATAAGGGTACCTAGGGCTTTTCTAGGTATGTTGGAAAAGTTATTCTAAGGTGTGGACAAAGGGTTTTCTATGTGCTTCCAAGGGAGAGGTTAGTATATTGCCTTGTAATCTTTGTTTTTCTTCATAGTGGAAGTTTTGCATCCATGGTTTTTTACCCTTGTTGGGGTTTTTCCATGTATATCTTGTCTTGTGGTTTGTTTGAATGCTTTTATTCATTTCTAGTTTATATTTCTTCCTGTTTATTGTTTGTGGTTGAGACTTGAGATTGGATCTCGGTTCACTGCGTTGTTGGCGTGCTGCGTAACATGGACTGGGTCCTGTCATAGTGCACTTTAGGAGGGTGGTAAAATTGAAGAGTTTTGAATTCTTTAATGATCATGGTCATCCTTTTAAAGAACTGTCGAACTTATAGGTAGTGCAAATTAAAAGAGGACGTGTTCGAAACTCCAGTGTTAGCCACCCCCATTAGTGAAAGACATGGAGTTGGAGGGAACTAAAACTTATAAATTTTTGTGGTTCTGTACATATACCTCTTTCTATTTTGTTAAATGTGCTTTGTCACCATGATTGTGGGATGTTCTTTGTAGTTTAAAGGGTGTTTTTTTTTTTTTCCTCTCTTCAAAGTAAACTATTGTTCTAAACATTATCACCTCATGTGAAAATGGTTTAGGGCTTTTATCACAAATGGTTGGGTGCATATGCTTCGGTTTTTTACGACTGTCGATGGCATGTGCACCACACAGTGAATAGATCTTGTGTGGCACTTGGTTATTGGAAGTCATGTAATGTTTTCTTTGAATGGTGAATTAAAATGAAGGAATGACTTAGGTAATTGTATTTACTTTTGGCACATTTGATATGAGATTTGCTTGAATACACTCTGATGTATTACAATATGATATGTGGGACCAGGAGTTGGATTTAGTTTTTTTTTTTTTCAATGACCAAAATTGATAGGGATCCACTTGGATGGGGGATGTGTGAAAAAAAAAAAAAAAAAAAAAAACCCTCTCTAACTCAATATTTATTATGGATATGATGCTCAACTCATATAACGGATTTGCAAAAATATCTCAAGAGAAAAAAAGAAAGAATAAGAAAGGGTAAGAAACCACTTCGAGTGTGGTGAGCCTCCTTAGTTCTTTGATTTTTCTTTAATGGCTTTCTTTCTTCGAGATACACCATTCTTTATTCTTCACTTCTAATGACTCCTATCTTGTAGCAACTGAATTTTTTTTAAATTTTTTTTAATTTTTTTAACATTTAAATTTAATAACTTAAAGAGAGGATCAAGATAAATGTGATCCTCTTATTCACAATTCCATACTTAAACCTAGGGATAACCTGAAGAGAGAATCAGGGTGAGAATCAAGGTGATTTCCTTTACTCTACGTGTGTGCATGATTACTGGGGTGCGCAATATTCTTTGCCACTTAGGGTCTGTTTAGTCTGTGGGATTAAATGGTATGGGATTGTATTAGATGTGATTAACACCATTATTGTACAATGGTTGCATGTTTGGAAATACCATGGTATTTGGCCATCCAATCCCCATGATCCCTATGTTTGGGATAAAATTCTTGCTATGGGAAAAACACTGGATTAAGCAGAACTCCATTTGCTGGACCATGGAATTGTAATCAACAAACCAAATTGACAATGGATGTTGGTCACTTTTACACATATGTAACTAGAATGTCACGTACAAAGGGAGTATATGGATGGACAACATGGATAAACCATATGCATCAATGTGGGGCCCATGTGTAGTGGATTTCAAAATCCACCGGAAATCCCACATGGGACAAATGCAATTCCGTTCCACCTATTCCCAACCCTTTTTGTCCTCCCCAAACGCAGGATGGAATTTGCACGAGACCAATGCAATTCCATCCCACCTAATCCCATCTAAGCTCACGTACCAAACATGCCCTTAAACACTATGGTCTTCAGGTGATGCCAACTTCTAGGATGGGTTCTTCCTCTACAATATCTTCTTCAAAACCCATGTGAATAGCTAATTGTTCCTTACATTGGAGACGCATGCTAAACTTTTCCTCACAGTTATATAACATGGTCTCTGTCTACGACGTTCTTGCATTTCTTCGAAAGTCAACAGCTTGATAGGGCAATAGGGCAGTGTGCCCTCCTTGAGAGAGAGTCGTCATAAGGGTTGAAGGTTACAAGTCATTGGACCGTAAAGTTCGGTTGATGGAATCCACTTCTTCATGGAGTGACGCCATTTAGAATGCTTCTACAAGAGTGGATGGTTAAGGATTTTAACCCTCACTTGAATATCTTCATGCAACCCTGAAATGAAACACCCAATTAAGAAAGGTTTGGGCAATCGCGAGGTGCGATTTGCTAATATATTAAAATGGAATGATAATTTTGAATCATGGTTTTTTGTTGTAGCTTGGACAATTCGCCACTATGGTCCTCACTATTTGTGGTCTGAAGCGCATGTTAAGTGCATGAGTGAAATGACATCACCAGAAAGATGAATTGCAGTGAGCCCCACCATTTGCTTGTCCAGAATTTGGTTGAACTCCTAAAATTTTTTGGTTGTGTAGATCTAGTTGGCGGGATCATGACTATCAAATCTAGGAAAATCAAGCTCAACTGATTGATGGTATACTTGATTTCGTTGTGGACTCCTGGATTCAACCGTAGCTCTATTTGAATCCCTCTCATCTTACATGAGTTGGATGGAAAAAGCAAAATGTTCAAAATGATTAAACATTTCTTATAGTTGACCATGAAGATTGCTGACCTCCTGTGCAAGCTCCGCATTGGAAACCATGGTTAATGGTATCTGTGAGTAGTTCGAAAATCATTGGCTTTATTACAAGTTAAGATCTTCAACTCATATCATCGATTTACATAAATATCTCAATAAAATATGAAGAGAAAAAGAATAAGAAATGGGTACGAAGCCACTTCGAGGGTGGTGGGCTTCCTTAGTTCTTTGATTTTTCCTTAATGGGCTCTCTCTGAAATACACCACTATTTATTCTCCGCTTCTAACTACTCCTATCTTGTAGTAAATGTTTTTTTTTTTTTTTTTTTAAGATTCAAATTTAAGTGTAACAAATCACTGGGATAATCAAAGTAAACGTGATCTTCATATTCAAACTCCAAATTTCTTAAACCTAGGGAACAACCTGAAGAGAGAATCAGGGTGAGAATTAAGTTGATTACCTTTACTACACGTGTGCATGCTCCGTGGGGTGTACAACATTTTTTTAACCCTTTGTTTATAAAAAGTTTATTTTGACTATTCTTCATGTTCAAAGCCAAAGAGCTTCTATTTGTTGACTTTCCACCATTTAAAGTGCGACTCATCATATAAGTGGCTTAGGTCGTTGGAAGATGATCCAGATTTGAAGGCTAAAGTCCCAATGTATCATATTGCAATATCTCTTTGTTTCCAAGTTTTTATGGTTGCCCTCAATGGTGGGGTTATTGTGCAATATTTAGGATTTGTTTTATCCTAGATGCATGATTATTGCAACCCATTTTGAATTTACAATTGTTGTAGAGGTGCAGTATCTGTCTTAAAGAAAGCAGACTAATTTGGATTTCAAAGTGTGGTTCCTCTCCCCCTCTCCAAAATTTCACTCTTTTTCTTACATTCTCAGTTTGTCTGTAAAGTAACAGTGAAAGCAGAACAAAAATACAAATACCTACATTCATCCCAAAAAAGCATTTCAAATTGCCATGCTAATATAACAAACATTTGTACTTTTGATCTGATAGTGGGACACTTGTTTTAGAGTTGGGAAAATTTTATTTTTCTGTCATGTATTTGTACTTTGCTGCTCCCTAGGGACACCATATACCTTTGGAATAGGATTTTCTTAACAATAAGGGTAATGATTACTTCTTGGACCATGGCTTCCTTTGCAAATCAAACAGGAGAAAACATTCAGTTAAAGGTAATTGATTTATTTTATTTTCTTTTCACACTTAACAAACAGGCCCTTTATGTCATGCTTCTACAGGATTACCCATGAGTAGATAATCTTTTCACCTAAAATGAAATAGGATAGGCTTTTGATTTGAGAGATGGATGCCAATCATTTCACAATCACAGTGAAAGATGAAATACTAATAATACTCGTTCGTGCACAATGACTGAGTTGGAAATGTGTAGGCTTGACTGGTTTCCATGCTTTGAATGGTGACTCCAACAGCGCACTCATGAAGTCATTGTCACAAATGTATAAATGGGTGCCTGATTTGTGTGTCTCCGTGTGGATTGCTTATCTATGCAAATCATGTGAACCCCACCCACAAGGGGTCCTGTCTAGGGGTGCACACAGTTCCGATCCGGTTTCAAAAGGGATAAGAACTAAAGGTGGCCCCCTTCACAGGAACGGTCCATATTGACAGCTGGCAGGACCAATTCAACTATCACCTTGGCCATTCGGTTCCAGTTTCAAAACCGAAACCGAACCATGTGCACCCCTAGTCCTGTCAATTGGACCCATGTCCAACTAGGTGTTGAAACTGTTGGGGAACTTTGGAAGCATACAAAGATGAACAAGCAAAGTACTCTAATCACACAACTAAGTTCAAAAACAAACAAATAGAATTTTACGTGGAAAAACCCTTGCGGGGAAAAACCAGGGCACAAAGTGATAATAATGCAATATGATAGGAGAAAATTACAAAAGATAGAGATTACTGATTCGAACAATCTTCGTCACAAGCCAAGCTATGCCCTTGAAATCCTTGGGAACGAATTTAGAACACCTCTCTTGCTTCCAAATCCCGATTACGCCTGCTATATATAGTATAACATTGTATCACAATCGGAATAGAAAACAAATCCTGCACCTTTGCAATTTTGCGCGTGCTCGATGGGACTTTGATGGCATCGACGATCTGTCAATGGCATCGAACACCTTCAATGGCATCGAGAAAAACACCAAAACATTCCAGCGATAAAATATGGATTTTTTGGATTTTTTCGATGGCATCGAGCATCTGTTGATGGCATCGACAGACCCTGTTGTTTACCGATTTAAGACATTCAACAACAGAAACACACTGTCTACCATTGAACCATGGGCTGGGAACTCTTAACTGGTTTAATAAATATAGAATACTGATGTAATGAAACAGGTTTTCGTACCAGTTGGTTTTGTTGCAAGTCATGATGTTCAGCACCATGAAGCTATTACTGTTTTGGCACACTAACATTTCTCTAGTGTAGATGAATAAGAGCCGCAGCATCCAATGCTCAGACAAGAGCTTTGTTATTCTCGATGCTTGTATCATTTAGATTGGCACTCTTTCATATTTAGGTTGGTTCCCAATTGCAACGTTTTGAACTTGGACCAAAAATGTATCTCTTTCCCGACATTATGTTTGGTGGAATTCAGTAATCTGTCTAATTTATTTCAGTTTCTCTTCAATTACATCTGTCATTCTTGCTTGCTGGAAAAGATTCTGACCTTCACTTGCTGCAGAGAACAAATTCATGGATGGAAGATTTGCGTGCATATCATCAGCGACAACGGGATGTGCTCTCTCTCTTCTGTCATCCAAGAATTCTTCTTGGGTTCCTTCTGCTGATCTCTCCTCTCGATCCAGCGCAGCCCTCCGCGAGCTCATCGCTGAGAACCGTGCTGCCGTCCTTGCCAGGCAGCTGATTTCAGATCGTGGTTGGAACCATGGGACAGATGAGGCGAGCAGGGCCCAGGAGTTCCTTTCGAACATCCCTCACCAGCACCAGGCGGGTCCTGGTGGGCCTGAAGCATGCCGGCTGGTGTCCCAGTGGGACCACTTCCATGAACCAGCAGTGCATGTGACGTTGGATCTGATGCAGACACCAAACTCAACGTTCCAGATCATGTCTGGGAGGAGCAAGTCCAAGGAAGAGGAGGAAGGGTGTTGTGAGATCTGGAAATCATTGGAGGGAACTCATGTGGTTTGAAATGTTTGGAATTTGGCTGTTGATGGCCCACCTTGATCTGCCCGGCTGGATCCTGACATTTGGCAGGCATCTAGCTCGTCCTGTCCCTAGATGGCCCTTCGTTGGAAATAGCATGGAACAGATGATCATAACCATCTGTTTCTCATGTCGAATTGTGGTTGATCTTGACCGTCCATTGTTTGGTATGCTTTTCTGCAAAAGGCCATTCCTGGCAAGGGCTCACTAAATGGACGGTCTGGATCTGCCGGACAACCTGCCTAAGTAATTTGATGAAAAATGTTCCTTTTCATAAAATCCAGCGCGGCAAAAGGCATAAAAGACCTGCTGTTGTATTTCGATTTAGCAATTTTATCGTCTTTGTTTTATTTTGATCATTTATTTAGTAATTTACTTACGTTGTTAGGTAGGGTTATGATGTGTTTAATAATTTCAAAACTCAATAATGAGGATTGTGTTACGCCAAAAACTCTAGATTTCGATAGCCCGAAACCAACGGTCTGATGATGGAAATGGTGATTGATGGGCCATGTTAGCGTAGATTTGTGGTCCACATGACAAGTCCCCTATCTCGATCCTTCCATTCTTCCCTTTTGTTGCTTACCCTACCGCCGGGTACTTCCCACGTGTAGAAATTCAGACGTAAATAGCGTACACGTACATGTTGGGCAAGACCAGATGTACGCGCCCAGCTACAAGATGGGCCCGGATTAGAAATTGTGATCCTGATCAACGGTTTAAAGTTGTTTGAACCTACTGATGCAGGTAGGACCAAGATCTGCAACGCCACCAACGTTGTATATCTTTAATTAACTCTACAGGACTGATTGTTGTAGGCCAGATGTGTTTGCATCGTATCAGAGCCAAAGTTGTTGCATTTCATCAAATTCCAAACACTTATCTTCTACCATCTTTTCAGTTTCTATAAATGAATTCAAAATCTTAAAAACTGTCAATAGTTCGTGGTCCCACGTATGGGCCAGGCATTGATCAAACGCATAGAAACAAAACTTCAATGCTATCAAATTGTTTATAGAATAGCTCTGAGTTGGACGTTCAAATTTGTTGTTGCCGGCTGGAGTTACGATACGCGTCGTTGATTGATGCTAGCTAGATCTAGACAAGTGCTCGATTGTTAACGAATAACATCTAGGGAAGATGTGAGAGAATGGCTGGCGAGAACTTGGGCAATGATCATGACAACATCAAGATCAATGCATAGAGAAGTGGTCACATCTCTATGATTTGATCTTGGCCTAGAGGCAAAATGATATGGTGCCAAGAAATCTCCGGACAAGGATTGTTGTCTTTCATGAATTGAGACTTGGGCTTGTTTGGATTTGCGGTAGGGATTGAATTATATTGTATTAAAGGGGTTAAAATGCATTATACAGTGTTTGATTTAGAGTTGAGATCCACGAATACATCTTTTCTTCAGAAAATTCAAACGATAGTAGTGTATTTGTTAGACGATTCTACGATTCTGTTTCCTTCAGTACAACCCATTCAAGACGCTGTATTCGCGTGTGATAGATGCAGAGTCTGTTATAGAGGGTTTTCTATCTGAGGAGGACCTAATATTTTTACTCCAGTAACGCCTTATATCATCTCTGACCTTCTGCATGCGACCATTCAGCTGAGAAGGTTCACTTCCAAAGGTTTGATTTCAAAATTTGTCGGAAAATACACTTCGATCCACGTTGGATCATAGCAAATTGGGCAATCGTTCACCAGATCGTCTGGCAGAAAGCCAATCGTTTAGGTACGAATATCTCCCTTCCCGATCGTACTGCGATATGCATCTATCCTATAACCATGAGTCGATTCAAGTTAAAAGTTGTATAGCCCTCTTGGATTGCAAGAGGCCTCTTGTTGATAGGGTGTACACCTTTCACAGGAATATCTTGCGCTGGTAACCCAAGTGGGGCCCACTGTCATGTTTGTGAATAATCCTCCTCATCCATCAGACATGCCATCTATACCGTTAATAACGTCATTCCCATTGGGATGAATTGAAAACAAAAATATTAGCATGAATCAAAACTTCCGTGGCTCCATCCCTATTTCAACTGCGGACGTCTAATTAAGGAGGATTACACTCACGCCCGCTTTTGATACGGTTTAATTTTGGCAACATGTAATAAAATGAGATCACAAAACGGATGGACGAGTAGGATTATTCACAAAGATGACAGTGGACCCCACCTAGGTTCCCATTTTGAGAACTTAAAAATAGCCACCGTCGTACAAGTCTATCAATATTATACGTACATACAATACGCAGCCCTAATACATCATATCCAAACATTGATTGGAGGAAGAATTTGTATACTTGCCCGAACAATACCTCCTATCCAAATATTGAGTTATGACATGTTGATTTGGACGTATTCTGAAATTGATCGAACGTATACATGAATAGTAGTTGGATACAATACAATACCCTTATATGCGAATCCAAACAGGCCTTTCGTACTCAGCCAAACAATGTATTCTCATGCGTTGTGATTAACATACATCATATAAATGTAAATTGGTCGATAGAAATCTTTCATGCCGTAGACTTTATGTTATATAAGGGTTCTCGATTAAAATTGACACAAGGTCCAGAGGTTAAGTGGTAATTTGATTTCTTTTGTAAGTTTCTATGAACAATATTATTGGTTTTTACAGTTTATTTTCTCAATTTTATTCATTTATGAGTGGTAATTGTAACTTTAATAATATTATTTGACTGTTAAGTGTTTGATTTTATATATTAATATATGCTACTAGTAGAGGTTAATCTGACCTAATTAGAATTGTGTTAGGGTTGAGTATTTATTAGCTTGGTTGGGTGTGGGTCAAATAGCTTGGGTTGAATGTCGGGCCTTAGGTGGATTCCTCTTTAAGTTAGGTGGGGCTTCAATTGACCCTTAACCTGACCCGACTAGCTTGAGTTGCATCTTTGTCATTTGCTGGTAAATAATGCTATGGATGTTAGTAACTAAGGCCAACTGTTGAAACAAACACTTTGACAAGGATTCTCAACGTTGCTCAAGTGCAAATGTGCCACATGAGATCTAAACCGTCCACCCAAATGGCTGTCGCTTAATAATCTCCCCTGTTAAGCCTATAGGGTAAATAGTGGGCCACAGTCTTGAATGCAGTCATACTTAGGTCGCCTTTTTAGTTCTCGGCTAAAATTCATTAAAATGATTTTTTTTTTTTTTTTTGTTAAGTCTATTGCCCAAACACGTTTGGGTCGTTTGGCTCCCTCCTCAAAATCTTGAATTTTGGGAATAGGGAATTTAAATTCAATATTTGTAAAAGTAGGGTTGTTTTGTACCCCTAAAATCTAAGATGTCAATACCAAAGTGGTTGAAAATTGTAGGATTTCAGCTACCTTTAATTATTTTCATATGCATTTGTATTAAGATGATGAGATGCAATAAAAATCAAGTTTATATAATCCTTATGCGAGATGCAAAGAAGAAAAATTGAAAATTACTCAACAACAAATAAAATTTTTTTTAGGCAACCTGTTCAACCACTTAGGAAATAGTGGACCCACTTTTATGAACCACCTAATGTTTGGAATTGCCTTTTTTTGGGCTTAGGCTATATTACAATAGCATCGTTATAATAATTTTTAATATGGTATATGCATGTATCATTTTAAAATATTAGAGACATGCTGCAAGAAATTTCCAACCATTCAAAAATGACCTATGAATAGATACTTAAAGTGCATCTGGCTAAACATAATCTAAATATTCTTTAGGTATCCCCCATTCACGACATATCATGTAAGAGTAGTGGCTTGGATTTCCAATGAAGCCATGTCTCCCACATGAGTTGTTATTGTGGTGGGGCCAACTGTCTCCTTAGGCCCCACCCCAATAACCTCTCTCTCTCTCTCTCTCTCTCTCTCTCTCTCTCTCTCTCCCTCCATAATGATAATCCCCCTCCCTCCCTTTATAAATGTAGTTTGGTAAGAGGATAAAAATACAAGTATATATTTTATTTTTATGAGTTATGTGATAATTTTTTGGAGTGAATTGTTCTGTTTTTAGCGAGGGAATTCCCGAGCCATTTCTATTCTATTGTCACCTCTATTTTCAATCAAAACTTGTCACCTCTATTTTCAATCGAAACAATCAATCTTCTTTTTTTAATTTTCATTTTTGTTTTGAGTGGACCAGCATCAGCATTGCGCATTGTAAAATTCATTAGTCCCAATTATTCATTAGGTGTCACAAATATTTCATAGGCCATCATGTGAACAATACATTGATTTGACAAATGTTAATAACATAACTGGTGTTTGGATAAAAGAGAAAATATCCCACCTTCTTCCAAAATATAACCCTTAAATCAATAAGGAAAGAGATTTGTCTAAAAATTAAAGTGATTTTATTGATAAAAGTATGTTTATAAAGTCATCTCATATAACTTATATGAGTATGAAACCATAAAATAAAATAGATACACATGTAGAGCTCCTTGATAGCTTTCCAATGATGTATGAGCATCATACAGGCGAAAATAGATACTAAGCACAAGGTTATGATAGCCCTTGGAGTGAACTTTCTTTTCTATCCTCACCGTACATATGATTTTCGTTGATCATGTCACACTTCAGTAACCATATGACCAATGGCTTTTATTATGGACGGTAAAGATCGTTTACAAAAAAATTAGGTCAAATCAACAATGTGGTCCATCTATTTGTTAGAGCCACTTTCATTAGGCAATTGTAACCATCAGATCGATAGCTTAGAAATGGATGGCTATAGAAAGTAATTTCTGATCAACAAAGTATTGGATCGTCCAATCCGTGTAATTTTTGCTTGGTAGCTATGAAAAGTGTTCTTAACCTAATGGACGGTTCTGATTGTACTTTTTTCGAATGAACTGATGCAACCAGGAGCTATTCCACTATTCGCGGCCCATTTTCCTGCCTACAGATCTTACACCATACACCTGGCACATATTATCCGAACCCGGATTCTCTGTGGCCGCTCCCTTGATTGGCCACCTATAAGGAACTGCTCTGATAGGACTATCTTAACCGTCCACTGAATGGACCTCTCCTCACTGAATGTAAACCAATGTTGCATTTGCTTGAGGGTCCATTTGTGTCCCACAAATTAGAGGGCTGGGGTTTGTCCAAACGGTACAATTTTTGTACAATGGCCCACTCGCTACTGGGCCTATCAGATGAACGGTTTCGATCTCATCCATGTATGACACGTGGGAAGCAATGAAATGTATGGACAGGATCCACCATCCATCCGAGGCACTGGATCCTCGCACGTGGGCAGTGGCGTATACGCCGCACGGGCTCGAGCATTTGACTATTTCTGGTTTGCATTTTCCTGAAACAATCTTAATTGGTCTCCGGTCCATGTCCCACCCCAGCACCCGTCCCTCTCATTCACGTGCATTTCACGTGCAGGGCCACCTACCTTGGGTGTAGGCAGGGACGATGGTGCACGTGTTCTCATGCCCACGCCACGTGGAAAAAGGCATGCATGCCCCTACTACAGCAGCAAGCGGTTGTTGTAAGTAAGAGATGGGCCCCATGAAACTAACGGATGTAGTGGCAATTCGAGGAGGTGTGGGGCCCACAAAAAGGGAAAGCCAGCGGTGGGAGTTGCTGCTGCGCAAGAGGCAATGTAGCTTTCACTCCCAGCAGATCTCTTGCCCGGAACTGGCGCTAAGTAAAAGGGACATGTTTGGATAGAAAACGAGATTCTGAAATCGAAAGCCACATACAAGAACGTGGCCACGTGTGAACAACCAGCCCGAGATTTTGCTCACTCGCTTGTGACGGTCACCAAGGCTTCTCTCCACACGTGTAAGCTTATTGTACGTGTGCATGATCTCGCCCATTATGGACCAGTACCATTTTTTGGACCAGGTTAACATAGTCCCGTAGTGACATTTACCATCCATTTCTGTTTTGATGACTAATCCAGTATAAATTTTGGTGGGCCACACATGATGAATGGTATGGATCTTTTGAAGGGACTCTGTGAAAGGCACGTGTGCCGCGAAGCTCTAACTGTTCATCTCAAGCGAGCGAATAGAGTGAGCATTCCTTAGTGTTAAAGAAAATAATAAAGGAAGAGACAAGTAAAAAGATAATGGTACTCTCACCTGCACGGCTTTATTCATACATCTCATTTGAAACGCAGGAAAATGGGAGGTTGGGGCACAGGAAAAAGACCCTTCTCCAAACCAATCAATGCACCCACTCCATTGTAATCTGACTCGTTGTATGATTTTTTCGGAAAAAGAATACGTATGATTGGGTAAGCCCCATGTCATCCTCCGCCTTAGGACCACTGGTATATTATATATTCTCTCCACTTCCAGATTATCGTACAAGTGGGGCCCACGGTTTGGCTTCTAATTCGTTCATCCAATGGGCCACACGTGCCTGAAAACTTCTAACTCGGGTCGAGCGAGTTCTTTGAATCGAGTCGAGTTATATGATTTTTTTAAAATATTATTTTAATAATCATAATAAAATCATTAAAATAATAAAATCAATATTACTAGAACTGAGATAAGTGTAGTAGCCGTGCATAACAAGTTATAACAATTAACAACATGAGAGTATTTATTATTATAAAACCTTAAATCCATTCAACATTCAACAACTTGTTATCACCTGTATTTGAATCGGATCCATCAGCATATGAAGAGCATCTTCCCGGCTAGCAGACAAGAGAGTTATCACCTATATTTGAATCGGATCCATCAGCATTGCTTTTGTTATCATCTACTTGATGCGTTTATAGTTTGATTGACAACACGAGATAGGTTTGCAGATTCAGAGGTGTTATCTTCTCCTAAATAATTGTTTACTTCTTCTAGATCAGAAGGTGGTGAAACTTTACCATTATATTCTTATATAGATTTGGTCAACCTTTTCAACCCTTCTTTATGAGTTGATGTATGAGTTTCTAACATTTTTTAAAAATAAGTAAAGCCTAGAGAGAAACTTTGATGTTTTATAACTATTCTTACTTCCTGTGTTCAATCCTGTTTCGACATCATGTTATTTTGGAGGACATCGATATCTACATTTCTCCACCTCTACCCTAGTTATTTTCAATAGAAGTTTCGATTGCTTTACTTTTAAATATTTTAATATAACATTTTACTTTTCTTCTTCCCAACTAATTCGTTGCACTCTCTTTATTTATAAACTTTTATTTATTATAATAGGCTTGTTATTATATTTTTATAGCTACTTGAATTTGGTGCAGAGGGGGTGGACTTTTTCTTGTTTGAGTCCATGGAGAGTCTGAAATATAATTCATACGCCTAAGAGACATTAGGACATGATTTTGTGTCACCTCCCCAACCAGATAAGTGTATTAATTCTAAGCCTCTTTGTTTTGTTCAAGAATTTATTTCCACACAAACAACATTTAATCTTTATTCTTCCATATATTGGAAAATAGACTTGGGTACCGTAATACCAAATGTTGGTGGATGGGTCATCAGATGATATCTTTGCATAAGAGCTTTTGTTAATAGAGAATTACTTTTTAAAGCGAAGTTATTAAGCTAACATAATTTATAAGAAATAATTATACTATATTAAAAATTCAAATGCTAATGTCAAGTTACTCTAAAAATAACAAAATTAAAGTCGTACAGAAAAAAGATAAATTATTACAACTAACAAGATAACTATGCACTAAAAATTAAAAACCACGTTTAAATAGATGAATGTGCAGTCTCATCTAGACTCTCGGTCTCGTCCCCACTAGCCGTTTTTAAATATGAAGATAAGAAAATACGCATCAGATATATGAAGTTCTAAGGTGTCATTATAATATGTGATTTGTATGTAGGCATTTTTTAACGTATCGTAAACTTTAATTTCACTTTTTATTCCATTTAGTAATATATCATTTGTTCTACTCACACAAGTTACATGCATGTCAAAAATTCAACAGCATCTCCCCACAATTCTCCAAATATATGTAAAATTTATATACTGTTTGAGTGTCATCATCATTATCTGTTATTCACAGAAGAAAGACGGTCAATCAATTAAGAACCATATATTTGGAGAATAAATTGAGTTGATGCATCGAATCTCAAATTCAATGTAAATTGTATAAGTAACATTGAGTACATGATATATTAACAAACTGTCCAACTTAGAAAATTTAAGAATTATATATATATATATATATAATATCAAATCAATAATTGATTTAAATACAATTTATTATATATGATTTTTAAACGGGTAGGTAAATTATTAAATTCATCTGTCAAGTATGTCAAGTGTCAAGTGGGGTCACTCTAAATCTAATTGATTTGTATTTAATTGAAGTATACAACTATAAATATACGATTTATAGTTGAATACTTGAATTAAGCATAAATTAAATTCAAGTAATCAACTACAGATCTACATAAGTCTAGAAATTATCAATTCAACTAATCAACTAGCATATGCAATTATTCAAGTAATCAACTAACGAGTCTAATTTTTTTCAATCCAAGTAGTTCAAGTCATCAAATTCAAGTAATTCTAGAATTTTTCAATTTGATTAATTCAAATAATTTAAGTAATCATCTCAAACCAACCAGACACAACCCAAGCACCCCCCCTGACCATGTCAGACTAACCCTGGCCCAAAATGACACAACCCAATCTTTTTTCCAACTTGACGTAACACAAACTTGACCCAACCCAAGCATCCCCTGACCATCCTAACCCAACCCGATGCAATGGAATTGGCCAACCCTGACACAACTCGATGCAACCCAACCCTAACTCAACCCGAAAAACCCAACCAACCCCCTGACCATCCTAGCCCAATCCTAACCCAACTCGTTGTAACTACATAGAGAAGGAGAGAGAGAGAGAGAGAGGTGGGGTCGTCGCTGCTCGCCGAGTGGTGGGGTTAGGTGGGGTCGTTGTCGACCTGCCACTCGGGTAGGGTAAAAGGAAAAAGGAAGAGGGAAACGGGGGGAGGGGGTGAGATGTCAGGTAGGGTAAGGTAGATTTATGTTTTTACTTTTAACTTTTACTTTTTAATATTCTATAATAATAATAATAATAATAATAATAATAATAATAATATAAAATTCAAGCGAGTCGGGCTTGAGCTTGGTTTCAAGTCGAGTCAATTAAAGCTTGACCTAGCTCGAACTTGACTCGATTTTTTTCGAGGTACAGGTTTAGGCACTCGGATTGACCCGAACCAATCTGTGAGTCGAGTCAGTTCGAGTGAGTTTTTCGAGCTAGCTCAACTCGTGTTCAGCTCTAATCTTGACGTGTGGCAATAAGATACATCGAGATTATGGTGGTTGGATTTAGTTTTTTTATAATTAAAATAATTTATTTGATGGGGCTCACATTGCATGTGTAGTCCTAAACAACTTACAGATTGAATATTTTAATCATTGATATAAAGGTTAGAGAGACTGTGACCGTTCATTTTCAAAAAAGCCAAGTTATCAAGTAGAAATAGGGTGCAACGGAGAATTTTTATTAGCTAATTTTCTATCATAAAAGTAAACCTATCCAATCAAAGGTTTCAATCATTGAAAGATGACCCGGCTCCAAAGGCTAAAGATATATTCCAACAAACCTCTTATATGTATTTGACCGGAGTATGTATAAAACCATACATTCGATATTTTTATGGGCAAATTTCAATCGTTCAAATCATGGATGAGCATAGCCTATAAATTACATTTACTACCCTTTTATTTAAATGTATTATATCTTTTTTTATTCTTTATTTTTAATACTTTTTTATGCTTTTACATCTATCTTTAGAATTGAGAAGACTTAGTATTGAATCAATATAATTTTATGTGGTTTACTCTCACTAGTCCCAAAAAAAAAAATCATAATGGGGACTTAATTATTTACTTTGATTCATCAAAATGTGAACCTTTAAGTGAATTATAAGAGTTAGGTAGTTATTATTATTATTTTTTACTGAGATTATGGTTCTCTATAAATAATACATAGCCTCGCATGTTTTGCCTAATGAGGAATCAGAACATTGTTGATTAATAAGATGAACCTCCATTTCTTTTGTAAATTGTTTTGATTAAAAAATTGATTTTGAAATTATTATATGCATTATTTTATAAAACCGCTAATCTTGATTTTGTTTTTAAAAATTATTATTATTCATCAATCATGGCTATGGGATATAATGTGTCTTAAGGATTTTTTTTTTTTTTTTTTTTTTTTTTTTAAATTTTTAATTTAAGATAAAAATATGCCTACCAAGAAGTAGAACCTGCTTACTTCCACCAGGTATCACCACTTTTAACGCACATAGCATCGGTATACAATTATCTAGATTGTCTAAATTGTTAGCCCAATTGGATGGAGCATAACCGAAAATTTATAATAAGAACACAATATTAACCATCTAGTTTTTCCTTTCAAATATAAATCATTCACTATTTTACTTTTTAAGTATCCTTTTGATGGCCATTAGTTGGATCATTAAGATTGCTTATGTGATTATGAAAATATGCTCGATTCACAATAGGCTTAATTTGGATTTCTATACATTAGTGTAAGATGTGATGAGGATGGGGAGATGTATGGACTCTTCCCACTTATTAGTGTAGCTCGTGTGTCATGATTTTCAAAACGCCGTGGAATTTAAGAATTTTCAAAATCTAGACTTTAGATTATTTAGATAAGGATCCACATTTAAATATTATTAAAATTTTAAAAGATAAAAACCAAATATCCTATAATTAGGATTACCTTAATCATTGTCAAAATAAAGGCTAATTTGGTAATGTTGATCCTTCAACCTAAAAGGTCACTCCTTAATCTATCTTAGATGGAATAGAAGATGGGACCTAACATAAACATATTAGGGCAGGGCTATGAAGATGTTCAAAGACATCCACGGATGGACTGCACAAGTATAAAATATGTGATGGAAGGAGAAAATATTCCCTCCACCCTTTCCCTACAACCACAACCAGGTTTACTCTTCCTGAGTTTGAACTGTTATCGAACGCCTAATAAGTTGTTTGTAATTTCCATCCCAAGTTAGGTAAGAATTTTCACTAACCCTCTTCATTCTTCTGTTCTAATTTAATTTCTTCACAGAAGCACAAATGGCCATTCTCTTCCTGAGTTTCAATTGACTACGGCCGGAAGCTCTCAAAATGAAATAGGTCAACGACCCTCTCCCTATTACTGCATGCACTATGATCATGAGTAGGATGTTCAGACACTAGACGGTGGGCCTCTAAGGAAACAACGTTGATTGAACATTCACCATTAAAAACTTCTTGAAATAAACACACATTTTCCTATGATCTGGTCCACCGCAAATTTAGATCTGCTACATTTTTTTTGGACGAAGCCTTGAAATGATCTGAAAATATGGACTCCGGCATGGATGTAACGCATACTACATGGTTGGGCCCAAGGAGCACGACCATTACCCGCCTGGCTAGTGGCAAGCTCACTAGCCAAACCGCGTCTATGGCTGCACCAGTTCGGCGTACACTTTCTACATGGAACAATCACACCTGCCTCATTCACCATGGTCAGCGAAGGGTTAGGGGAGCACCATACCATGGAAAACATTTGCATTTACCTCCTCATACCAGGAATCAAATGCTGGGAGTTAACAATGATGACCGATTTCATCATTTACTTTTGAAATCAAACATAAAAAACACAAGCATGAAATGGAGGAAATGCAAATCATTTCCAATGGTAAGAAATGAGTACTCAATTACATGTATTTACAAGTAGTAAATTAGAAACAAACAGGCCTTGAACTTCTCACATGACTTCAAGTCTAAGGATTAATAAAATCTAGTATATCCACAAATGAATTATATTTTAAGCATGATATATCTTCTGGTTTAGAGATTTAAATTAATCAACCATGCAACTCTAATGGGTCTAACACCAAGAGCTTGTTCCCATGACACCCTTGCATTCTTATACAAGGTACGTACGAACAAGACTCCTATTCATTGTAGAGCCTTATGATTGAGACCTTTCATCTTGACTTGTCATAAGTCCCCTCGTATAGGACGATCACATAATAATAATAATAATAATAATCACAAGTCTGTCACTATACCTTGCTAGGTAGTTATATGGAACAACTGGTACTGAGATCTATGGCTTCACAACTCTCGTTTCATCAATGATTGTTGTATCCAATCTCAAGTTTTTGAGGACAATAAAAGAAAACTCCTTTAACTTATGTTGACATATGTTTAAGCACATCCACATATTAATCATGATATAATTATATGTCCATATAAGGCTCATGGTCATCATAATTTGTGGACAAGATTATCGATATTGTATCTTATCATCAATAGACAAGATTTACATTGGTCTTTCACATCACAACTCCATCAGTGTGAATAATCCAAGTCATTCAATCCAGTATGTCTCACTATATGTCATGGTTCAGTATTAGGCTGGCCCAATTGTTAAGTAAGAGCATCATTGGTCAAGCAATGGTGAAGCTAAATGGGTGTGAATGCAGGTTTCAATATTATTTTTGAACCTAATTAATTTCTAGGCCTGGTGTAGGTATAACTATGTCATACCCAAACACATTTACACATGCTGGTGGCCGGTGAACCTCAAGTGTGAGATGCATGTGATGTGCTTGAAAAGGTAAAAGCTTAATTCAATGCTGGTGTAAGACTCATCAAGGCTGCTCTGGTCCAAATTCACTTTATTTATTTATTTATTTTTAAAACACACGCACACACACCACCACACACTCATGCCGGGTGGGATTTCACCACCTATGGGTACTCGAACCCTTGATTGGGTGTTGAAACTCCTGAGAGTCTACCATCGGAGCAAGAGCAAGGGCTCTGGTCCAAATTCACTTTGATCCACTTATTAGGTACCATAAGTTCGTGGTGGATATGCATCATTGGCCACCATTTTTTAACCGTTGAGCTACACATGGGTCCGTAAACCGGGAGCAGATTAGGTGCGCCTCTTACCCTGGGGCGTCTTGATGTATTTATTATGTATTCATGTTGTCCATCAATTTCTTCATATTTTTTTAAGGCATTAGCCTAAAAATAAAGCAAATCCAACTCTCAGATGCACTGTATCATAGGAAACTGTGGTGATTGACCATTAATGAGTCGCACAAGTTTTAGATCAAGCCGATATATCTTTTTTCCCCTTCATTTAGGTTTATATGACCTCATCAACAGGTTGAATGGAAAATAAACATTATGGTGCGCCCTAGGAAGTCTTTAATGGTAGGTCGTTCAATTACCATTGTTTCCTATAGTATGGTCCACCTAAGTTATGAATTTTCTTCATTTTTGGGATCATGTCTTAAAATGATCTGGCAAATGGATGGAAGGGCCGCGCCATCGGGCAACACCTAATCTGCTATGTGTAAACCAGCATACTTTTGTGATAGTATATATTATGATTCCCACCTAATAAATGGTTGCCATGCTACTTTTAGATTTTAGGGAAATTTTCATTTTAAAAAATGCAATAATATTTAATATCTTGAATAAATAATGGTAACTTTTTGGTAAGAAGATTACTTATGCCCTAAAAAAAATAAAAAAATAAAAAAAAAAAAATAAAAAAAAAAAAAACCTCCAAATCATAAGTGGATTACTTGTACTCTTATTGGGTAACTTTTTTGAAAACTTCAGACCATGAGTGGATTACTATCACCCTATTGGATGCCTTTTTTGAAAACTCCATAAGTAGATTACTATTACCCTATTGGGTGAATTTTTATTTATTTATTTATTTAACTCGAGATCATAAGTGGATTACTAATACCATAATGGGTAATCAATACCATTGTTGGGGCAGAAATGGATGCTCATTTTAGGGCCGACATGAGTATAGTGTATGGGCAATTACTCATTTTAGGTAAGGTTACATCTAACCAAGCCTAACCTATTAACATGCATCACTATTATTATCAGGTGGGCCACTGTCCACTGCATTTTGAAAAGATAAACACTGTTAATAAAATTGATCAAGGGTCTGTAAGCATTACACACCTTGTTGCTGGACTGCTCTGATTTTCTGGGAACAGAACATGTATGGTGGGGCCCACCTGCTGAACGGACTGGATCTGCATTGGCAAGTGAGGGGGATTTTGCACGTGGGTGGGTCCCACTGTATTGTGAATATCTCTGAACCTTTAACAGTTTGTGGGCCCCACACGCAGGTAAGCGGTAGCTCGATCGAGCGACAATCACTTCATGGGACGCGGAAGGAATTATGATTTCGGAAAAAGTGCAGGTCCCACGTAGATTCTCACGAACGATTTGTTTTGGTAGCCCCACCATCAATCTTTTGCACACGTGTCAACCTGGCAAGCGTGTGGTATGCCTGGACCGTGCATTAGGTGGCCCCCTTCATGGGTCCAAAACTCTCATCTCAAGAGTTTTAAAGGCAACCACCCAATCATATCTGCACACGTCTATGCACTCTCAGCATGCACCAATATCTAAGACTTGAAAAGTCCCATTTACAGTATGGTGGGCCTCCTCTCATCATAGCTGTCCAATATCGGTTTTGGATTCTCTTTAAGGTTCGTTTGGACGGATCCTCGATGAGGCATCTGATATTTAAATAGAGTTTTAAATTAAATTTCAGTTTGTATTAATGTTTAGATGTAATTATATAAATTTTATAGGCATTGAAACTTATCAAATTAATTTTCATTTTGTCTAGTGATGTAGTACATGGCAGATACATTCCTAGCATGGTTGGACCAAAAGAAGGTGAGCGTGCAACCTATCAATCTGTACTGCAACTGGCCATCTGAGGTGAACCGGCTCAGGGTTGCATCTATTTGTTTCATAAAAAAATGCACGCTTTCAATTCAAAAACTAAAATTTAAGAAAAATTACTATTTTTAGTAATTTCGATTTTTGTAATACTTTTTTAATTTATTAAGTTTTAGATTTTTTTTTTTTTTTTAGAAATAACTTTTAATCATGCTAACTCTTCCAGTAAAAGTTTATCTGGAATTTTTATTTTTAGAAATGAGACTTTAAAAGAGTTTTATAAGAATTGAGATTTTATTAGAATTAAAATTTTACTATTTTTGGTAATTACAAATTTTGGTTTGCATTTAAAAAAAATATTATTAATAGTATAATAAGTACATGTACAGCTAAGACATCTATCAATGAAATTTCGAATTTATTAGAATTTATTTATACTCTTTTCTATTTCTTTTTAAACCTGGATTAAGAAAGATGTGAGGAGTCCAGAGAAGCTCCATGAAATCGGAGTAGCTTATCTTTGAAGAAGAATCGTCATTTACGATGATCAAAGGCTAGCGGGAAAACCGTTCAGTAGAAATCTCCTTTTGCAGAAGTGTATCCAAACGGGCCATTATTTTTCGAAGTCCAAAGTACCAGCATGAGTGTCAATGGCGGGGACGATGTGGATGTGACGATGACCTCCCAGAGCTGAGCTCGAGTGTTGCAGGTTCTTCCTGCAACAGGTGTTGGCCAACGTAAATGACAGGGTGGTCCACTTGTCAGGCGAGCCACATGTGTACGAGAAAATGGGCTTTTGTAAAAAAGAAAAACCAATGGTCTATATTCAACGTAAATGTGTGGCCCACCTAGCGAGATAGAGAATTTATGAGCATGTGCGTGTGTGAAGGGGTAGACGACAGGGAGAGTAGAAAAAGTCCATGATTTGATAAAATAAAATAAAATAAAATAATAAGTGCTGCTGAGAATCGCACCTGATCTCTACCTCTCTCGTCTTTCGACGATCGATACGTCGGCACTCCGAAAGACTTTAAATATATATATATTATAAAAAAAGGACAGTGGGACTGTTGAGGTGGGCCCCACATTCATGTGGTCTGATTTTCAGGTCCTCATTGCATCATCCTAACTACGTAACCCTCTACCTCACGCCAATCATGTGCGGCCCACCATTTACCCCTTTCTCTTGCAAATAGTAAGGAATCTTTCCAAATAACCCCCTCAAAGATTGACATTCTTATGTGAGAGCTTTTCATTAGTTTATTTATATTCACCACCCTCAAGTATAAAATTATTTCAAACACCCTCTTCTGTTTTCTTCAAATTCCACCCACAAAAGAGTCTCATGGTGCTATATTTTCATGAATGGGGATTCTACCATCCAATGATTTCCATCACATTAGGCTGTCAATAGATATCCTTTTTGTCGATTGCCGGACCTGTCTAATCCAAGACAATTATATTCAGCTAAGGGATTTTTTTATCCAATTACCTAACTTTAAGGGCCTGTTTGGATTGTTGAATACTATACTACTGTGGTAGAAAATGCATCTGTTAAAATGGTAATCCTTCGGAATCACGGCAGAGAATTTGATTGGTCTTAGGTATGTTTATGTGGCAGTTTCATGGGTCCCACCATGATTTATATGTTATATCAATACCGTCCATTCATCATGCGAGATCATTTTATTGAATGTGACAAAACATGAGGTAGATTCAAAGCAGAAATGGACCACGCCATAGAAAGCAATGGGGATTGAAAGCCTGCCATTGAAAACTTCCATGGATCGGCGAAAGTGTTGAATCAAGCCGCTATTTGTGTTTTTCCTGCCAACTTATCAATAAGTTGGATGGCGAACAAACATCTTGGTGAGCCCTAGCAAGGTTTAAACGGTGGGCATCATTGTCCCCATAGAAAACAATGGGGAGAGTGATTCCCACCATTGAAACTATCCCAAGGCCTATCATAATGTTTATTTGAAATCCAACCTTTTCAAAAGTTAAAAAAGACATGAAATAAGAGAAAACACAAATATCAGCTCGGTCTAATACTTTCTTGGCCCTTAAAAGTTTTCAATGGTAGGCCTCACTATCTCCACTGTTTTCTATGTTGGGCCCACTAGAGCTTTGGATTTAACTCATTCCTTGCGTATTACCCTAAAATGATCTCACCAAATTAATGGAAGGTGTGGATATAAAACATACATCATGGTGGGGCCCATGGAACTTGGTGATGTCACTTCAATAATGTTTCTAGCTATTTTAAAAGCTAATCCACCCCTATTTCTTCAGTTTTCTATAAAATCTCTCCATTTCTTTAAAACTTTTACCATATAGCCAATAATGTGCGGCCAGTACTCGACCTTATCGAAGGTATAATACGATCAAGCGTATAGTACCTTTTTCATATATATATATATTAGATTTTTTCTAATTTTATTATGTCTTTAAGTTCTCTTTTTAGTTTTCTAATCACTGGAGCATCAATTAAAATTTGAATTTATGGTCAGATTCTGACAGGGATTTCGCCATTATTTAAGGAAGTCGGATATAAGTAGGAAAATATTGGAATCCGAGTCGGTATGGCAATGTATCCATTTACAGCCAATCTTTCAAATTAATAGTAGCTCTTGATGGCAAGTGGAAATATGCAGCAATGCCACTAAGCACGTTGATGCATATAACTTTCTGTGCTCTGTTCTCTTCATTTTACACGTGAAAAGTCAATTATTGATTGGAATCGATGCTATGGTGGGTCACTTGCTGATGGGCTGCAGCTAAAAAATCTTAGCAATCGGATAATTTCATCCATTCATTCTATGTGAGTTGGCCTAGGCTTAGCTGGAAGGTAAGATTATTTGACGAGAATGTAAGTGATCTGTGGGCTCTACCATGATGTATGTGTTTTATCCGCACCATTCATCCTTTTTTTCCAGCTGATTTTAAAAATGAGGCAGGTTGAAATCTCAGGTGGACCATATGACAGGAAACAATGGTGATTGAAGGCCCACCACTAAATACTTCTTCTTGAGTCTCATATAAGTTTTTATGTTTTCCTTTCATCCAGGTCTTTGTGCCCTAATCAACAGGTTGGATAGCAAATAAGCATTACAGTGGGCCTTAGGAAGTTGTTAATGGTGGTGTTCAATCAACATTGTTTTCCTGTGGTGTGGTCCATCTGAGATTTGGATCTACCTTATTTTTTGCATCATGCCTTAAACTAATGATCCAAAATAGATGGACGGCGTGGATAAAACACATACATCATTGAGAGGCCCACAGAGCACCATGCAGTAGTGATATCACTACTAGCAGTGCTCGGTACACAATCCGTGTCTGTCTTTGCGGCACATGTCCATGTGGCACGTGTGTTCATATCGTGAACTTTCCCTGTTTCATAATGAGGCATGTACAATCATTCATCAGGTAGGCCACAAGTGTACCCTGAATTGGACCGTTGATCAACACCTGATTACATCGTCAGGCCCACTTACAACCCAACAGCCTGAATTGTGGGCCATCTAAAGAGTAAGACCCAACTGAGCAGTGGTTCTCATGCATGCCATGTGTGTGGTCTGCACAATAAATGCTGAATTGCTTCACTTGCAATTCCTCCGATTCGTTTGAAATAGGAACTACTTTCCTACTATCCATCTAGCCTTATAAGGCTAGATGGTTTGGCCATAGTATATGGAGACCACGAACTGCACCGGTTAAAAGATGTTGGTTCAAGTTGAAGATTCTTTGAGAAGGGTCAAGAGGATATGGGTTGGTGGTCCATAATATTTTTATATAATTTTCCACTGTGGATCTACTATTCTGTAGAGGTCAAGATCGAAAATATCATTCCTTTGATTTGTTGCTAACCAATAGATGGTTAAGAATTACATAGATTGAATTTTAGTAATAATAGGTGTGAAAAAAGAGAAATTAGTTAAAGATTGCTAATCAAGAAGTTTTCTAAAATGATCACTATCGGTACTTTGGGTCAATAATTTATGAGATTAAAGTTATCTTCAATCGGATCGATTTAGACCCAAAAATTGTCGACCAAGCAAAAGCTAAAAAAAGTGAGAGTTTATTGATGGGATCGAGTGGACTCTCAATGAGATCGACAACTGTTTAATGGAATTGACTGGACTATCGATGCCATCGGCATATCCAGTTACAAATAATTTGAAGACACATGACAACAATCTCTACCATGTTTTCAATTACCACGAGCCACAACTCCCAGCTCCATGTCCAGTTGCCTCTATCATAACTCCACCATCGTTGTTGCTTCTCATGCACACTTCGTCTTCATCAAGCCTTCGTCAAACTCAAAGAAGTCACTCAGAACTTGAACTTCTCTTAAGAATCACTTTCGTAAGCATGTTCGTCCGGTTCACCCTCATATTGATCTTCTCAAGAGCCACACCGCCTTCATCAATCACTTGTCAGATAAATTGATGACAAACATCAATATGTTTAGTATGAGAATGGTAAACCAAATTCTTTACCAAATTGATATCACTTTCGCCGTCACAATCTACTGGTATGACTTTCTGTTAAAGCACAAGCTGATTTATCATCTCTCAACCAAACATCTTCTTTGAATGCTTCTGTCACTGCCATATACTCTACTTCAATTGTGCAAAGAGTCACTAAAAACTGAAGTTTCGACATCCAATTGATTACTCCACCGGCTAGTACAAACGAGTAACCAAAAGTTGATATCTTGTTATTCACATTACCTATCCTCAGACTTTTTCAAAATTAAGACATAGTCTACGGTACCTCATATATAACGAAGTAATCATTTCATTGCCTTCCAGTGCTGCTTGCCAGAGCTAGTCATGTATTCGCTCACAACATCAACTACATGTGAAATATCAAGTTTCGTAGAGACCATGACATACATCAAACTGCCAACAACGCTCGAATAGGGCATAAGAGACATCACTTGCTTTTCTTCATATGTAGTTGGACATTATTTATAAGAAAGCCTAAAGTGAGCGGCATGAGGTGTGCTACCCGGTTTCGCATTGTCTATACCAAACTTAACCAATACTTTCTCAAAGTATTTTGCCTGTGACAACTGTAATATGCTTCTTTTTATGTCTCTATGAATATCTATGCCGAGAATTTTTTTTTGGCAACCCCTAAATCTTTCATTTTGAATGTCCTTGATAACTGAATCTTCAACATATCGATCTCAAACCTAAAATGGCTAACGATTAGCATGCTATCGACGTACAGTACTAGTACAATGAACTTCTTATCACTCAGTGTCTTATAACAGACATAATGATCATATTTACTTTTGGTAAATTACTTACTTATCATCAAAGTATTAAACATTTTATGCAACTGCCTAGGCAATTGTTTTAGGCCATACAATGACCTCTTTAACATATAAACTTTATTCTCTGCTCCTTTTACTTCGAACCATTCTGGTTGCTTTATGTAAATCTAATCCTTTAAATTTTCATGTTGGAAAGCAATCTTCATATTTATATGTTCTAATTCTAGGTTGTATTGAACAACCAACGCCAATACAAATCAGATAGACAGTTGCTTAACTATAGGCACGAAAATCTCTCTGAAGTCGACACCCTTCTTCTTCGGATACCCGTTCACGACCAATCTTCCCTTTTATCTATTGTGTTTTTTTTTTTTTTAATGTAAATTAACTTGCGGCCGATCGCTTTACACCTCCTTGGAAACTCCACCAGATCTCATGTCTCATTCTTATGTACGAATTCATCTCGTTATACATAATCGTTATCCATTTCTCACCATCAGAGCTATCTAATACTTCCTAAAAATTAAATGGATCTCCTTCATCCGTAATGAGAGCGAATTCAACATTCAAGTAATCCCTTTATCTGACTAACAATATACGATCTCTTGATAAATTTCTTTTAAGAGGTGGTTACTCCTCCTGCTCTTATACCTTTATCTATAGCTCGGGCTCAGCCTGTGTTTCAATTTCAATGTCTATTATCACCTATTTTTCTGGTTCTTTGTGTTCGTCCTTACGAAGCAATAAGTCTTCATCAAACCTTATGTCTCAACTAATTATGATCTTCCGTGTGACCCAATCATACAACCTGTACTATTTAACGTCATCACCATAGCTCACAAAAATACACTTATTAGCCCTTTGGTCTAACTTATCTCTCAAATGAATGCACATGATAGTTAGCGCCACAACCAAATACATGCAACTATGAGTAGCCTACCTCATGACCACTCTACACTTCTTTAAGAATATTGCAATTTATTGATGTAGACAGTGACTGATTCACCAGGTAACAAGTCATATTAATGATCTCTGTCCATAACTCATTGCCTAATTCAACATTACTCAAAATGTTTCGGGCTCTCTCTAAAAGAGTCTGATTCATCTATTTTACCACTCCATTCTGCTCAGGAGTGTGTCTCATAATCCCCTGATCTTTGAACAACTAATTGAATTCCTTTATAGTGAATTCACCTCCGTTATTAATCCTTAATACATTTGGTTTCTGTCATGTTTGCCTTTTAACCATTATCTTCTACACTTTAAATGTGTCAAAAATATTAGATTTATTTTTTAGAAAATAAACCTATATTTTTCTACAGTAGTCATCGATGAATGAGACAAAATACGATGACCCCTCGTTAAAAATAACGGACGACGGGTCCCATACATATGAATGCAGATACTCAAACACACCTTTACAAATATGATTTATAGTCTTAAACGTTAGCCTTAACTATTTATCATATATACAATGCTTGCATATAATTAAGTTCAATACTTTTAAAAATAGAAATCAAGCAACGATTAGAAAATACCTTTATATTACGGTCGCTCATGTAACTTACGCAGGCATGCCTCAATCGTGCCGACGTGAATTCCGCTACAGATGCTGCAACTCTACCCGTTTTACTATTTTCAATAAACTTATATAGATTACTACTCTACAACGCTTTCCTCATAATAAGTGCCCTTTTCGAAACGTTAAAAACCTTATCATAACTAATAAACTTATAACCAAGTTCTTAAAGAACCCTCAGAGATATCAAATTATTCCTGAGGTTCGTAACGTGTCAAACATTTGTCAGAATACGCACCACCCCATCAAACATTCTTACCCACACGGAGTAAATTTCAACAATTTTACAAGCAATGCCATTGTCCATAAAAAATTGTTCACTGTTGTACTCGATGTATATGGTTAACCAGTCCATACGAGAAGTCATGTGGTATGATACCCCCTAATCCAAAATCCATTCGTTACTAAGTTAACAAATTTAGATGCAATCAAGACACCACCACTATCCATCTCCTCACATGATTGCGCTATGTTAGCCTTTTTTGTCGCATTCTCCGATTTTTCTCCCTTTTAAGCCTTAAAGTTCATGCAATCATTTATATGTCATGTCATCCCACAATTCTAATACTTCATCTTACTTTTCCCTTTTGATTTAAATCTCGATCAAGAATTGCCCTTCCTCCTTTCAATATTCATTCCCCTGACAGGCAATACATCCATAGAAGTACCTTCTCCGCTGTCATTCTTTCTCAAATACTTCTCATGAAGGGTTAAGATGACAATCTCAACATTGATGATATCTCTACCGTGGATCAGCATGTCTACTAGATTCTTGAAAGATGGTGAAAGCAAATTCGAAAGAATTGAGACTTGATCTTTCTCTCTAATCTTAACCTCCGTATTCGTTAGTTTATATAACAATTCGTTGAAAGTGCTCACATGTTCATCAATGTCAAACCCCACTGTCATCTAGATTATAAAATTGCTTATTAAGATATAAACGACTACTCAAGGATTTCTTCATGTACAAACTATCAAGTTTCGTCCATACACATGTGACAGTTTTTTGATCCATGACATTATATAGAACGTTGTCCACTAGACAAAATTATATCGAGGTTGTAGCCTCTCGTCTAGTTCATCCTACTCTTCATCGGTCATAGATGCAGGATGCTTAACTTTGCTAAGGAGAGCGTGTGGCAATCCTTGTTGAACTAAGATGCCCCATCTTAACATTTCATAACTTAAAGTTATTAAACTTTTATGTTCCATACTTAATATTAGATCAATTACACGACATATTTTCATATTAAAAAACTTCAAAACCCCAACATTCACTCTGATACCACTTATTGGGGGGATGTGCGGAAGCAATCCCGAGTTAGAATCAAATAATAAAAGATCATATAAAGTAAGCACACAGAGAACATAAGGTTTTTACGTGGAAAAATCCTCGCAGGAAAAAACTATAACACAAATCGACATTGAATCCACGATGATAAACAATGTTATAATAGATAAAAGATCTTATTGATATGAGAATTAACCTCGAAAAACATGCAAAACTCTAACTTTGCTCTCCCTTTGCTCAAAAAGCCCTAAACACATTCTTAATACCTTAATTCTCAATTACAAACCCTTAAATATTGTGTCATCGATGACCTATCGATGGGATTGAAGCCACCTTTAATTAGATTGATTTGGACAAAAAGCTGTTAAACAAGCAAAAGCCGAAAACCAGAAATTTATCAATGAGATGGAGTGGACTGTTGATAGGATTGACAACTGCTCGATGGAATCAAGTGGTTTGTAAATACCATCAACAGACCCAATTACAAATAGATTGAAGGCATCTGAAAATAAGGACATAGTTGGAAGTAGCGAGAAAAGACCAAGGACTTGTGAGCTAAATGAGGATATGGTCCACAAGAGCGGAGTAGCGAAATAAATGTCGGGTAACTAATGTAATTAATTAGGTAAGGTTTCAATTACGACAATGATGATGACTTTTACGAAACAAACCCAACTGTCATTTTTGATGTTTCCCTCTTATAAACCATGAAATAAACCATGGTAAGCTTCTTAAACAAAGACATTAGAATTTGATAACAAATATGTGAAAAGCAAGGAGGATTTTGCAAATAAGGTTTAATATTTCAGGGGGCATGTGCGAAAAAAAAATAATCCGAGGATAGAAAGAGGGCCCGTGAAAGACGTTGATATGAAATGCGAACTGAGCCCCACAAATCCGTCCAAACGAGCTTCACGATCCATGAAAAGAAATCCCACTAACTAAAGTAGAATCATTCTGCAGAAACAAGGCGACAACTATGATTTAAAGAAGTAAAACATAAGCTAATCAAAGGAATAAGATTGCTCATTTTTTTAAATATGTAAGTGATGCGGATCCCCCAAAGAGAAACATATCTCCTTTTGCATTGGACCTTCATCCCATCCACCTTTTTTTTCATCTCATTATTCACAAGAGAGAGAGAGAGAGAGAGAGAGAGAGAGAGAGAGAGAGAGTGACTTTGGTCATGCACGCGAGATCAAGGTCATTCATGAGGTGGGCCCCTCTGTATGACACAGCCAGAAAATCGGGAGCTAGCGACCAGTTGTCCCACGTGTGCAACGATCGAACGTTGCCCATTGGTTTTTCTCTCTAGCAGATCATTTGTAGTCACGTGTGGTGCACCTGATCACCATGCACTTACACTCCTGTTTTTGAGCTAAGGAACAAAAACGGTGGGGCCCACCTGATTGATCGCCCCATGTGTGCCCCCTCACCCTTTAGGCAAGAACAGCCAAGCAACCTGCACCATGCACGGCCCCCACCGATGGCACTGAAATAGAATTTTTACGCATTCGGGTCCAAAATTAGATGGTGAAATTCGTTGATCCCAACCGTCGACATGGGCGAAGCCAACTCCACAAATATGATACAGCGGGCTAACTGTATGTAAACCTTCCATGCACCTAGTTGCATTTAAACATGCCGACAATCAATATCATCAATCTGGACCGTTAATTTGGAGGTCTCCCTCTTTCATAGGCTGCCTGGATAAAATTATACAGATCTGACCGTTGGCAAGCACAATATCATTAGCAGAAGATAGAAAAACTCACGCATGTTTATGACCATCCCATTGCCATCATGTTTTCATAGCAGCTGAATTGGACTGGACTGAACCTGATGGATGGTCCAGATAGGTTGTCTGGATGCCAACGAATCCCAACGCAACTAGATGCACGGAAATCTTTCCATGCACTCGGCCCACTAGATCATTTTTCATAGTTAAATGCTCTAATCATCAAAACTCATCCATATAAAGTTAGCATTTCGAAAGCTGACAGAAAAACCCTCCATTCAAACAACACATACCATTCCTGTCCTCTCCGCTGCATGTCTTCGGCTCTACTCCTCCCCGCTTTTAACACGGATGAAAAAAAGGGTCAAAAAATAGAAAATCAGAAGGGTAATTTCGTCATATATACCCGAACTACTCTGAAGATTAACCAAAAGCTCACGGCCGACAGGAGAAGTAAAAAAACAAAAACCGAAGATACGAGAGCAACAGGCGCGTGTGCCTGCCAAACCCCCACCCCCGCAGGAAAACCATATTCTGTTCGAGTTATTTGAAAATATTCCCGGATTCGGATTCGGGTTCGGGTTCGGATTCGGATAGCATACATTAACAGAAAAGAGAACCAGCAGCTCTGGTTCTCTAGCATTCAAAAACAGAAAAAACCCAAACAGATCGGAAGAAAGAGGAAAAAACAGATAGGTTCTACCCTTCTTCTTCTACTGTCCTTCTTCATCTTCGTCCCAGATCCGACGCTCGTACTGAAGGAAATCCCCCCTCGGAGAGAAACGGGAGTTGGAGGACGAAGGCGATGCCGAAGCTTTGTGCGTCGTCATCGCCGTCAGTTGGAAGCAATCGAATGCGATCTGCGGTGGAGAGATGGCCATCGACACCGTCGAAGACGACGGCGTGCCCGATTCTGGAGAGGATTCTGCGAGAGTAAGACACGATCGGAGGCGATCTCAATGCAAATAAAATGAGAGAGAGAGAGAGAGAGAGAGAGTCCAACACGGCATTAAAAAACTGAGATTTAAAAATCCCATCGTGAAATTGCGGCTGGATTCCCGCTCCCAGTGGTGTAAGAAGGGAAGAAAGTTACTTGATGGAGTTTCTACTCGCGCCAGTGAGGTCGTAACGCTCTCTGATTGAGATTGCAGCTGCTGCGGTTGTGATTTTCGTCTTCGACGGTTGTGATCGGCCAGCCGTTTCCTGCAGCTGCGTTTCCCTTGATCGAATTCAGATAGTAGATGAAACCTGTCAAATAAGATTATTTAGACTAATCCACGATTAAACCTAATTAATAGAACTTAAACGTCCACATTACATTATTTTGTTACGTTACCTACACAGAAAGGATAATGCCTTTAAAAAGCTACGTTTTTCATTTTTTTTCCCGGACGATAAATACCCTCGGAATTAACACAAGTACGGACTCGCCAATCATTGGTTTTGAAATCCCCAGGGGCATCTTCGTCTTTCCCTTGCAACCGGAAAAGGAAACGGACCGCATTTGGGAAGGGGGACTATCTAATATCGACTCTAATAAGCGTGTGAAGTGGACCACGTGCTTAGAGGTGATCAAGACCGTCAATCTGGTGGGACCAAACTTGGATGGGGTATTTCTAAAAAGCTTCCTATGTTGAAAGGTCTTTACAACCATCAGATCAATTTCGAGCGACTATGGGTCCCACGAACCAACGGTTTTGATTACTGATCATGGGACCACATGTGCAAAGTAGCTTATTTACTACGGAGAAGAATTACCCTTGGGATATAACGGACCATGCTTTATGCTAGAAGGGTATTTGCGTCATTTCAGCTATACCTGCTGCATTGCTGGCAGAAGCGCTGGGTGAGACCCGCGGCCAAGACCGTTGACGCCTTGGAGTGGAACTCGCAGACCTTATGCCGCCGGTGGTAGTGCTTGGCGTGTGTCAGATCAGCGTTGCAACCCTCTGCCTGACAACGGGGTGAGTTGGTCGGACATGGTTCGGCCGTTCTGGACCGGCGGTAGAGCCGGCTCACGAAATCGTCCTCAGCCGAAGAGAAATACGTCCGGACACCCAAATTCAGACCGATACGTGCCGGAAACTCTCCTCTACTGCCGGAAAAGTCCTCAGTTTTGGGACCTACCACCGGTAAATGCTGACGTGGGGAAAACCGAACTGCCGCCGGAGACGGTGAGACCGGCGGACGAGGGTAGGAGAAGGGGTAAGCGCGGGTATCGAAACTCTGAAGAGGGGCTTGGATCTGCTGCTGCTGGAATGGCTGGGAAGAGAAGCCGACGGCCGGCTGGAGGAGATTTCCAGAGAGGGTTTGGTTGTACGGGTCGAAGATCGGGCGCGTTTGGTCGGAATCTGAGGTGGGATCCTCGCCGGGAAGTAAGATCGATGCCGCATTTCCCCATTCGTAGTCCAACATTGCTTCCTTTGATCTCTTCCTCGCACTCTTGAGAAAAAGGTAGAAATTCGCCCGTCGTTTAGGACGTCATTTTCCGGCTAGAGGAATCAGATGCGAGCTTCCCTTCTGCAGGAGAGTGAGAGAGGAATGGAAAATGTCAGTTTTTGAGGGGTGATTATTGGAAGAGAGTATTTTTTAGACTGCCTGTCATTTCATTTTCATTTTCCGTTGTTGGGTTTTCTTTATTTTATTTAATTAATTTTATATACCTGCCGTTGCTGCTGCTGCTGCATGGAAAGAGAGGCTGACAAGGCGTTTATCAGAATGCGATTCGTCATTTGCTTGCAGAATCATCTTTCTTCTCAGTCTGCTGCGGCTTCTTGAATGCCTTGTGCTGCAAGAAACAGAGAGATGGGTTTTCTGTTTTTGCGTTTGCTGCTGGGTTTTGAAGATCCCGAACCGACTCTCTCTCTCTCTCTCTCTCTCTCTCTGTAGAGAAAGGAAAGGTTGAGAAGATCAAAGAGGATTCGGAGGAGAGAGAGAGAGAGAGAGAGAGACAAAAGTTCAGGAACAGGCGTGGGAAGAAAAAAGAGAGGGGTCTCTCTTCGAACTGAGAAATGAGGCGGCTGCACAGCGCCTGGGGTTTCACCGTTTATATAAGGGCAAATTACGAAAATGACACTTTCATATTTATAAAACTACGCTACTGCCACCGTGTATTGGAGTAGGTATGTGGTCCATGTGGAGGTCGTTTGGAAGGATTATTTGCTTTTATTTTTTACAGCTTTTGCTAATTTCTCTGGTTGATGAAGAACCGGTCTTAGGATGAGATGAGAGAGGGAGAGAGAGTATTGATGGATCCGATCAAACGAAATGACTTACGGGCCTGTTTGGATTATCAATTATGGTGTTAATGTAAAATAAAAAGGTGTAATGATTGTAAACTCCTCTTCTCCTAACAACATTTATATTCGACAACCTACCTCATTGCTTGGTTTATCATTTGTAAAATTCTAATAATAATATTTTATTTTAAATTTTATTTGTCAATCACATTGACTTATGATATTATTTAGATTTAAAATTTTCAAAATAATGTCATGAAAAAATACACTGATTATAAGAGCACGCCAAGTTAACATCAAATCAATGACAAGACGTGTGGAGTAAATTGTAGGGCTCCCTATGAGGTAAGGCTTTTTAATTCATTCATGAGTGTTTTAGGGGCCTGTTTGGCCATTTGCATTACACCGGATTAGATGGGATGGAATTACATATAATGTCATCATGGCTACTGTAAGTGATTGTGGTAGATTTGCGGTGAATTTGGAAAGGCAAGAATGTCACGTAATTTTGTTTGGGAACACATGGATCTACGGTGTAATAGTAAAGTTGCGGGCTTGTTTGGTATACAGCCTTACGGGAGGGTAGTGGATTAGCTACAGAGCAGTTAGTCGCGGGCGCATGCCACGTAAGTGATGTTGCCAAGTTCTGTGGGTCCCATCATGATGTATGTTTTATATCCACACCCACCATCTATTTGGAGAGATTATTTTACGACATTATCCAAAGAATGAGCCCGATCTAAATCTCAGGTGGACCACACCACGAAGAACAGTGGAGAGAGTGATGCCTACCATTAAAAACTTTTAAGGGCCACAAAAGTTTTTGATCATGTTGATCTTTGTTTTTTCTCTTCTTTAGTTTCTGTGTTAACGTACAGGTGGGATTTGCAAATAAACATCACGTTGGATCTTAGGAAGGTTTCAACAGTGGGCGAAACTCCAGACAGGCTTTCATGTGAGGAGGTGTTCTCAACCACCGTCACCTGTAGTGTGGTCCACCTGATGGTTGGATCGGACTAATTTTTTGACTAAGGGGTTAAAATGACTAGGATAAAGAGATAGATGGTGTGGATCTAACGGATACCTCACGATGAATCCCACGAGTGGAAACTCACTCCAAAACTCTATGCATGCAACCGAAAGAGTCGTTGACGGTGGAGCTTTCCATTACTTGTACCTCATGGTGTGGCCTACTTGAGATTGAGATCGACTTTATTTTTGGTTTCGTAGGCTAAACTAGTGTGGAGAATCGGATGGATGGCTTGGATGAAAATTACGCATTATGTTGGGACCCACGAGTGGAGGCCCCACCCTTCCGTTATAACTCTCGGTGGGATTTGGAAATCACGTAGAGGGATAGCGAAATCCCGCGGTTTATGCGCGAAACTCAAATTAATTTTCATCCAGGTATTTGGTACTCTTCCAAACATGTCAGCACCATCTACCAGATGGGATTGTGAATACAATCCCATCCAATACGGCTGGCCAAATAGGCCCTTAAGGGCATATATTGGGTTTGTGAAGTAAATTTGAGGCTTGTTCAAATTGGTAATCTCTATGTCTTGTGTTATGGAAAGATCCGAGCCCCTTATAATTCCGAGGGCCTATGTCACGCTGATCTGATCGGACAGACGACTACCTTATGTGATGCCTACAACTTAAGGATTCACTGACGAGTCGCAAAATTGTTTCGGCTCTGAGACTAATGACCGATTCGGCTCGAGACGATCTGAGACCAAAATAGGAGGAAACCCTACTCGATAAAATAGGCCCGACACTTCGTCTCGGACCTCATGAAAGAAGTCTCTCGGAACGCATGACTGGCAAGAGGCTAAGTCCACCAGCTCGGCTCAAATTGTAAATGCGGCCACTGTTCGACGAAGGCTTGTAACCATTCTGATTGAGACCTCATTTGTCAGAAGGACTGAGCCGAGGCCGGATCCCGAGGTGGGTGCTCCATTAGCTAAGCTTGGAAACTACCGTAAGTGGACATGGCCGATTACTTTGCTCGCAAATACCCATGAAGTGTATAATATCCTACACAATCCTCGAATTGCGTACAATATCCTCATAATCCGAAAATCCCACTGATTAAGTGAATCGTGCTGAGATTAACGGACCTCGACCGTCCGTCAGTCAGGTATAAATACAATAAGACTCCATTGCTGTGGGTACGCAATATCTTGCACTCTCCCTCTACCTTTCAACTTTGACCCCAATTCTCTTGACCTGACTTAGGCATCGGAGGGTCTCCCGGCTTAGTCAGGGTCTCCTTTGCTCACCCTTTGTGCAGGATCAGGGTCCACCCGAAGAGCATCGCAGAGAGTGGAGGGTGATCCAGATTTTAACCTTGATCCAGATTTTGACCTCAACATCTTATAATTTTTATTTCCATAGTGCATTACTTGTCATTTTGTACCGTGGTTTTTTCTTAAAAGATTTTTTTTCACCTAAAATTTGAATGGTTTGTATTTAGACTTGATTGTGTGATTAGTGGTACTTCCATGGTTGTGTATTTCCCCGATTCAACAACAATATTTATGCTACTCATTACTTTTCGCCAAATCATTTAAGATCGTTTTGGTGTATGAGCTAAAACAATAAAGCACATCTAAAGCTCAAGTGAACTGCACCACATAAAAAAGTGAGAATTGATCACCTACCATTGAATGCTTAATGGGACTACATAAATTTTGAATTGAGCTATATTTGTCTTTTCCTTTCATCTATATTAATTTGTGAGACCTTATGAATAAGTTGTTGGATGTCCGATTTACATCATGATGGGCCTTAAGCTTCCATGGTAGACAACCCTATCCCCATCACTTCTTGTGGTGTAGTCCTAATCTTTGGATTTGTCTTATTTAAAGCTCATGCCCTACAACAATCCAACAAAATGAATGAATGGCGTGGATAAAACACATTCATCATAGTGTGACCTAAAGAGTTTTGCCATGTAGACATGACACCTACGTTACACCACCCGACTCTCCTTTCAAAATCTGCGAGGTCAATGTAAAAAATATCAAAATAATTAATTATTACTTTTTATTGTTAGTTACCGCTAACCAAACATATTCCAAATATTTTGTATATATGTGTCCTATATAAGGTTAGGTGGTAGTAAAATAGCTATGATGTTTTTTTAAAAAAAAATTTACATTAATGATGACAATTTTTCTTTAGTAGTAAATTATGTCAATCCAAACTGCATGTTCTAAATACCGGCTGACATTATAAGATGAAAATTGGAAAAAATAAAAAAAAAATCCGTGTGCCATTTACACCAATGCTAACAACAAATGTACATCAGTCCGTGAGGTTCCACCATACTTGGACGATCCTAATGTCAGATCAATGGACGTTTGGCAATTGGTGGACCATCGACTGACCAATCTTGTCATGATCATCAATTAGACAGTTGAAAACACTTCCACCTAACATGCAACTTGTACTGGCGTCTGTACCATGAAATCAATGGGCCCCACTTTCCGTAAATCAAGTTGATATCCATGCAAGAGATGGGGCAAGGCCTGTATATTGTGTCAGACCTTTGGTTGTCCCTTAGTCCTGAGATGTGGTCCATTTAATGATCGGCCAGGCCTGACTTTTTTGCAAGGTGATCTTGATGGTTGGTCCTACGTACCGTTCTAAAGGTGCAGATACCTTGCACTGATGGCAAGCAGGGAGGTTGCTGCAACACCAGAATTTGTTGTCCTTGCCTGTAGGACTTCAAGGCCAGATTTTACCAAGTAATAGGCTTACTCGGCTCCTACGATATGGACAATGTGATTGTGGCACATATGCAACATGAGTTAAAGATCTGGGACATTCATCAGTTGAGGTCCACCATATCCATGCCTTCGGTCCAAGAAGTCACTGTTACTGCCCACCATGTGCTTTGATGGAAGCAGATTGAGTACTGAGTAAACTCTGTGGGGTTCACCTTGATGTATGCATCTTATTCACACTGGCCATCGGTTTTACTAGCTCATTTTAGGGTGTAATACCAAAATTGAAACATATCCAAAGCTCATGTGGACCACACCATAGGAAACAGTGTGAATTGAGTGCCTACAATTGAAAGCTTACGGGGGCCACATAAATTTTTAATCAAGCTGATATCTATGTTTTACTTTCATCCATGTCTGGGTGATCTTATGAACAGGTAGGATAACAAATAAACATCACTCTGGGCCCTAGGAAAGTTTCAACAGTGGACATCATTATCCCCATACAGTTTCCCGTCGTGTGGTCCACTTGAGATCAAAGGAAGGTTTCAATGGTAGAGGGATGATTGATTTAAAATTAGTTGAACTAATATAGATTATATAAAATGTAATTTAAGTAATAATTTGAGAGATGATGAAGTAATTAAGATTGCCTGAGTTGAGAGAGATATAAGACTCTTTGTGAGTTGAGTGGAGGGGAAGTAATTAAGCTTGTTTTATTTAGTTATCAGGCTGAAGGGAAATTTATGTAAGATAAATATGAGAATAACCATACTTCATGGGATGAAATGTTGTGCAGTTAAGAAACAACATCTTCATAAGATAAGTATAGCCAAAATGAGAATGTTTGGATGAATAAGTGGCAAGATGAATGATGGAATTAGAACTAAATGCATTCGAATGAACTATAGATAATAAGATGGGAGAGAATAGACTTAAATGGTCAATCATGTATAACAAAACCCAAGAACTACATCAAACTAAAGGGAAATTTTCATTGGATAGCAAGAAGGCAAACATTACTTCACGTGATAGAATGTTGGGTAATTAAGAAACAACGTGTTTATAAGACATGCACATATGAAATAAAAATGCATAGAGAAATAAGTTGCCATATGAAGAAGGATTGAATTAGAAATGAATGCATGCGAGTGCACTTAAGAGTTGTATTGATGGGAAAAGTTGAGGGAAATTAAACTTCAATGATTTGACATATTATGGACGTTGTATCTCGAAGTGTAGTATTGGATCCTGCTTACACAGGTGCCCTTTTTTTTTTTTTTTCAAAGGGCTTCATGTTGTGATTAAAAGAATGCTATGTTTGACTAGAGTCGCCACTAGCCAGTTGTTCGTCTCGACAGTCGGCTAAACCCTATAAAAACGTTAGGAAAGAGGATTTGGAGATTCTTAACCCTATGATGATTATGTTATTCTGTGACCAAAGATTAAGGGTAAGGGATCATTGTTACAGAGAGGAAATGTGTTAGGCACCCACTCCGCTCGTATACTTTCACACGATATCTACTTCACAAGATTTAACTATTATTAAGGGTTAAGGATCAGTTCTCATGCACGAATGACACGAATGTGTGTGGGATGTGGTGTTGAGTGCGAAGGTTATGACAAGCTTAGGTTTGGGCTAGAGAAATCCAACCGAATTCCTCCACTTCCTAAAACAAATGACCAGTTAGCATAAATTTTTGATGGGCGGTATTTGACTAAGTCAACAAGCCATAGAGCATACATTTATATTTACCAAGTGCGAGATGCAATGTTATGCAAAAAATGATAGACTTGATGAGAATGAGGGTTGAGAAGGGAATGAATGTTGCACAATGCTAATGATAAGCTTTAAAAGAAGTTTATTGAAAATTGAATGGTCAGATGGACGATAGTGATGCAATGATTGGTTTGAGTATCTTGAATTGAGTTTGGATGGCTCAGATGGATCTAGATTAGACTGGACTAAGCTGGACCTGGGTTGGACTCTTTCATATAGCTCTTTCCTTTCCTTGGTAGAGGGATGAAGTGGGTAGGCTAAGGCTTAAGGGATGGATAAAGGCTTTGAAAATGAGAGAGGATCCTTTAAATAGGTTTTAGGCTTAGTTTGATAATGTGAGTTGATTGATTTTTTTTTTCTAAGGTTAGGTTTCAGGGCTAGGTTTTTGTCAGGTATGTTTGATTGATTAACTAGGTTTAGGGTTGGACCAAGGGTCAAATGGACAGCGTGGATAAACCACATCCATCACCATGGGCCATGCCTAAAAAACAGCTCGCTCGACCCCCCCTGTTGAGGGTCAAATATTGCATATTAGACCTAGTTATCGCTTGGATTTACGAACATGATACTGTGTAATGGTCTATCTTAATCATGTTTGTTGTGCAAGGTGAATTCAAGGGCATAGGACTGAAAAGGATGATAAAAGCGTGGATTTGATGCCCTGAAGCTACCAAGGTAAGGAATGGACCCCAGAGGGTCAAGATCGACAAATTTACACGTCAGAAATCCAAGAAAACTGATAAACTGAAGCTCAAGTGGCCCGTAGGACGTCCAGAATGCAAGATCACAGGGTTCCCGCCATCCGATTGACACGAGATTTCATACGTGGCCTGAACACCCTACATTAACCGTACACATCAAATTTCAGCCATCGGATCCTCCTGGAAGTGGCATAACGGACAGATCAGCCCATGAATCTTCGATGTGGGGCCCACCTGATATCTGGATATGCCCCAAATTTGGTCTCAACCATTTAAATAATATGACAAAATGGATAGATGGGGCAGATTTCTCGAAAACATCATAGTGGACCCCACGTGAGCATGAGTGTGCATAGTGCACAAGTGCACTCGCCGTGCACAACAACGAAAAGTCGGTCAAACGACTCATTGACCGCGTACATCTTCTTCTCCTTCTCTGTTTCAAACAGCGGACGCACCGCGTCCGCTGGTTCCTCTCAGTGGGGCCCACTCCTTGACCGAATCACCAATCTGGACCGTCTATTATGCACAGAGGGGGGGTAGTAACCTCACCTAGGTGTCGTTTCTCAACCATGCGAACTTTTGGAAGATCCTGGCCGTCGAAAGCAGGATGGACGGTGGAATAAAAGATCAAGTGGACCACACTGAAATCAAAGAAATCTCGCCCTTCCTAGACGGTTTTTCGTCCTGAAGCTAATGGACGGCTTGGATTCTCCAACCGACGTTGATTATGGGGCCCACCGATCATCGCAGCGTCCCTGCTTACGTTCGCACTGACGGTCGCGATTTTTCTCTGTGGGCCACCATCATGATGACATGCACTGATCCGGATCATCCATGTGACTCACGTGGCCCATCTCACTCAGGTCTAGTTGTAAGTATTTCGAAAGATAGCATATAAGTTATCTCAGCCGTCCAAACGTAAGATGAACGGCAGAGAAGAATATCCTGAGGACCTCATCAACAGAAGGCCAAAGATACACAATTCCGACCGAAATTACAAAAGGAATCTGGTGGACGGAGTGGATTTCCCAAAAGTCAGCTGAATTGGGCTCCACCAATACATCAGCGTAAGTAGATTTACGCGGGCCCTGTTTTCCGCGATCAGACGAGTTCGAGATTTGCGAGGAGAGATGGGCCACGATCGTTAATTATTTGAGTGATCGAGACCGTCCAATGTGTCCACAGGGAGGCCAATACCCTATCCAAGATGTCAGAATTGATAGAAGAGTTGATATCGCGCACCAAATTCGCTCCAAACGCAAGAAATTCTATGCTTTTGCTGCGTATGCAAGCTCTGCTGCTGCGAACGAGAATCATAGAAGGAGTCGGACTACCGACCACCCTTCCAGGCTCTATAAAAACGAAAAGAGAGATGGGCAGCCGGGGAGGCTAGGCAGATCAGAGACAGGGAGCAAGAGTTTTGGCTTGAGGCTTGGTTGTGGAGCACCAGGGAGAGAGAAATTAGAGAAGTTTTTCTTTTATTGTTTATTTATTTTTCCTGATTATGGAGAGATCTAGTTCGTCCATGTCAGGCTAAACCTCTTAGCTAGGGCTAAGAGGTGAAGCTTGTATTAGTGATGGGAGGCCTCTTTGCTTGTGCCTTTGTTTAGACTGAATTTGATGTTGATTTGGATTTTTATTATGGGAATGTGTTTTTAGTCTTTAATGGTCATTGTACTGAAATTACAATGGGTCTGCAATGGCTTTGAGCATGTTCTTTTCCTCTTTATGTTTATGATGTCAGGAAGCTCTGTTGTTCACCATCGTCTCCTGGGCATGGTTGGATGTCGGTACCCTTCCTAACCTTCATACATCGATTGGTTGGTAATTAGTTTAATTCTGTTGTTTGCTTTGTCTCCTGAGCATGGTTTGGTGATGGAATCCATTCTAATTCATATACCTTTCATCTTTTCAAAACTATATCAACGGTAGTTCAGTTAATTTTCCTGATTTTTAATCCAGGCATAAGATCTCCCTGATCTCTACAAGTGGATCCTCTGAATCCCTAGTTCCCTTTCTCTGCATTCTCTTAAATTTTAGTTTAACTGTTTCACCATTATTCCTCAAATCATAATTGGTTTAGATTTCATCTTAGCCTAGTTCTAGTTCTGGTAAATTTCAGATAACGTACAGGTTTCAGTCCCTGTGGATTCGACCTCGGTCTTACCGAATTTATTACTACATCACAACCCTATACTTGGGGAGTGAACAAGTTTTTGGCGCCGTTGCCGGGGACTGACGGCTACGATTTTCTGAAATTAATTAGTTTTAGAGTTAGTTTAATATTAGAATTTTACTAATTTTAAATTTTTAATTTTGTTTTCTATTTTTCATAGAACTAACATATTTCTTATTCTGTAGGTTGTTAAGATAGAACTTCTAATTTAGTAAACTCTTTCTGATTTGCTAGATTTCCTAACTCTTTAGATTTGATTTGCTCTAGAAATTTCTTCTATTTTGAACTAACTTATTTTGTTTTATTTTGCAGGTCTTTAGCTTAGGGACTCCAATTTGGTAACTTCCTCCCAACCCTATCTTTCTTTCTAGATTTTCATTTTCTTTCTTAGGATTAGGTTTAGAATTTAACTGAGGGTGCGAGTGTTTCATGCCCAAGTGGGCCCGTGACGACACTCGACGTCTCTTGACTGAAGGAGGGTTAGTTGAGGGGTTGACTGTCCATCGCAGGATTAGACACCGCTCGAATTCCCCTGAGTTAATTGAGGTTATGGCTGAAAATCAACCTCAAGCACTACCTCAACAGATGGATGAGGAAGTACATGATGAGAATGAGGTGCTTCAAGCACCCCCGCCTCGTACCTTACGAGATTATTTACAACCGGCGGGGGTGAGCACGCCCTCATGCATGATTTTTCCTGAAAACACAGGACATATGGACATCAAGCCAGGAGTTATCCAACTCCTTCCTAAATTCCATGGGCTTGAATCAGAAAGTCCATACTTACATTTGAAAGAGTTCGATGAGATTATAACCACCTTATACTTTCCCAATGTATCCGAGGATACAATCAGGCTGAAACTCTTTCCTTTTTTCTTGAAAGAGAAGGCTAAGACGTGGTTACATTCACTGCGTCCTAGATCCATTGGCACATGGAATGATTTGCAGAGGGAATTCATAAAGAAATTTTTTCCACACCATAAAACGATCACCCTCAGAAAAGCAATCATGAACTTCGCCCAAAAGGAAGATGAAACATTCTACCAATGTTGGGAAAGGTTCAAGGATCTTGTCAGTTCATGCCCACAACACGGTTTTGAAATGTGGCGCATTACAAATTTCTTCTATGATGGTGACATCTTCTTCCATGCGCCAATGGTCGAGACAATGTGTAATGGAGAATTCATGAATAAAGAAGTCGATGAGGTATGGGATTACCTCGATAGACTTCTGAGAATGCACAATCATGGGACCATTACCCAAAATCAAACACCACGCCTAGGCCAACTCAATCTAAGGAGAAAGGTGGAGTATATCTCCTGAAAGAAGAGGACGATGTAAATTTTAAAGTGACTAATCTCACTCGAAGAGTCGAGGCCATGGAAGGAAAGAAGGAGAAGGTTAATGAAATTGTTTGCGGCATCTGTGATTGCAACATTCACACAACTGAAAATTGTCCTACCATATCTGCCTTTCGAGGAGTGTTGAATGAGCAAGCCAATGCCGTAAATAACTATCAAAGACCTTTCAATGGATCTACCTCCAATACATACAATCCTGGTTGGAGAAATCATCCAAATTTTAGTTGGAGGAATGGACAAACTGCTACCCCTCAAAGTTTCTTCAATTAAAATCCAAATCAGGGGAAACCTCAAGAAGAACCGGTTCAAAATCCCATACAAGAGCTGACTCAGGCAGTGCATGGACTCACAGACTTTATGCAGAAAATAGATTCACGTATGACGGTTATAGAAAAGGGGATGCTTCCTTCACAACCGCTCCCCAATCCTAAACCGCAATACGAGATAAATGATCCCAGCTCTTCAAATCAAATGGGACACGCTAAATCCATCACCACTCTTAGGAGTGGGAAGATCATTGATAAAACCCTTAGGTTAGGCCGAAAAGCCTCAAAACCGAGAAGAGGACAATAATGATGAATCTAGTGATGACCCACAAAAATTGAACAGGAACTTCTAGAGAAGCCGGTTGTTCGTTCCCCAACGGTTGGTTTCACCAAAACGTCTTTCTAACTCTCGGGATATTTTGGAGGTGTTGAAACAAGTGAAAGTCAATATTCCTCTACTTGATGTCGTAAAATGCAGATTCCTTCATATGCAAAATTTCTGAAAGACCTATGTACGACCAAAAGACGGCAGAGTATTCAAAAGAAGATTTTCTTAACTGAGAAAGTGAGTGCCATCCTGAAGCAAGACGTGCCGCAGAAATTCAAGGATCCCGGTAGCCCAACCATATCATGTGTAATCGGGAACCATCGAATTGATCATGCACTTCTTGACTTGGGAGCGAGCGTCAATCTAATTCCCTACTCGGTATACAAACAGTTAGGTTTGGGTGAGTTAAAACCCACCCTAACCACACTACAACTTGCCGATCGATCTGTTCGTGTACCAAGAGGGATTATTGAGGATGTGTTGGTCCAAGTCGATAGATTTTACTACCCTGTAGATTTTATCATCCTGGACACCGAACCCATCAATAACATAAGCACTCAGATTCCCGTCATTCTGGGTCGCCCATTCCTTGCCACGTTAAATGCAATTATCAATTGCAGGAATGGTGTCATGACTATGTCTTTCGAAAATTTGACATTGGAGTCAAACATCTTTTTCAATAACGGCAGCAACACAGAGAATGATGACGATGTCCACGACATTAACATGATCGATACTTTCGTGGAAGATAGGACACCCCTTACCTTATCCTCTGATCCTCTAGAGACGTGCTTGGCCCACTCCCATGAGTTTGATGATGATATGATTAGGGAGACGTGTGCCTTGCTTGATATCGCACCCATTTTGCCAAGTTACCTAGGTGGAGGCCACAATTTGAAGAATTGCCACAAAATGATGTAGTGCCTCTACCGTCTAACCTCAAGGCACCGAAGCTTGACCTAAAACCTTTGCCCTCGATTTGAAATATGCCTATTTAGGTCAAGATGAGACATACCGGTGGTGATCTCGCCCCCTGGAGAAAGAACAGGAGAGTATGCTCATATCGACTCTCATTGAGCATAAAGGAGCCCTAGGATGGACGATAGCGGACCTCAAGGGAATCGATCCCTCGATTTGTACTCACCACATATATCTTGAGGAAAATGCGAAGACCGCTTGGCAACCACAACGTAGGCTAAATCCAAACATGAAGGAAGTGGTTAAGGCCGAGGTTCTCAAACTATTAGATATGGGTATCATATACCCTATATCTGATAGTCAATGGGTGAGTCCAACGCAGGTGGTTCCTAAGAAGTCCGGAATCACCATCGTAGCCAATGCTAATAATGAACTCATGCCGACTAGAGTCACTACTGGTTGGAGGATGTGCATTGACTACAGAAAGTTGAATACCGTCACAAGGAAGGATCACTTTCCTTTGCCCTTCATCGATCAAATTTTGGAAAGGCTAGCTGGTCATTCCATTACTGCTTTCTTGACGGATATTCGGGCTACAATCAGATTGAAATTGCCCCTGAGGACCAGGAAAAGACCACATTTACATGTCCCTATGGCACCTTTGCTTACCGAAGGATGCCATTTGGATTATGTAATGCCCCTGCCACCTTTCAGCGATGTATGTTGAGTATCTTTTCTGATATGGTGGGGCAATATCTAGAGGTCTTCATGGACGATTTCTCTGTCTATGGCTCATCTTTCAGCAAGTGCTTGGAAAGTCTTAAATGTGTGCTGAAAAGATGTGAAGAAAAGAATTTGGTACTTAATTGGGAGAAGTGCCATTTCATGGTTCATAAGGGGATTGTCCTTGGACATATCATCTCGTCCAAGAGAATTGAGGTAGATAAGGCAAAAATCGATCTTATCTCTAACCTACCTCCACCCAAGAACATCAGGGACGTGCGATCCTTCTTAGGACACGCAGATTTTCTGAGCGATTCATAAAGGACTTTAGTCTCCTCTCTCGTCCTTTATGTAATCTTCTTCAAAAGGATGTTCCATACGAGTGGTCTGAGCAATGCCAGGAAGCTTTCACCAAGCTTAAAGGCATGTTAACCACTGCACCTATCATGCAGCCACCCGACTGGAGCCTTCCTTTTGAGCTTATGTGTGACGCCTCTGATTATGCTCTTGGAGCAGTTCTAGGCCAGAGAAAAGATAAGAGGCCATACGTCATCCATTACGCGAGTAGGACTTTAAATCCTGCCCAAGTGAACTACTCGACTACAGAAAAGGAACTCTTAGCCGTAATGTTCGCCTTGGACAAATTTAGGTCTTACCTAATCGGATCCAAGATCATTATCTATACAGATCATGCGGCACTGAAGTATCTTCTTTCTAAGAATGATTCTAAGCCCCGCTTAATACGATGGATCCTTCTACTCCAAGAATTTGATTTGGAAATTAAAGATAAAAAGGGAGTAGAGAACGTAGTGGCCGATCACCTTTCTCGCCTTAATACCTCTGATTCCCTTGAGGCGACCCATATCAATGACATGTTCCCTGATGAACAACTGTTCAGAGTCTCCCATTCACCTTGGTTCGCTGATATTGCTAATTATCTTGCTACAGGTTCCATACCGACACATTGGACTGCGCAAGATAAGAAGAAATTTTTCACCGAGGTACGCAAATTCTTCTGGGATGATCCATACTTGTTTAAATATTGCCCGGACCAAATCTTGAGGAGATGTGTGCCAGACGATGAGCATCGAGTGTCATCTCTTACATCACTCACAGCTGTGGTGGTCACTTTTCTCGCAAAAAGACCACGGCCAAGATTCTGCGGTGTGGCTTCTATTGGCCCACTATGTTCGGGGACACTCATGAGTTTTGCAAAGCTTGTAAGCATTGTCGAAATTGGGAGCATTGTCCGTCGAAATATGATGCCATTGAATCCCATTCTTATTATAGAGGCATTTGATTCTTTGGGGCATCGATTTCATAGGACCATTCCCCCAATCTTTTGGGAATTTATATATTTTGCTTGCCGTAGACTATGTCACTAAATGGGTCGAAGCGATTCCGTGTCGGAATAATGACCATCGCACGGTAATTAAATTCCTAAAAGAAAATATCCTTTCCCGATTTGGAACGCCTCGAGCCATTATTAGTGATGGCGGCTCACACTTTTGTAATAGGCCATTCGAGAGTTTAATGAAGAAATACGGTATCTCTCATAAGGTGAGCACCCCATACCACCCACAGACAAGTGGGCAAGCTGAGATTTCTAATAGGGAGATCAAACACATTTTGGAGAAAACGGTTAATCCTGATCGTAAGGATTGGTCAATTCGATTGACCGATGCCTTATGGGCTTACCGTACTGCTTTTAAAACCCCTATTGGAATGTCTCCATTTAGACTCATCTATGGGAAGGCTTGCCACTTGCCTGTGGAGTTGGAACATAGAGCCTACTGGGCGATCAAAAATCTGAATTTCAATCTGAACAACGCTGGCTCGCTACGCAAACTTCAATTAAATGAACTTGAAGAAATCCGGAACGACGCGTATGAGAACTCGAGAATTTACAAGGATAGGATGAAGGCGTTTCATGACCAACATATTCTACGAAAATTATTCACACCAGGTCAGAAAGTCCTTTTGTATAATTCTCGATTACATCTCTTTCCGGGTAAGCTTCGATCTCGTTGGACCGGCCCTTACATTGTTGTTACTGCATATCCTCATGGGGCCGTCGAGATAAGAGATCCTGACAATGGCAAGGAGTTTAAAGTAAATGGACATCGCTTAAAGCCATTTGTCGAGAAATTTGATTCAGAGGACATGTCCATGCCTCTGACTGATCCTGTCTACCAGGACTGATCTCCTAGTCTGATGGAGGTATAGGTAGGTTTATTGCTTTCATAGGACTAGACTAGTTGCTTTGGTCTGGCTGAAGACGTTAAACTTAGCGCTCCTGGGAGGCAACCCAGCTTTTCCATTTATTTCATTTTCCTAGATAGTTCAATGTTTGTGGGTAACATTACTGCAAACCCTCACGAGACTACAACTCGTCCACTAGGGGTAACCTAGGGGTTTAAAGGCTTGTTGCATGCGCTAAATGCAATCGAGAGCACCTGCGAAAGTGGTATAGGTAGGTTTTATTTCTTGTTATTTTTGTGTGGCTTTCTCTCTCGTGCTCACCCGCTCTCATGTTGAGATCTCTTGGAAAGTCTCTCACGATTCATCATTCAGGTACTATCTTCCCATCACTTCTCTTTTACTTTCGTTGTCCCATGTGCATTCCATGCTCATATCTTTTACATTGAGGACAATGTAGATTTTAGGTTGGGGGTGGGAGATTAGGTTACCTAATCAGTGTTTTCTTCGTCTTGAGCAAAAATTGTGAAAATTTTTAAATTTTTTCTGGTCTTTCTTGTGAATTCAAAGTGATTTTGACAGATATCCTGGATTTAGAATTTCAAGATACGTGATGTTGGAAATTTATAACTCTTGGATTCAGTATTTGTTAGATTTCACAGTTAAGTTTGAATTATTAATCTATGATTAGAAGTTGTAAACATTGATTGAGTCATAATTTCACATATCACATCTCACTTACACATTGAGATTTCAGTTTGATATTGAATGATTAATTTGGTAATCACTGAGCATGAAAGAAACCAGCCTAAAAGATTTAGCCATCAGGGTATAAAAAAGAGTTGCACCATGGGTTTGCTCCCTATAGGTGTGGATTCGATTTTTCATGATTAACAAGTTAGAAAGAGTTGGGCGACTAGTTTCACCATAGGTCTGCTCCCTATAAGTGAAAATTTGATTCCCATCTTGATTTATAAATAAAAAAATAAAAAATAAAAAATAAAAAAAACTAGAAAAATGAAAGAATGATTTGAGAGGCAAAGTACTGGTTTAGGTGATGGTTGTTATGAATTATCTGATTGATTACTAATGATATCATGAAATAACAAATTAAATCTTAATGTTAACAAGCCAAGATTACACTATACACCCATGGAACTCAATGTTTAGAATTTTTCTAAATTATGGGTAATACATTGAACTTGATGATGAAATTTACCATGTGCTTGAGTCCAAGAGAAAGTGATGATCAACAATCATGAACCTTAAAATTCTAGTATCTGGGTGGTTTTTCAAAAATCACTAGAGTTTATAGAAATTGTCCTATAATTCTCAACTTATTTTTCGCATATTTTGCTCGGGACTAGCAAAATGCTGGTTGGGGGTTGTGTTGAGGGTCAAATATTGCATATTAGACCTAGTTATCGCTTGGATTTACGAACATGATACTGTGTAATGGTCTATCTTAATCATGTTTGTTGTGCAAGGTGAATTCAAGGGCATAGGACTGAAAAGAATGATAAAAGCGTGGATTTGATGCCCTGAAGCTACCAAGGTAAGGAATGGACCCCAGAGGGTCAAGATCGACAAATTTACATGTTAGAAATCCAAGAAACCGATGGCGAAGCTCAAGTGGCCGTGAGGACGTCCAGAATGCAAGATCACAGGGTTCCCGCCATCCGATTGACACGAGATTTCATACGTGGCCTGAACACCCTACATTAACCGTACACATCAAATTTCAGCCATCGGATCCTCCTGGAAGTGGCATAACGGACAGATCAGCCTATGAATCTTTGATGTGGGGCCCACCTGATATCTGGATATGCCCCAAATTTGGTCTCAACCATTTAAATAATCTGACAAAATGGATAGATGGGGCGGATTTCTCGAAAACATCATAGTGGACCCCACGTGAGCATGAGTGTGCATAGTGCACAAGTGCACTCGCCGTGCACAACAACGAAAAGTCGGTCAAACGACTCATTGACCGCGTACATCTTCTTCTCCTTCTCTGTTTCAAACAGCGGACGCACCGCGTCCGCTGGTTCCTCTCAGTGGGGCCCACTCCTTGATCGAATCACCAATCTGGACCGTCTATTATGCACAGAGGGGGGGTAGTAACCTCACATAGGTGTCGTTTCTCAACCATGCGAACTTTTGGAAGATCCTGGCCGTCGAAAGCAGGATGGACGGTGGAATAAAAGATCAAGTGGACCACACTGAAATCAAAGAAATCTCGCCCTTCCTAGACGGTTTTTCGTCCTGAAGCTAATGGACGGCTTGGATTCTCCAACCGACGTTGATTATGGGGCCCACCGATCATCGCAGCGTCCCTGCTTGCGTTCGCACTGACGGTCGCGATTTTTCTCTGTGGGCCACCATCATGATGACATGCACTGATCCGGATCGTCCATGTGACTCACGTGGCCCATCTCACTCAGGTCTAGGTGTAAGTATTTCGAAAGATAGCATATAAGTTATCTCAGCCGTCCAAACGTAAGATGAACGGCAGAGAAGAATATCCTGAGGACCTCATCAACAGAAGGCCAAAGATACACAATTCCGACCGAAATTACAAAAGGAATCTGGTGGACGGAGTGGATTTCCCAAAAGTCAGCTGAATTGGGCTCCACCAATACATCAGCGTAAGTAGATTTACGCGGGCCCTGTTTTCCGCGATCGGACGAGTTCGAGATTTGCGAGGAGAGATGGGCCACGATCGTTAATTATTTGAGTGATCGAGACCGTCCAATGTGTCCACAGGGAGGCCATTACCCTATCCAAGATGTCAGAATTGATAGAAGAGTTGATATCGCGCACCAAATTCGCTCCAAACGCAAGAAATTCTATGCTTTTGCTGCGTATGCAAGTTCTGTTGCTGCGAACGAGAATCATAGAAGGAGTCGGACTACCGACCACCCTTCCAGGCTCTATAAAAGCGAAAAGAGAGATGGGCAGCCGGGGAGGCTAGGCAGATCAGAGACAGGGAGCAAGAGTTTTGGCTTGAGGCTTGGTTGTGGAGCACCAGGGAGAGAGAAATTAGAGAAGTTTTTCTTTTATTGTTTATTTGTTTTTCCTGATTATGGAGAGATCTAGTTCGTCCATGTCAGGCTAAACCTCTTAGCTAGGGCTAAGAGGTGAAGCTTGTATTAGTGATGGGAGGCCTCTTTGCTTGTGCCTTTGTTTAGACTGAATTTGATGTTGATTTGGATTTTTATTATGGGAATGTGTTTTTAGTCTTTAATGGTCTGTTGTGACTGAAATTACAATGGGTCTGCAATGGCTTTGAGCATGTTCTTTTCCTCTTTATGTTTATGATGTCAGGAAGCTCTGTTGTTCACCATCGTCTCCTGGGCATGGTTGGATGTCGGTACCCTTCCTAACCTTCATACATCGATTGGTTGGTAATTAGTTTAATTCTGTTGTTTGCTTTGTCTCTTGGGCATGGTTTGGTGATGAAATCCATTCTAATTCATATACCTTTCATCTTTTCAAAACTATATCAACGGTAGTTCAGTTAATTTTCCTGATTTTTAATCCAGGCATAAGATCTCCCTGATCTCTACAAGTGGATCCTCTGAATCCCTAGTTCCCTTTCTCTGAATTCTCTTAAATTTTAGTTTAACTATTTCACCATTATTCCTCAAATCATAATTGGTTTAGATTTCATCTTAGCCTAGTTCTAGTTCTGGTAAATTTCAGATAACGTACAGGTTTCAGTCCCTGTGGATTCGACCTCGGTCTTACCGAGTTTATTACTACATCACAACCCTATACTTGGGGAGTGAACACCCCCCCCCCCCTCCCTCTCTCTCTCTCTCTCTCTCTCACCATCTCCTCCCTCTCGACCCTAATCCCTGACCGTTGCAACCCCTTCACTCGAGTGAAAATTTGCCTCTAAAGCCCCCTTCCTTCACCTCTTCTCTTTCTCCCCTCTCTGACCAAGTACCCATTTCTCTCACCATCCATTCTAAGTTCCATATTGAGTTTTTACTTATAGATCTTCAAATATGCATATTTAGGGTTCCATTTCCTATAAAATCTATAACATGAAAAAGATTTAGGGTTATGTTTCTACTTCTTCAAATCATCGTGTAAAAAGTGATTACAAGTGATTTGTGTGCTTCTCATTATCAATGATATACTCAAATCATTAGCAAATGGAGCATAGCTTGAAAATCGAAGTGATCACTTTGAAGTCGTGGATACTTTTGGCTATGGATTTAGTTCGTACCCAGTTTTAAATTTCCCTATAGATTTAGCCCGTAGCCAGTTATTCAAGAGCAATGGCTACAGCCCTGCTATGGATAAAATCCGTAGCTTTAGTCTTATGGCTACAGGTTTAGTCTTTAGGCTTTGCTCTTTTTTTTGCTAGTGACTATTGGCTTGAAAATTCAATGTAGTCCGATTATAAAGCATGTAACATGTGTAATGAATAGAGACTCAATGTTCTAACAAGTAATTTTCCATAGCACAACTAATGAGTAAAATGACCTAGTTTCTAATCTCTAATGATTAATAGGTGAGTTCCACACAATTTTTCTCGAAATATTTCTGATTAAATATCACTTTTCCAATCCCCTTTATTTTAACATTCAAATTCAAACCAAGAGAGGATTTGTAAAAGGTAGAGAGTCTAATAAAGGGGTGTTTGGATCTTAAGTTATTTAAAATAAGCTATTTATGCCTAAGTACCTTTCTTGATTCCTACTTATTAAACTGAAATGATTAAGTAACTTTAAATAATAAAAATAAGCTACTTATAATTTATCATAAGCCAAATTTATCTTAAATAAGTTACTTATTTACTGTTGTAAGTAGAAAAAGTAGCTTATTTGGTGGGCATCTAAACAAGCCCCCTCAAAAAAGAGAAAAAATATAATCCAAACAAGCCCTAAATGCCTAACTCCCCCTTACCTATAAGATAAGTTTTATAAAGAGAGGCATTCCCTCATTTAAAGCATGTGAAAAAACCCTAAGAGAAAAAAATTAAGAGAAATAATAAGAACATATTCAATTGCCAATTAGGTTTCCCTCATATGATCTAAATTATTGATTATTTCCTATAGCCATCCTAACTATATATGATTTAAAGAAATGAGTGGTTCATTTCTGCTCTCATAGTAGTTAAGTGGATAAGTATACATCATTCATCTTTAACTTTATTAAAGTCCTTAAAATTGCATAGATACCCATTTGGGTCTTTTAGGAGATACTTTAATCTCTAATTTTAAAGATTTAAGAATAAAAGTTGGAATAATCAACCCCACCACTGGTCAATCATTGTAGGCTACAACAAAGGGATTAGGAGCATTGGATGGTTTAGCCAATCCAAAATGGACTAATATTCAATGGTCCAAACATTAGGACCATTCATTTTTTATTTTTTTTTCCTTTTTTCGGGCAGTGATAGTACTTTTTACACCATCTTGTCATTAGGACCATTCATTTTAAAATATCATGTTATATCTTAAAATCACTTTCAAGAAGGAAAAAAAAATGTTATATATTGTTTTTTTTTTAAAAAGTGACTTAATATGCCACTTCCCTGCCGTCCCCTTACCTTATTAAGGTAAGCCATGGCTTATTGTATCATTTCCCCCTAGAAGGATGCGTGGTGGGACCACTAGTTGAAGTGATCCAATTGCAGAATGTTGGCCCATGCACCAAAGGGCTGAGGATTATTGGCTCGCAGGCTATCAATCCTTCTCCATTTTAAGAGCTTTACGGTATACAAGGCAGCTCATGTACATTCCCAAACACCTAACTAGCTTGAGCATTGGTATAAGATCCAATCCATTTATTAAATCACTGCCACTATGTAGATGCTCTTGCCCAAGAATCATGCTGGTCCACTGCTGAATGAACCAGATTTATTTTAATGCAAGAACATCTACAAGATCAAACCCACCTCGATGGACGACTTGGATTTTGTGCACATAGGCTCACCAGAAAATGTGGTGACCTGAGCATGAGCTGCTTTGTCCATGTGTGTGGCCCTAGAAAAGCTCCTATTTTTTATCATATAAACCTTTTACATATCATTGCTAGTTTTGGGAGGAGTTTATTATCGATGACGAGGCTGGTTTGGAAGCTGTGGACCACCAAATAAGTTGGAGCTTTTTCTTACTGTACTCCTCACTTTTAAGCCACATACCTTATTAAGCCATTCCAAATTTACCTTCCAAGACTACTCCCCTGCTGTACAAACGTATATTTACTGGACCAAAATGCCCCTGCTTTATCAAAAATGTTATTTCTGAAAGCTGGGTTTCCCTATGGCTATGGATTACAACCGTAGCCATTGAATTGACTGCGAAGTAAATGGAATTGGCCACGAAGTGAAGGAAATTGACCACTAAGTGAATGGAATTGACCGCGAAGTGAATGGAATTGATCGCTAAGTGAATGAAATTCGACGCAAAATGAATGAAGTGAATGAAATTGACTGTGAAGTGAAGGAAATTCACCGTGAAGTGAATGAAATTGACTGCGAAGTGAAGGAAATTCACCGCGAAGTAGATAAATTGAATGAAATTCACCACGAATTGAAGGGAATTGACCGCGAAGTGAAGTAAATTCACCGCAAAGTAAAGGAATTTGACCGTGAAGTGAATGTAATTGACCGTGAAGTGAAGGAAATTGACCGCAAAGTGAATGAAATTGACCGCGAAGTGAATGAAATTCACCTCGAAGTGAATGGAATTGACCACAAAGCGAAGGAAATTCACCGCGAAGTGAATGGAATTGACCGCGAAGTGAAGGAAATTCAGCGCGAAGTGAATGGAATTGACCGTGAAATGAAGTAAATTCACCACGAAGTAGATAAATTAAATGAAATTCATCAGGGAGTGAAAGGAATTGACTGCGAATTGAAGGGAATTGACCGCGAAGTGAAGTAAATTCGTCGCGAAGTGAATGTAATTGACCGCGAAGTGAAGAAAATTCACCTCGAAGTGAATGGAATTGACCGCAAAGTGAATAAAATTCACTGCGAAGTAGATGAATTGAATGGAATTCACCCCGAATTGAAGGGAATTGACCGCGAAGTGAAGGAAATTCACCACGAAGTAAAGAAAATTCACCGTGTAGAGAATGTAATTGACCGCAAAGTGAACGGAATTAACCGTAAAGTGAACGAAATTGACCTCGAAATGAGTGAAATTGACTGTGAAGTGAATGAAATTGACCACGAAGTTTATTAGTCATCCAACATGTTGATAAGGTCACACAAACATGGATGAAGGCAAAGCGCAACTATCAGCTTGACCCAAAACTTTTGTGGCCTATAAAAAGTTTTTAATGGCCATCGATCATTGTTTCTTGTGGTGTGGTCCACCTAGAATTTCATTCACTTCGCGGTGAATTTTATTCACTTCGTGATGAAGTTCACTCACTTCATGGTGAATTTCATTCACTTCGCGATGAAGTTCACTCACTTCACAGTGAATTTCAGTCACTTCGTGGGAATGTTCATGGACCTTAATAAATTACAGGATTAATTAGGAGGAATGTTGATATTTCATAGCTAGAATCCTTCCCCTTACCTTTGTGTAATCTATCCCACCCTGATCAGGCCGATGAAGGCCAATGATGGAAAGCACCACCCTGTAGCGTAACTACAAGACCAGTACCCTAGCCCGTACTGTTTCGTAGGCTTCCACGGTCCTCCTGGTCGAATTCCGGCAACCCGCGACCTGTAACCAACATTTTCGCACGATCTTAAGCCGAGTCCTGCATATCTGAGTCGATTCAATCCGAAACTTGTATCCTAGTGACCGCGTTGTCGCCGCGGTTCTAATGCCGCGTCTTGCAAGCCAAGGCGATACCCAGGCCAGGAGATGTGGGCCCGCGTTTAGTTCGAGGAAAACGCCGCGCATTGCAAAATCGAAGAGAATCTCTACCGGATGTCACATCCATCAATCCATCAATTCCATCAAGGGTCAAGTACATGTCAAGTACATATCACCTCACATGTCAAGTACAACCCCATCCCCAAGCAACTCCAAGTCAACTTCTCTCTTACACCCAAGTACACACATCACTCACCTTTTCACCCATCACACCCATCTCTCTCTCTCATTTTCAAACTCTCATTCTCCAAGCAAGCATCCCACGTCCAAGCAAGCTTCCATGGGAGAGAGCTTGTGTGGCCCACTTTCCTATCTCCCATCTCCACCATCCAAGTTTGATCCCAACCGTTGAAATTATTCATTTGGAGCTCTAACATGCATTGACGGAAGAAGGAAAGGAAGATCTAATGGTGGGTGCTTTCTAAGGTTTGATTTATTTAATTTTGATGGTTTGAGTGCCCACATGTAATGGGACCCACTCAATGTATGTTGTAATGTATGGAGGAGGGGCCTATAGTGGCGGGGCCCCTCCCATAACCGATCTCTCTCTCTCTCTCTCTCTCTCTCTCTCTCTCCTTCTTTTGATGTGCGTGGCCCACCCTGATGCACCCCACCATGATGTATTTATTTTATGTCCAGCAGATCTGAATGGTGGAGATCCACCCCACTTTGACGTGTGTGGTGTGTCCACATCGTCCAACAACTTGGACGGTGAGACCCACGGTGGCGCATGAGTATCATCCACACCGTCCATCCACGATGGAGCCCATTCTGATGTTGATTCCATTCACGCTATGCATCCGTTTTGTTGCAGTAGCAGCTGCTGCTGCTGGCGTCAACAGCCCTGAGGGCCTGATCATGAAGTATGTGTAAAAAAAAAAAAAAATCCAGACCGTCCACTCATGTGGACTCCACCCTAATGTACGTGTTATATCCATGACCGTCCATCTATTTTGATTGGTGGGTCCCACATGTGTGACTCACTTGCCACGGGTGGATCCCAACCGCAAGGAGGATTTTTTATATATGTATTTCCTTTTCAGCATTGTACTCAAACGATTATATTAGTGGATATGTGATGATGATGTTGTCTTTGTGATTTGGGTAATCTTGTGGTTATGCTCATTATGAGTTAAAACGTACATTGGAAAATCCTCCTTGTAGGATCCCAGGATCAGAATCTGGCGTATGTACGCTGGGAGCCGAGAATGGGGAACTACGGAGGCTGTCAGTACCGGATTCAGCGATCGGGATTCCAGTGAGCCCGGTTTCCGAGTTTGGGGCGTGACAATAACTCATCGCCAATTTCGACTATGGGCACGCTTTCGAAGATTGGCTTGCCAATGTTCACACACTTGTTCGTTTCCTTGAGAAGCTTACTAGCAGCTAGGTCGATTCACCTAATGGCCTTCCTTTGTCCACTCTTTGCTTCCCTCGTCACCGTGAATAGAATGAAATTTACCACGAAGTGAAGGAAATTTGACTGCGAAGTGAACAGAATTCACGGAGAAGCGAACGAAATTGACCGCGAAGTTAATGAAATTAACCACGAATTGATTGAAGTTGACGCAAAGTGAATGAAATTGACCACCGCGAAGTGAATGAAATTGACCGCGAAGTGAATGAAATTGACTGCGAACTTATTGAAATTGACCGCGAAGTGAATGAAATGGATTTTCGACCATCGACCTGATGGAATCTTGAAAAATTACCAGGTTGGTTGGCTAAAGTAGCTTCTCCTACCCCAAAATCATATATGATATATCAAGTAACTCTTTCTAGTTTAGGAGATATGCTTGTTAAATGAATAAAAAGAGAAAAATATTTTTATATGCTTATATATTCATATTTACATAAATATGTATTAGGAAGAAATGTAGGGAAAAAAAATTCTCCTTGTTAAGAAAAAAAAAAAGACTGCATAAACACCGGACGACAGTAGAGTTGTTTTTTTTTTTTTTTTTTTTGCCTGGTGCAATCCCCATTGCTTTTGTGGGTCTTATCATGAGGTATGTGTTATATCCATTAAGCGAGCTCGTATTAAGGCTTTAGATGAAAAATAAGATAGATCTTACTATCAAGTGGACCACACTGTTAAAAGCAGTGGGGGATTGAATGTCTATCATTGAAACCCTTTTAGGGGTCACAGAAGTTTTGGATCAATATGAAATTGGTTTTTCCTCTTCATCCAGGTCTTTGTGACCTTATGAATAGATTGGATGGAAAATAAATGTTATGGTGGGCCCTACAAATATTTTAACGGTGAAAATCAATTTTACTGCTGCTATTTGTGGTGTGGTCCAGCTGATCTTTGGATATGATTCTTTTTCTTTTTTTATAATGCTCTGAAATAATCTCGAAATATGGATTAACATTGTGGATATAATAAATACATAATTGTGGGGCCATGTAACTTTGATCTCTTTTGAATCGTTCCTGGAACTTGGAATTTGAGGAGGGTCAGCGCTCATCTTGGCACACCAGCCAATCCACTTCCGAAAAGGAATGGTGAGGGTATTTTGGTCCAATGAAAAGTCGCCCGTACACTAGGGGCTTATCTTGGTACAGGGAGTTTGGACGGGTGTGATAAGGTTGTTGGCATAAACGTGAGGCATACAGTAAAAAAAAAAACCCAATAATTTGGTACTTCTGATTTCCATCTTTATATTGTCATAAGTTCTAAACCAGAAAAAGGTGGGGCCAGCTTATATTCGGTGTTACACCGTGGAATGCGCTCTTTGGTCCCAGTGGTCCAAGATGGTTTTGAGCACTGAAACCAATGAGACCAACTAATTTGGTGGTCCTCTGGACTTCAATCCTTTCCTCCCGACTGATTTCCGTAACGGTGGTGGATCATCCACCATACACATGGCACCATCTTACCTATGGCCATGGATTGGATGTTTAGGATCATTCAATTACAATGATTTTCTCGATTTGAACCATCCACACTAAGCATTAGAATTTCAATGGCCCTGATTGTCATGTTGACGTAGGGATGAACGTGATGAGGTCGATCACCGTCTTCCTCAAGGATAAGTACTCCAAATCTACGGAGCTTCTCTGGACTCCTCACCAAGAATTCTTGAATCCACGAGGAAAAAAAGTAAGAAAATTAAAAGTAAATTCTATAAAATTCATAGTTTAATTGATGAATGAAGTAAACGAGTTCACAACCCTTTAATTAAGGATGCTAAGCAATTGAAGAAATTTCATAATCAAACCACAACTAAAACTCCTAAAATTGGCAACTTATATAAATAGTAAACTTACTATTTATAGACAGTCATGATGTCTACTATTGCGCAAAGTTTTCGGCCAAAAATAGTAAGTGGCATATTAGTCGCAACTCCTAAAGCCCAATGGATGAAAGTTATAATCAAATTAAAACTTACTATTTATAGTAAAAACGGAATTAAAATAGGAAAATGACCGCAGATCTGATGGTATTCGTAAATTCGACGTGGGCACCCTAAAATCATATATGGTATGCCGAATAACTCATTTCGGATTGCGAGATATGCCCGATTTAAGGTCTTATGGTATGTATTACTTATGTCGTCGACCAGGCCTTTTTAATCCATCTTGGCCATGAAAATATCCGCGACCTGCTTTACATCACATGCACATATGAGTCATGCATGTATAACCACAATGTTTAAAATGCTCGGGCCAGAATCATCTGCAACGGTTGTTTTGCCTCACAGTGGAGTCATCATTCTATATATGTAAAATCCACTTAGTTCATCATATTTTTCTTCAATTTTAGATATTTGTAATGAAAAAATAGTCACATCTGTTGGGGGCCTTGCACAAAACCTTAGGATCTAGCCTCCCAAAATAAACCAGAATTATGGAATAATAATACAATGTACTAAATCAGATCATAAACCACACCACACCAGAGATTTTTACGTGGAAAACCCTTTAAGAGGTAAAAACCACGGGACCTCGTCCAGATCAACAATCCACTATAAAGCAGAACGTTACAACCGATCACAATCACACACTGCTTGGATCAAACCTTCTTCACTCACGCAGGAGTGGATGAACAATAAGAGAACAAAAGAAAAAATGAAGAGATCTCACCGATCACGAGGACGTAGAAGCGCTGAGACGTGGACTACGAAGTAGATCACCTTTACGAGTAGAATCTCCCTTCCGCAAGCTTCCTCTCTCTCTCTCACACCTTTGATAGCCTTAAGCCCACCTAGAAAACCTTTAGAAAACCTTAAAATACCCTGGAATACACCATAATCCCGCATACACCCCTTTATATAAGAATAGAAAGAGGTAGAATCCAAATAGGAAACAAAATCCGCAGAATCTGTGTTTTCGCAATCACATCTGCATAACTCTTCAATGATATCGAAGGTCTCTCGCTGACAGCCTTCGATATCATCGACGGTCCTTCGATGATATCGAAACAGGACCAAAACTGTCCAGCGACCAGGGGTGAAAATTTTGTCAATTATCGATGTCATCGAAAGTCTCTCGATGACAGCCTTCAATATCATATAAAGTCCTTCGATGATATCGGAACAGGACAAAAACTGTCCAGCGACCAGTGGTGAAAAATCTGACAATTATCGATGATATTGAAACTGGTTCGATTTCATCGAAATCAGTAATGAGGAAAAAATCTCCATCAAATCTCTCCCTTTTCGACTCAGGAGGAATCCATATTCTTCAAGCTAGCCCAGTTTTTACAAACCTCAAACTTGCCCTTGAACAAAGCCTTGGTCATCATGTCTGACCCATTATCGTCTGTGTGGACCTTCTCAAGCTGTAACACCTTTTATTCCAAAGTATCTCTGATTCAGTGATACCGAATCTCTATGTGCTTTGACTTGAAATGCTGACTTGGATTCTTGCTTAAGTGTATAGCACTTTGGCAATCGCAATAGACCACGTGCTGCTCCTATTTCGGGCTAAGTTCCTATAGGAACCTCTTCATCCAAAGTATCTCTTTACATGCTTTTGTGACTGCAATGTATTCGGCCTTTGTAGTCGACAATGCTACGACCTTATGTAACTTGCTCTGCCAAGAAACTGCTCCCCCTGCAAACATGAACATGAACCCCGATGTAGACTTCCTAGAGTCTATATCACCTGCCATATCTGCATCTGTGTAGCCCTCTAACATAGGTTTTCCATCACCATAACATAGGCTCAAACTGGATGAGCCTCTTAGATACCGCAGTATCCACTTCACCGCTGCCCAATAATCTTTGCCAGGATTGGTAACATACTGGTTAAAACACTAACCGCATATGCTATATCTGGGCGTGTACACACTATAACATACATCAAACTTCCTACTACTGACGCGTAGGGTATCCTCTGCATCTCTTCCACCTCTGCCATCATCTTGGGATACTGCATGTCGCTCAATCTGAAGTGACTATCCAATAGAGTACTGACCGGCTTCGCTGCATTCATATTGAACCGCTCTAGGACTTTCTCAATATACCACTCTTGTAACAGCCAAAGCTCCATGCTGTTTTTGTCACGGGTTATCTCCATTCCTAGGATCTGTTTAGCTGGGCCCATGTCTTTCATCGCAAACGACTTGCCCAACTCCTGTTTCAGCCTATCGATCTTCTTGATGTCTTTTTCTATGATGAGCATGTCATCAACGTATAATAACGGAACTAAGAAATCACCATCTGAGAACTTGCGCGTGAATACACAGTGGTTCGGCTCCATTCTGTCATACCCATGCTTCAACATAAACGAGTCAAACTTCTTGTACCATTTTCATGGAGCTTGTTTCAGCCCATACAAGCTCTTCCTCAGCCTACACACCATATGCTCCTTGCCCTTAACTTCGAACCCCTCTGGTTGGTGCATATAGATCTCTTCTTCGAGGTCACCATGGAGAAAGACAGTTTTAACATCTAACTGCTCTATCTCAAGATTCATGCTATCCGCCAACCCAAGCAACACCCATGTGGATGTCATCTTCACCACTAGTGAGAATATCTCCTCGAAGTCTATGCATTTCCTCTGACCAAACCTTTTCACCACAAGTCTGGCCTTGAACCTCGTTTGTGAATTCTTATGCTTAATCTTCTTTCTGAACACCCACTTGTTGCTCAGAGCTTTCTTACCCTTAGGCAGTTTCACCATGTCATAGGTGTGGTTCTTATGCAAGGATTTCATCTCCTCTTACATAGCTTTCAACCACTCTTCATTATGCTCGTCGGCTAGGGCCTCAGAATAATCTTCTGACTCTCCCCCATCAGTCAGCATAATGTACTTATGCGGCGAGTATCTCTTGGACGGTTGTCTGTCCCTAAATGACCTCCTCACCTGTGGCTCAACAGGTGGATCAAGTGGGGACTGCTCCCCTGGTCCATCTTCTGAAGGAATTCTCTTGTCCTCTGCACCTTGCTGTACTCTCCCATCATCAGGCACCACAGGAGGAGTAATTAGATCCATGTCCTCTAGCTCACCTGAACTAGGCTGATTCTTCTCTGGCTTACCAATATCTTCTATACACTGATCTTCAAAGAAAACCACATCTCTGCTCCTAATGAGCTTTTTCTTTGTTGGATCCCACAATCTGTAACCGAACTTTTTATCACCGTACCCTAAGAATACACACTGCCAGATCTTCATATCAAGCTTGGACCTCTTATCCTTTGGTACATGAACGGATGCCCTGCATCCAAACACCCTGAGATGATTGTACGATGGATCTTGTCCAGTCCACACCTTCTCAGGTACTTCTCCATTCAACGGGGCTGATGGAGACCTGTTTATCAAATACACTGTCGTGTGTATTGCTTCTCCCCAGAACGTCTTGGATAACTTCGCATGGGATAACATGCATCTGATTCTCTCTACAATAGTATGATTCATTCGCTCAGCTACACCATTATGCTGGGGGGTCTTGGGAACCGTCTGTTCATGCCATATACCCAGAGACTTACAATACTCATGAAAGTCCCCAATGTATTCACCACCATTGTCAGTACGGATGCACTTCAATGATCTACCTGTCTCTCTCTCGACCATAGCATGAAACAATTTAAACACACCAAAGACCTCGTCCTTAAATTTCAAAGCATAAACCCAAACCCTCCTAGATGCATCATATATAAAAGTGACAAAATACAATACCCCACCCAAGGTTTTTGTCCTCATAGGACCACAAACATCAGAATAAACCAAATCTAATGATGCACTTTATTAACACGAGAAGTAGATTTAACGAATGAAACTCTATGTTGTTTCCCTGATAAACAATCAAGACAGGTTTTGAGATGTGTACTTGTCACGTCTGAAAGGAGCCACTTCCTCGTTAGTAGATGAAACCCTTTTTCACTCATGTGGCTTAGACTCCTGTGCCACATGTCAATAGCTGAATTTTCCGTTGTGTTCAACCCACCCTTGTACACATTGATACTTACCTTGTAAAGGGTGCAACACTTCTTTCCTCTAGCTGCGATCAACGAACCCTTGATGAGCTTCCATCGCCCACCAGCAAACTGGCTTTCATAGCCATCATCATCCAACCTTTCCGTCGACATCAAGTTGAGGCGAAGGTCTAGGACATGCCTCACATCCCTGAGAACCAATCTGTAGCCTACATTGGTCTTCACATAAATATCACTGACCCCTACGATCTTCGATACGCCAGAATTTCTCATCTTCATGGTCCCAAAGTCACCTAACTTGTAACTTGTGAAGAAGTCCCTACGTAGAGTCACATGAAAAGAAGCTCCTGAGTCAATCACCCAGTCAGTGTCCTAACTCATAGCCGTGAGACATATATCGTGATCTGCTGAAAGAATAACTACAATTTTGCCATCGAAAGCAACCGTAGTGGAATCTGATTCATCTTCCTTCTATTTTCTTTTCCTATTTTGTCTTTCTTCTTATCAGGACATGCATACTTGTAGTGGCCCTTCTTGCCACAATTCCAGCAATCAACATCTTTTCTGGTACTCGACTTGCCTCTTGATTTATCTCTGGCCTTCCCGTCATTCCTGTTCTTTCCTCTTCCCCGTTTCTTTGTCACAAGGGCCCCTTGCTGAGTAGACCCCTGAAACTTCCTCCTTGTCTCTATATTGAAGAGATAACTGGTTACCTGTTCCATGGATATCTTTCTGTCTGGCACGGAGTTACTTAGAGACACCACCAATGTCTCTCAACTGTCAGGTAATGAATGAAGCAATAACAAAGCCTGCAATTTATCATCCAGGACCATCTTCATAGCGGAGAGCTGGTTCACTATATTGCTGACCTCATTCTTGTGCTCGGCCACAGAACCACCATCCTTAAACTTGAGATTTACAAGTCTCCTTATCAGAAAAATTTTATTACCGGTTGTCTTCCTCTCATACAGCCCTTCTAATTTCAGCCATAAGCTAGCAGCTGAGGTCTCTGTAGACACATGGTGGAACACAGAATCATCCAACCATTGTCTAATAAACCATACCGTCCTTTGGTCCATCTTCTTCTAATCATCATCAGACATATCCTTGGATTTTGCTGATATGTTTAAAATTTGAGAATATAGGTCCTTACGATAAAGCAAGTCCTCCATCTTAGCCTTCCATATGGTCCAATTAGAACTATTGAAGCTAATCATCCTTGATGAGCCACCTTTCATAATTTAAAACCGATCCTACCCGTTTAATGAACTTAGCTTTGATACCACTTTGTTGGGAGCCTTACACAAAACCTTAGGATCTAGCCTCCCAAAACAAACCAAAATTATGGAATAATAATGCAATGTACTAAATCAAATCATAAACCACACCATACCAGGGATTTTTACGTGGAAAACCCTCAAAGAGGTAAAAACCACAGGACCTCGTCCAGATCAACAATCCACTATAAAGCAGAACGTTACAACCGATCACAAGCACACACCGCTTGGATCAAACTTTCTTCACTCATGCAGGAGTGGATGAACAATAAGAGAACAAAAGAAAAAGCAGAGAGATCTCATCGATCACAAAGATGTAGAAGCGTTGAGACGTGGACTGCGAAGTAGATTACCTCTACGAGTAGAATCTCCCTTCCACAAGCTTCCTCTCTCTCTTTCTCTCTCTCTCTCTCTCTCTTACCTTTGATAGCCCTAAGCCCTCCTAGAAAACCTTTAGGAAACCTTATAATACCCTGGAATACACCCCAATCCCGCATACACCCCTTTATATAAGAATAGACAGAGGTAGAATTCAAATATGAAACAAAATCCGCAGAATCTGTGTTTCCACTATCGCATCTGTGTAACTCTTCGATGATATCGAAGGTCACTCGATGACAGGCTTCGATATCATCGACGGTCCTTCGGTGATATCGAAACAGAACCAAAACTGTCCAGCGACCAGGGGTGAAAATTTCGTCAATTATCGATGTCATCGAAGGTCTCTCGATGACAGCCTTCGATATCATTTAAAGTCATTCGATGATATCGAAACAGGACAAAAACTGTCCAACGACCAGCGGTGAAAAATCCGACAATTATCGATGATATCGAAACTGGTTCGATTTCATCGAAATCAGCAATGAGGAGAAAATTCCCATCAATATCCACAACTTAGGTGATGTCACCAGAGAAAGTGATGAAATGGAATGGCAATCATAAATTTGTATTGGGCCACTATGATGTGTATCTCGTCTTAAACTCATCAGTCAAGTCTACTCCTATGAAGATCCAGTAACAAAATCAGCCTAATAAAAAACTCAAGTAGGCCACACCACATTAACTTCAAAGTTTTAGGAGTTTATTTACATGCTCCTAAGTATGTGGTCCATTTAAGATTTTTATTAGGCATATATTTCTTGTGTGTATGGTGAACATAAGAATTATCATGTGAGGGACTGAGTGCATTTTATATATACAGCATGGTGGGACACGCACCGGAAGGTTTCAAAAATAGCTATTTTTGTCCCAATTTTTCCTATCATGTGGCTCACACTAATTAATATTTCGGTTTCCCACAAGCATTATTGAGGGCCCCACCTAGCTTCCCACCACCTAGGGTCAAGGTCCCTCTGTGGAAAGCTCTTGCAATCTGAAGCTGGGTGAGGCCTACGGTGATGCTAGTGACAAATCCACTCTTGTGAATCCATTTTTTTAGCTCGTGTTAGGATATGATCCCACAAATGAGACAGGTTCAAAATTCAAGTGGGCCATACAACTTAAAGGATACTCAAGTGGGCTATAAGATATGAAACAGTGTGTGTTGAGTGCCTTCCTTTAAGACATCCATGGGGCAATAGAAGTTGTGGATTAGGTTAATAGTGTTTACATTTCCTCCAATTGGGATTGACCTTATGAATGATTTCGATGGCTTACATTCTTTACGGTGGAGCACACGAAAGTTCAACGGCAGGGATTTCCTTCCCACTTCTTCTCTTGATTCCAATTGGGATTGACCTTACACGAATTGACCTATTGGGGGAAAGCATTAATTACCAAATGACAAAAGACTGAAAGTAAGTGAGAGGATACCATTAATGAGTGATAGGCATATTCTCACTAACAACCTATAGGTTACACGCAGCCAGCAGCCTAGTGCCCTCTCACCATTAACCTAGCAACCTAATGCCGTCACACCAGCAATCTAATTCCCTCACGCCAACAATCTTGTTCCATCTCACCGACACCCTATACCCCCTCTCACCTCATTTTTCTTCCATAAATTCACACCCTTAGTCACCAAACAAAAGGGGGCAAGGGTAAGAAACCCAGGAGCGATCAGAAAGTGAAAGCCAGGGATTTGTCTAAGTCCGTTGGTGTGAATTTATTAGCAATTTTCACAATTACCCATCATTGAAGCAGCTCAAGCGAAGAGTAAGGGTATGATCGGAGACATTCAACCGTCTGTTTTCAATTAAGAGTGTCTAACTTTTCCTTCTTTTTTTTCCACCTCTTCAAGACAAATCAATTTCAAATCCACATATTCCAAACGGTTTTCTTTATTTATTTTCAATTTTTTTTAATTTTATCCATCTGATAAATTGTTATAGAATCACTTAAAAAAATTAATAAAATTCAGCTAAGTAAAAACTATACAAGTACACAAGAGGAAAATGGTATCTACCCTTTCTTTTTCATTAATTATGATCCTTACTCAATATCTACCATGCATATCAGTATAGGAGTCATTCTAATAGAATGTTTCTTAGATTTCTCGTCCATTCGCCAATTTTATGGATTTCAGCAGACCATAAATTTTGAAGCCATAATTTAGCCTGGGGCGACTCCAAAATATTCTAACATACCAGATATGCTATTCTAAGTATTGCACAGCTACAAAAGTAAAATCAAATCAAACTAATCACCCATACTTGATTATCATCCCAAAAGTTACATAACGTGGACTTCTATTCAGTTTGTCCTCATCCCAAGACAAGACGATGGAAAAATTCATGGGGCAACACACACATTGGCCCACTTAAGTTTTGGATCTGCCTCATTTTTAGCCATGTGTACTAACATGCTATGCGCAAATCGATGGACCGTTAGACTCACAAATATCATGATTGATGTAGAGAGGGTCGCGGAGAGTTATATGGCCAAGATGGATAAAAAAAGGCCCGGTCAACGACAGAAGTGATTCGAACTGTCGGACCTTAAATCAGGCGTATCTCGCAATTCGAAATGAGTTATTGAACTTAAAATATATGATTTTAGGGTAGAATGAGCTGCGCAAGCCAGATTTGCGAAATACCGCCAGATCGACGGTCGTTTCCCTATTTTAATTCCGTTTTTACTACAAATAGTAAGTTTTAGTTTGATTATAACTCTTCATCGGTTAGGCTTCAGGAGTTGCGCCCAATGTGAAAAGAGCTTAGAAAAATTAGGAGAACGGCTTGGTGAAGCCAAATAGCACACTTACTATTTTTTGCCAAAATCCCTGCACACTAGTAGACATCACGAGCGTCCAGTAAGTCACAAATTCTATGAGTTAGTTGGAATTTGAATTTGATGTCTTTTCTATTGCTTGGTATCCCTATTGAAAGGGTTGTGAACTCTTTTTTTATTTTTTTCAATTTATTTTTATTTTCTTACTTTCTTTTGTTGTTGATACCCGAGAAGTTCCATAAATTCGGAATAGTTATTCTCTGGAGGAAGACGTGTTGGACCTTGCGTCCTTTCTTGCGTCAAGGGTGGCCCCACCTAACTCTAGACGCAATCCGCGTAGATGAAGAAGCACAGGAAGGGACGCGACATCTACCTGACTCGCATAATTTCTCAGGCGTATCGCTGAAGTAATTTCCTTAATTGCCCTTGTCATTGGGCCTGATTTACCCGATTGGATCCCGACTGGGGACAGAAACGGCATTTGGGGGATCTTCGGGTCACCGGAAGGGACGCGTCCTCTGTCTGACGCGCAAAACTTCCCTCTACCAGCAAATTGACAGCGTATCTTATCTCACGAGTATCTCATGCGTATCCGAAGTTAATTTCCTTAATTGCCCTTTTCTTTTGGGGTGAATTACCTTATTCGACTATGACGACCCGGACAGAGACAGGGCATTTGGGGGATTTTCTGGTGACTTGTCGAGAATAAACAAACTGGAGGGAAAGAAAAATCCTCTACTACACCTGCTTTCCGAAGCGCGTAAAAATGCCCAGGCTTGTGGGCCCATCATAGTGTATAGGTAAAATTCATTCCGTTCATCCTTTTCTATCCTTTATTATCTATTACGAAAAAGAAAATCACCAAATCACCAAAAATGCCCAGGCTTGTGGGCCCATCATGATTGAGGCCAAGATGGATAAAAAAAGGCCCGGTTGACGACAGAAGTGATTCGAATCGTCGGACCTTAAATCAGGCGTATCTTGCAATTCGGATGAGTTATCGGACATAAAATATATGATTTTAGGGTAGAATGAGCTGCGCAAGTCAGATTTGCGAAATACTGCCAGATCGACGGTCGTTTCCCTGTTTTAATTCCATTTTTACTACAAATAGTAAGTTTTAATTTGATTATAACTCTCCATCGGTTCGGCATTAGGAGTTGCACCCAATGTGAAAAGAGCTTAGAAAATTAGGAGAACGTCTTGGTGAAGCCAAATAGCACACTCACTATTTTTTGCCAAAAACCTTGCGCACTAGTAGACATCACGACGTAAGTTGCAAATTCTATGAGTTAGTTGTAATTTGAATTTGATGTCTCTTCCATTGCTTGGTATCCCTATTGAAAGGGTCGTGAATTCTTTTTTCAATTTATTTTTATTTTCTTACTTTCTTTCGATGTTGATACCCGAGAAGTTTTGTAAATTCAGAATGGTTATTCTCTGGAGGAAGACGTGCAGGACCTCGCGTCCTTTCTTGCGTCAATGGTGGCCCCACCTAACTCTAGACGCAATCCGCGTAGATGAAGAAGCACAGGAAGGGACGCGACATCTACCTGACTCGCATAATTTCTCAGGCGTATCGCTGAAGTAATTTCCTTAATTGCCCTTGTCATCGGGCCTGATTTAACCGATTGGATCCCGACTAGGGACAAAAACGGCATTTGGGGGATCTTCGGGTCACCGGAAGGGACGCATCCTTTGTCTGACGCGCAAAACTTCCCTCTACCAGCAAATCGACAGCGTATCTTATCTCACGAGTATCTCATGCGTATCCGAAGTTAATTTCCTTAATTGCCCTTTTCTTTTGGGGTGAATTACCTGATTCGACTATGACGACCCGGACAGAGACAGGGCATTTGGGGGATTTCCGGGTGACTTGTCGAGAATAAACAAACTGGAGGGAAAGCAAAATCCTCTACTACACCTGCTTTCTGAAGCGCGTAAAAATGCCCAAGCTTGTGGGCCCATCATAGTGTATAGGTAAAATCCATTCCGTTCATCCTTTTCTATCCTCTATTATCTATTACGAAAAAGAAAATCACCAAATCACCAAAAATGCCCAGGCTTGTGGGCCCATCATGATTGATGTAGAGAGGGTCGCGGACAGTCACATGGCCAAGATGGATAAAAAAAGGCCCAGTTGATGACAGAAGTGATTCGAACCGTCGGACCTTAAGTCAGGCGTATCTTGCAATTCGGAATTAGTTATCGGACGTAAAATATATGATTTTAGGGTAGAATGAGCTGCGCAAGTCAGATTTGTGAAATACCGCCAGATCAACGGTCGTTTCCCTATTTTAATTCCATTTTTACTACAAATAGTAAGTTTTAATTTGATTATAACTCTCCATTGGTTAGGCATTAGGAGTTGCGCCCAATGTGAAAAGAGCTTAGAAAAATTAGGAGAACGTCTTGGTGAAGCCAAATAGCACACTCACTATTTTTTGCCAAAAACCTTGCGCATTAGTAGACATCACGACGTAAGTCGCAAATTCTATGAGTTAGTTGTAATTTGAATTTGATGTCTCTTCCATTGCTTGCTATCCCTATTGAAAGGGTCGTGAATTCTTTTTTTAATTTTTTAAATTTATTTTTATTTACTTACTTTCTTTCGCTATTGATACCCGAGAAGTTCCATAAATTCGGAATGGTTATTCTCTGGAGGAAGACGTGCTGGACCTCGCGTCCTTTCTTGCGTATATGAAGAAGCACAGGAAGGGAGGCGACATCTACCTGACTCGCATAATTTCTCAGGCGTATCGCTGAAGTAATTTCCTTAATTGCCCTTGTCATCGAGCCTGATTTACCCGATTGGATCCCGACTGGGGACAGAAACGGCATTTGGGAGATCTTCGGGTCACCGGAAGGGACGCGTCCTCTATCAGACGCGCAAAACTTCCCTCTACCAGCAAATCGACAGCGTATCTTATCTCACGAGTATCTCATGCGTATCCAAAGTTAATTTCCTTAATTGCCCTTTTCTTTTGGGGTGAATTACCTGATTCTACTATGACGACCCAGGCAGGGCATTTGGGGGATTTCTGGGTGACTTGTCGAGAATAAACAAACTGGAGGAAAAGCAAAATCCTCTACTACACTTGCTTTCCGAAGCGTATAAAAATGCCCAGGCTTGTGGGCCCATCATAGTGTATAGGTAAAATCCATTCCGTTCATCCTTTTCTATCCTCTATTATCTATTACGAAAAAGATAATCACCAAATCTCACCTCTCAGGTGGGCCACACCAGAGGAAAAAGTTGGTATGGGATGCCAAACATTGGTTTGTATGAGTTGACCGTAATCACGGTGTTTATCTTTCATCAAACCCGTTAAATACGTGTAAATCAATGGAATGAAATGAAAATTCAAAAATCAACCAGACCCAATTATCAATCGCGCCACACCCTGTGAAGGAACGAAGTCAGAGGTTTTAGTAGCAGTTTTACAATGTTCCCATTGGTGTGGTCCATCTTACCGTTTATCGGACTGATATTTTTTATACGGTCAAAATAATGTTTCTCATACGATAAACGGATTGGATTTATATACAAACATGGTGGACCCCACAGAGTCAGCGTGTAACAGGTGTTGAAGACGATTCCGGTCCGAATGGTAGGGCACAAAAATACAGGGTTTGGGCAGTATCTACGTAGGACGTATTCGCGCACAGCTCTCATCTGTACGGCTTCTGCATCGAGTCGCCTCTATGCAGGTATCTGGTGAGAAGTCTGACACGGACGTTGACCCGTCTGTACGGAATGTTTGAATAATTAGGAGAGAGAAAGAGATTTTTCTTTGTTTTGTTGAAAGTATTTCTCAATGGACGGACGGATGCATTGGAATTACTCGGAATATTTTACTGAGAAATGATCCAGTGCTCTCAGAGCACCACAAGTTATAGTGCTCCTTAGTTTCTTTTATCGAATTAAACAGTCTGATCTATTGATCTAGACGGTTCATCAAGTCCCACGCACAGTTTTTAGGGTACCATAGAAATATGGTACTGATTTGACTAAAATTATCCGTTTGATCAATGTCATTAGACATGGACCGTGATGGAATGACCTTTTGACAAAAATTAGGGTTCGAAATGCGATCTTGACTCACGAACGGTTTAGATTGATCGGTTGGTCAGTCCAAGTGAAGGGATGTAACTAACAGCACTATGACTTACATGCAAGAGCACAGGAGAATTTCTCTATTTTAAATGATGCGATGTCTTGCTACCCCCACAGTATCTCGTCTTTCGAGGGTCACACGTGTAACTAATTGCCCGGTTCTTCGAGATCGTACCGGACATTAGGTGGGGCCCACCGGACAAAACAACTAAGACTTTCTGAAAGCGTCCATTGTTGGATGGGACGCTTCATCTGAGATAGATCATGATCAGAGTGGATCCCACGTCGTGCAAGGGTCAAAATTATCTGGCACGTGTGCCGCGTGTAATATTAGTGCAGGGGACGCGTGTAGATGATTCCTGCAGGTCCAATCCGGAACGTGCACACGTCTAAAATAAGCCTGATCCAATCATCTGGTGGGCCCCATGTATGCTTTTGGTAACCGTCCATTTTTATCATGTACATGGCCCGGTGACACGTCCTCCATACGCATGAAAATGGAAGCGGATTGCGTCCTGGGCCCACCGTGATGTGTATGTTTTATCCACGCCGTCCATCCACTTTGACAGATCATTTTAGGATATAATCCCAAAAAGGGGACGGATTGAATGTTCGAGTGGACCATACCACACGAAAAGATGGGATTGAATTACTACCGTTGAAAAGTTTCTAGGGCTCGCCGTGATGTTTATTTGCCATCCAACCTGTTCTTAATATCACACAGACCTGTATGAAAGGCCAACATAAATATCACTATATCAGCTTGATCCAAAACTTCTATGCCACCTAAGAATTTTTCAACGGCGAGCTTTCAATCCCCACTGCTTCCTGTGGTGTGTTGCACTTGAGACTTTAATATGCCTAATTTTTTGTTTTATCCTCTAAAATGATCTATAAAAATGGATGGATGGTGTGGATAAAACATATACATCATAGTGGGCCCCACAGATCGCTTGACAGGACCGTCCCTCTCTTGCGAGGTAGTGGTGAGGATAATACTCATCCGCGCTCGAAAAAAAAAAAGGAGAGAGAGAGAGAGAGAGAGAGAGTAACGCGACGCATCTCTTGAGTAACGCATCCCCTACATGGTGAAAGATCGAGCGTGCTGGAGACGGACCGGCGTTGTGAGACTCTCGCTGTCGGTCGTGGGACAGGACCCTGTAGGGGATGCGTTCGTCCTAGCGAGTGCGAAAGGAAAAGGGGCTCCGTGCGATTTGCGCGATTCGCCCGTTAGAGGCGATTTGCAGCCCCATTGGCGGACGCATTGTACTGACAAACACCGGGATTCCATGCATCACAAATATCAACGGGGTCATCCGTGATGTTTACAGGAATCCACTCCGTCCATTAGTTCCTCCGTATAAATTTAGACCGTTGGTACAAAACATAAGTGGGCCACAATACAGGAAACAGTAGGGATGTGGACGGCCACCAATAAAACCTTCCCAGCACTCACCATGACGTTTGTATGCCATCCAACCCGTTCGTAAGGTGAATCTCATCCGGGTGAAGGGAAATTATAAATATAATCCTGATCGAAGGCTTCGGTGGGCCCGAGAACGTTTAATGGTCGTCTTCTTGTCCTAACTTTTTCTATGGGGTGGGCCCGTTGACCGTTGGATCTGCCTGAATTTCGCTAAGTAGTCCTTGAGGGGATCGTGAGTTACTTTGGATAAACTACTTAATGGCGTGTTTGGATCATGTCAAATCACAATAATATAGTATAATAGGTAGTACATGATATTATCCTTATATAATATATTTTTTTTCTATTTGCATTGATTAATTTTGTTCATACGTGTTGTATCCACGTTGCCTATATATATATATATATATATATATATATATATATATATATATATATATATATATATATATATATATATATAGTTTTAAGGCATGTACAGATAAAAAAACTGCGGAACATCCAACACTCATGAGGTATGAGGACCTCAAGATGTTTTTAACGGAAGACATCCATTCCCTATGCTACCTGTCGTGTGGTCCATTTTAAATTTATTCTTATTTTCCTTTTTGTCTTATTGTATAAAATAATCACATAAGATGCGTGGACTGTGGATATTACACAAACATCGCGGTGGAGACTGTGTACGCCCATTTATGTCATCCCTGGAGTGGAGTGATTTAATAGTTGGCAATATTCTATTAATGGAAAGCAATAATATATGAGTTTTACTTTATATTATCATGGTTGCCAATAATACGAACATGCCGTAAGTCACAGTTAACATATCTTGGTTTCTACTTATTTACTTCATTGTTATAATTCATAACCAACATATTTATCAACCAAAAAAGTAAATAAATAAATAACATTTTGGTTTTCAACATCATAAGCAATTATCTCTTTAATTTGGTCCCTCTCACATCTACCATTCATCACGTGGGATCAACCTTTAATGCGGGTCATTCGTTATGTGGGCCTTACCTTTGATGTGGGTCATCCATCTTATAGGCCCACCTTGGATGTGGACCATTCATCATTATGGCCTGACTTTTAATGTACACCATTTATTATGTAGGCACACCTTAATATTGGTCATCCATCAAATGGGGCCAACAATCAATCTTTTTTTTCCATCATGTGGGACCCACCTTTAATATACACCACCCCATCATGTGGGACCCACCTTTGATGTGGACTATCCGTCATATGGGCTCCACCTCTGATGTGGGTTGTTCATCATGCAAGGCCCGCGTTGGACATAAGCCACTCATAATTAGGGCCAGCCTTTGATGTGAATTGTCCATTATGTGGGACCATCTCAATATGGGTCATCCATCATGAGGGCAACTTCAATTTCCATTGCTCATCATGTAGAGCCCACCTTTAATGTGGACCATCCATTATGTAAGCCCCACCTTTAAAGTGGGTCATCCATCGTACCAACCCGCTTTGAATGTGGGCTTTTTATTATTATGTGCTAGATTTTGATGTGAATCATTCATTTGTGAGTTCATATTAACATGGGGTCATCCATCATGTGAGGCCTACCTTTTATGTAGACCATCCACCGTGTAGCCCCACCTTAAATGTGTGCGGTGCACCATGTGAGGCCTCATTTGATATGGAGGGTGAGGAAGTGCCTCTATGGCATGAGTTGTGAGAGAGAAATAGAAAAGTCATGAGTTAATAAGTTTTTTTTTTTTAAATTTACTTATTAAAATAAGTAGTTTGAGACATAAAAGTTACATTTATAAGTTGCTTACCAAACAACTTAAGTAAAAAAAGTAACTTAATTACTTATCATAAGTTTTAATTAAAAAGTAACTTTATAACATACGTTAAAAAGTAACTTATTTGTTGGTATCTAAATGGGCCCCAAATGAGCTTGTAAAATTAACGGCCGCAATGGATTCAGCATGTAATCTTCTGTTACACGGCTTCCTAAAATATCAAGTTTACATTAAGCTAGTTTTTCTTAAGAAATAGGTTGTTGCGAACACAGGCATATCTATGGAAAGCAGATTAAGTGAGACCCGTACTCACCTAAGATGGTGCAGCCCTTCCGGTGGGGCCCACCTTAATGCATATATATTATTCAAATGCTTGTCCATCTATTTTCCTAGATCATTTTAGGGCATTATTATACAAATTAAGCAGATCCAATTATCAGATAGACCATACCATAGGAAACCGTGGTGATTGAATGCCCAATCATTAAAAACTTCTTAAGGCGCACGTTAATGCATTTGGTAGTGTTTATTTGTCATCTAATCTTTTGATAAGGTTGATAAAGTCTCATAAACCTGTAGGAAGGAAATAAACAAATATCTAGTTTTTTCCAACTTTCGTGGCCCATTAATGGTCAATCACCACTATTTACTATGGTATAGTCTGCCTAATAATTGGATTTGCTTTATTGTTGAGATTCTAACATAAAATGTCTTGAAATAAATTGATGGATAACTTGAATGAAGGAAAAAAAAAAAACAAAAAACAAAAACAAAAACAAATATCAACTTATCCAAAACTTTTGTATGGTCAATGACCACTATTTCCTATGGTGTGGTCCACCTGAGGATTGGATCTGCAAAAATTTTGGGCTGGTGCTCTAAAAGTTTTTTGTAAAACAGATGGACGGTGTGGATATAGAATAGATGCATCAATGTGGACCTACAATAAACGCCTAATCCACTCCCGTGTGATACTCAAGCGGTGTATGAAGCTTGATACCTACCTCAAAAATTGTATATGCGCATATGTTAACTCAAAGTTAGAGTTGAACCCATGATTGTTGAATAAATTTTAACCTCTAACTGGACGACACTTGTCTGTGAAAATTGGGCCATTGAGTTTTTTTTCACCTACAGCCGTCCAATAAATGCCCACCGATCCAATCGATGGAAAGATAATAAAATAAGAGTAAGTTTTGGATCGTGGTCCATCTAAATCAGAACCATCCTTTGGTCGATTTAATTTGAATTAAATGTATTACACGTATGTAATTTCTAAGTGCCTATGTACCATCCAATCGCCCGCAGCTGTTAGAGAATCAAAGTCTCTTTTTACTCTTTCACATGTGCGAAACGTTGCTTGCGTGGGGATTTCTCAGCCGCTCATAAAGATAATCCCCACAATGTTGATTCAATGTCGAAAAATGAAAAGGATCTGATAATCTAGTGGGCCGTGCGTGTACATCCAATTTGGACTTATATCCATTATATCTTCGGAAACGGATTGGCTTCTCGCCCTGCCACCGGCTGCTCTGTGGGCCCCACCATGATGTATGTGTTTCATCCATGCCATCCATCTATTTCTTTAGATCATTTTATTGTATGAGACCAAAAATGAGGTATATCCCAATCTCAAGTGGACCACATTACAAGAAACAGTGTTGAATGACCATCGACCATTAAAAACTTTTTGGGGGCCATAAAAGTTTTGGGTGAAGCTGATATTTGCTTGTTTCCCTTCATCTAGGTCTATGACCTAATCAGCAGATTGGATGTCAAATAAACACCACAGTGAGCCTTAGGAGGATTTTAATGGTGGATATCCAATCACTATTATTTTCCTGTAGTGTGGTCCACTTGAGATTTATATCCCTCTTATTTTTGGGATAAACACCTAAAATGATCTATAAAAATGGATGAACGGAATGGATGAAACACATACATCATGGTGGGGCCCACAAAGCACCAACCATCAGCCGCGGGGCTAGTGGTAGGGAGAGTAGCCAATCCATGTGGCCCCACCTAGGGGTGTACACGAACTGAGCTAGCTCAGTTAGCTCGCTCGACTCGACTCGAAAAAGCTCGATTCGACTCGGTTCGAAGTTGAGTTCGAGCCAAGTCAAACAAATTTTTTTAACTCGAAAATGATTTCGAGCTGAGTTCAAGTAGGCCCAAGCTCGACTCAACTCGGATCGAATCCAGCTCAAATCCAACTAGTTCGGTGACTCGGTTACTTTGCCATTGATGTTGCTCACCAACTGTTTGATAAAATGCCTCAACGAAATGTGACTGGTGGCAAGGAAGGGTTGGCTGGTGACAAGGTAGCAAGGAAGCTTTCGTTGGTGGCAAGGTGGCAAGGAAGGTTTGGCTGGTGGCAAGGAAGGTCTGTACATGAAACAAATACTTTTTTCTTTATTTTTTTTTTTTGTTTTTATGTTATTTAGAAGGTGTTTGAGAAAATACCTGTAAAACCATTGCCCGCGGTTGTAAAACAGTGGAATTTTGAAGTTAAGGTGTTTGTGGAAATGCCTCAATGATGAACTCGGCTCGATCTTGGCTCAAACTCGGCCCGAGCTAGCCCGAGCTGCTGACCAAACCGAGCCGAGCTGGCTAGTCATGCTCAAGGACCGAGCCGAGCCGAGTTCGAGCTAAGGTCAGCCATTGTTCGAGCCGAGCCAGCTCGACTCGGTTCGACTCAATGTACACCCCTAGCCCCACCTGATGACATTATTAGCTTGTTGCCAGATAACGGAAGCGGATTGGCTAGCGTACCTCACACCAGCTATATAGTTATTGTATTGACGTCAGCAAGTTCTGTGGGTCTGATCATGAGGTATGTGTTATATCCAAACCGTCCATCCATTTGGCGAGCTCGTCTTAAGGCTTGAGACTAAAAATAGGACAGATCTAACTCTCAAGTGGACCACACTGCAAAAACCAGTAGGGGATTGAACCTCAAGCATTGAAACCTTTTTTGGGTCACGGAAGTTTTGGATCAATATGAAATTTGTTTTTTGAAGATATTTGTGACCTTATGAACAAATTGGATGTAAAATAAACATTATTGTGGGCCCTACAAATTGTTTAACTATGAAAATCCTTATCTCCGCTGCTATTTATGGTGTGGTCCAGATGATCTTTGGATATGATTCATTTTTTTGTGTAATGCTCTAAAATGAACTCTAAAAATAGATGAACAGTGTAGATATAATAAGGGCCCGTTTGGCCGGTCGGATTGGAAGGGACTGGCTGGTATTAGAAGGGATTGGAAGTTAAATCCCGGTATTGGCCAGGCGTGCCAAACAGAGTCGGTGGTCTGATCCCAATCCTATAGATCTTAAGACAATCCACTGACAACATCATCATTACCTTTAAATCTCATCCAATTCACTCTAATCTGTTCAAATTTACCTGGGGCGTGTTTGGTTCGAGGGATTTGAAGGGATGGGAAGGTTTAATCCCAGGATTGGCCGGGCGTACCAAACAGACTGGGTATAGCAATCCAGGGAGAGTAATCCCATGGATCTCAAGACAATCCACTGACAACACCATCATTACCTAGAAATCCATGCCATCCACCCTAATACCATTCAATCCCTTCCAATCCACCTGGCCAAACGAGCCTTAAATACATCTTTGTGGGGCCCACGTAACTTTGATCTCCTTTGAATCGTTCGTACAACTCGGAGCTCGAGGAGCGTCAATGCGCATCTTCGCACGACAGGTACCTACAGCAGCTATACAGGTGGTGTGAGGTACACCAACCAATCCTCTTCCCTAGATAACAGGGCATGCTATAGACGCCCGTGCATCATCTCCACGTGCGAGGGAAGTGGATTGGCTAGTGTACCTCACATCAGCTATATAGCTGTTGTATTGATGTCAGCAAGCTTTATAGGTCTAATCATGAGGTATGTGTTATATTCAAACTATCCATCCATTCCGCGAGTTCGTCTTAAGGCTTGAGATGAAAAATAAGACAGATCTAACTATCAAGTGGACCACACTGAAAAAGGTAGTGGGAGATTGAACATCTACCATTGAAACCTTTTTGGGGTTACAGAAGTTTTGGATCGTTATGAAATTTGTTTTTCCTCATAATTCAGGTCTTTGTGACCTTATATACAGATTAGATGGAAAATAAACATTATGGTGGCTCCTACGAATTGTTTAATGGTGAAAATCATTATCTCTGCTGCTATTTGTGGTGTGGTCCATATGATCTTTGGATATGATTATTTTTTGGATAATGCTCTAAAATGACCAATAAAAATAGATGAACGGTGTAGATATGATAAATACATCCTGTGGGCCCATTTAACTTTGATCTCCTTTGAACCGTTCGTAAACTCGGAGCTCGAGGAGTGTCAATGCTCGTCGTCTTCGCACGACACGTACCTACAGCAGCTATATAGCTGGTGTGTGGTACACCAGCCAATCGGCTTCCACGTGGAAGTTAAGCAATTAGTAAATGCAGTTGTGCAGTTGGAATATGCGCATGCATGTGATGAGCGTCTCCTTGAAAAACTGTTTCATGATAGTGATAGACGCGTGTCGAGACTGGGGAGTATTCATTGAGGGAGTGCGAAGAGCTTTTTGGAGTATTACTACCACACGCGCGTTTACAAGGCAGCTAGTGAAGAGGACACCGCATGTGCAAGCATCTCCACCGGATGCAGCGCTTAGGACCCATTTTATCGGGGGCGGAATGTGACCCGGGCATAGAGTTATCTATGTGCCCGGACCTGGGTGGGGTACACTGACATGTCAGTGATAAATCCACTCCGTCCATCTGTTTTGAAAGACCACGATTAGACATGATTCTAAAAAATCAGGCAGATTCAAAACTCAAGTGGGCCACACAAACGAAACAATGGGAACAGCAACACCCACCGTTGAAAACTTTCCTGACCATGACGTTTATATGTCATCCAAACCGTCCATAGAATTATTACCACTGTCACCCCAAGTGTTCAATCTCCATTGTTTCATATGTATGGCCACATGTGTTTTGAATATGTTCGAATTTTAGAATCGTATTTCGAAAGATAGGATTTGTTACGGACATTATTATGAGCCCACACAATTTCAGACACAGAGATAACTCTTCGCTGGCAATCTGCTCTCAGTTTTACTTTTCATATACCTTCACTAACGCATGTGCCATTCTCATACCTTTTCCCGGCGCGGGTTCGATACCGACAACGTCAGTACCTAAATCGCCACGGAAGTGACATCACCAAGCTCCGTGGAGCCCACCATGATGCATGTGTTGTATCCATACCGTTCAACCCTTTTTAGAAATCATTTTATGGCATTACAAAGAGAATGAGATAGATCTAAAGTTCAAGTGGACCCACAATGGAAAATAGTGGAGACAGTGCCACAGTTCAAAACTTCTTAGGGGCTACAGTAGTTTCCATTGAAGCTGATATGTTTTGTTTTCACTTCATCTATCTCTATGTTAACTTATGAATAGGATGGATCTCAAAAATACATCACTGTGGGCCTATAAATGTTTCAACGGTGAGTGTGACGGTTCCCACGGTTTTCTGTGGTGGGTCCACTTGAAATTTAGATCTATTCTCATTGTAACGCCATAAAACGATCTCTAAAAATGGTTGGACGGCATGGATACAACACATGAATCCTGGTGGGTCCAAAGAGCTTGGTGACGTCACTTCAGTAGTGATTTGGCTACTGACCTTGTCAGTGTCCAATCAGCACGCCCTTTTTCCTTCCTACATAGCTGGTTAAAAGAGAGCCACAGCTTGAGCTATAACTTCGGAAAAAAGAATAAAAGAAATGGGACACTCACGAAATGGGACACTCACCGTCGGCATTTAACACGCACATATAAAATTATTTTAAAGAGAATAATTTAGAAAGTCTTTTAAGTGTTTTCATTAAGTAGATTATAATGCATATGCTTATACACAGAGAAAATAACTCTGAAAAAGAACAAAAATGCAATGAGAAAAAGTTTTTTAAAAAAAGTTATAGCAAAATCTCAACATTAAATGAAAATATTTTAAATTATTTTTTTTTCGTCACTTCTCACTCCCTCTCCTTAGGAAAATCTAGTCATAGATGCCTTAAAGAAGAGGAGCATGAGAAAGACTATTTCATTCAGGTGGCCCACCTAAATCATGAATGAGACCGTCCACTAAATTGAACACAATTTACAGGATAAACTAATGCTGAAGTTTTAAAAGCCATCCAACTATTTCTAACAACATGGCCCACCTAAATCATGATGTTTATGTGAAATCCATCCTAACAATAAAAAACATTGCCCTATATTAGGTTAATAACCTAAAAACAGCCCCATCCAAACTATGTGATTGGAAACAATGTATAAGGTAATCTTCACCCCTCAAATTGTTTCATTGTGTAGCCCACCTGAATCATGAATTACCCTGAGGTTGGAGACTCCAACATGAAAATTAGTGTAACATCTAATAGTTGTAGTAAATTTCATATAATCATTTTTGTGGGCCCTTTAAATATTAAGAACAGACATCTCTCTCCTAAATGTCTCCTTTGGTATCGCCAATCTCAATTACAAGTCAACCTTATTTCTTTGCCCTAGCCCAACTTAAGGTTATGCATTTAATAGTCCATAAGGATATCCTGTATGCACGGCGGGTCCGTGAAAAACAAGGATGGGCATCCCCTAGAGTTACCTCTCTCTCTCTCTCTCTCTCTCTCTCTCTCTCTCTCTCTCTCTCTCTCTCTCTCTCTCTCTCTCTCTCTCTCTCTCTCTCTCTCTACCTCTTCCTTTTTTCTTTTTCTTTTTTCTCTTAAGGGAAGGATGACATCTTTGATTTTTTTTTAGGCCCACGGTATGTGAAATACACTCCAACCATTAGATGTGTTAGACTAGTGCAAAAAATTAAGCTAACCTATAATTAAGGTGGACCATATCAAAGGAAATAGTTGGAAGAGAGGTTCACCCTTAAATTTTATAGATGCCACAAATTTGCATATGGGGACCAAAAATAAAGCCCATACATGATTCAGATTGGACCATAACATGGGAAATAGTTTGGGGGGTATGGGTTGCCCTTTACACTATTCTCAATTGTGTGGTTCACCAGAATCACATATGGCATAGGGTCCGATTTTTGGGCCCTAGCCCTAACATGGGGTGATGCACCTAAATTTCACATAAACATAATAGCGAGCTCACCAAAGCTGACCACCCTTTGCAAATAAATTGAAAGGTAGTTAATAATTACCAGCTTATTGAAAATCTTTTTTTAAAAAGGTACCTTAATATCAATTCCATATTTAGTAGGTAGTTCTTTATAAATTTTCCTTTATAAAATGGGGTTGAATGCTCTTATACCGGGCAATGGGTTCCGATCTCAGCATGACCCATGTTACATGGTGAACGCTTGATATGACAGATATGATGCTCAAGCTTGCATCTCCATGTGCAGGCCGTCCAATAAATCAGTTTTTGGAGTATGCATCAGCTCCAGTCCACATTTCGTGAGCAAACGCTTGAATGGGATATTCGACCTTCTTTTTTTTTTTTTTTATAGCCATCTGATTTTCAAGCCTGAATGGGATATTTAGGCTCATATCCTAGCCACGTATCTAGTGGGACCTACCATTTAGATCATTTGAATAGGACGTGTATTGCGTGGACGTGGATTCATTGCGAAAGCCTTACACCGAAAGTTCCTGCGCTGGAATTCTAAGTGGGGCCCACCGTGATCCATCCGTTTTTCCATGTCATTTTAGGACATGAGAGCAAAAATCAGGTGAATCGAAAACTCAAAAATTCAAGGCAGCCATGCAAGAGGGAAAACAGGGAAATAGTTTTTGTTACCATTCAAATCTTCTTGAAGTCTACATTAATGTTTATATGGCATTGAAATAGTTTATAAGATCATTCCTACTGGGATCAAATGAAATCATAAAAAACTTAGCCTGATATGAAACTTTGTAGCTGTATGAATGTTTCAAACGGTGTTCACTGAATTCCCACTGTTTACTCTCACGCAGCCCACTTTAGTCTTAAATCTATCCATTTTTTCTGTAGCATGTCTTAAAATAAGCTTTAAAAACATATGGATAGTATGTATTTATCGTAATTATCACGGTGGGCCCACCTAGCATCCAAAAACTTTATGAGAAAGTCTTTGGCAAGAAATTTATGTCCTCGATGAGTGACATAACACCGTGTAAATTAATTGGGCCACATGCTGCTGTCAGAAATGATCCGATCGACAGAAACACCTGCCAACTTTCAAACGTGCTTTAGGTGGGCCCTATCTCTAACCGCGTGGCTTAATCAAATCCCGCCACATCCCAACACCAACGTGGTGTTCAAGTAACCATGTAATCCGTGTCCATTTGGACAAAAATGAAGTTGTTCAAATGCAGGGTGGGGCACATGTGGACAAACACAGTGGACCATCTAAAAAGACCTGCATTTTTTTCTAGGCCGTCCATTCTTTTCGTACACGTGTGGCAAGCCTGATTGGTGAAGAGCCTGCATTTTCCACCAGATCGTCAAACCATGGGTCCCACATAGCTCAGATCTGTTGGCATGCGCAGTTGCATCCGAACAGGTGCACATGGGACTATCAAACCTCTAACTGTTAGTCCTTACATTTCCAAAGCCCCCCACATTTACTACTCCGCGTCCCTCTAATTACAACTCCCTCATAATGTCACACGTTACATCAGAACTGTTGATCAGGTGGCCCACTGCATGGATGGACAACAGGCGAAAAATCACAGTTTGGGTGACTCCGGCCATCTTATCATGAAGAGATATGCTTTTTGTATAGCTTGCATCATAACAGCTCTATAACAGCTCCCTCATGCTACACGTGACACGTATAGTAATCAGAACTGTTGATCGGGTGGGCCACTATACTGGCGGAAATAGGCTAAAAATTAGAGTATATGCACCTCTACCCATCTTATCATATCAGGAATAGATGCTTTTTGTAGCCCTTACATCACGGCTCCCTCATGGCACACATGAATACAGGGTCCCCTCATCGTACACGTGACCAGAAGTGTTTGATCTGGTGGGCCCACTGAATGGATGGACAGCAGACAAATGACTAGCTAGTATTTGGAAAACTCTGACCATCTGGCTTTTCTGTTGCTTATGGACCGTCGGTCTAACCGTTTATTCTGCTGGCTACTGATTAGATACGGCCTGTCAACATGGTGGCCCACCATTTCAGTGGTCCCCACCCTCTGTTGAATGTAATATACGTACGTTTTAAGCTACTCAAATGGGCCACGCCAAAGGAAAAAGTGGTGATGGTACATGTATCATTGAAACTTGCTTGGGATTCAAGCAAGTTGTATCAAGCTGACATTTGATTTGATTTTATTATTTTATTATTTTATTTTTCTTCATCCTGGTGGGACTCACCTTATGAATGGTTTGGATGGCATGTAAACATCACAGCAGGCTTCAACAAGGTTTCAATCATGGACGTCTCCATCACTGGTGTTTCCCTTGTTTTAGCTTGTTTGAGTTTTGGATTGCCCTTTGGCTCAAGTTCTAACAAGAGCTGCACAAATGATGTACGGAGTGGATGTCCTATGATGGGCCCACAGAGCTTCTAAATAACAAAGGTGACACCATATCCTTCATGTGGTACCAGCCAGATGTTTGGCTTACGTGATGTATTCACACCATCCAATTCATTCATCGGATTAATGCCGTCAAAATTCCCAGACCCATCAAAACTGAAGTGGTCCGCAACAAAGGAAATAAGCTCAATGGAAACACCCACCCTTGAAAGTTGAAATTCATAGGAATATTCCTGAGTCATAAAGCAAACTGATTTTTGGCCTGAACCTTCATCTGGCCAGGGTAAAGGCTTCGAACGAAATGGATTCCATTATATATATATATATATATATATATATATATATATATATATATATATATATATATATACACACACACACACACCTTTGCACAAGTGTCTTAGGCACAGAATCTAAACGGTCCACGTGATGTGGCATCCCTTGAAACTCTATGCTCCCAATTTTCAGCTTGATCCAAAACTCTAGTGGCCATAGCGAAGAGATGCAAATCAAGAGAGGAAACCGTTTTCTTTTTCCATGGCTCATCAGAGTTTTGAATTAGGCTGCAAGTTTGGATAATTACGTTTCAAGGGGTGCCACATCATGTGGACCGTTCAGATTATGTGCCTAAGACACGTGTGCAAAGGTGTGCACGGGTACTCACGTAAGAAGGTGCGCCAGGTGAGCGTTCCCCTCTCTCTCTCTCTATATATCTATATACACTCTCAAAAGGTATTATTTGCATGGTCCACCTAAGTTTTGAATGGGACTGATTATGGAGGGCCTGGGGCTTTCTAAGATTACACGTATAAAGGACTTTGGATTCCTTGAACACATCACTGGGCCCCACATCTGTCCGGTACTTACCACTGGAGCACAACCAAAATTCAAAGGACGTCCGACTTGCTAAAATGTGGACCATCACATCAGGTTTTTTCATGGAATTCCAGTGGCTAAAGTGATGATAACTACATATGTAAAGCTGGGTGAGGTCTGATCAATTTGGTGGTGGGTTTCCATCACTTCACCTGATGGGACCACTTTATGCTCTAACCTGAGTAGTCCATCCGCCAATTCTCTGGTAAAAAATTGAGGCCAATGCATGCATGGACATACGCGTCTTAAGAAATTGGGCTTGTTTGGACAATTAAAGCTCAGATGCACACACTGTAGAAGGTATCAATTTCTTGCTTAGTCAAAACGTTTGAAAAGCTAAAGAGCTAAAGACAGACGAAAACGACAGATAGGATGATGATGATGATGATGATGGAAGAATCGTCGGTCGAAATGATGATGGCAACCATGGTCTTTATGGGCCAAAAAGGTCCATATGACCAACAACATGTTCTTCACCATACCATGCACATGGCAGACATCCCTAGCATTAACCCTAAGGTGAAATGGCCACTCCCCCATGCCTTGCATTATTCACCCTTCTAGTGTTACCATATCATCATCAAAATATCAAGTATCTATGATTGCACGAGCTTTTGATGTGTCTTCCAGCCAATGGACGGCGCGTATAGCCGTCCACTTCGAGATGGATATAGGAATGTTAATATATATAATTTATTTTACTTATTAATAGCATATATTTTATTTTACAAAATCCCAAAGCACCCTCCTTAGCAAGCATGTCGGCAATATTGTTATCCTCTCAAATTATAGCAAAGGATTGATTCTTTTTGGTGGACCCATCGAAAATGTCGGTGATGTAAACAAGGAGTCTGAACCCAAAATAAATGGATAAATAAGACCATCTTCATTGCTAAATATTTAATCACACTCACTCATCTGAAAAGATAAAAGTAAGTGAATCCCCATTCTCTGAATCTTGCCACGAACCTATGTTTTTGAATTTATAATGATGATCTTCCTGTTTGGAAAGTGGAATTAGATGGGATTGTAGAGAATTGAAATTGGTCTGTTGTAAATTTCATTTGGCATTTGAAAACAACAAAAATGATTGGATTAATCTAGGTATTGTATCATTAGTGTAGTAGAGTTGGAGATACGGCGGGATTGTGAATGTCTTGCATCTTTTTCCACACTTTTTTGTGGACCCCACATTAATGCATGTGTTTTATCTATGCTATCCATCCATATAAGCGATGTACACATGGCAATTGAGCTGCCTATGCATACAAGTCATTGACATTAGCCATAAGATCTAGTTCACTGATTACAATTCCATGGTCTGGCAAATGTAGGTTTCATTTAAGAGAATGTTTTCTCAAATGAAAATTTTGATCTCAAATGTGGGATTAGACGTTCATAATATCATAGAAATATGTAATCATTATGCAATAATGGTGTTAATTTCACTTAATGCAATTCCATGCCATGTAATCACGTGATCCAAATGGGCAACATGTTTGTTTCGTTGATTATCATGGTAATGTAAAGGAAATGTGCAATTAATGATTATAAGTTTCTTTACTTGACAACATTTGCGTTTGAGTAGTGATTTTTATGTTTGGTTTATTGGTTTTAAAATTATAATGATAGTAGTTTTATAATACTTTAATATCAAATCATCATTTAGATTCAAAATTTTCTTAGTAATGACATGAAAAAGTGCAATAATTATAAATTATTTTGCTTATTACTGATTACATCTGTATTTGATTGACAATTTGTATATTTGTTTTTATGATAATAAATCATAAAAATGACACATTTTCTGTATATAACTGAGGTAATTGGTGAAACCAAAAGGTCCTAAAATTCATTGGGGGATAACAAAACTAATCAAGAATCAATAATTTCTTCGGAGATGCTATTGGTAAACCCTACAAATAAAGAAAATATTGAAAGAATAAATAGTTGCCGATAAATCCCTTATGAGTAGCATGTTCCCACTAGGTGGAAGTAGCCATTTTAATCTCTTCCTAGTGGTCTCCAAAACATATTATTGGAGTTTCAATCATGCTACCACCGGTATTTAGTTTTCACTTTTTAGGTGAATCATTTCATCTCGAGATCGGCTCGGGTTTCTTTCCCTTATTATTAGAGCCACGTTGTTGTCCAATTTTCCACTCTTTAGCTCCTTCCAAGTCCCCCTTAATCCTCCCAAATCCTATGTGTTAGAGCATATAGTTACATCCAGCTCTATGAAATCCTAAACTCTTTATCTTTAAATGGACAACAGCTAAGCGGCACGATGCCCACAAGCCCCAAGGAGTTCGCACCTCACGGTGTGGGAATAGATGGTCCACCCATTTAGAAGCTTTGATCTCAAATGTGGCCAAGACGATCATGATGCTCCAACAATAAAATCACACTGGCCAACGAAACGCCACTACTGATACAACTCGTCTATTTTCTCATTCCTACTCATTTTTATACATGCATTCCAAACTCCCATGCCACTCCAATCTGTTTGAACTTACCTCATCCTTGCTTAGGGGTGGAAATGGGTCAGGTTGGGGTTGGATCAGGGTCAATCCTGACCTATTTATTAAACAGGTCGAGAGCTCTTGCCAAAGCCCAACCTGCCATCCATTACCCTGTGACTCAACCCGACTCATTTAAGATTTACTGAACCCAAGCTCAACCATACCCAACCCATTTAATTATATCTGAGTAAGGTTCAATGGACCCAACCTAACCCATGTTTCACAATTGCAAGCTGTGGTGTGTTTTATTAATAGATTTCTCACATTCATCAATTCATACTCTTTTAACTTTTTAGCTTTTAAAAAATGGACTAAGTGTTGTTGTCGTAGATGTGGCAAGCAAGTACTATAATCTTTAAGTGGTCCATGGATCCAGACTTCAGTTTGGTCACCTGGCCTAGTCCATAAATATCCTAGGGTTCAACCCAAGCCCAAATTGGCTCATTTTCTGGCTCGAGGCCAACCCGACATGGCTCGATCTGACCCATTGCCACCCCTACTTTTGGTACAACCTACTCATGGATAGCCAAGGATATCAACTGTCCACCGCCTCGTTGTAATCTTTGTTTCAATTAGACCATGATATGTGTGCAAAATTACACCCTTTCCATACTTTAAAACACAACTCCATCTCCTCCCACCATCTGCTTCCCCTGTTGAGGAAAGCTTTGCAATACAAAAAGGAAGGTAAATGAAGTTTCCTTAACATCATTGGACAACCATAATGTGGTTGGCATTACAAGGAAGATCTTTTGGAGAAACATTTGCTGCCGGACATGGACCAGATTAATAGGAATCTTTCTAGTTTGGTGTAGTCAATTAAAAATTGATAACGACAATCATGTATATAAAGGCATAAGGACTTAAATTGAGCCATCTTCCATTTCCGTATGGTTGGTTTGTTATAAAAAGTGATGCAACTAAAACCACCATCCCAATAATTCGCCACCAAAATCAAATATTATTTGATTCCAAAGACATACTGAATAATAATAATAATAATGGAGAAAAAAACCAATCACAAAGTAGAAAAGAATATAAGATGTACTTAGTTCACCACTTAGGCTACATCTACAAACAATCTAGCAAAAAAATAATCTACCATAGCAAGTTAAGATTACAAATAACAAAGTATAAACTACCTTTCTTAATAACACAACAAAGTTCATTTGAATTTAAGCTTAAAAAAGAAAATTCATCTACTATTGCATATGCTAGTAATAAGCATTTCTTGAACCTCTTAATGTGCGTAAGAAAAGACCCCTCTCTGAATTTGTAATTCCACCTTTTTCCTATAAAACTTATCTTTTAGCTTCTTTTTTACAAGTGAAATATTAAAAGTGTCTTCTTGGACCTTTTTTTTTTCACATGTACTCACACACTCCACAAGCACCCGCACACTCACACTCACACCACAATGGGTGCTCGAACCCATGACCTCATGTTGAAACTCTTGTAAGTTTACCACTGAGCCACAGGGACATAAGCCTCTAGGGCCTTTCTTACTTGTATATAACCCAAGTTACATAAGCATAAAAGTTAGTGAAAATTATAGTGATTTTGGTGTCACAATTTTAATAAAGAGTAAGTATGAAGAGTATTAGAATCATGGTTTGCAAATCATTTTTGATGCATACGGTATTGACCAACCGTGTATCAAGCCAATATAGCCATATTGTTAATGGGTGACAGTGGTATATACAGGCCAATCTTAGACAATATGTTGAACCATGGTTGCATGGAGAAGAGAGAAATTTATTCAAGCTTTTGTTAAAGGTTTTCGCTTGCCACTATGATGGTGAATGTTAATTTATAGTGGGCCACCATATAGATGGAGCCTACGGCCTATGGGCCAAAAAAAAAAAAAATTATAATGGTTGTAGTTTTACCAAGTCATGAAGCGAAGTGGCAGCAGATGTGAGTGAGGGAGCAAAAAAAACTTATATGTCAAAGTCCTAGCAAGTATAAACAACTAGAAGCGCGTGGATAGGATTTCCCATCTCAGGAAAATAAAATAAATCAATTTCATTCAATAGAAAGGTTCATGATATCATCCACTAACAGTTGTAGTACTGGGCCATTGTGGGTCCCATATTATGTTTTCATCAGGTTCACCCAGTCCATTACAAAGGCCTATTGGGCCAAAATCGCCCTGATAGGAAACTCAAGTGGGCCACACCACAAGGAGTAGTTGGAAGGTGATGTCCACCCATTATAATTTTCTGGATTTATTGTGGGACCCACCATGGGTGTATATGGCCATCCAATCCGTGCATCAGACACCCCACCCCGGATGAAGGGATATCCTAAATTTAAGGCCATTTGAAAACCGAGATGGGACCACAAGCATCAATTACATTGCTTCCTAAGGTGTGGCCCACCTGAATTCTCTGTTTGGCTGATTTTACAGTGAATGGTGGGACGTATATGATGGAGAGGGTGGATCTGATGCACACATCATGTAGGCCCCACAATAGCCCGATACGATGATAAGTTGTAGTGGTACAGTGGGTAACTTTTGTATTATTAAATTATAGAAACACCTCTCCGGGCCGGGACAAAACTTCTTTAAGCCCAAGCCCGGACCGGCCCGTAAACCTATTGGGCCTTACCAATCAGGCCAGAGCCCAACCAGCGAGCCACTTGGTTATTTGACAATCCTGACCATCCGGTCGATGTGTCCATTTTCAGACCACTGATGCAACGGCAAAGATAGCATGATGGAGGTATAACTTTATCTGTTTAATCCCCCTATGTAATGAACGCCAAATCAACGGTTTGAAATTTCTTATTGCCTTCCAAGTGTCCAAGTGGCACTACAAGATCCTAGCCGTGCATTAGGTGGGCCCTACGTTATGTATGTTGTGGCTCAAAAGTGGGACTCTCCAACCACCAGTTGCCCATAAGTGCACGTTGAACACTGACAATCTCCATGACGTTTTTTGGCCGTTCATTTCTTTCATGCAATTTGCCGGCCGGTAACCCGACTCGCCTTATTTTTTTACATGAAACCAGCCATATGAAGAATCAGGATCTCGTACGCACATTGACACGTGTGGTTAAGTCAAACGAGTTGAACGAGAGCAGTTGTTTGTTTCCGTGAATTACTAATGTAGTGTAAAACTCACGTCATTAATCTTTTTTTGAAAATCACCCAAGCATGAAGTGAGAAATTGTGTCCACGTGGCATGGTTTCATAGTTCGACTATGATATATGTGTTATATCCACATTGTCCATCAATATGAGACAAAAAATGAAGTAAATCCAAAGCAAAATTGGACCACACCTTAGCTAGTAGTGGGATTGAGCGCCTGCCATTGAAAACATTTTGAGTTTCATAAAAATGTTAGAACAAGCTATATTCGTATTTTACCTTCATCTAGATTTTTTGACCTTATGGATAGGTTGGATAGTAAATGGATGGTAAATAAACATCCTAGTGGGTTGTATGAAGGTTTCAATCAATGAGGATTATCATCCTAATGCTTTTTGTGGTGGGGTTCAAATGAGCTTTGAATCATTTACTTTTTTCGATAGGTTCTCTAAAATGATATTAAAATAGAGGAACGCTGTGGATATAACATATATTGATAAAATTATATCTAAATAAATCTAATTAAAGGAAGAATTTTATGAAGGTCTTATTATTTATTATTATTTACTTCCCACGTTGTAATGATAATCATTACTCATTCATGGACTTGACCAAACAAACCAGCTCCAAATTAGCTTTTACCATAATACCTTAGTGGGTGTTACCCTTACCATGTGGGGCCCACCTTGATGAATATTTTTCATATTCACGCTGCCCATCTGTTTTCTCACCTCATTTAAGGACCATATAATAAACTTAACTAATACAAACCTGTGGCGGACGACAATATTAGAAAGGTGGTGAATAACCATTAAGAGCTTTTTTATAGGCCACAAGGGCTTTGGATCAAGATCATTTTTATATTTTCCCTTCACTCAGCTCCGGTTGACCTTATGAATGGGTTAGATGGAAAATAAACATTACAAATAAACATTACAGATCCGCTTCTAAGTAGTCCTTGGGAAGTTTTTAATTGTGAATGTCATCACTATTTCTTGTGGTGTGGTCCACCTAAGATTTCAATATGTTTATTTTTTTGGATCCATTACTTAAATGAGCTGAAAAAACGAATGGACCGAGTGGATATACAACATATCAACAAGGTGGGCCCTACGGTAAGGGCAACACTCACTACCCTCTAGACAAAGCCTTCTGCCTTTTAGCATGCAGAGTTTTAAACCGTAGATAGCGCCAACTGTCGGGTATGTAGTACATCCAAGTCGTCCAGAATGCTGGTCCCACCTTGAAGAATACCCATCACATATATAAGCCGATCAGTGAAAAATGTACAGAAATCAGAAGTTAGAACCGTTCAAAGAATCTCATTTTATGAATATGACTTATCTACGTTGGGTCCCACAATTTCAACTGTTAAATTTGAGTTGATATTTGGGAAGTGCACAATTTTAATTTTAAACGCCCGAATATCAACCATCAGTCTCTACCAGTGTATCACAGAACTTCCTCGTTTTTCACAGTGATGGTGGGACCTTTGTTTCATGGAAGGTCCCATCAAGAGACTCCGTGACCATCCAACATTCAAAAGTCATCAACCCACGACTGAGCATGTCCAGTATACTTGGGTTCTCACTCTGAAAAGTGATCTAGACCGTTGGCCCGTTGTGGCCCACCTTAGATCATCATGAACCAAAGTTCTCCGAGCTTGGAAGATCCTAGCCACCAATCTTAGGTATTTTTGTTTTTCAGTTAACGTGGATCGTTGTTGTATTCTATTTTTAACTGTTTATTCGTAGGTTGCAAATGTGAAGGTTACTATAACCCTGTAGAGGAGATTTTTTGGAGGGTGTCCGTCCATGATGTTACACTAAATTTGAATGGCCATGATTATTGAACCGTGGGCCCCACTTGTCAGAACCTGAAACTCGAGTCAACAACATGCGTTGGGATAAGGAATCTTGCGATCCCTTGTTTTGAAATGCGAGTCTGCGGCAGTTTTAATTCGTGCCCCACCCTAACTTTATCTAACAGACTAGACAAGGATTTATATAATACGTGGCCCACAACTTTGGACCGTATACACTGGCATTCAATTCTGACAAGTGGGTCCATGGTCAGTTAATTCAGAACATTGATTTTTTATTCCTACAGCCGACTGGGTTACAAGTAAAAAAATCTCCTCAACGGGACAATATTCACCTTTCAATCCGTGGCCTAATGGGCCTGTGGTTGGACTGTTAATGGGCCGGGCTAAGGTTCTCCATGACCTGACGCTGGTTGCCCTAGTCCACTGAACCCTGGGCCGGGTCTGTGGAAAACGGATGCGGTTTGGCTGGTGGACCCTGGTTTCAAAGCTCTGTGGACTATGTGTTTTATTACGCCGTCCATCCATTTTTCCATATCATTTTAGGGTAACAGTCCAAAAATTAGGAAGATCCGAAGCTCAAGTGGACCACAACATAGGAAAGATTGGGGATTGAACTCTTACAGTTGAAAACTTCTTGGGGCCCACGGAAGTTTTGGATCGAGCTGATATCTGTATTTTCCCTTCATCTAGGGTTACGTGACCTAATCAGGTTGGATGGCAAATAAATATTACGGTGGGCCCTAGGACCTTTTAACCGAGTTCAATCACCACAGTTTCCTCTGGCGTGGTCACCTGAGATTTATATATCTGCCTCATATTTTGGAATCATGCTCAAAATGAGCTGAAAAAAATGGATGGACGGCATGGATAAAATACCTACATCATGGTGGGGCCCACAGAGCTTTGACACCAGCTAGCTGGCTGGTGTTGGGGTCACTAGCTAAACTGCGTCAGAAGAGTACAGCTTGAGCATGGTGGGACAGAATTAAAAAAATCAGAGGCTGGAAATAAGTCCAATTCAAGAATTGTTTTTGGATATTTCCCATCCACAGGAGCCTCGCAGAGTTTGAACGGTTCAGATCCGGATTCAAATCACACCTAGGATTAATAGATCCAGATTCAGATCACACCTAGGATTAATAGGACTACTTACAAGTTGAGCATCAACCTGCTTACAAGTAGAGCTGTTTGATGGTACAGCAAGTGTGTGTGTGTGTGTATATATATATATATATATATATATAAAATGCTCCCCTGTGCACCTACATACGTGCGCACCTTTGCACACGTGTCATGGGTGTCTAATCTGAAAGGGTCCAGGTGATGCGGATTCCCATGAAACCTCATGTGGCAAATTTTCACCCCGATCTAAAATTCTGGTGGGCCATAGAAAAGAGAAATGCAAATCAAGGGAGGAAACTGTTTTCATTTTTCATGGCCCATCAAAGTTTTAGATCAAAGTAAAACTTGGGCCTGGGGGGTTTCACGAGGTGCTGCTTCACATGAACGGTTCAGATTTTGGATTGACATCACGTATGATGAATTTTCAAAAAAGCTCTTACTACGTACGTAGGAAATGGTTCGCAGGTGAGCGTTTCCGTGTATATATATATATATATATATATATATATATATATATATATATACTTAGAATACAAGTTGAATGGACCCGTTTCAAAATAAGTTTCGAGTCTAGTAACTTACATTTGACCCGGTTTGAATTCGAAGCGGGTAAAGCATACTCGATTTAGAACGACTCACTCGTTCAGTTCAATTTGAGTTGGATCTAAATAAATCGTAGACAAGCCGAGTCATCCCATACCCAGCTATTCTCACAGGGGTCCTTACTCTTACTCTAATGGTAGACTCCCAGGAATTTCAACACCTGGTCGAGGGTTCGAGTACACCTGGTCGAGGGTGCGAGTTCCCATAGGTGGTGAAATTCCACCATGGCGTGAGTGTGTGGTGGTGTGTGTGCGTGTGTAAAATATTAAAAAAAAAAATTTTTAAAAAGGTCTCTCTTTTTTATCTTTTTCTTTTTTTAAGTAAACAACCCATTGCTTTAAATAATGGTGGCCCAGTCGATGATAGATCGAGCCAACCAGACAGGCGAGGCCCCCACTTGCCACACGTGTGGCACGTGGCTGTCCTTCTAGACCATCCAATCTGCGGGTCACCCGAGGATGTGCTACCTCGAAAAGATTGAAGTGGTTAGAAGAAAATGGAGATGTGACTGGCTAAGAAGGAAATGACCACCGGTTTTGACATAAGAAGCAAAAGCCCATCGATGGAGTAGGTAGGACGCTACCATCATCATTGCATTTAGGTGTGATCTAACTAACAGACCGTCCTTCATCTGGACGGACCAGACCACGGAACATGGGCAGATATTTGCATGAGATGAGCGTGCGTGGAGGGGAGCGGATCAGATGTTACCCGTTACACGTCAGCGGGTGTTACTCTAACCATGAGGGGCATCTTGATGAGTTTTTTTTTTTTTGGTATATCCACGCCGTCCATCCGTTTTTTCAGATCATTTTATGATGTGATCCTAAAACTTAAGCAGATCCAAAATCTCGGGTGGACCGCTCCACTGGAAACAGAGGTACTTGAAAATTAAAAACTTCCTGTAGGCCACAAAAGTTTTGGACCAAGATGATCTTCGTATTTTTTCCCTTCATCCAGGTCTCTTTTCTCTTATTAACAGGTTGAGTGGGAAATAAACATTACGGTGGGATCTACAAAGTGTTTAATGGTAAGCGTTCAATCACCACTGCTTCTCATGGTGTAGTCCATCTGAGATTTGAATCTACTTACATTTTGGAAAAACATCCTAAAATGATATGGAAAAAAGGATGGACGGTGTGGATATACAACCCATTCATCAAGGTAAGCCCCGTGGTTAGGGTAACACCCACCAACGTGTTACTCGGGCAACACCTAATCCGCTCCCAGCGTGTAAACCATGGTCCCCACCATAACCACTCATCAAAAAGTGAAGTGCACCAGAAAGGATACACAAGGGCCATTTGCATTGTGACTATACAAGAGATACGTGTAGAGCATGTTTTTCCTCAGCTAGCTACCTGTGGGACCCACCTTTTGATGATTAAAAACCGTTCATCAAGTGGGCCCATCTTTGAGGGGCATGCACTGTTACTGTGGGCCCACTTTAATGTATGGGTTGTATATGGGGGCAGATTTGGTGTTACCCTTACCATGGGGCTCACCTTGATGATGTGTTGTATATCTAGGTTGTCCATCCATTTTTCCAGCTCATTTTAGGACATGGTCCAGGAGATTAAGCACATCCAAATCTCAGGTGGACCATATCATAGGAAATAATTATGATTGAATGCCCACCTTTAAAAACTTTCCAAGGTCTATTGTAATGTTTATCTGCCATCCAACCTGTTAATAAGGTCAACCAATACTGAATTAAGGGAAAAATACAAAGATTAGCTTGATCCAAAACTTTTGTTGCCTACAATAGTTTTTAATAGTCATTCGCAACTTTTTCCAATGGCGTGGTCCAATGGAGATATGCTTAAGTTATGGTATAACGTACTACAATGATATGAAAAAATGGATGGAGAGCATGGATATAAAACACACGGTGAGGGTAACACCTAATGTGCTCTCGTTGTGTATGAATTAGACCGATGGAAGCATATGGATGGAACCCTGACCATGGGGCCCACCTTGATGTATGGGTTGTGTATCTACACCATCTATCCATCTTCCCATACCATTTTATGACATGAGCCCAAAAAATGAAGTAAATCCAAATCTCAGGTGGACCATAGCTTAGCAAACGAGTGGTCATTGGATGCCCACCATTAAAAACTTCCTAAGGTCCGCTCTATTATTTACTTCCATCCAACTTATTAATAAAATTAAACAAACCAAGATAAAGGGAAAACATAAATATCAACTTATCAAATCACCACTATTTCTTATAGTGTAATCCACCAGAAATCTGGATCTGCTTCATTTTTTAGCCATGAAATGATATTGCAAAATAGACGGATGGCATAGATATATATAACACATACATCCAGGTAGGCCCTACGGTTAATTCCCACCCACATAGCTGGATCCAAGGTCACAGCTAAGTCACTTCCCCATGGATGAGGTCCAAGTTAAAATAATCAGACCATTTATTTAACTGTAAAACATTTTTCCTATTTCATGACACTTGTACATAGGGAAAGTACCGAGAGGTTATAGGAATACGTACCACAGGACAAATGTAGTGTCATCTCATTGTATTTGTTTTGCTTGAGTGTTGGGTGTATATTTATTTAAAAACGGTAACTAACCTGTCCAGTGAAGCCACTTTTGCTATAAATGCTGGACTTTTAGAAGAATTTGGTTGATTCATTTATGATTTTGTGGACCACAGCATTAAAAAGAAAAAAAAAACAATGAAAAGTCACTCAAAAAAGACTTATGAATTCACATGTGACCTACCTGATGGCTGGATTGATAGTTTTGGGTGTCCTATATTCATAGTAGAGTTACAATTTTAAATAGATTGGATGCCATGCGTGCATCGTGAGAGGTCCACATGTTTACAGCTTGTTGCCTGTGCAATAGGGGCAAAATGGTCAATTATGTAAAGATAAGGAGCCGTTTGGCACCATGGATTTGGGGGTGGTTCAAATCCATTGGTATGTTTAGCACCATAAAATAACTGAGGTTTCAAATCACTTCGAGGAGGGAGTTTGAAATTCAATATGAAAGCTTGATCACATTTAAAATCATTTTAAGAGTTGCATGTGCAGCATGTGTGTCACTATGCTATTAATCTATTGGGCATATGGCCCACTGATGACATCCCAAAATAATTATATTATCATTTGAATCACTATAATTACTTTAGTATGATAATTCGTGTCTTCCAAACATTGTCAATGTCAATCAATGGTTAAAATTTGTTGGTTAGTTACTCAGATATAATCTTGTGCTTGTGGCCCATTTGTGACTTGGAATTTCATCATTTTTCAGGCAAGGTATATATTTCAACAGGCTGATTATAACCATCATATCAAACATTATATACATACAATAATTAGAAATATTAAAGTTGATTTAGAAATTAAATTCAAACTCCTTTAAATATACTATATGCATAACTACTTTTGAATTATAGGGATTCTAAATTATAGGTGTCAAACACAACAAGAGCTTTTCAAATCCATAGGTTTTTGAATTTCAAAGGTTCTGAGTATAGGGGTTCCAAATCCACGCTCCCAAACATGCTCTTACAGTGTTCATATGTGATGCAAGGAATCTTTATAGCTTTGTAAAATAAATAGGTAGTTTTTTTTTTTTTTTAATCAACGAAAAAGAAAAAAGGGGGCGGCTTGTTTTCTTATTCTTTTTGTCCACTACTAGATATGTGAGCAATGGTCAAATAAAACAATTATATGTAAACTCTCACATTCATTTATTTTCCTCCCACCACTGGATTACATACAAGAATTCTTGGTCTTGCCAACTTGTTGGATTTTGGCTATTGTGGGGCCCACTTATACAACCCTCTAGTGGGTGGGCCACAAATGTATAGGTGGAATTCTCTCAGAGAGTCTTAGGAGTTATACCCTTGATTTTCTCTCTTCTGATTAAATATGGGGAACTTTGTTTGGTAGGATCCCTATGCACTGCAATTCTATTTACCTCGTAAGAGGAAAAGTTTCTTCAACTAAACCTTAAGGGAAAAGGCCATGCCTTAGAAGAGGGAAGAGAGAGACTTTGGTCACCTATTTAGGTCATTGGAGCTAAGAGGTGAACATAGTTTAAAAAAAAAATAAAAAATAAAAATAAAAATAAACCATAATAGGATTGTCGATCACTAGTTTCTTCATGGATTCTATGTTGATTTTTACCCAAAATAAAATTGGTACTAAGGAATTACTTTCTTACAACTCAATTGATAGGACATATATGTAAGCTTCAACCATATTCCACTTATCCAGATGGTAAACTTGCAAGGATACTAAAGACATTAAAATCAACCCAAATTCGATTACTCTGATATGACTTAGAGGACTAGTTAGGATTGGCTTAGGATAAATTGTTGACAACTTATGGAGGGGCAAGATACACACACGGTTGAAACATGGTGTAACATCCAAGTGGTACACACACAGTAGATGGGTTGGATGTCTAAACCACATCTCAATGGACCCTATAAAATGATTATAAAGGTTTCAATTGGTGGGTAACTACTCTCAAATGTTGTCTGTGGTGTGGCCCACTTATGTCATAATGACATGTTGTATTTGATTGATGGTGTAGATATCCAACACAAATCATGGTGAGGCTCACACAACCCAAACCTCTTGGGAAGCTCACGTCACATTGACGTACCATTTCCCATATATATATATATATATATATATATATATATATATAGAGAGAGAGAGAGAGAGAGAGAGAGAGAGAGAGAGAGATGGGCAAAATGATCAATTATGTAAAGATGAGGAGTCGTTTGGCACCATGGATTTGGGGGTGGTTCAAATCCGTTGGTATGTTTAAGATGGAGTTTGAAATTCAAGATGAAAGCTTGGATTACATTTAAAATCCTTGTAAGAGTTGCATGTGTAGAGAGATGTACACGAGTCAAACTGAGTCGAGCTTGGCTCAACTCGACTCGGCTTGGCAACTTGCCGACCCTAGCTCGAACTCGGCTCGGATCAACTCTCAGGCTTGACTAGCCAGCTCGGCTTGGTTCGGTCAATAGCTCGGGCCAATTCGAGCCGAGTTCGCCTCTACGGCATTTTTACAAACACATGGACTACATCTCAATTTCTCACTGTTTGTAAAATAGCAGCAGAGGTTCTTACAAGTATTTCATCAAACACCTCGTAGGCAACATGAAAATCAAGATAAATGGGTATTTGTTTCACATACATACCTTCCTTACCACCAGCCGACACTTGGTTGGGTCATTTCATCAAACAATTGGTGAGCAACATCAATATCAAAGTAACCAAGTCATCGAACTGGTTCGATCCGAGTATGATTCAAGCTAGGTTCGATCCGAGTTGATTCGAGCTCAACCAAGCTCAAACTCGGTTCAAAATTTTTTTCGAGCCCAAAAAATCAGCTCGACTTGGCTCGAACTCAATTTCGAACCAAGTTGAATTGAGCTTTTTCAAGTCGAGTCGAGTCGAGCGAGCTAACTCTGCTCGTGTACAGCCCTATGCATGTGTAACATGTGTGTCACTATGCTATTAATCTATTGGGCACATGGCCCGCTAATGATATACCAAAACAATTATATTACTATTTGCATCACTATAATTACTTTAATATGATGATCTACACCTTCCAAACATTGTCCATGTCAATCAATGGTTAAAATTTGTTGGTTAGTTACTCAGATGTAATCTTGTGCTTGTGGCCCATTTGCGGCTTGGAATTTCATCATTTTTCGGCAATGTATATATTTCAACGGGTTTATTATAACCATTATGTCAAACATTATATACATACAATAATTAAAAATATTAAAGTTGATTTAGTAATTAAATTCAAACCCCTGTAAATGTACCATGCATGACTACTTTTGGATTACTGGGATTCTGAATTATAGGCATCAAACACAACATGAGCTTTCCATAGGGTTTTGAATTTTCGGGGTTCTAAATATAGGGGTTCCAAATCCATGCTCCCAAACATATTTTTTAAAAAAATTAAAAAAATTAAAAAATAAAAATAAAAACACACAAAAGAAGGAGGCGGCTTGCTTTCTTATTCTTTTTGCCTACTACTAGATAGGTGAGAAATGGTCAAATACAACAATTATATGCAAACTTTCACATTCATTTAATTTTCTCCCACCGATGGATTACATACAAGAATTCTTGGTCCTGCTAACTTGTTGGATTTTGGCTATTGTGGGGTCCACTTATACAAACCTTTAGTGGGTGGGCCACAAATGTACAGGTGGAATTCTCTCAAAGAGTCATAGAAGTTATACCCTTGATTTTCTCTCTTCTAATTAAATATGGGGAACGCTGTTTGGTAGGATCCCTATGCACTGCAACTCTATTTACCTTGTAAGTGGAAAAGTTTCTTCAAGTAAACCTTAAAGAAAAAGGAATAGCCCATGCCTTACAAGAGGGAAGAGAGAGACTTTGGTCACCTATTTAGGTCATTGGAATTTGGAAATAAGAGGTGAACATAGTTTTTTTTTAAACCATAATAGTTGGATTGTCAATCAGTAGTTTTGTCATGGATTCTATGTTGATTTTTACCCAAAATAAAATTGGTACTAAGGAATTACTTTCTTACAACTCAATTGGTAAGACATATATGTAAGCTTCAATCTTATTCCACTTATCCAAATGGTAAACTTGCAAGGATACTAAAGACATTAAAATCAACCCAAATTCGTTACTCTGATATGACTTAAGAGGACTTTGAGTTAGGATTGGTGTAGGATAAATTGTGACAATTTATGGAGGGCCAAGATACACACGCACGCGGTTGAAACATGGAGTGACATCCAAGTGGGACACAAACAATAGATGGGTTGGATGTCTGAACCACATCTTAATGTACTCTATAAAATGATTATAAAGGTTTCAATTAGTGGATAACTACTCTCAACTATTGTATGTGGTGTAGCCCACTTATATCATAATGACATGTTGTATTTGATTGTTGGTGTAGATATCCAACACAAATCATGTTGAGGCTCACACAACACAAACCTCTTGGGAAGCTCTCGTGACATTGACCTCATAGTAGCATTTGCCATATATATATATATATATATATATATATATATATATATATATATATATATATATATATATATATATATATATATATCGGAATGCTCACCTGCGAACTAGTTCGCATGGACTACATACAAACTTTTTTTAGAACTCATCATATCCGATAAGTCTCGAAAATCTGAACGGTCCACATGAAGCAGAGCCTCTTGAAACCCCTTGGTACAAATTTTTACTTTGAACCAAAACTTTGGTGGGCCATGAAAAATGCAAACAATTTCTTCCCTTAATTTGAATTTCTCCTTGCTATGGACCACACTGTAAAAAGCAGTGGGGGATTGAACATCTGCCATTGAATTTAGGGGTCACAGACGTTTTGGATCAATATGAAATTTATTTTTACTCTTCATCTAGTTCTTTGTGACCTTATGAATAAATTGGATGGAAGATAAACATTATGGTGGGCCCTACGAAATTTTTGACAGTGAAAATCAATATCCCTCATGCTATTTGTAGTGTGGTCCAGTTGATTTTTGGATATGATTCTTTTCTTTTATTTTTTTTTTGGGGGGGGGGGGGGGCGGGGAGGAGGATAATGCTCTAAAATGATCTCCAAATATGGATGAACATTGCTGATATAATAAATACATAATTGTGGGGCCCATGTAACGTTGATCTCTTTTGAACCGTTTGTACATCTTGGAGGTCGAGGAACGTCAGCACTTGTCTTCGGACACCAGTAAAAGTACACCCGTACAGTAGGGGATTAGTTTGGTAAGATAAGTTTGGACATGCGTAACAAGGTAGATGGCTTAAAAGTGAGTTGTATAGTGGAAAAAAAAAAACTCTCTTTCTCTCTCTCTCTTTCTATGCGGTCGAGCTCATAGGAACTTCCCATGAGGTTGAGCTGTGTGGGCCCCACCATGATGTGTGTCGAACATCAACACCATGCATTTGATGGGTCCCCTTTAAATTATGGGATATCCCAAAAATCAGCCGTATACGGAACTCAGGTGGGCCACATCATCTAAAATCATATGAAGACATGCCTAAAATATATAAAAGCACTTGGTGGGGCCCACCTAAAATTGAACACATGTAAAGATCGATCAAGGTAGAGTCAGGCCGGATTGATATTGGGAGCACCCCCATACCCAACATATTTAAGACATGTTTGGAATGTGCATGTGATTAAATAGTATTTAATTGCATTAGGTGGATTTAGCACCATTATTACACAATGATTATGTGTATAAAAATACCATCATATTTCGACCTTCTAATTCTACTTTCGGGATCAAATTCTTCCATTGAGAAAAATGCCGTATTAAGTGAAACCTATGTTAGGTGGATTGCATAATTGTAATTAATCAATTTATCATATTTGGCAACTGATGTCAGTTGCCCATATGCATGTACAACTCAATTGTCACGTGTAAAAGGTGCATGTGGATGGATGACATGAATAAAACACATGCATCAACGTGGAGCCCACAGGTATAGTACATTTTGAAATCCACCAATGTTGTATATCTTGCTGGGACTGGATTCGAGACCTAGATTAATTGAATCCTTCCCATCCTTCTCTAACGCAGATGAAATTTACATTTAACCAAATGCAATTCCATACTACTTAATCCCTCCTAATCATGCGTTCCGTCGAGTGGAACGTTGTCCTGACCCATGGTAGGTTAGGCCTAATACCCATTTCTTCAACTTGACCCATTTGCAACCGTTTGGTTGGATTGTCCCATGGAGGAGAGGAGAGGCCCACTGCTACGAACCGGAGTCCCAAGTAATTAATGATGCTGGTAGAGTTCCTCCTTAGAAACATGGGCACCTGAGTTTCTCTTGGTCGAAACTTCAAGTAGGGATAAAATAATTAAGAGAGATAGTACTTTATACTCTGGCAGGCTGTGATGGCTGATACACAGGCACTTGCACGAACGGTATATATGTTTCAAAATTAAACCGTTGAAATCATGTTAACCAGTATAGATGATCATCAAGCAATAATTAATGTTCCTTTGATTATCTGACCATCGGATTGGTGGACATTTATTAGACAGTTAAAAAGAAAAAAAATCCAACGGTCCTTTTTCCATGAACAAGTGTCCACTAATCAGAGGTTAGGATGTGCCCAACGGCAGTGGTTTGCACAATCTAGCTAGTTTTATTTGAGGTAAATATGCCACGTGTACAAGTTCTGAGTGCCTGCGTATGAAGAGTCATATGCAGCCTGAGTATCATATAACTCGCCATTGCACGTGAGGTGTCATCAATCGACGTGAGCAATCGCACGTGAGGTGTCATCAAACGACGTGCCTGGATCAACCGTGGAAATGGAATGCCGGGAGTATCTTTTTACCTTTGAAAACGCATTCTTTATTTCTTTTACTTCCCTCTCATTCCTTCAAATAAAAGAAAGCAAAATCATACTTTTTAGATCTGATCAGGCAGGTTTTTCCATTATCTAATCTCATTTTCACGTGCTTTTCTCGGTCTTGTTTTGCTGCGTGTCTCGTGCCGTGAACATGGCATGTTCAGCCCTCGAGATTTTTGAGCGTGTGAAACGAGATAGATCTACTTGGACAGTGTACCTGTATCCGACATTGACACGATGTACACGTGTGTCAGATCAGAGCCTTATGCAATGACAGGTTTGTAGATGTCATTGGTTCTAAAATGAGGCTGATATGATCATTACGTGGGCCCCATTTATGTGTACTTGCTTAGGGCACGTAATAATTTTACTGGTGTCACACGTGGAGACGAAGCACACGTGACGCAGATTGTGTAGTGAAGAGCTCACCGAAATCGGACTGGGTACTAACTCAGTAGGCTTTTATCGTACTGAGTAAACTCTGTTAAGCCTGTGTGGTTTATCCATGCCGTCCATCGGTTTTTTCAGGTCATTTTAAGGGTTGATCTCAAAATTGAAGTGTATCCTAAGCTCAAGTGGACCACACTACAGGAAACAGTGGGGATAATGATTTCCACCTTTGAAACCTTTTTGGGCCCACGGTGATGTTTATTTGTCATCTAACCTGTTCATGAGATCAAAAATACTTGGATGAAGGGAAAACACAAATATCAGCTTGATCCAAAACTTCTGGTGCCCCTTATAATTTTTCAATTGTAGATGTTCAATTCACACTGTTTCCTGTGGTGTGGTCCACTTGAACTTTGGATATGCTTAATATTTTGTCTCAAGCTCTAAAATTATCTGGGAAAATGGATGGAGGGAGTGGATAAAATACTTAAATCACAGTGGGCCCCACATAGTGTACTCAACCCGCAATTCGCTACCATCTAGTGGGCTCTAAAATGTACGTGTTTTATGTAGGCTCTGAACGTGTGAAACGATAAAGATCTACATGGAGTGTAATTGTATGGGACATTGACACGATGTACACGTGTGCCGGATCATAACCTTTCTTCATGCAATGACTGATTTGTAGATGCCAGTGGTCTAAAATGAAGTTTATATGATCATTAGGTGGGACCCACTTATGTGTACTTGCTTGGGGCACATAATAATTTTGCTGGTGTCACACGTGGAAATGAAGCACATGTGACACGGATTGTGTAGTGAGGAGCTCGCATGGTATGGATTTTCTGTGGGGCCAACCTTAATACATGTGTTTTATAAACATTGTACGTCCATTTTTCCAGCTCAGTTGAAGGCATGAGCTTAAAATTGGAACATATCAAAAGCTCAAAGGGACTACACCATAGAAAATTGTGGGGATAATGACGTCCACCTTTGAAACCTTCTTAGGGCCCACAAGTATGTTTATTTGTCATTCCAACACGTTCATAAGGTCAAACTGACCAGGATGATAGGAAATCACAAATACAAGCTTGATCCAAAAGTTGTGGCCCCTAAAAGTTTTCAACTATGAGTATTCAATTCCCACCATGTGGTACAGTGTGGTCCACATGAGTATGGATATGCTTCGATTTTGGGTTCATGCTTATAACAAGCCAAGAAAAATGGATGCATGGCATGAATGAAACATATACATCACAATGGGCCCCACAGAGAATTTAGCAGCATGCTATAAATATCGGGTGAAAGTAGGGGTGTACACAAACCGAGTTAGCTTGGTTAGCTTGCTCAACTCGACTCGAAAAAGCTCAATTCGACTTGGTTTGAAGCTAAGTTCGAGCCGAGTCGAGCTGATTTTTTTAACTCGACAAAATTTTGAACCGAGTTTGAGCTTGCCCGAGCTCGACTCAACTCGGATCGAACCCCAACTCAAATCGAACTCGGATCGAACTAGTTAGGTGACTATATATATATATATATATATATATATATATATATATATATATATATATATATATATATATATATATAACAAATACTATTTTTCCTTAATTTTGATGTTGCCTATAAGGTGTTTGATGAAATATGTTCACTCCCCAAGCATAGGGTTGTGATGTAGTAATAAACTCGGTGAGACCGAGGTCAAATCCACAGGGACTGAAACTTGTACGTAATTTGAAAGTAACTAGAACCGGAACTAGGATAAGCTGAAATCTAAATCAGGGGTAAATATGATAATAATGGTGAAATAGTAATCTAAAACTAGTAGAATTCTGAGGTGGGAAACTAGGGATTCAGAGGATCCACTTGTAGAGATCAGGGAGATCTACGCTTGATTCACGAACTCAACTAGACTTTGAATCCCATCTTCATCCAGTTGGAAGGTATATCACTAAAGCACAATCTGAACTTCCTTTGATTTAGTTTTCAAAGAGATGAAAGGTATAAGAATTAGATATGATTCCATCACAAATTCATGCTCATGAGACAAGGTAAACAACAAAACTTAAATCAATCCACAACCAATCAGAAGATGTATGAAGGTTGGGAAGAATTCCATCATCCAACCATGTCTAAGGGGCAATGGTGAACAACAAGATCCCTACGATCATAACCTCCATACATACACGAAAATACCAGAAGATATCACATATCTATTGTAATTTTAGTGACAACAAACCATTAAAAACTAAAGGCATTCCATATATCAAACTATAATCAGAGAAGGTTCATCAACATGAATCAAAACAACAGGAAACTACCCATCACACTACAAGCTTCACCTCTTAGCCCTAGCTAAGAGGTTCAAATTTAACATGAATAAATTTGGATCCCTTAAACAAGATCAAATTAAAAAGAAAAAGAAAAAGAAAAGAAAACACTACTCTACTATCTCTCTCCCGTTCAAGGAATGGCTGATTGAATAATCTTCCCAACTCTCTCTCTCTTTCTTTTTAATAGCAGGGAAGGTTGGCTGGAGCAAATAAGATGTGCATATCCGGTGAAAAAAACTGAATTCAACAGGTCTTTGCGCAGTCCCTGTTTCGCCTCGCCAGATCGGATAAGTTTGGCAGATGGATCGTCATCAATCGCACCAACAAATTAATTCTAATCTACCGCATCCATCAGCTGAACATTTAGACAGTTCTAGATCATCATCTGATGGTCTTGACCCACGGATCTATGGATGATATATTTCTGTAAAAGACCTACTGCGTCCGGGATTCTGTCTTTGCACCAAAACAAGCATCGGTAAGAGACTTCATGAGCACGCTTGCCGAAGAGATTTCCTTGTTTTTGGAAAGCATGGTGACCACCGAATATCCCTCTATCTCGATTTGAAAGGTCTGGATTGAGAAAAATTTCTGCATGTGGATCACGTTATCCTCCAAACGGACTCTGTTTAAACCAGGAAACACAGTACGAAGGCTAACTTGAGCTAAACCTTGGCTGTGTACCTGATTACTGTTTGTCCTGAAATTTCATGGGTTGGAACGGATTCACCTAGACTACCTAATGGACGGTTGGATTGGACAGATGGTCCATGATGGTGGCCCACCGGCTTTCGCAAAAAGCCTCTGCGCATCGTCTGTGATACGAAAACGGAAGTTTCCATTTTCTGCTGAAGTAGGTGGGGTCCACCTCGGTCACCTTCAGAGTCCATCAAACCGGTCTTCGAATTTCTGCATCTTTTCCTGATCACTGGCTGAAATTTGACATGAATCTGTGTTTCGAATGGGCCACACCATCACTGGACAGATGACTAATTTCCTTTCCGTTGCCACCTTGCACACGTGCATGGAACCACTAAAATGACTGGGCTTTGGTCGGCGCTCTCCTCTGACCACTCTGGACGGTTCGGATCATCCCCATGAGCCATGATGATGGCCCACCATCCTCCACAGACGGATGCAGTCCGTCCGTTCGCATGCTAAAACACAGCAATTGCCATTTTTGGCATGAAGCAGTGGGTCCAAGACGGTTTGACCGTCTTGGACTTGCCGTGCAATTCCAGAGCACAGATGCACCGTGCACGTGCGATCTCTAATGGGGTCCATTGTGATGATTTTGAAAAATCTACCCCGACCATCTATTTTCTCACCTCATAAAACGGGATGAGACCAACTTTGAAGCGTATCTAGAGTTCAGGCGGGCCCCAAATCATGATTTCAGGGGCTGATCTAGCCGTTGGGCCACTTCCACATGGATCTAAGGGTTCAAATTTTATTTGTACGGTTAAATTATGTTCCCCAGGCCCTGTATGAAGTCTTGAGCCGAGAAGATGCTAAGAACCATGTGATCTTGCATTCTGGCTGACTTTCAGGCTACTTGAGCTTCAGTTTCTCGATTTCTCATATCTCTGGCATGTAAATCCGTCGATCTTGGTCCCCTAGAGTCCGTCCCTTGCCTTGGCGATTCCTGAGCGTTAAATCTATGTTTTTAGCATCATTTTCAGTTCAGGCTCCTAAATTCACCTTGCATCATAAACACGATTAAAATCAAGCGTTAAACGGTATCATGTTCATGAGATCATGTAATAAATGGGGTTTAATATGCAATATTTGACCCTCAACAAAATACCTGTAAACAGTTGTTACCATTTGACATATAGTGGGGGATTGAAAATGCACTGCATGTGTTTGTAAAAATGTTGTAGAGGCTCGATTTTAGCTTGAACTCAGTTCAAACTGGCCTAAGCTGCTAACCGAACTGAGCCGAGCCAGCCGGTCAAGCTCGAGGACCGAGCTAAGCCAAGTTCGAGCACGGGTCAGCTAGTGTTCGAGCCGAGTCGAGCTGGCCTCAGCTCGACTCGGTTCAACTCGGTGTACACCCCTAGGTGAAAGTAAAACTACTGGATCTTTGGGGCCCACTCCAACGAGTCTCATCAGAGTCACCAGATCTTAAAAACATGCATCCACCTTGTTTTGTGTGTCGAATCTACCGTCCATGAAGTGAAACTTCTCATCTTCACCGTACGCTGCCTGAGTTTCCGATCTGGTTGATTTTCCGAGCTTACGTTAAAACAGGTGAGTCGCACCTGTTTAACCGATTGGATTGGGCATACACACCATGGTAGACTTGGGCATACACACCATGGTAGACTCTACAAACAAACCCATGGTTGGCACGCCCTCCCCGTAATTTCCTATGGTATGGCCCACATTGCTAGTGGCTTAGGCAGTATTTGGTCCTAGGACCGAAATTCGAGAGACTCACCTGATAGACGGAGTGGATGTGTCACACGCACAATCACGTGGCTACACGGAGCTTGTGTGTTATAACAGCCGCTGATGACGGATTTTGTAGATGACTCGGGTCCCTTTGTAGATGCAATTTCTCTGGATCCAGGCCATACGATGTTATGATCATCAGTCAGGCCACATAGGGCCACATGTGTATACAGAATTCTCGAGCATTAGTCAGTTTGTCCTGACCGTTCAGTTGTCTTATACACGTGTGGCTGACCTTTGATCATATTCGCCAATCTGTTTTTTTTTTTTTTTTTTTTTTCCATGTGTCAAGCGCATTCACTTAAACTGTCCACTCCATAAGGAAATGAATTTGCAGTCTTTCGGAAGTGGATGATATAACATTGGAAAGTTAGTGACGTGAATATATGAACGTGTATTCTTACGCACACCTACATACTTAATAAATTTTAAATTCTCACATATATTGGTATATATAATTATTCATCAAATTAACCATTAGCACTAGTTAAAAATATTTGATCTTCCATTTTAATTTTAGACCCAGGAATCATGGTAAACAAACTATGAAATCTTCATACCTACTTATACATACATCCATTCTAGAATTTAATTCGTTCATCTTACCTGTTATTTATATATATACTTTACACATTGTTGAAATCTAAGAAACTTACATATGTATACAAGTTGTCTGGAAATTTAATGGTGTACAGGTCTTATATATGGGTCACTTCAAAACTCACATTATACTTATATATTCTTCAAATTGATCGCACATTCACCTACGTACATCATTAGGGTTCTAATAGTCTGATTACTTTGATAATAACTCATCATCTGACTGTCCATTACACTTGTATCAGCCAAGCAAGTCATTTAAATATCAAAATAAATTAGTTATCATGAGATCATAGGGTATATGTCGAAACTACTAACTAACTTTTACATTAGATATGTAAACACGTTGTTTTGGACCACAAAGTAGAATATAGTCTATTAAAAATACATCTTCATCAATGTTGAAAATTTAAGGTTCAAATTAGATTATACAAAAGAGCACGTCAAATAGTGAACTCTGGCCAAATCTCAACTTATTTGGATGGGTGTAATTGAGATCTACATTCAACGGAAGCTTCGGACAAAGCATATTATTGAATGTCACTAAATGGAGAGATCTACATAGGGTATATGTTGAAACTATCGGCCAATTTTTGTTTTTCATCATGGGACCTACTAGGCTAGCCTCAAGAGCAATCCAATCATCTATTCAACCCCGTGATTAGCCAACTCTTTAATTAATTGAGTCATCCCCACTAGGGAATCGATACCAAGACCTTAGTGGTATATGTGGGGTTTTTTTTTTTTTTTAGCTTGTTAGTACACCCAATGTCATTTCACACATCACTGCTAGCCACCCCACTAGGGAATATATACCAAGACCTTAGTGTTGAAACATGTATCTTTCACAAAGTCTACCACTTGAGCTATGGATCAGGGTGTGCACATTTAGGGACTTAACACTAACAATAACCTCTCAATTAAATTGTTTTAACAATCAAATAATTTAATTCTTTTACTTTAAATACAATCTCCAATTGAATTATTTTCACCCTCTAATAAATTATGAAGAGTTTATAATTATTATTATTATTATTATTATTATTATTATTAACTTATTTATATCTGGCATGCCCATCAAATTAACCGCATGAATCGTTGATGGAAGTCGTCCGATGCACTGTAGCAACCTTTTTCTCTCTCACACATCTTGCTTTTCTATTGTACATGTTTTGCTGCACAACACGTGGCTTCCACCCGGTGTTATTAATGAGCACTATCCCATCCCACTCTAGATTCGACTCTCCATGTAGGTTCCATTTTCGTCCACACAAAGGAATGAGATCCTTTTGGATCCATCGCCTCAAGGGTCCATATATATACAGATAGATTCTAGATTGGAGCCGGGCATCTTATTGGGCAATACCGTCGATGGGACGTAATCGGTTGGCATTGATTTTTACAGATGTATGTCTACAGGGGCTGCGGATTAGGTGAGACCCGCACTCCCCCAACATGGTGCGGTCCTTACTGTGGGGCCCACCTTGATCTATTTATTCTGTATCCATGCCGTTCATCATTTTTTATGGATCATTTTACGGCATTATTTCAAAAATGAAGCAGATCCAATTATCAAGTGGACCATGCGATAGGAAATGGTGATTGACCATTAATGAGCCATAAAGTTTTGGATCAAGCTTATATTTGTTTTTTCCCTTCATCCAGGTTTATGTGACCTTATCAACAGATTGGATGGCAAACAAACACTACGGAAACATTAATTTACGCCCTAAGAAGTTTTTAATGGAAGGGGGTTCAATCACCACTGTTTCCTATGATGTGGTCCACCTGATTATTTTATGTGCTTCATTTTTGGGTCAATACCCTAAAATGATATTAAAAAAACGTATGTACGGCATGGCTGCATGATACATTCATCAAGGTGGGCCCCACGGCAACGGCCGCACCGTCTTCAATGAGGGCGGTGTCTCACCTAATCCGCTCCCGTCGAGAGGACATGTATTTTTTTACGGTTCTCATACAACTTCCAAAATCAATGGTCATGATCATCCTTTCAACATGATTATTGGATCTTAGACCATCCGCAATAGTATCGAGAAGACGGATGGTTTCAATCATCTGAACATCTACGCAAGCGTGCTCTAACGGCCATGTTCCATGCCGATCGTTTAGAAAGTCCAACCGTGCGTGGGCCATGTAACAAAACTCTTCTTCATCACAAATCCTCACCATCGATGGATGGTCAAGTTAAAAACAACGGCTAAAAGATATCTGATGAGCGTTCATTGTTTCATATGGTCCATCTATGGTGGGAATTTCTCGATGAACGGCCTAGATCTCACCCACCTATTCTAATTTCATCTCCGACCATGTCGCTAACGGGCGTGTGCCTCTCCCCATCACGTGCAAGATATGCACCTGCCACATGCTAGGCGATGAAAAGCACCGGTCCCCGGATCGTGATGTTCTACGCAGCGCACGCTACAACTGTACACGTGCCAAAGTATAAGAGAAATTAAAACTGTCCACATCATCGCGAAAGTGTAAATGGCTACATACCCCCCAAAGGATGGCGGGAGGCCACCGAATTCACCCTCAAAACGAAAAAAATCAACGGTCCAAATTCAACGAAACCATATCCCTTAATCAGAGATTGGAGCCCTCTAATAAAATATACATTTAAGCCTACACACCACCTACAAGGGTCCTACAATTTGGACCGTTTATCCTGAGTAACGTGTTTCCCATCTGCACATTTTCCTCGTGCATGAGTATCAATCATGTTAAGCTGTCAGAGTACTAAATAAAAATGCTGCATTATGACATGTGTCCCACAATCTAGTATTTGTTGTCCTTGTAGGTGACACGACTTTACTACTTTTAACTAAATTAAGATAAGAGCCGAACATAATGATTATAAGAAGTTTAATTAATTAAGAGGAGTTAAATGATACTCCGCCAGTGTGACTGTTGATACACGGGCACGCGTATAATGCGTATTTTTCATTCATATACCTCAAATTAAACCCACTAAAATGATGAGACCCACTGTATGTGGGCCATAGGTTCAAATTCGGATAGATTAAACGAATCTGATCTACGGTTAAATGATATTTGTTTGTTGAATTTAGACCGTTAATTAATTTTCATTTTAGGTATCCAATAGTTTCCACCAATCATCCACTTATTATTGCATATTGAGATTAGTTTTTTAGATAATATACTTTTTGGTCAATTTGATATAAGATACATGTATGCCACGTGTATATGCATATGCATCTATCATGTTCATGGAGCACCATGCTCCGCCAGAGTATCAAAGTTTTTCTCCCTAATTAAGCGGGCATTAGAACGAGAGCGGATTAGGTGTTACCCGGGTAACACGCTAGTGGGTGTTACCCTGACCATGGGGCCTACCTTGATGAATATATATTATATCCACACCGTTCATTATTTTTTAAAGATTATTTTAGTAAATGGTACCAAAAATTAAGCATAAATAATTCTAAGATGGACCACACCACAGGAAACATTGGTGATTGAATGCCCATCATTAAAAGCTACCTAGGTCCCATTGTAATGTTTATTTGCCGTCCAACCCTTTGATAAGGTCAAACAGACCTAGATGAAGGAAAAATACAAATACCAGCGTGATTCTAAACTTTTATGGTCCATGATAAGTTTTTAATGGTCAATCACCAAAGTTTCCAGTAGTATGATCCACCTAATATTTGGATCTTCTTAATTTTTGGGATCAAGTCCTTAGATGATATGAAAAAACGGATGAACAGCGTGGATATGAAAATAATTCATCTAAGTGGGCCCCATACGGTCAGGGTAACACCCGCTTACCTGTAACCCGGGTACCACCTACTCTGCGCCCTTTTGAGAGGAAACGGATTGGCTACTCCCCCTGACACCAGCCCCGGAGCTGTTGGTCGGTGCTCTGTGGGCCCCACCATGATGTATGTGTTTCATCCATTCCGTTCATCCATTTTTAAATATCATTTTATATCATCCAAAAAATTGGAGAGATATAAATCTCAAATGGATCACACCACAAGAAAAAAAATAGTGTTTGGATATCCATCATTTAAATCCTCCTAAGGCCCGATGTACTGTTTATTTGACATCCAATCCGTTGATTAGGTCATAAAAACCCAGATGAAGGGATAAAACAAAGATCAACTTGATCCAATACTTTTATGGCCCCCAAAAAGTTTTTAACGGTCGAAGTTCATTAAACACTGTTTCCTGTAATGTGGTCCACTTGAGACTGGGATATAGCTCATTTTTTATGTCTACCATAAATTGATCTACAAAAATAGATGGACGGAATGGATGAAACACATACATCATGGTGGGCCCACAGAGCACCGACCACCAGCTCCAGGGCTGGTGTCAGGGGGAGTAGCCAATCCGTTTCCTGAGAGGAATTAAAACATGAGAAGCTTTGTCGAGACGCGCGCGCGAGAGAGCGATGTGGTGCGACGCAAGATTTGCAGCTGCGTCCAAACTATGTCAACTCACGGAAGTGGTGTAAATCAGACATGTGAGAGATCTGAAACGTTCATTGTGAGAGCGCCACTCGGATGGGAGGCTATCCAGAAATCAACGGATGGGATGGAAGATGACCATCTAATTGGAGCAGTTTTCAGGGCCACTGATTAAAAGAAAATTCTATGGATGCATTTAACTGGCAAAGGCCTGGAGACCTATGGCTAGGATTGTCTGATGCTGTGATGTACGATATTTGACCTATTGGGGTGGGGTCCACACGATGAACAAATCGGATCCTTTACTTGTGTCCTTCTGCTATCCACAGAGTCCAGCTTTCACTTCATTATGCCATCGTGCAGCCACACCAATCAGTGTCGTGCAGAATGTATGGCTATGATTGCTCAAAGCCAAAAAGGGTCAAATCAGAGCAATAGAGCCTTCCATTAAGCCTCATATTGGATTCCACGTGTTTTTCTAGAAACATGATAATACATTCCTAACCGTTGGATCACGAAAAAGTGAAAAAGGCAACCATTCAGATGGTGGCCCAAGAAAAGTAAGCTGGACTGAATGGACGGGTGAGATCAACTGATTGGAGTGTCGCATGTCCAGATTAAGTCTGTTAGCAAAAACCGGGATTCCCCTTTTCCTGGAAAGCATTAGGCCACGAAATAAAGTTCAATTTTTTTTTAATATTTATGGCAGAGATCATTTTGCTTGTGCCGCCAGTGATTATGATCAAAATACGTCGCTGCATGGGGCCACGTACATCGATTTCTGGTTAATCCTAACCGTTTGTTTGGAACAGCCTATGATCCAATGATCGTGCTATAAATAATTCTGACCATTGATTTTTGGAGGCGAATGTGAAATCACATTTATCTCCACAAATCTATAGTAAGAATCATTTAATGACTGCTTGTTTCTTACATTGTAATTTTTGCGGAAGCAGCCAAAATATGGATGGTTCCGATCATCCCATCATCTCTTTCATGTGGGCCCTGGTGGGCGACACACGGTGTTAATCTTGCGTCGCGGCAAATTGAATACCATTTGATAAAGAGAGCATCTAAAGCGATCCGTGATTGGTCAAATTACCACGGTGGACCATTACCGACTTTTCTGTATCCCGAGATTGCCCTGCAAGTTTCGAGCGCGACTTGGCTGCGACCTCGGACCAGCGATGTGGACGGGAACCTAACCGTATGGTCCACCACGACGTACGCATTTTATATCCATGCGGTCCATCTTTTCTACCAGTTTATTTTATGGAATGGTTCTAAAATAAAAGACCAAAATAAAAGAAGATATAAATTTCAGGTGAAGCATACCACATAAACAGTGGCTATTGATCATTAAAAACTTTTGTGGGCTTTTGGATAAGCTGATATGACTTTTTTGAGAATTCATAATACTTTACGTGACTCCAAAATCTGAACGCTTCATGTGAAGCAGCATTTCATAAAACCTTAGATCCAAAACTTTGGTGAGCCGTGAAAAATGAAAACAATTCTTCCTATGATTTTCATTTCTATTTTCTATGGCTTACTAGAATTTAAGATCAAGGTGAAAATTTGTCCCTTATTGTTTCATAGGACTCTGCATCACATGGACCATTCGAATTAGACACCAATAACACATGTGCAAAGGTACACACGCACATCCATGGGTGCCCAAGTGAGCATGACTCTCTCTCTCTCTCTCTCTCTCTCTCTCTCTCTCTCTCTCTCTCTCTCTCTCTCTCTCTCTATATATATATATATATATATATATATATATAGTTTTTAACTTTCACCTCCGTTTGTGTTACCTTATCACCGAGTTGGATGGTAGACTTCAAGAAGTTTTTAACGGTGGGCACCACTGTCTCCAAAGATGTGGTCTAAGTGAAATTTGTATCTAATTCATTTTTGGACATGTCTTAAAATAAAGTGGAAAAACATATGGATTGCATTTATGTACAAGTCATACATCCAGTTGGGCCCTACAGTGAAGTATGCGTAGCACGGTTCCCTATTTCATCAGCTTATCTGACCTGCTGAAACATGATGCAAATCCAATTATAAGAACCTGCATCATGGGATACCGTTGGCGATAATGACAACTACTTTTGAAACCTTCTAAGCTTATTAGGATTTTTGTTTTCCATCTAACCCCTTCATAAGGTGACATGAATGAAGATAAAACACAAAAGCCATCTTGGTCAATAAGGTCAATCTTCACTCACTTTTTTATTATGGTCTACTTTTAAGTTTTTGATCTTCTTCGTGTTTTGGAACATGCTCTAAAATGAATGGGGTAGAGGTGTACACGAGAAGAGTTGTGCCAAGCTTGACTCAGCTCGGCCGCTAGCTGACCCCAGCTTGAACTCGGCTCGGCTTAGTCCTCAAGCTTGACTGGCCAGCTCAGCTCGGCTCGATCAACAATTTCAGCCAGATCAAGCCAAGATCGAGCCTTTGTGGCGTTTTCTCAAACACATGGAGTACACCTTTAATTTCTCACGGAATTTAAAATAGCAGCATTTGTTTACAAGTATTTCATCAAACACTCAGTAGGTATCATAAAAATAAAGATACAAGAGTATTTGTTTCATATTCATACCTTCCTCGCCACTAGCCGATACTTCATTGAGTCATTTCGTCAAACACTTGCTAAGCAACATCAATATCAAAATAACTGAGTCACCGAACTAGTTCGATTTAAGCTAGGGTTTGATTCGAGTTGAGTTGAGCTTAGGCAAGCTTGTACTTGGCTAGAAATTTTTTGAACTTAAAAAATTAGCTTAACTCAGCTTGAACTCAATTTTGAATCAAGTCGAACCGAGCTTTTTCAAGTTGAGTTAAGTGAGCTATTTGAACTAACTCAGTTATTCGAGCTTTTTCAAGTTGAGTTAAGTGAGCTAATTGAGCTAACTCAGTTAATGTACAACTCTAGAATGGGGCAAATCAAAAGAATGAAGGGAATATAATACATTTGGTAGCTCCAGCTAATGGATTAAGTTCGCCTTGACCACGGGGCCCACCTTTATGTGTGGTAGATATGCGCCTCCATTAAGTTTGCTGGCTCATTTTACGACATGAGCCCAAAAAGATGTGTAATACATCCACACCCTCCATCGGTGGGGGAATGAGCCCAAACATCAAGCAATACAAATGCCGAGTAGAACATGTGCTGGAATTGGAAACACGGAAACATTTGGTGATTGAACGATTAATATTAAAACCTTTTTAAAGCCCATCATAATATTTTCTTATCATCCAACCTATTTATAATGTCTTACGGACATAAATGAAGGCAAAAACAATTCAAAAATTTCTCCTTGGAGCCAGCAACCGTTGGCTGCAGGCAATCTGCCACGTTGCAAGGTGGTCACTAGGCTAATCATGCCAGGTTTGCCCTACCCAAGCGAGGAATGGACACGGATGTTTCCCTGCTAGTGGGGGCTACCTTGATGTATGTGTTGCATATCCACACCGTCCATCAGTTTTTAATTTTAATTATTATTATTTTGGACTCATTTTAAGACATGATCTGAAAAACGAAGTCAGATCGAAATCTCCAGTAAATTACACATGAAACTATAATTATTCAACACCCATCGTTAAAACTTCCTACCGGCCTAGGGTAATGTTTGTTTTACATCCAACCCGTGGATAAGGTAGCACCAACTTGGATGACGGAAAACCATAAATATCAGCTTGTTCTATAACTTTTGTGGTCCTATGAAGTTTTTAACGGTGGGTATTCAATCCCTACTATATGGTCCACTTGATATTCGGATCTACTTCATTTTTTGGATCATATTCTAGAATGTGCTTTTAAAAAACGATGGACGGTCTGGATATACAACACATACATCAAGGTGGTTTCACAGAAAACGCCTACTAACCATGTTACTCATGGACGCGGATTGCGTCCTACCCCCGCCGGGCGGATTACTGTCCGGGCAGGGCTCTGTGGGGCCACCGTGATGTAAGTGTCTTATCCACGCGGTTAATCGATTTTCTAAGATCATTTTAAGGTATGAGCTTAAAATTGAAGGACCATAGCTCCAGTGGATAACACCAAAGGAAGCTGCAGTGATAATGACACCACCGTTGAAAATTTTCTAAGGGCCACCGTGATGTTTTTTTACCATCCAACCTATTCATAAGGTCACGTAGACGTGGATGAAGTGAAAACACAAATATCAGCATGATCTGAAACTTTTCCGGCTCCCAAGAAGTTTTTAATGGTGGATGTTCAATCCCCACTTTGTGGTCCACTTAAGACCTGTACCTGCCTCAATTTTAGGCTAATACCTTAAAATTATCGGATAAAAATGGTTACAGCCTGGATAAAACACATACATCACGGTGGGCCCCACAGAGCCCTGCCCGGAGGTGTAGGACGCAATCCGCGTCCGTTACTCATGCTATAGCACTGAGTAAACTCTGTGGGGCCACGGTGATGTGTATGTCATTATCCACGCAATCCATACATTTTTTTCGGTGCATTTAATCACACGAGCCCAAAAATTAAAGTATATTCAAATTTTAAGTGGACCACACCACATAAAATAATGAGGATAATGACATACACCGTTGAAATCTTTGTAGGGACCACAGTGATGGTTATTTGTTCGCATTTTCAGGGCTTTTAGTTCGCATTTTCACTGGACGATCTAGTCTTCTAATTTCTCCGTTGAATTTTCACCGTCGGTTTTTTTATTAGCTTGGATGGACACCCATTAGACGGTTAGGATTAACACTTTATTCTGACCACAAATCGAATTGTCGGGATTGTTCTATTGATTAGACTCGTCTGCATGTTCGTCATAGGAGCAACAGACCAGTGGCAGACTACCTAAGCATGGGGCCACACTTTCTTTCCGAATTGAAAACCGGAGCGTGTGATATCGAATCCATCCATCACGTGATCCTTCTTATGTTGGCTGTATAAACCAAAAATCAATACTGTTTGAAACTCAGGTGGGCCACACCACAGGGAACCAGGTGAAATCACCTCTAAAACCTTTAAAATCATGCAGTGTGGGCCACCTGAGTTTTGGATCAGACTGATTTTTGGAATGTCTATTCATCCTGGGACCATCTGATGAACAAGTTGGATGGAACTTACATACAATGGTGGCCCCACACAAAACTATGGTTCGCACCTCCTCCCAATCATTCCAAGTAGTGTGGCCCACCTGAGTTGTGGATCCGGCTGATTGTTTACCTCATCAAATGAAGTCGAGCGAAACACCTAATGGACGGAGAGGATCGTACATTCGAAACACGTGGGCCCCACTGAGCTCTGGTGTGCGTAAGGTTGATGATCCGATAATTCCTCGGTTGGATTCTTCTAGCCCTTTTTCGGGGAGTTATTTGATACTCTGACAGAGTATGGCGCTCGATGCACAGGCACTTAGAAATTGTACACGTGGCATGCATTGCCTCGAATTAAACTGTCGTAGCTAGGTCACAAATTAGATTGGTCAGCAATCCTAACCTCTGATTAGTGGACACTTGTTTGTTGAAATAGGACCATCTTTTAACTGTCCACTAAATATCCACCGCTGCGATAGTCAATCAGACCGACGGTTTTACTTGAATCACTTGAATGCCACAAACGCATGTTTTTAAGTAATTTCAAAAGTGCCTGTGTATCATCTATCACGCTCTATCAGTGTATCAATTCCTCTTTCAAGTCCGATAAATACAAAGGAGATTCGCTGGAGACATTAACGGGGTGCATAGCGTGCCAGATGTCACAATGTATGATAGATCGGCCAAGTCATCAGACGGCCGTCTTTCAGAGTCGCGTGGCCCACCTTATGGGCGGACTGGCTTGATTTTCGGCCCATTCCATTTCCCCTCGCACGCACGAGCCACGTTCGCCGTGTAGGCGAATCGCCTTTTCAAATCCTCCTCGCGCGATTCGCCAAACCCTTTCTATTTCAAACGGAGAACCTCCAATTGCAGCCGTTCGGTTCGTTACATTCCCCCACCTTGAAAACCGCGGAAGCTCAGCTCCCTTTCCTTCTCACTCCAGCAGAAAACGCATACACCGAATCTCCGTCTATATGCCATTTCACTCCACGTTCATTCCACAACCCACCATAAAACCCTAATCTCGGTCGCCAAATTAGGGTTTAAAGATTCAAGTCGAAGATCGTACGGTCCGTCCTGAAATTCTATTCTCAGAGAAGCATTTATTCAAGCATTTACAGACCGAGATCTTTCATCCCCCCTCAGCCCCTCCTTCTGTGTCTCTTTTCAATGCCCACCGAATCAGACGCCGGATCTCATTTCCTCGCGTCTAACTCTGGTCTCTAATGGCATCTGAATTTTCGTTAGTATGAGACTAGGGCTCGTTTCCAGAGCTCCTCGATGGCCGTGGGAAAGGCGCAGGAATGCTGTCAATCTCCTCAGAAGCAGCTCCAGAAATTCCCGCGGAAGATCTCTCGGTCATTCCTTTGCGGATTGATGCTTTTTGCTTTGGGCCTGATATCTCTTTTCACTGGGCACGTCGCTTCCGACATTGAGTGGTATTCGCAGCGTCTGATGAAACGATCTATATTCTCTAAATCGGTATTTTGGTTTTCTCTGCCTCTTTTTGATGTTCCATTGTGTCTGTATAAGTGTTGAATTGTGGTAGTTTCGCTTTGGATTTTCATAATTGTGATTTCTTGGGGGAGTAGATATCAAGGTTCGTGGGATATGGTTGCTTTTTTCGTTTGAATAATGGTCTCATTCTTTTCGAAATTTCACCAGTTTTGAGTGTTTGGCAGGACGGCAGTCGCCATGTGCGGATAGATATATGGAAATCGAAGTCTTCGAATTTGTACTATGGTTGTAGCAGTAGAAGTCCCAATTTCCCTCGTAAGTTCTCCTTTCGCATTTTAGTTATATTTTGTGAAAATTGAAATGCATGGTTCAAATGTTTTTAGAAATATTTAGAATCTCCTTTTAGGTGGAATTTTACTTACTAGTCTTCTTTAGGAGAACTTTTAAGCTTTGATATAGATATGGAGAGATGCTGAGGCGATTCATTGCAAATATGTAAACCTGGTACTTATGGGCAAATATCTGGGTCATTTATCCATTGGGGCCCACCGCGAACATGCCCTGGCCCAACAATCATGCTGGTCCACTTATTGGACCTGGGCTTGTCACGCATGTACATCGAATGTCGAACATTGGTCATCTCTTAACCTAACCATCCAACTTACTGAAACATGTGGCCCACGTGGATGGGTGATTTTTGGACCAGGGCGTGCTCACAGTTGATCTCACCTGTTGAATGCATGGATGTGAACACCATCCCAGATTTGCAATGTAAATCACCTCTTGAATTTATGTTATTGCATTTTCATTCTTGTAGTGTTCCTATATAATATTCCCTCATTGCTAGTTATTTTAGTACTTGGTCTAACCGTTGAAACGCACATATGCTCTGGAATTTATCTTACTGAGATATAGTATAATATTTCAGTTATCCTATTAAGCGACTGCATTAGCTAGAGTTGTTTCTCCACTCCCAAGTCCACCATGCATAAAGTAGACACAGTCTTTAGTTTTACTCATTCTTCAGTATTAGCTTGCATTGACCATGCAGTTGGATCTCTAAATCAAATCATGCAGTTGAGTAAGTAGACAAAAGATTTCTTCAAACACAAATTTATGGATGTATAGTACATGCTTTATTGTTCTTTATCGAATAATTCTCTTTCCGCATCTTATCTTACACCAAACAACTACCTTTTCTATAGATCGTGGTCCACTTCTAAGTCTGTTAATTCTAAGATTGAAAGTTAGTTTTGGTGCACCATATTGGTCACACCACTGAAACCAGGTTGCATCACCATCATCCCGTATTGGGCTGTTTTGACCGATACAGCTGTATCATTTACCACCAAAACCAATGCGTACGGGGAATATTTACCGGTTTCGGACAATAATTTAACCCCTGGTCAGTTCATAACTATCTATTAGTTCACCAATTAAATTGGTTCTTTACTTTTGAGATATTGATCAGCGCTGGTAAATGTAATGTGAAAATGTAAGATTATCGTTATACATGTATTTTCAGCAACTAAATGACAGCTATGTATTCATTTTCTTATGTATGTTGCTGAAAAATCTGTTTGTTTTATATTAAATTGTAGCTGCTTTACGTGAAAGCAAGTCTAATGGCTATTTGCTTATTGCAACAAGTGGAGGACTAAACCAACAAAGAACAGGGGTAAGTGGAGAGAATCTCTGTTCTGCTTTTTTTTTTTTTTTTGGGTGTGCACGTTAGGAATATCGTGGATAGAAATAGTAATTTAGTATCATTCTAAAAAAAATAGTAATTCGGTAGGTCAAGCACAGACATAAGCATACAATGCTTTATAAAATTTTCTTTTAACGCCTCTTTGTGAGAAAATAAGTGCTAAATCTCTGGAAGCATATGGATTTTCTATATGTCTAATATTTTGCTTAGCTTGGCACCGTAATTCGTTATTTTGTATTGCTATGTTCAATCTGGACAATATTTACTGCTAGAATCGATGAAATGAACAGGTACTTCATCTTGGAGCTTGGTGCCCTGAATAGCTTTTCAACTTATACTATAGCTTTTCAGATAGAAGAGGTTTTGAAAGTTTGCATGCACTATGAGACTGGTGGTAAAGAAGATTTAGTTGGTGACAGTGGTTATAGAATCAAGCAGATGGTTTTCCTTTTCAGTGGTGTTCCCAAACTCATTATCGACATTCATTTTAATCTGCATATATTTGCAAGAAACATTTGCAACAATTGGGTGACGGTTTGACCTAGATATTGGGATCTGGTAAGCAACACGATACCTGGGATTGCCTTGAATGAATGCATTCGGTTGAATCTAACAGAAGTGGTAGAACTTAGAAGAAACCTACAAAAGCAGCCTATGGGTGAGTTTCCCATGACGAGCAAGGCTGCTTGTTATCCCATTGTGCTTTTGCATGCTTTGGTGTGTGGATGTGGGGGTGTGGGTGCTGTGATGGTCAATGAGCCCCTCACTGATGGATACAATCCAAATAATGTTAGACTGAAGTAGGCATTACTTTTTGAAATGTGAGTAAATTTTTTTTCTTTTCCAAAATCTAAAAAATAATAAATTTTTTTTCTTTTCCAAAATCTAAAAAATAACTATGTACTAGACTATTAGATAGGCCTTGATTGTAGTCAATCTATGTAATAGTCTATTACATTTCACCTGTGGGGTTTCGTGCCCTCATTACCAATCCCAAGCCAGATAAAGGAGCGTTGCGTCAGGTTAGTAGTTGGTTTCAAACTAATGCCATGACTTCCATCATGAATTTGAACAATATGACATTCCAAACTCATACTAGGGCGTTTCCCGTAAGAGACGAGTTACATTGGAACATGGGTGTAGTGAGAAATGGGCAAGGGTCGGATAGGGCATCTCCCAAAAGAAACGCATCGCAACAACACGTGGTTGCTAGGCAAGGGTTCTCATGCCATTCTAGACACATGCAGGTAAAGAAGGTCTGGCCCTTGATAGAGTGGAACGGCATAATTGAATTCATGTAGCCAACCTCAATTAATTGGGATAAGGTGTAAATGATGCAGTGTATTAAATAGCGTCGTAGCGTAGCGTGTAGCGTACGCTACGTAGCGTAGCGTACAAAAAACGCTACGTAGCGCTTAAAATAGCGTTAAAAAAAAAAAAAAAAAAAAAAAAAAAACATACCTTTTTATTTTATTTTTTTCTTTTCTTCTTCTTCTTCTTCTTCTTCTTTCTTCTTCTTCTTTCTTCTTCTTCTCGCCCCTGCATGAGCTGCTTGATTCTTGCGGCTGCGGCATGGCTTGATTCTTGGCTTGGCGCGGTGGCGGCTGCGGCTGATTACGGCCCGGCCTCCTCCTCTCTCTCTCTCTCCCGGTTGCGGCCCGGGCCTCCTCCTCCTCCTCCTCCTCTCTCTCTCTCTCTCTCTCTCTCTCTCTCTTCTTTCCCTCCTTTTCTTTTCGGTTTCCCTCTCCGTTTTTTTTTTTTTTTTTTTATCGGACGCCGTTTGACCGCTACTTTGGAGATACGTGTCATGCTAAGTCGAAGCGCCGACGGACGCGGATTGGCTACTCCCCCGACCCGGCCCCAGAGGTGGTGGTCGGTCTCTGTCAGGCCCACCATGATGTATGTGTTTCATCCATTCCATTCATCCATTTTTAAGATCATTTTAGGGCTTGATACCAAAAATGAGGTATATCCGATCTCAAGTGGACCACATTACAGAAACAAGTGTTTAATGAACTTCGACCATTAAAAACTTTTTGGGGGCCATAAAAGTATTGGATGAAGTTGATATTTGTTTTATACCTTCATCGGGTTTTTATAACCTAATCAACGGATTGGATGTCAAATAAACAGTTCCACCGGGCCTTAGAAGAATTAAATTGATGGATACCCACTCACTATTTTTTTTCCGTGGTGTGATCCACTTGAGATTTATGTCCCTCCCATTTTTGGTATCAAGCCCTAAAATGATCTTTAAAAATGGATGAACGGAATGGATGAAACACGTACATCATGGTGGGGCCCACAGAGCACCGACCACCAGCTCCGGGGCTGGTGTCAGGGGGAGTAGCCAATCCGCGTCCAGCGCTGACACCCCTCGAGCTCCGAGTTGTACGAACGGTTCAAAGGAGATCAAAGTTACATGGGCCCCACAGCTATGTATTTATTATATCTACACCGTTCATCTATTTTTAAATATCATTTTAGAGCATTAGCCAAAAAATGAATCGTATCCAAAGATCGTCTGGACCACACCAAAAATAGCAGCGAGATGGTGATTTTTCACAGTTAAAAAATTCGTAGGCCCACCCTAACGTTTATTTTTCATCCAATCTGTTCAAAAGGTGAATGGAGAGGAAAAATAAATTTCATATTAATCTAAAAGTTTTGTGATCCCAATAAGGGTTTCAATGGTAGACGTTCAATCCCCCACTGCTTTTTGCAGTGTGGTCCACTTGATAATTAGATCTATATTATTTTTTGTGTCAAGCCTTAAGACTAGTTCTTCAAATGAATGGACGGTTTAGATATAACACATACCTCATGATCGGACCCACATGACTTGCTTGCATTAAATGAATGGACTGGTACCCGCGTTACGCACCACGTGCACAATTTAATAAAATGTACACATGCCACATGGGCCCCATCATGCTGTATGTATTTTATCCATGCCGTCCATCCATTTTGCCACATCATTTTAGGTTATGATTCAAAAAATTAGTAAGATCCAAATCTCAGGTGGACCACAAAGATAGAAACAATGGTTATAAAATGCTCACCATTAAAAATTTCTTAGGGTCCACCTTTGTAATGTTTATTTTCCATCTAACTGTTAATAGGTCACACTAACGTGGATGAAGGGAAAACGCACATGTCACTTGATCTAAAACTTTTGTAGCCCCGATAAATTTTTAATGATAATCGTTTGATTATTATTGTTTCTTATGGTGCGGTCCACCTGAGCTTTGGATCTGCCTCATTTTTGGGCTCATGCCCTAAAATTATTTGACAAAATGGATGGACGGTGTGGATATAACACATTCATCACGAGTGGGGTCCAAAAAACTTTGACACTCATGTGCTACACTTCACAATCTGAGTCCTACCTAATTCGGGCCCTTAAAAAATTGTACACAAGACATGTATTAACTTAAAATTTACCAATTAAATTATGGACTGTAATTGCTAACTCAAAATGCCAAAATATTTTACTTTTTTCTTACTATTTAATATATATATATATATATATATATATATATCATATATATTTTTAATTAAAAAATAGAAGTATTGTGTAGCTTACGCTACACGCTACGCTATTTCGCTACACGCTACAGAGGGTTGAACGCTACGCAACACGCTACCGCTATTTAAAACACTGGAATGATGATGAAAAATCTAAAAAAATATGCATCATGATAGATGCATGAAGGCTCAATAATGATTAATGAGTGACCTTGTTGTTACTTTCTTAGTGCGTTTATTGCCAATTAGTTTGCATCTCTGAGAACAATGGAACACGTAGCTCCCTATGTTTAGCCACCACATATTTGATCTCTAAAATACAAGATGCAATCCTCCATGGACCAAGTGTATTAGTTGTAGGTCACTGGTGGCATTCCAAGAATCCCCTTTGGGGCACGTTTTGGATTGTAAGTTGTTTTGCTTCAGCTACTTATGCCTCAAGTGCCTGATCTAAGTTTCTAATTATTCAACGCATAAGTATGTCTGCCAAACACCATACTTAATCCTAAAAAGAATCTATAAATTACGACATGCATAAATTGCTTTTGCAGCATCACTTTTGATGTGGGTCGTCCGTCATCTAGACCCATCTTTGATGTGGGGCCTTCCATCATGTGGGGTCCACTTTTAGTATCCCCCATCAATCATGTGGGGCTAACCTTTGATGTGGGCCGTTCATTATGTTTGGTCCACCTTTGCCCTATCTTCAATGTGAATCGTCTATCATGTGGGCTCCACCTTCAATGTGGACCACCCACCTCGCGAGGCCTACCTTCAATGTGGGTTATCCATGATATGTGGGGCGCACCTTGGATGTGGGTTATCCATCCTGTTGGAAGTTGGATGTGAATCATCCATCATGCGAGGCCCTCCTTTAATGTGTACCGACCATAATGCAACTTTGAAGTGGGCCATCCATCATGCAGGGCTGACCTTGGATGTGGGACATTCATCATTAGGGGCCAACCTTTGATATGGACCGCCCATTATGTGGGGCTCACCATTGATGTGGACCATCCATCATTTAGGCCCCACCTTCTGTGGGTTGTCCATCATGCAGGGCCACTTTTGATATGGACCGTCCATCACATAGGCCCACCTTGATGTTGGTTGTCCATCATGTGGATCTCTCTCTCTCTCTCTCTTCCTTCAGCAAAAGTAAAAAAGGCTTCTTTTTTTTTGCTCAAGGTTGCAAGTCATTTGTAAGGTGTTCAACAACTTTTAAATGCCATTTTACCAAACTAATTATGTCACATAAGCTATTGATTTGCTGTTAATCAAATAATTAGCTTATCAATGCATTTCCAAACACACCTAAGTAACTATGTAGAGCAAGAAGACGAGAAGCTGCACAACCCTTATCTAAGTGCAAACATGGCTACTACATTTAACTCCACGTCACCCAAAGGCCTAGAAAAAGCCATCACAGCCTCCCCCTTTCCAATTTTCAGGACACAACTGACCCTGGACCTTGGGTGTCCCAGAGAGCACCCATCAAAATTGAACTTTTAGTAACTCTTTTGAGGCAGTTTCCACTCGACATTACCTTTCTTTTTAAGTGCCCTTTGGAATCCCCACCTTCCAGTCTCAAAGGAGGTCTGAATGCATACTCCCTGGAAATAGGCTTTTATTTTGAAACGCGGGTGATCCTTGATTTGATCTGAAGAACTGTATATGCTTTGAATCCTTGGAATTTTGGACAAGATTTTGCTGAGAAATGTTATTCCTCTTCTAGCATCAATGTGCTTGTATCCATAGATGTAGAGTCAACTTGGATACAAATTTAATTTCAAGCTTTGGTAATGGGTATAAAAGCTTTGTACGAAGGGATATGAACCCTACTTTTTTTTTTTTTTTTTTTTTTCTTTTTTATAAGCTGGCTTTGGCCTGTGACTTTTTGCTACTGCTTTCATTGCAAGAAAATATTATTTTTACAGTCAATTAAATTATAATATGTATCTTAACTTTCGATATTAATTTATATAAAATTCCTAGGCACTTCCACTTCTTGACTTTCAAGAACTTGATTTGTAATTCAATACACAAATCAGTTGGTTCTGTCAGGCTAGCTATATGTGGTATGGTACCAACTATTTCCTTATGCGGTGGTCAGATGATATCTTGAGCAGCTCTGTATCTGGGACCCTTGACACAAATGGATGCATTATGAGTTCCATACAAATTACTTCTCATCAACTAAAGTCTACTTTGTCAAGCGTTCATCTTTTACCATTAATTTCTAAGCAAGCCTCCACCATGGCTTATTTGAGAGCCTGTGTGAAAATGGAAGGGTGATGTTCAGTAGGTACCAGGTAGCCGATCATAGAACTTTTGAATCTACCATGTAAAACCTGACATCAAAAGGCGAAGGTGGTGATGGTGATGATGATGTCAGTGACCATTAGTTTGTATGTGGCATTATTGATTTATTGAAGCTGATGAGGCATGATGATATCAAGTGAGCAGCAACTTGTCAAACTTCTACTGAGCAATCATGAGAACAATTGGACCACAAATAGCCAGGATGACACTATGAAGAAGAAGAAGGTGGTGGTGGTGGTGGTGGTGACAACGACAATAGCAATGAGTGAATGAATCAGCATCATCAAAACCTTATCCCAACTAAATGGGGTCAGCTTCACGAATCTTATTTTTCCATTCCGTGCTACCATTGAAATGCCAAATTGTCAGGATTCATGAGAAAAAGATTGGCCAAAGTTTGACATTGGCTTGCCAACCGGACACAACCCTCATTGAAATTTCTATTCCTTTTATAATCTTTCAAGATATTTGGACATATACTAAAAAGGAAAACCTCAAGATAGTTAAATATGATGATTAACCATAACTCTTCCTTTACATGGTGGATCTAGATGATCTGCCATCTTTGGTGTTTAAACTCAGTGCTAGCTGCAAGGAAATATTTTTCAATAGCAATTTAAATGTTTCTAGTCACACATCATTTATGGCACTCCCATATACTTGGTTCTTATTCTTCTCATGCATCATAGTCATACAATATAATTTTGTGAATAATCGTTCCATGGCATGTCATAAAAAATTGCGCTGGTAAAACAATATGATACTGTAATTTTTCATGTGTTCTTTCATTTTGTGTTTCCCTTACGGAATTCACAACCTTTCTCCACCCTCAGATAACAGATGCAGTAGTTGTTGCTCGGATTTTGAATGCTACTCTAGTCGTACCTCAGCTGGATCACGATTCCTTCTGGAAAGACGATAGGTGAGTTGGTTTCTATGATTTATGTATTATAGCAATCCTTGTCTTCTTCTTCTTCTTTTTATTTATAGTTTATGATGAAGATGTCCCTTGGCAGTGAATTTGTCAACATTTTTGATGTCGAATGGTTCATTTCCTACCTTTCAAAGGATGTAACTATTGTCAAAAGAATCCCGGATAAAGTAATGAGATCAATGGAAAAACCTCCGTATACCATGCGTGTCCCAAGGAAGTCAACTCCTGAATTCTATCTGGATCAAGTGCTGCCAATACTCTTGAGAAGACAGGTAAGCAGGCCATGTAATCTGTTATTGGATTTGACTTTCTTGATTTATATTCAATGCATAGACTAGTTCTTGGGATATTGCTATTCTTCTTTTGGCTTCTTTGGTAGTTTGGTAAGAGCTTCCTTAAGTGCCTTGCTCTTTTGAGAAATTCCAAGAACTCTAAATTTGTGTTCAATTAAAATATGGCCTTGCTTTGTAAAAACAACAAAGAAAATCTTTGGTAGTCCCAGAACTGATAATCTCTGGAATTGTCATCAGTTTTTTTTTTTAAGATTATTTGGCCAGTACCTCTAATCTGGCCAATTCTTATCTGAGTGGACTGGCTGGTTTTGTCTTTTCAAGGATCATGGTCTATTATACGGTTTTGTTAACATTTTTTTGGTTTTTTTTTTTTTTTTTTTTTTTCTTCTGATGTAAGTTTGAAAAGCCAATCCTGCTATTGGAAAGTTTTAAATACTTGAAAAACAAGGAAATAAAGAAATCACCGAAAGGTTTCCTTAAACTGCCATTTTCTTTACTTGTGCTAAATTTTATTTGTGAAATTTGGAAAGTTCACCTATTTGTGTGTGCTTTTGTACTGTTGTGATATGTATATCATGATTATATGTAAGTTCAAAGGTGCTATCGTATCTACAACACTGGTATGTATAACTCAAGGCAAATCTGAAAGTACATGTAAGTTAATTGACCAAAGAAAAAAAAAAAACAAAGCAGTTAAACGTATAGAAACAAAGGAATGACATTCACCCCTGAATCTACTAGCACTTTATCAGGCTGGTGTCAGAATCTCTGACATTCCTTGATTGTTATGCCAGACTGGAATTACCATTTCCCGTCTGTGTTCTGGTTCATTTCCATGCATTTATATGATAAAGTTCAGTGCAGAATTTGACATCTCAAAACTTTTGCAGGCTCTGCAGCTGACAAAGTTTGATTACAGGCTCACGAGCAGTCTGGATGAAGAATTGCAAAAGCTGCGCTGCCGAGTGAACTATCATGCAATAAGGTTTACGAAGCCTATACGAGCACTTGGTCAAAAACTGGTTAAGAGAATGCGGAGGATGAGCTCACGTTTCATTGCAGTTCACTTGAGGTATCTTCAGTTTGTTTACTTCTTAAATTTTAGCGAGCATGTCATAAAATTGACCCTTTCTATCTCATCAAATTTAATTTTTTAAAGGCATACATGAAATGAATGTACCTTACCTTCTTGAATGCACTCAACTATAATATGAAAAGTCGAAATGTCCATTAACTTTCATCTTTCTCTTTGCATTTAAAAATGTCTGTTTTTCCCATACTCTATGAGATAGAAGAAAGCACTCTCCAGGAATCCGAAACTAATTTTTCATGCATTTATGCCAGTTATAGGCTCAAAACACCAAAAGGCAGTTCTTTTTCATGGATTGCTGAGTTGCTTTTCCTAGGGCTTGTTCGGATTGGTGGAAATAAGCAAGTTACTGATGAAAGGAAATTGATTTCCTCATATGGACAGTTTCCCTCGTTTGCGAAAGACAATCAGATTGAGGAAATCAATTTCCTTATATTTCCTCAAAAAAGGGCCATTTCCTTTTCCTCTCTTATACAAGGGAACTTTTTCCTTTTCCACAGTTTTCCTTGGAAATTTTCCTTTCTTGAGCTATGTTTTGATTTCCACAATCCAGATGTGATGGTATCCCTCGTTTGCAAAAGACAAGGGTTGAGGAAATCAATTTCCTTTTCCTCAGTGTGTATATATATATATATATATATATATATATATATATATATAGAGAGAGAGAGAGAGAGAGAGAGAGAGAGAGAGAGAGAGAGAGGGAGGGGGGGGGGGGGCCACTTCCTTTTCCTCTCTGATACCTAGAGAAAAGGGTCCTTTTCCGGAGTTTTCCTCCGGTGTGACAATTTCCTTTCCTCTGCTACTATTTGATTTCCACCAATCCAAACAGGTCCGCCTTTGCACTTTTCAAATGTCCATGTTACTGTATGCATGCTCTTGCACATGTGTCTCTGTAAAGATTAAGGGAATTCTTTGACTTATCTGTAGAAAAGCTTGATTTAGATTCTTGAGATGGTAGTTCAATTGTTCTTTCTGTGGATTGACAAGTGTATCAAGCCCTCATTACAAACCATTAGGTTTTTTTGCTCTTTCGTTGTGACTTCTCAATTTTCATCCTGTTCTTTACCATGGGTCTGAAGATCTCTTTAAATTTATCTGACAGGTTTGAACCTGACATGCTTGCATTTTCTGGGTGTTACTATGGTGGAGGTGAGAAAGAGAGAAATGAGCTGGGCGCCATCAGGAAGCGTTGGGCAACACTACCTGTGAGATTGTAGTCCCATGTTTTCTAATTGACAGTTTGTTTATCCAAAGTAAAAGTAAAAAATGAGAATTTTTTTATGCTTCTCTAAAACCAACTTAACAAAGAGTTGCTTCTCTAGAGCTCCAATAAAGCACTTCCTGGTATGAAAAGAATGTTTTTAAAAAAACGGGGGGCCCTCGCAACCAAGGGACTGATGGCTATTGTAATTTGGATTTGCAAATAACTGGCTTAGTGGTCCAGCTGCGTTATTAAGAAAACATTTTTTTAAAACATGTACATTAAAAAAATATATAAAAAAATAAAAAAATAAAAAGAAGAAAGAAGAAGAAGAAGTGAACAGAAAATAGCAGACCTGATTGTTGCCCCTCCATGCTTGGATGTTTGTCTTATGTCTAAAATTCCAGATAATTTTTTGTCAAAACAGAATTAAAATACATTATTTTATCAAGAGGATAAAGTATCCTTGTACTCAATGTTTTAGTCTAAATTGTTGCATCTGGGAATATTTGAACTGTATTACTCTCCTAAATTCCTAAATCAGCTACCAAAGCGATCTTCCTAGAAGATTAAGGGCCTGATACCACTGGAAAATCAGTTCACTCCTAGAAGATGAACTTAAGGGCCTTTTTGGAAGCCACTGAAAAATCGATTAAGCCAATTCATAGCCTATAGGCATGACTGTAGCTAACAGTGCCCGTCAGCTAAGACCTGAATGGCCAGTATTATTATCATATTGTGGCCCACCTAAATATTTGATCAGCCTGATTTTAAGGGCATGGAAATTTCAAGCCAGCACATGCCATCTGGATGGTTTGAATTTTCCAAACATTTGGCATGTGTGACGTGGTGTAAGAAGGTTCCATCTCTAGCAGTTTGGATTTTCCAAACATGTGCCTAGTTGGCATGTGAGAAACATGTGGAAGAAGGTTAATTATTTTATTTAAAAAAAAAAAAAAAAGACAACCGGACTGTTTTCCCAACAATTTTTCATGCAGACCCCATCGAGATTTAATGTGGCAGGCAAACAGGCCCTGATATTGCCAGATGAGAATAAATGAATTACTGTTGAATAAGAGTACATACATATGAAAGACTTGGTCTGATTTGTGCTTAGATTACCAATTCTACCTTTTTATAGGATTTAAGCCCTGATGGAGAGCGGAAACGAGGGAAATGTGTACTCACTCCACATGAAGTGGGATTGATGCTGAGGGCACTTGGTTTTGGAAAAGATTCGTACATTTACGTTGCATCTGGAGAAATATATGGTGGGGAAGAGACACTACAACCTCTTAGAGACCTATTCCCAAACTTCTACACCAAGGAGATGCTTGCTGACCAAGAGCTGAAACCCTTTCTCTCTTTCTCTTCTCGCCTTGCTGCCATTGACTACATTGTCTGTGATGAGAGTGACGTTTTTGCGACCAATAACAATGGCAATATGGCCAAGATTCTTGCAGGCAGAAGGTATGTCACAAAAGTCTCAAAATTCTCATGAATTTCACCTTCATTCCTCGTTCCTTTTTAGACACTTTTTTTTTTTTCCTGGAACTGGACAACAATTTCCTTCTATTGATCCAAAAATCAAAAAACCAATTTCCTTCCAATAAAACACACTTCAGTGTGGCCTGGCACTATTGGTTGAAATTAATAAAAGAATTTGCAGATGTTGGATGCTCTTATGTATTCAAGTCTCTCCTATGAGCAGCATATCCTTTGATTCCGTCAGAGGACGATTTACCCTTCATATGACAGAGAGGCAAAAGGGGGGGACTTTGAATTGTTGTTTTGCATTAACTGGGAGATTTTGCATTTTGGATGTCTATTTGGTGGACTGATTATTTGAAATCCTAGTAGGTATAGATTCCTTGGACCCACCTTTCTCTATTTCTTTCATCTGTTTTATTTCATTCATCTTTTCAACTGCAGGAGGTACATGGGGCATAAGAGGACCATCAGGCCAAACGCTAAGAAGCTGAGCTCCTTGTTCCAGGCGAGGCAAGAGATGGATTGGGAGACTTTTGCCAAGAAGGTGAAGTTGGCCCAGAGAGGCTCTATGGGGGAGCCTGAAGAGATGCGGCCGGGGCGAGGTGAATTCCATGAATTTCCAGCCTCTTGCATCTGCCGGAAACTGTACAAAGATGGTGAAAATGGCAATGACAGTAATGATAATACACAGAAGCCAGTGGAAGAGCATGTCAGAGTCCCAGAAGGGGTAGTTGTGTCAACAGAAAAGACTGGAGGGAATAGAGATGGGGGGAGTTTGCAGAGACTGAAAGAGGACAGTGGGACAGGCGAAGAACAAGCCTCTTCAGAAGGAGACATGGAGGAAGAGGAATTCTTGCCAGATTAGGAGAACTGGGAAACTGAGCAAAAGCAGAGATATTGCATGTCTCAGTAGCCCACTGGCAGACTCCATCATCTCACTGGTAAGCCAATTCTGATATCCTCCATTTGAGTCACTGAGTTGCTGACACATCTGGGTTGATGAATGATGAGAGCATTGAGCAGCACAAAATGGCAGCTTAAAAAAACTGACTTCTTTTAGCCTCAATATCTTTGGTTGCGTCAGTTCTTGGGGACCCAAGGAGTCGGGCTTTGTGTATAGAAGGAAATGGCTGATAAGCAAGCGGCTGGCTTGGTATCTTTTTCTCTCTTTTTTTTTTCCCCCTTCTTTTTGGTTGTGAGATAGAAGGTTGGGCAGTTGTGCTTTCGGGTACTAAGATTTCTGTTGCTCCATGGAAATGATACTTTGGCAGAGAGGCCAAAAAGGTGTGCCGCTGCATCTGTGACAATATGGGGGTTGGAGGGTTGGTTTTATGGAAGTGGGGAGTTTATGAAGTTTCATAATCAGCCTTGGTCTCCTTTCAGGCCTCTTCATGGGCTTTGTCGGATTGACATGCGTGGAGGGCGATTTGTATTTGACATAAATGGTAGCTAACTCCCACCTTAAGCTCTCAGATACTCGATACAATTTTTTTTCAGGTACCAAGGAAATGGACTCTGCAGTCCATGAACAGCATCCTGCAACAACACCCATAGTTCTAGAACTTGGTGGGTTGGCTCATTGACAAGTCTTTTGTGCCAGCATAAATCGACTGAATCACCTAGTTTGGGTTTTTTTTTTTTGTTATAAATAAGGCCCTTGGTGGGACTCACCCAAATCACTGATGTGCCTGATTTCATATAATATCATCACAATGGGCCCTGTAAAAATCAAGGGTGGACATCTCTCTCTCTCAACTGTTTCCTTTGACATGGCCCATCTGAATCATGTCTGCCTTTTACTTTTTTCTTTTTTCGCTCTGGAGCTAACATAGGATAATATATCTAATGGTTGGGTGGATCTCACATACACATCATGGGAGGCCCCGTGAAAAAATCAAGGTTGGCCTCTCATGAAGTTCTGTTTCTTAAAATAATTCTCTGTTTTTTAACAGTCAGGGAATGGGACCAACCATCACTTTGGTGGGCCCACTATGATGTATTTGTGAAATCCACTCCAACAGGTACATGTGTAATTCCACATTAGTTCTAGGCCAAAAGATTGGGTTGACTTATGATTCCAGTCGGCCACACGAAAGGAAATGGTTGGGAGGTAGACGTCCACCCTTGATTTTTACAGGGCCCACCTTGATGATTTTATGAAATCATGTTATGCAAAATTTTAGCATGGGGCCCAAAAATAGGCCCATCCATGATTCAATTGGGTCACACTAAGGGAAACAGTTTGAAGGGTGAGCGTTCCTCTGTGCACTGTTTCCAATTGGTCCATCTGAACACGGGTGGGGCTCTGATTTTTGGGCCCTAGGACTAATATGTCATGAAGCACCTGGTGGTCAAAGTGGAGTTCACGTAAACATCATGTTCAGCCCTACCCGAGCTGCAACCATTTTGTGGCATGGAGGTAGTGGGATGGTAATTATGTAGATTAATGAGGTAGCTTATTGAAAACCTTGCTGAAAAAGGTATTAGTTTATTAGGTAATTTTAGTAAAATTTCCTAAAAAAAAGGAAAAAAGGGCCGAAAAGGGTATTGAGGACACCCACTACCAACATCTCAAACGAGTTGTCCTTTGATCATTTTTACTATCAACAATTTTAAATATTCATCAATTAAGTATTTTAACTTTAAAATATGATTTTCGACTCAAGGAAAAGGCTCGGTCAAATATTGGCTATAAGATATCGAGAGCCTTTTTGAGTTTTTCAACTACGGCAATGAGAGCATTCCCCAAGTCTCATCTGATGGGCCCCACTGCAATGAGAGCATTCCCCAAAAAAAGGTATTCCAAGTCCTAACCCTTCAGCATCCTGCAACACACTCTGTAATGGTGTAGTCAGCTGTACAAGTGCGGCACATGGCTCGTTAATCCATCCAGCTCTGGTTGAAGGATTCGAAACCTTCACCCAGTAGACTACGTAGAGATGAAGTGGGGCTCACTAGATCGACAGTGAAGTCACAGACGGTAGGCGTTCCACCTTCAGAGACTCCAATTTTGGCCTGTAAATGTCAAAAGTATAGAGAAGTGGGATCTTCCAAATCTTCCAAATGCATCTGGCACCCAACATGAAATGAGTTACACCTATCTCCTTCAACTTGTTTATGGAGTTGTAAATGGCAAAGAGTTGTGTAGAACTACTTGTATATGGGATCCAACTTGTCAGATGAGCGGCCACAACATGAAAGTTGGCCACAACATGAAAGTTGGCCACCACAAAATCATGCGATCCAACCATCATTCAGGCCACACTGATAGTTGTCAATTGTTTTCTACAATGTGGCCCACCTATGATTTGGCATTGATAGACGGATACGAACAACAGATGGGCCCCACAGGCAATAACGTACAAGTGGGGGACTGCTTCTTCAGGGCATTCCAACACCATGGTGGGCTCAGTTACTGCAAGGGTTGGATGAAATATCACATAAACAGTGAGACCCCATGATGATGGCATGCACAACAGCCAGCCCCCCTACAGGCAATAGCATATATAAGCAAGAGAAATAAGCAGCTAAATAACTTTTACACGCCAGAGAGCAACTTTTTAAACATAGTTGAATGACCTATTAAATAAGCTTATAATACACAGACTTGTAGAGAAACAAGCATCTTCCAATATCGGTGGCTCTTTCCCACACTCCACATGAAGCGGGCCCACCTAATCAACTGTCCCGATCACCCATCCATGGGAAAAGATGTATGGTGTTGATGTTTCAAAGCAATTCCAGGTAATCCATCCTTCGCCCATACATTATAGCAGACAGTGAACTCTTTGGTATTGTGGTGACAAACAGTCAGCAATCCATCCATCAAACACATGACACATCAATCTTTCCATTTTTAACCCACCCTTCAACACGGTGGCCCATCAACATTTACAACCCACTGATGGATGGCCCACAAATCTTGTTCCAACACATCTCTCGTCTGCGCCATCCATACATCCATTGCATCTAAAACTTGGCGAGATTGTCATGCCTGGCACTGCATGGCCGCTGAAAACCTGTTAGTTCCTGCAAATTCAGTGCATACCTGCATGAAAGTATCCAAGCAGCAGCAGCAAAGACATTGGAACTGATGGACTAACTTCTATGACAGATTACATCCTAGGCGCCCATGAGAAACAAATGACATCAAGTTCAATTGCGCTGTGACCCCTATCAGATTTTATATATTATATATCTACACAAACTACAAATGCTAGGGTTTTCCGTCATCCTGCTTCTGCTTTCCAGAGAAATCAATTGCAAGTACCTTCCCCCTCTCAACCATGGTTATTCCCTGTCACAATACAAAAAGTCAAGCTTTGATCATTCCTTTTAAATCAAAAGGCGCAAAGATAAAACAGGAAAATATAAATGGGTGTTCCAACCTCGGGAAGAAGATGTACTTCTGTGTTGGCCGGCTTTGACACCCTTTCCACGCGAAAAAGAGGGAATCTTTGTACCAATCAAGGCGTTCTGTAGCCCTTCCAGTAGCTGTAAATGCAGTAATAGTTTCCACTGTTACTAGACAGGAAGTTTTACAATTGCAAATGCCGACTACGCATAGAATTAACAGAAGATCCACACCAGATCGTCATCCATTGAGAACCAGAGATAACACCCCCATTGCCTTCTACTCGTGTGAGAAGGATTTGGAGTTCCACTCACAAGCATATGCTAGGTTGGCACACTGGCAATCTGGGCCCTCATCAGGTGGGCCATACTGTGCATATTCCCTAGGGTACACTTGTACTTTGAAAGTTTTAATCAATCTTTTTCAACCACCCATTCTTACCAAATGCTTGTGGCCAACCCCATGAGCTAATTACCTGGTTTTTGGGCCAGGGAGCATACATGGTCAGGATGCCTTGTGAACCAGCCTGGATCTGAAAATTTTTCTGATAGGAACCAGTTCTCATGGGAACCATTTAAGAACTCATCCCATGTGTTGTGCATATGCAATCCAGGCCATACAGACCCTTCATCTAGCTTGAACGAAGGGTTAGGCTGTTTGGTAACCCAGGTTGGCCCAGTGAATATCAAGGATGGTGTCTCCTCCCACTCTGTCCTCTTCACTATGGCCCACCTGAGTTTTGGATCGGGCTGATTTCTGAGGCCTAGGGGTTTCATGAGGTGACAAATCTGATGGACGGGTTGGATATCATGCAAACATCATGTTGGATGACTTCTCAAGGAAGTTATTTATGGATCAATTTCTAGTACGGATCCATAGCACAGGTGGCCCTGCTGGCAGATGTTTTTTTTTTTTCTTTTTTAAGGCAACGAAACTGAAACTGCTGGCAGATGTTGCCACAAGTAACCCTAGCAGAGCCACATGTTATGTCGCAGCTGGTACAGCAGAGAAATTGAGACCCATTAAAACCACAGGAAAGAAAAATGAATCTAAGAATCAGTACCCTAGACGTCGGCTGAATTCTGCGATTGGACCTCCGGGGCTCAGCGGCATCAGGAATTAGCTTTCCAGGATTATCAGTATGGCTAAAGCGCTTCTCATCATCTCTTGCCACCTTTCTACCAGGTGCAAGCTTTCCTCTTGTCCCAGCGTCTCCTTCAATTGCTGAAGATGACTTCTTCTTGGAGGACAGAACATCCGACACAGGTGCTGACGAAAATGACAGGAGGCCCTCACCTGCTTTGAGAGTCGACGTCTCTAAACCACTCCGTTCATGGCCAGTGAATGCTTTTGCATTCGTTAAAAGATCCTGACCGGTGCCACCAGTCAAAGCAGAGGCAACAGAGATCAAAGAACTGTCCTTCTCAGATAAACTCTTGCTCAAAATGCTTTGAACTTTTCCAGATTTGGGCACTTTAGGTCTGGAGTTGGCAGCAGCTTGTTCTCGTTTTCCCTTGGTATCAACTTTAGAAGAATTTTTCCATCCAAGAGTGCCTTGCGGCACCAGGTACTTTGTGAATTTAATTGAATCAGTTCTGATTCCTTCATTTATCTTTGCAGACTTATCTGCAACGTAATGCTTGCTTACATCCATGAATTTTCGTTTCTTTCCAGGCTTAGGAACCCCGAAAATCACCCTCGATCCTTCCATCTGCAGGCCAGTCCGCTTCACCCTGACTGCTTTGGCATTGTTCTCCTCCCTGATGTTCTTCCCAACAGCAAATATTTTGTCCTTGGCAGACAATGGCAGTGGCCTTGACTCTTCATGTGTTCTTGAATCCCCACCGCTTGGTTCATTTGACAGCTTATTGTTCCCTCCAGCCTCAATTTGGGGGCCAATTACGACTTCAAGCCGACCTAGCTTTTGACGTTTTTCCTGGGGAGTATCATTCTGATCATTGCAACATCACAAACAAAATCAGACCGTTTGATAATAAATAAATAAATAAAATGAAACAAGCAAAATATCGCATATTCAATAATAGTCCAAACCTCGTGGGGCAAGGAATTATTTTCCCTTGACCATTCCATCCATTGGTCATCCTTCCAAATGAGAGATGGCCGAAGATTCCAAGCTCTAACGATGGAAAAATCTCCTTTAGCTAGATATAAAAATCCAAAAGAAAGCATTAGATACATCACTGCGCTAAATACATGATCTGGGCTAACTAAAACTCACAAAAACAAATTGACAAAACCCAAGAGATAAACAGAAAATCAATTCTTCACAGCTAAGCTTAAGGAAAGGATTATTTATTTATTTATTATTATTACTTTTTTGGAAGATTGAATTAAGGACAGAACATATCCAAGTAAACTAGTCATGTCGCTACAGTATTTCTTTCTTTTTTTAAACATTATGTTGCTACAGTATTTCAAAGAGGAACTGCAATTAACAGAGAAAATTGGCCAATCCAAACAGAACATTTCCAATTGAAGTAAAAAAAAACTTTTAGGTAACCACACCTGGAAAATGAACGGTCAATTTTGTCTCATCTTCCTTGCTCTTTTCTGTAACAATACCTTCCCACCAACTGAAAAATGAAAACCAGCTTCCCATATTAAGCAAGAGCTCACCAAGGGAAAAAAAAAAAAAAACCTACCTGCTTGTACGAACATGGGGTTTCAATCCAGATAAGTTCCAAATGACATGTGAAAAATAATACCCCTTTAGATCTGGGATAGCTACCACTAGACTTCCAGAAGTCTTGTGGTTTTTAAATAAATCATTTTGCCAGTTAAAAGCATTCAGATAAAAGTAATAAATGCTTACCCATCCTGCATCAAAGCATCCACCCGATCTCCAACAGACCATGCATAGTTCCCAATAGCTGCCCTGCGTCTCTTTCTCGTTCCTTCGAATTTCACAGCAGTCATAGGATGAGCAATGCGTATCCGGGGAGCTTTATCACCCCCTCCTTCAAGAGGTATCCACTCCTTTAGGTGATCTGGGCCTGCACGAATGAGAAGTGGCACCACAGTAAAGAACAGATATGGGTTCATACATGCTCAGCAGTGGGCATGCACAAGTAGATACAAGTGTGAAAACAAAATCAGTTGCTTGATCCTTCACCTTACAAATAATATCATTTTGAAACAGTAAAGAAGATCACGTATTTCTAAAAAATCAATCTTTCTCAGTGCTAAAAGCATCTGATGGCCTGAGCATTGTAGGGTACCTTCATCCTGCAGAAGTTCATTGTAACATACATAAGCTTTCCCATCCTTCAAGCCAAGTACCTTGGCTGAAAACCAGACACCCCTGCAACCTTCCGCATCGCGAACAACCTAAAAATTGCAACCAATAGTTGTAAGTATGGATCCAATGACAAAGTTGGCTAATCTAACAGCAAAAGCAAAAGGTAGGCCAAGTGAGTAATAATGATCAAGAAATTTATGGAACTTCAATGGCAAGAAGAAACACATAATTAGGGTTTGATAGTTTCCAAGACCAAAAGAAACTGCATAAATAGGAAATTTATGTCATGTGTTGAGGGATAAATAGGAAATATATGTCATGGGTTGAGGGCCTTAATATATGAGGCCATTCAGTTCATCCAAAAACTCCAACACAGAAACTAATGAAGCTTGAATTGAAAAGACTAATTTTTTGTAAGATTATTGAGTTTGTGCAAGATACCTCAACAAGGGATGCCTCCTTAATCTCTTTAGATGTCCCCATCTGCTGATGCCCTTCACCTTCATCATTTTGGATATTTGAAGAAGCTGCTCTTGATCCAACCTCCAATTCAGTGATAACCCCAACAGTTTTAGCATGATCAGACATTTTACGACCTTTTTGTCCTGCCAGGCCTCCTTCCCCTGCGACAGAACCCTGAAGTATCCCATTTACCATCCTTGCTTCATTCTCCATGGAGAGTTCTATTGAAGGTGCATTCCCTTCGTTTCTAATTTGCAGGGTTTCTTTCGCATTCAGTGGCCTTCTATTGGAACTTTTAATGGATCTATCAATACCTTCATCAGTACCATCCTTGTTCAACTGCTCTCCTCTATGCGTACTGTTTTCTTTCACAGAGTGCTCAACAGAAACCTTTTCTGCTTTCCAGTAACCCCCTGGACCAGCTTCTACTAATTCGCTCAGTGTTAAAGGTATAGGATCACCCATTGCAATGACTGCTCCTGCTTGCGATACAGCCTCTGCAGCCAATTCTGCTGCTTTCACTACTGCATCAAAGTTCTCTGCTCGTTTTGTGGCAGCTGACGCAGCTTCAACCCTCTTCCGAGCAGCCTCCCTTGCAGCAACAATAGTTGAACCAGAACTGGTGGTTTCGCCCTTGCTCTTCAGACCTGATGAAGGATTTGCCTTTCCAAAATTCTTTCCGCCATCGGGAAGACCAGTTTCAGGACCCCAGGAGGAATTTCCCATTGGAGGCACATTCAAAGCCTCATCCGCCATCAGTTTAGCTTGCAAAGCAGCGTCAGACGCAACCTTAGCAGCTGCTGCCGCCGCCTTCGCTACAGAAGCAGCAGCTGCTGCTGCAACAGCTGCAGAAGCCAGTTTTGCTTCAACCTCCGAAACTAATCCAGAATTCTTCTGGATGGCTAGCTGACTCCATATTCCTTCACTGTGCCTGATAGCAGCAGCAGCGAGAGCAGCAGCGTCGTCAGCATGCAGCTTAGCCTGCTCAATTCTACTGCATGTCTCCTCAGAGAAGATAACCTTCTGACCTTTGTCACCACTGCCTACTATCTGGTAATGTGTGGAAGATACAACGGGAGCAGTAGTTGAAACAGGAGAACTAGCTGTATCTATAGATATAGATTGTGCAGGTGATTGAATCCCTAAGGATGTAGTAAAATGTTTACCAATGACAGTAGCAGAAACTGGTTCTGTTCGAGCTGGAGTAACTGTGGAGATCTGGCCAAGTTCCTCAGCGACAGAACTCTTTTTTCTCTTCCGCGGTTTCTGATCAGCAGATGCATGCTTGACAGGTGATATGTTTGTCCTAGTAGCCTCTGCCAGTGCAGTTGTACCTGAGAGAACATTTATAGGACCTACAGTAGGAGGCAAAGGACTCGGAGATGCAAGCTGCACACTGGAGAGACGCGGAGCAGGTGGGTCCCGAACTGATGCTACTTGAACTGCTTCCGCAATTGGCAAAGAAGAATAATGTACACCAGCAAGTGCTGGAGTTTGTGGAGAAACAGCCCAGGGTGCAGGACCAGTAGAAGCCTGAGGGAGCCAAGCACTGTTGTTTCCTAAGTAGGGCCTTGTGTAGGGAGATTGGTAAGGCGGCAACGGCGAGAGTGATGGATGAGAATCCAGGAGTGGGCCTCTTGGCATGCCGCTGGATGGAAAGACGTCACGAGAAGGGGTTGAAAAACTCCATACCGAGGATGGTACAGACGTTGTGGGGTTTACAATAGCTGGTGGGGCACCCTTGCTGCCAGTTCGACTAGTTGGGGTGCTAAGGGTTTTGTTCTGTAGGGGACTGCACCTTGATACTTGTTCAGAAACGCGGACACCTGAAAATATTAGCTCTCCTGAGCAACTAAAGACAGTCCTAAGCTTTAATGAAGCTGAAATAACTTCAGGAAGAAAAAAAAAAAGCACCTGATCGAGATTGCAGCGGGCTCTCAAGGTTACTGAGCAGTGATTTCTGACTGTGAAATCTTTCCACAGAAACACGCCATGAATTCTCCCACATGCTCCTCCCGCCATCTGTTTTATTTAAAACCAATTCAACACTGTCAGCCCCCAGAGCAATAGAAAAACATGGAAATGGATGGTGAAATACAAAGGACTGCTAGCATAAGTGGTGCACCCACCCCGGCTCACATCTCCGAAGGCTGATACCATACAGGACTCATCAGGTGGTGTACACTGACTGCAACAACATATTAGAATGCAGTCAAATAAGCCAGCTCAACTAATAAACATACGTATAAGATAGGAAGCATCTTACATCAGAGATCCATAAACAAATATCTGAGCACGCAATTGCACTTGCTGTGAATCAGTGAAAGGCTGGTGATATAATATTGGAGAAGAAGCCGAAGTATTCAAATCTGGAAGACCAGATGCTTGAATGGTCGGAACAGAAGACGATCTTGTACTACTGCCATCAACATATGCATATTGCCTCCTCTCTTCAACTTGCATAGCCCTGTTTATAGTTCCATTTGAGTAAGCCGTTGCACTGGATTGGTTAACATCCTTTTCTACTGTTTGCTTTGGACGAGATGTTTCTTTAGCAGGCTTCCCTCCAGTAGCAGTTCCCCTTTCAGTCGCACTATCAGCTAACCTAGTTTTATCCTTACCTTTACCCTTGGTACCACGACGCACTCTCTGTTCATCAGATACTTTACGACTTCCATGAGAAGTTTCTTGTAAATTCACAGAACTGGCTTGGCATAACACAGGTGTTGTTGGAGACCCTTCTCCAGTCTTGAGAAAAGATTCAATGAGGGGAAAAAAAAATTTAACAGGAGAAATTATGAATTTAAATTTAAGGGTACTACAGCAGTGAATGAAATACCTGAGGTAATTCAAATGGTTGGATATTGGAAAATGGTTTCCACCCTTTGCCACTTTCTCTTTCAGACAGATCTGCCAGTGAGCCAACAACAAATGTGAAACTCCTGTCATCTTCAGAAGTAGATTTAACATTGTCAGCATGCCGATTAATGTCAGAGGGAATGTGAGGCGGGTCCTTAGAAACAGGGTCATTTTGATCTAAGGACTCTTTCTCACCACCATCCAGTTGCTCCTTTTCATTCTGTGAAGGCTCGCTACAACTAATAACAGTAGGTGAATCACATTTGGTTTCACCAGAAGTTGGACTGCCATTGGCAGTTTCCATGGCATCAGACGAAGTAGCAGGTTTAGAAGAGCTTTGTTCAACCCGATTCAATACATCACCTGCAAGACAGACGTAAATATTATAGAAGTTAAAGCTTCCAATACAGAAAATAGTAGTAATCATGAATTTCTATAATTTTAACTCAATGTCTGAGTTTCTGTAATCCCATCTTTAGTAAGCTAATTCATGCATAAACTTATGCATTAGTCAAAACCTGATTAAAACATTTTCATCGATTTGGAAGGAATAATAATCCCAAAATGCTACCTCACAAAGTTAAATCCACTGTATCCTATATAAAAATACTTCATATAAATACTGGCATAGCTTCACATAGTCAGAAGAAAAATGTATGTGAAAATTGGATTATTCACTTCTACCACACCAGAAGAAATGGAAGACATCACACCTTCTGTTGTCAGAAGCAGCACCCTCCCACCACTGGCATCTCCAGATACCAAATTAGCTTCACCTTCGTGTTGATTTTTCTGGCCAATTCCATGAGAAGATCCATCTACAGATGAAGGTATAGGCTGGGTGGGTATCTCAGTATCGCAAGCTGTTTCCCCTGCAACACAAAACCATAGATGTAAGGAAACATATGATGCACAATCACAGTAACTTACTGATGGTCGATCTGGTTGGTAAATACATGCAACATATCTCAAAGGCAAAAAAAAAAATGACAGTGGCAGATTTGCATTCACAGGATGGAGAAAGCTAATTTCAAAGACTGAAATGGCTTATGTGGCTTAATTTTCATATAAATTACCTGTAACTTGCAAGGTTGTTACTTTGTACTTCTCACAAGAATTTCCTAATAATTTGGAGCCATCAATTTCTGTCACAACAGATGCCTGGACAGTAGGATGGCCTTCCAACTCCTTTGCACATTTCTGAGTGGCTTTGATAGCCATAGATGCTTCAGGTTCTTCCCGGTGTATAGAATGAAAAGACTTCTCAGCAGACAATGACTGAGTGAGCATCTCAGGTGATTCTACCGCACTATTACAAGCTGGATGTTGCCCAGAATCAGAGGCAGGAAGTGGCCCACTAGCTATCCGTGACTTACAGTTCTCAGTCAGAATTTGTAAACATGGCTCTGTGGAGACTCCAGGGACCGTTTCTTCTTTCTCAGGTACTTTCTGACCAGAAACATCAGCAGCAACAAGGACAGTTGCATCCATTTTGTTACCAGATGCTAACAAGATGACATCTTCAGTTGACACTGTCAAAAAGAAAAAGAACAAAGAAAAAAAGAATCAAAGATAAAGAAAGAAAGAAAGAAAGAAAGAGCAACGATTAGACTGTAGTTTTTGAATTTTCAGCATCTGTAAAGTTAGTTGACAAGTACCTGACTCATCCCCAACAATATGTTCAGTAGTTAATGTAGCTGTACTTTGACCAGGAGAGGAAGCCTCTACCCTTTTCTCCCTGACCAGAGGATCATCGATTTTAATTTCAATACCTTCTGAATCAGTTGATAAACTTTCATTCTCCTTTTCAAGATTAGGAACATCTGAATGAACAGTATTAACATCACTCAACACAGCAGCCGGTAAACTACTATCACATTTTTGTGGCAGCTTCTGATGCCGGGGATAGGAGACATGCTGCTCTGCACTATAATGGGCTTGATCTGGTAAAACGTCCCCTGACAAATTCAAAGTAGAATCTGGATAACTACTGCTATCCTTCTCAATTACTTTAACTAGCATATCCTTCTCCACCAACGCAGGTTCTGGATTCTGGGCATTAAAGACTGCCCCATGGACTTCCAACTCATTGAGACTTTCTACATTCACTCTTGTTTCATGAATCATGCTAGTTGCAGAATGCACAATTGCACTGGAAAATTTTCCCACATCATTAATTCTGTTTTCAGTTAACCTACCTTCAGAATTTTGTGATTCTTCCACCACTGATAAAGTTGTCTCCAGTTTACTCGCTCTAAGCTGAACATCCATCTCTGCCTCTTTGATAAAAATCACTCTTTCAACTGGGCAACCACTATCTCTTGACAAATCCTCTGGCTTCTTGTGACTATATCGTTCTGTTATTTGAATAAAGGAATCTATCTTTACCAATGGACTGCAAGGATTTCCCAAACCATCATTGCTGCTTCCAGTGTTACTTACTTCAATACTTTTATCTATTTCTGCTGCGACAAAAGATTCCTCCTGTGTGCTTCCTGTAAAATGAACACCCGTCTTGCTATCTTTGCTCAAAATCCCACTCTTCATTTGTTGAGTATCAGCTTTTGACAACGCCTCATTTAATTCTTCTGCTATATGCACAGAAGAGTCCAGATTCAGAGCCGAACTGGAAAGATTCTCTGCATTACCAGTACAACTTTCCACTACACGTCTCTCATGTTGTTGATCATCCATCTGAGTGTCCCGCAAAACCTGAATTTTATCTTTCTCTGCACCATCTTGTAGCAAATCCCCTGGCTTCTCACAACATGCTACCTTTATGCACCCATCTGCAGCACCTACAATAATATTCTGCATGGATATGCCTGATGGTTCCACTTGCATTCTCTCAAAGGTGGCATCATGATTCCCTCTAGCCAATGCACTTACAGAAGAAACATGATCATTCTCATGTGCATTACTTTCCATGGAGGATGAAGTAACCTTCTGGTCCATGTCAACTCGCTCAGCAGCACTAATCATGTGACAGTCAAACTTTTTGTTGACAGGACTTGGATCCAAGTCCGCCAGACTTCCATACTCAGATTTACCATCTTGGTGGATGGATGCTTCAACATGAGCGAGAATCCTTGCTGCATCTGTACTCAAATCTGATATGCTTTCCAGACATTTGTCAGGAGGTAGTGTAGGATTGGAATCAATTATATCCCCTATCTTAGGGGCAATGGAATCGTCTTGATTCAAGCTGGGATCCATTTGGTTGTTTAAGTTGTTTAGTCCATCACAGAAATCTGACTCCTCAATGATGATTTGTTTGGTGAGCATCTCATCTTGCCCAACTGATTTCAATAACATCTCAACAGATTCAGATGAAGTGGCCTCAGACCAAACATTGTTACGCCTTGAAATAGAGCAAGATTCAGCGGCACTTGAACTGAACTCTATTCCACTATTTTCCCGTGAGAAGTCCTCTATCCAACGGTTTTCTTCTTGATTTTGGATGCCAAGTAAGACCTCTGTTTCAACTAAAGTATCATACCTTAGATGGACCTGAAGGCTTTCGTCAAGGTCAAATTTTGGAAGTGCATATGACCGTAACCCAGGAGGAAATTTTGTGCTGTCTTCACCACCTAACTGAAAATTCTGGCTTTGGAAATCACTGTCATCATAATCCATGGGTGTATCCCTGCAAAAAGATAAAGAAAAAACAAAAGTTTAGATATACGTCAAGTCCAACAGAATATCCATATTTTACTGAATTATAAGGCGAATTGAGAATTTCATGCGTCACCCAAAATCCCCAATGTGGTAAACAGGTGCTCATGAGAAAAGGGAAAGGATGTGCATGAATCAGCATGTCTCAACAAAATAAATTTGTTAAATAGATACTGATCTTTTCTTATGGATAACACATGATCTTATTGCAAACAGAAATTACGAAAGACAGCGTGACTGGGGCACAGTTTTTGTGGGCGGTTTGGTCCAACTGCCAACCTCCAAGGCTCCAGGTTCTCACTCCCAATTAATGGAACAAATTATTGGAGGAACCATCTATAATAACAGAGCCATCAAAAAGGGCCTTTGTTCCATTGTGGAAAGATCATCTGCCACAGCAATAATTAATAGAAATTGCTGGACTAGTTTCCTTAATAATTGAACCAAAACAACAGCTTTTGGAAAGGGAAATTCCATGTCTAGCTATGAAACACTTCGCTCAGGCAAAAAAAAAAAAAAAAAACTGATACATTTAATATGCAGTGAAGGTTTGTTTGGATGCATGACTAAATTGAATTGCAACCATTCAGTCCGGTCTATTGAAAATCATGAAAATTAATGATGCCTCCTAGCATTCATAATGAGACCGTAGCAAGGTTTAAATCACAGCTACCAAATCAGCATACGGCAAAAGTCCAAATATCATTTGGTACAAACACTGAAAAATACAGTTGAAAAATCAGCCAAAGCGATGGAAACTCCAATTCAGCACCAAAATTTTGGATACATGTAGTATACACTATGAAGATGCCCTAGACCAATTACAGTGTTGGTCAGCTGATCAGGTCGGTTAAACTTGTATAAAGAAAATGGGCGGCTGGGGAAAAAAAATCCATCAGTCCGAATTCAACATACATGCACACTACCTGATTTTTGGTACATGGGATGTTCACAATGCACATTAACTGATGAATGGTTCAGATCTCTAACACATGTGTCATCTAGTGGGAACCGATCACTGCATGGGAGCTGTCCTATCGGACTAGATTCATGCGATTGTCACCATTTAAAAATGGTGATCACTCATTCTCCTCATGTTTGGCACTCATGTACAACCATCCAGAACATCCAAATTGTGCAGCAAATTGTGGATGGAGCGTATCTACAAAAAACACACTGACCAACCAATCCTATTCATTGAATTTGATAAATATCAACGGGTGCCTAAAGTAAAATAGTGAGTGGTCCATATTCCAAGGATGTAATCAGATGGTTACTATCATCTTCTCTGTGAAATTTTTGGGTTATGCTCCATCCACAACTAGGTTGGAGTGTAGATTTTGGATTGTCTTTATTTCGTGTTGGAGTGTAGATTTTGGATTGTCTTCATTTCGTTACAACTACGCGGATGTGAACGGCTAGAGACTCACCGCCACTTTTACATGGTGAAAAGTATCACTGGAGCATAGCCCATCAAAACCCTGTACTGTGCAATGCCACAACCCTTCACCCTCTAGCATGTACAACACAGCTTTTGTACAAGATACGATATGTGGCAACATGGCATGTACCTAGAGAGATTTCACCCTGCATCAGGGTGTCCTCCCTAAGTAGATGCCCTTCCCAACAAATCATGTGAGTCCGCCAATCAGGTAGGCCATAGTTAACGAAACAAATGTACAGCTAAAGAAAACAAGGTTGACGATTTATAAGCTACCCATATGTTTCCAGCATTGAGGACCACCTGTTGAGTGGACCAGCCCGGTGGACAGCTTGGATATTGCATCTATCTTCCAAGGTAGTAGATGTGATGATGCGTAGATGGTTACACCTTGTACACATGTGAACTTAGCAAACTTATCTGACGATTCTAGTGGAATTCTCCATATTTTACCAGCAATGTCATGGAAATACATATAAAATGAATATTAAATGTGTTTTGGATCATTCTCCATTAAGGGGCTGTTTGATTTTTAAGCTACCCAGTAAATACATGTAAAAAAAGTAATTATTACTAAGTTAACCTGTTTGAAATCGGCAAAGGAATTACATCTCAAAAATCGGTCCAAAACTCATATTTTTGCTGATTTAAACTTGTGGGACCCATCGTGATGTATGTTACTTATCCACACCATCCATCCTTTGTAACAGCACATTTTATGGTATAAGTCCAAAAAAAGGAAAATCACAAGTTCGAATGGGCCACACCTTAAGAAACAATGATTGTAAAGACGTGAACCGTTGAAAGCTATTTTCTCCCTAGGGCCCACATTGATGTTTATTTGTCATCCAACCTGTTCATAAGGTCACATAGTCATAGATAAAGGGAAAACAAAAATATCAGTTTGATCCAAAAACTTCTAGGGCCTCAAAAAGCTTTCAATGGTAGGAGTTCAATTCCCATTATTTCCTATGGTGTGGTCCACTTGAGCCTTAGATTTGCCTCAATTTTTGGCTCATGCCCTAAAATGAGCTGACTAAAGGGATGAACGGTGTGGATAATAAACTTATATCATGGCCGGCCCCACAAAAGCAACATGTGTTAGTCTCGGGTAACGTGAGGTGCTATAAATGAAGGTGGCTGTCAACATCACCTCGAAAATGCAGCGGTAAATACAAAGGTAAATAATTATTACTCATTAACCGTGAATTACCATTGTCATTGGAAAATCAAACAGCCCCTAAGATGAAATTTAAACCACATATTTCAAATCATACATCGTACGTTAGGTAATTAGGTTGCTTAAAAATCAGTGAATACACATAATATGTATTTCTTAACTATGGTTTAAATACCTGGACCAGACACCAATCTGTATTTTTGGGCAGTTTGGTCCAAAACAGTCCAACCAGCATTCCCAACTGGTTTGACCCCTAATAGTTATAGCAATGCAAATAACCTTATATAAAATAAAATAGGGTTTTAGGAATGCCCCCACCTTTATGGGGACGTTAGCAACGTCCATCAACATTTTAAATGGCGTGGGGCACCCAATCATGGATCTGAAGATTCTGAATTGTTCTTTATTCATACAACTAGGAGCAAGCCATGGTCCAAAAATGATGCCAATCGGATGATCCTAAACATCCGATGAAGAGCATAAAAAATGGATAGTCGAGATTGAGTAGAGAAACAAAATAGGTCCACATCTTGAAACATCTAGTTGATAGATCCCACATTGTATTTCTTATGATTCCCAAGTAGCACTTTGGTTTGATGATTTTAACCATGTGATATCAGGCTCATAAACAATGGACGGTCATAAGAAATTTTCTGCACTCAAAGGGTTAGGATCATCCGATCGGCGTGATTCTTGCACCATGGCTTGACCCCTAGGATACTACGGAATGAACCATCCCGATTGATGATTGAGCATCCAAGGTGTCATTTAAAAGGTTTGGGGACATTGTTAATGTCCACATAAAGGTGGGGACATTAGCAAAAACCTACAAAATAAATGGCATAGAATTAACGGAAGTATGTGGGGCACAGAAGATAAAACATTCGTCACCTTTGACGTGGGCTGAAGGCTTAACTTTTGCCTATTAAATTTTGTCCCAAAGAGGGACAAAAAGAAGATGACTGACCGGTCGGACCTGAGCAACAAACTTGACCCAGGCAGGTGAAAGACTTGAACCTGACCGTTCAAAGAGTCTTTTGCCCAAAACGGTTTTCTTGGTGGCCCCACCATGTTCATCTATTTCCTTTTCATCCCCTGGCCCTTTTGGCCGGGGTTTTAAAACACTAGATAGTAGCCCTCGAATTGCAGTTCCGTTTCTTCTGAGACCAGCTTGAGTGTAACGTGATTGCAATTTGGAGCCCAGATGATTGATAACATGATGAGGACATCACACGCACGCCCCCCTTACGCATGTACGCAAGGAGGAGGACCCCACTATCGATCTGGATCAATGACGATGTCCACGGAGGGCCTCCTAGTTAGAGGACTGCGTTTTGGTTCGTTGGAGTGGACCCGATAGTCATGTAAAGCCCGCAATGGGTTCTCATGATAGTGGCCCATTAGTCTAATTAATCTCGTATTTTAGGTTTTGCTTATTATTGTTATTAAGAGTATCGTGGACGGTTTAGATTACTTTGATTAGCTGTTTTTTTAATTACTTCATCGCCAAGTAATAAGTTGCGCACATGGCGCGAGTTTTGGGATATAGGGTTTTCTTATAAATTCTTGCGTTTTTCTACTCCTCTGAGCCTCTAAGCCGTGGAAATCCAATTGGGTGTGAAACTCTCCCTTGCACGAAGGGTTGACTACCGTGGTGCGAAGCCACATCTATCCTGATTCGCTTCCATCTTCTACCATCCATACTTCTCATCTCTTACAATCATCTACGCTTCAAATCCGTCCTTTATTGCAGCAATTTTCCTCTTTACAGCAGAATTCTAGAATCTGGCCCTGCAGGAGGGCTGAAACTTCGGCAGAGCACCACGCACAGACCGCACATCGGATCGGTCCGAAACTCGGGGGTTTTGGAGCCCACCCTTGGCCGACCAGACTCAAGGAGTCGGTTTCCGAATTCGGGGCCCCCTCGCACGTGCGGCCAGGCCCCTACGCACGTGCTTCAGGTCTGGCCCGCTGTCCGCGCGCGTGAATTGTCGTCAGGTTCAGATTTCCCACCTCTCTCATCCCTCTCGTACTTATTTTCCATAACTCTAACCCTAGATTGTATTATTTTTAATTTGTTTGCCTTTTTTTAAAAAAATCCTAGGGTTCTCTGAACTGAAACCTGTGAATCCCATGGATTAGGGACTGATTATTGTGCATGTGCGAATGAATTTACTTCCCTTTGAGTATCGTTTGGTTCATAATTTTTATTAATCCATCCCTAACATGTATAGGCCTGGACCCGCATAGATTCCCCTTGATTGAATGTTGAACTTTTGTGTGGGATATGGAATTTGTGTAATTATTTCTGAACTAACGTGATCTTAAGCCTGAAAATCTTGCACATCATATTTGGATTTGGATTTCATGTCCTGCATCATAACAAATGCTACAAGACAAAATTACGATTTGGCCATTTCTTCTATGTTAGATTACTAACTGCAATGCAATTCAATGATGCATCTAAAAGTGGATGGGAGAACTGCAAAAAGAACATGAGCCAAGTAAATTTTCCAAGCAAACATGCAAATGATTCCCTTCACAATGGACAAACACAATATATTCATACACCCATTACAAACCCTCTTAACCCTTAACTTTAGCATTTAACAAGAACATTGCAGTAACTTTGCCATTTCCTATGTAATTTGGGCATGGACATGTGCATTGGTATAGGACACAGATACAAGCATCAGACATGGTCAACTGTAAAAGTCAGACTCAGTGATATATCCCTAGAATAAGAAAATAATCAAATGCTATATTTTTAATAGCACACAAGGTTTAAAACACATGGTTCTGACTTACAACCACACAACAATGCACTGGCGCTACCATTGCATGATGGTAACAGCCCTTAAGAAACTGTAAAACAGGAAAATGGAAAACATCAGGCCCACGCAAAAATAATGGCTGCTTTTACCAGGAAATGGTTTTATACATCATAACCCATTTACACATCAGCTTTGTGGATGCTAGCATCCCCTGTAGGGATGTTACCAGAAATGGAAAAATGGAAAACATTAGTTTTGGGGACATGAGGATTCCTCTCTGTGTGTGTATGTGTGTATTATTTGGTAATTTTATGTTATGCAAGACCATTTTCCAGTAAAATAACCATTACTTTCTCATGGTTCAATTTTCACAATTTCAGTTTCGTAATGGCTGTTACTGTTACATAGAGGAAACACCACTGCAATGTCATGCAGTCGTAAATCATAACAGTGCACGTGTAAACCTTGTGAACTACTAAAAATATAGGGGAATGCTAACAACCCCAACTTCATGGGGACGTTAGCAGCATCTCCAAAAGCTTTTAAGTGAAGACATGGAATGGCAGATCACTAACCCAGACAGTCCATTCGATCATTTGGGGGGGAGGGGGGGCATTTGGGTTGCAAATAACTGCAAATAAGCCAATTGGATGATCATAACCGTTCGATCAATAGGATGAAAAATGGACGGCCAAGATTGGCAGAGAAATAAGATAAGCTCCAATCATCAACCTTAAAACAACTATCTAGCAGGTCACACATGGGTTTGTTATGATTCCAAAGAAGTTTGATGATCCTAATCATCTGATCTATGGCTCATAAAAAGTGGACTATCATCATGTCATCATTTTAGCAAGACAGTGAAATTTTGAACTAGTGCCTACCTGATTCACTTCTTACCAAGATTAAAGTATCATCCGAAACCAGTACATATGCCAAGTATGGACCGGTATCGTCCATGAAAGATACGGTTACATCGGCCCGCAACAGCCCTATACAGGGTGATACAGAGCAAAATCAGCAGTGAACAAATGATGCGATGCCGATACACTGATTTTACACCTTGTTTCTGACATAAAATCACTAATCAACACCGTTGGACCATCTACAAGAATAACTACAGCACGACCACAGAAATGAAATTTCCCACAATACCTTCTTATGTGTTAGTGATGATACGACTCGATAAGAATCACAAAGTGCGAGCATGCATACATACATCCATATGTTGTGTTACTCGACTGTAACGTGTAACTGTAATTTTGCAACTCGTTACTCAATTAAAAGCCATTAATGATCTAATTAGCATTTTAAACTAAGCTTTTAGTAATTCAGAGGCTAGAAAAGAATAGTTCTTGGCTTAAAAGAAGAATGATACCGCGACACCCAAACAGTCCCGCAAAACCCTAATTCTACAATGATCAAGGGGGCGCGCATCCTTAACCTACACCCCCACCATCGATGGAGAAGGAGAACGGCCTCACATGACTTACCATCAAAACGGACGGAATAAAAACCCTAGTTTCTCACTCTTTTCAGTTGCTGGGATAGTAAAAGGCGAGAAAGAAAAGAGCGTAAAGTGAGAGAAAGAAGAAATACCAGAAGGAGCAGGTTTAAGATGCTAGCTCCCTCCATCCGGAGATGAAATCACGGCCGTTGATCAACCAGACCCTAGATCGTACGGTCCTGCGAGGGCTCATTACCCTAGGGCAAGAACCGCCTTAAATGGCAGGGGGGGCGAGTCTCGTCCGGCTCGAAAACCCTAGCTCCTTGACCTTTCGGCATGAATACGAGGAGGCGGAAGGTCTGCGAAGAATACTAACGGCCAGCGTTTGTCAGATTCCGGCTGATCGAGGGGCGTTTTCCGGCGAATCGGCGCAGGAGTTAAAAAAACAAAAATTAAAAAACGGGGGAAAGAGAGAAACCCTCTTTTCGCTCACGCGCTCCGTTTTTGCTTCTCTCAGTCGCATGACCTCTTCGCACGGAGGCCGGGGAAGAGATTTTTGCTGCAATACATCCAGATGTACGGACTGTAGGATACGTCGCGTCTTAGCCGTTTCGATCGGGGCGTGTTTTGGTAATCCAAGTGGTTCGTTTGATGGAAAAGGTCGTGAATAGGACTGCTCTCTTTCTATCAATTATCATATTTAAATACTTCCATAATTTAATTATTGGCACTTAAATATTGACCGTCCCCTTAACCGTTGATTTGTAGGCAATTTTCTAGGAAAATATTATTCTTAAAATGAAATATTTTCCATCCAGACACCCTTTGTTGTGTATCTCGTTAGACAAATGGTTTGGATCACCAAAAATAATAATTCGTATTATCGTTAGAGAACCAACTTAAAGTGTAACGGTACGTCGGGACGCACGGTAGCAAACCTGGGAAGAAATGCGTGTTTTCCACTTCATGCGCAAAGACGTCGTATCAATACCCCTCTTAGTCCACAATATTTACAAATTTGCCCGAGCATTCCGGAGAGAGTACTTCGAATTCACGTGCTGCGCGCAGTGCAGGAACGGAAGCGTCGACAATACCTATTTTACGCAGCGCGTGAAACACCCAAGTCCTGTGGGGCTCGCCATGTTATATATTTAAAATCCACTCCGTCCATCAGGTTCTATCCTCGATTCTATTCCGCTGAGATAAAAATCAGATGGATCAAAGTCTCAGGAGGATTACAGAAAAGGAGACAATGGAAATGGGATGCCGACCATACGTTTGTGTGGAAACCACCATGGTTTGTATATTTCATCAAATCCGTTAAGAATGTGTAAACAACGACAATGAAGTCAAAATAAAAAAAATAGCCTGATCCAAAAATAAGAATATCCACACCACATGAACTTATAGGCTTTTAAAGCAAATTACATTATTTCCATTGGTGTGTCCTGTCTGTAATTTAAATTTATCTAATATTTTGTATATACGGTGAATATAATGGTTCTCACCTGATGGACGGAGTATGATTACATATAAAACATTATAGGCCCCACGTAGATCGGGTATGTTGCGCAGCTGCGTGAAACAGCTATGGTAGACGATTCCGGACCGATGAAAATGTGCTGACACGAAAGTCGCAATGCTTACTCAACCAGCAGGCCACGTGTGCATTGAACGATGACAGGTGGCGAATTTTTAAACCATCCATTCCTAGTCCTCCTTTCACATGTGGGTGATCTGCTGATGAGCGGACCAGCCTGACTTTCGTGTACGGTCATCTTCATGATGGCCCACCTGCTCAAATGTTACCCACGACTGCCAGGTTGGCACGTTGATAACACTGATGTGAAGGTGCGTGGGAGAGGTTCAATCAGAACTACCTTTTTTTTTCTAATCAAACCTACCAAGGTTGATGAACGGTTAAGAAGAAAGGGTTATTCACGTGGATAAAGATTAGTGAAGCCATTAGTGGCACGCACGCTAACATGTCACACGTGTCCAATGACCAATTTAGTCAACATAGTATTATATATCCATTCAATCAAATATAAGGCCACACATATATTCAATAGTTCATAATCGGTATATATGTGCAATTAAGAAGTATGGGTATGCAAACGATATACTTAATATTTGATTGGACGTTGATAACTGAAATGATTGTATGAGATTGAACTCGAAAATCTAGCTACCAGTTGTTACAACAATCATGCAATTTGTGAAATAGTAGGGGTGAGTTCTTATCGACTAATGAATTCTTTTTTCATTATGTTAATTATTTTTCTTCCCCCATAACTTGTGGCTAATGTAATTATTAAAACAAAAAAAATTATCAAATATACTAGAAAGACAAAAATAATGTTAATTTTATTAATATTTGAACATGGCTCATTATAATGGATAAAGTGGAAAAGAACAACTAGAGATAATGAAAAAGATAAATACCTAATTTATCTATGTGAACAAACGATACAAGCAAATGACCAGCAGAGTGTGACCAAAATTTGATAGCCCAAGCAAGAACTCAGTAATCAAGATCCAGCAACGCAAGGTTGTGGATGTTTATAACAATCTTATAGTGCGGTAGAAATGGCGCTGGATAGTAGCAATTTATGTTAAATTTGATATAAGTTAAAATAAACGTAAAGATAAATGTAAAGAAGATAGATTGTGTTTGATGTGAGCTTGAGCTCTTCATCGATTGCTATTTTCATAGGTTGTCGATGTGGCAAAACTTTCGTTGGGTTTCCTTGACAGTCCAGGATCATTCACATTTATGTCCAAATAGGGAGATATCCATAAATTTGAAACTATTGGTTTTCATATATCCACTTTCACGTAGACGATCACCTATTAGAGATATTCAGGATGATGCCCACATTTAAAATAGTTTGATTAGATTCATCTCCACCCTTCGAACCTTCTAATTGTGGAACTGGAGGGTCCAGATCTACTCAATCGAGCTCTCCCATTATTTTTGTTCCAAGATTAGCCCATTTCATTGATATCCTAACGTTAAAATATTAGTTCAATATTCAGATATTCAGAATTTTCATGATCGTTGCAAGGGCTTCAATGGGAAGATCTCCTATTTTAGAAGGATCACGAGAGATGCCTCACCGAGTGTATCATATCCAGATTTGTGATAGGATTCTTACCTCGATAGGCCTTTTATAGACGTGTTGTGTATGCTACCTCATTCAAATGTCACTTGAAATCACAACCATACATCTAAGGGCATGCATACGGTTCAGTGTAAACGCATTAAGAATGGAAGTCGAATCACCGCAGGAATATATCTTTGAATGCGAGTGCGATTCTGCCAGCATCAAACCTGTAATGTTGACTTCTTATTGGTCTACATCGGTGTGCTAAAACTGGGTGTAAATATCATCTACTCCTACATATGAATATGAGACATGTAACTTTTTCATGAGGGGACCCACCACACGAAGAATGAACGCGGATTAGGTACTACCCTGCCTATCCCTACCTTGGAACGAACAGGGGCACTAGGGACCACCGTGGTGTATGGATTTTATCCACATTGCCCAATCATTTTGCAATATCATTTTAGTGTATAGAGCCTAAAAATTAGGTTGATCCAAGGCTAAAGTGGACCACACCACATGAAACATTGGTGATAATGACACCCACTGTTGAAGCCTTCAAAGGGCCCACTGTGATGGTTAATTGCCATCCAACCTGTTCATAAGGTCACATAGACCTGAATAAAGAGAAAGCACAAATGTTAGCTTGATCCCAAAAAAAATCAATGATAGGTGTTTAATGCCCATTATGCGGTCCACTTAAAGCTTGGAGCTGCCTTGTTTTGGGGCTTTTATCATAAAATAACATGGAAAATGGAAAATGTATAAATGGTGTGGATAAAACCCATACATAATGGTGCCCTCCCGCAGCCATTGTCTATTCCTAGCTAGGGAGGGCGGGGTAGTACCCGATCTGCTTCCATGAAGAATGGAAGCATGGACCGTTGTTTTAAAGGTCCAATATGAGTTCAGTGGTACAACAGTCCTTGTTATGTAAGCTTATTCTTCAACTTATTCACCTACATGTAATAGAACAGCTTATTCTTCAACTTATTCACCTACATGTAATAGAACAAGCTTACTCTACAACTTATTCACCTACATGTAATAGAACAAGCTTATTCTTCAACTTATTCACTTGCCTATTCATGCAAATATCACTGCTTATGTTGATGTGAATATCTACCTACTTATACACTATGCTCATGCGGGGGCTATTATGTTGTGCATATGCCATCCAACCAGCGCATTGAGCAATCCCCACCATGATGACAAGATGCCTATCTAACCATTAGGTGCGCCATATTGTAGTTGAACTCGTATACACACTATGGTGGGCCATGCATTCCTTGTAGGAATAAACTTAATCTACAGGCCGTACGCCCCTTATATGATAGATATGAGAAACAAAGAAAAGATATGTGTTACATCGACACCGTCCATCCATCCTGCGAGGTCATTTATTGGAAAGAGACAAAAATAAAAATAAAAAATACGGCACATCCAAAACGGAAATTAACCACCACGAAAAGTGGTTGGGATTGAACGCTTGCTATTAAAATTTTCCCACAGCTCACGTAAGTGTTGGAAGCTGATATTTGGGGTCATGCCCTTTAAAGATATTTCAAAAATGGACGGACGGCGTGGATATGATACATACTAGGCAAGTCATATCCATGTGTATCTAATCTGGCTTAGTACTTTACATGCATATAAAAAATTGAAGCGACAAGAGTGGCACTGATATGACATATGACTTTATTTTAGATCACCGTGGCAGTGCTAATCATTACTCATTTATATAACATTAGAGGACATTACTTTAGTAATAGTTAAAACAACTAAGCCCTAAAAAAAACATGGACTTGTATACACATTGAGATCTAAGTTTAGTAAAACCATGGTAGTAAGTTAGAAATAAGTTATTTCTAGTTTGGAGGAGATTTTAGAAAGTTGGAAAATACATATTACTAATTTAATGCATGAATGATTTGTTTTTTAAGACATCTATTGCACCGTTTGCAATTCAATCAAGTTGTAATCTTATTTTTCATCGTCAATAAAATTATTTCAAACTTTCCATAAATTATTTTCTAATTTTCTTCATTTCCTTATGGATTTGAGGTATCTCTATGAGGAGTTCAGATAAGTTTTGTGGATTCGGAACAATTATCCCTTAAGGAAGACGGTGCTCGACCTTAACACGTCCTTCCCTGCGTCAGTTTGGTATCAAAGCGAGAGTTTTCTTCAGATCTATGGCTTCTAAAAATGAGTCGAGCAACAATTCTATGGACAGTGTTCCATGGAATCATCTTTTAACAACTTTTAAAGCAGTGTAACAAGAGAATAGACAAGCTATGCAAGGATCGCAGGCTTTCATAGATCGCATGACGGATCACATAATGGAAGCCCTAGAGCAGCTCCATGTTCATGGCGAGACCCTGGCCTTACCCAAGAGGGTGCGACCCTTACCATGAGATTACTGTGGGGCCCACCTTGATGTATGTATTATGTATCTATATCATCCATCTGTTTTTCCATATCATTTTAGAGCATTATCCCAAAAATGAAGTAGATCGGCTATTAATGTTCAATCACTATTGTTTCTTATGGTATGATCCACCTAATCTGCTCTCGCCTTAAAATGATTTGGAAAAACATATGGACGACATGGATACATAATACATACATCTAAGGTGGGCCACACCGTCCCGGCCTCCCCTAATCCGCTCTCACCGGAGAGGCCACATCCCAACACCACTGGACTACACTATGTGGAGTCACCATGCACATAATCCCATTAAATGTAGATATGATCTTACAAGGGCCAAGCACCATCCACAGTCCAATCTAACTGGTACAAGCCCTGTCCTAGCTCAAGTACTCTCAATGTAAAACTAAAACCAGGCCCTAAGGGGCTGACGCGGGAGGCTGCGAGTTAGAACTTTTGCCACCCAGTTGAACCCGGGAACAAAATCAAGGGTTCGGCTCTTACCGTGGGGCCCACATGTTTGTATTTTATATAACCAGTGTGTGCACTCTCTCTCTCTCTCTCTCTCTCTCTCTCTCTCTCTCTCTCTCTCTCTCTTCTTCAAAACCACCCTCTCTCGCTCTCTCTCTCTCTCTCTCCCTCTCTAACAGCCTAGCAATGAGAAGATTGGGCATTTTCATGTTGCCGTTCATCAACTTGATGAGAAGAAGATTGGGCATTTTCATGTTAGCATTCATCAACTTGATAAGAAGAAGATTGGGCATTTTCATGTTGGCATTCATCAACTTGATGAGAAGATTCTGTATTTTACTATTGGTGTTGATAACCGCGATTGTAATGGGTCTTACGCTCTAGGAGTCGATGGACTTTCTCGGTGTAAACCATAAAAGCTTCAGTGCCCTCGTAGCGTATGTCATCTTCGGCTTGGTTATTAACATACTTTTGCACACCGTAATTTTGTCATGGTATTCCTATTTCGAAAAACAATTCAAACCCGTTCTCCCGCTGGTAGCTCCATTACCAGCCTAACAGGAAGAGTTCACCATGGCAGATCCACCTGCCCAAGAATCCATACCTACAGCGATCAAACCTATGGTAGATCCACTAGCCCAAGAACCCGTACCTGCAGCAGCCGAACCCATGGTAGATCCACCAGCCCAGTAGTCGATGCAGTGTGTAGCCACGCCTCATCCGCAGTCACGCCCGCCATGAATACCATCGAATAGATCCCCGTCAATTCTCAATTCTCTATCTGTTCTTGTCTCTCTCGATAATCTGGCAGACAATTTTATCCTTTTTTGTTCTTTTCTTTTCAATACGTGTATGTTTTGTTCATTTTCTTTCCAATATGTGTATGAAAAAATTCGTTCTATAACCTTTTTCCATTTTCAATACGATTGTGTTTTGGTGCTCATCCCCCAAAATCAATGGGAATGATTTTAGATGTAATCCAAGATCTCACCTTGGATTTCAAACCCCTTGATTGAGGGGTTTTTAAACCCCCTGGATTTGAAACCTCCAATTACTTTATAGTGCCAAACAACCCAGGGGATTTCAAATACCCCCAAATCCATGGTGTCAAACAATCCCTTGGGGTTTTCCTTCATATCTCTGTAATATTATTAAGTAGTTGGATGGTAAATAAACATCATTATGAGCCAAGAAAAGTTCTAAGGTGTCCTGGTCCAAAAATAATGCATGTTGATTATCAGGTTGTATGTTTTTCTAATCGTCCATGTGTTTTGTACATGTGTAACCAATCTTATGACCTTATCAATTGATCGGGGAATGATCACATACGTTCAGACGTATATGAGTTCCCATACATTTGAGTTTGGTGGGACCACTTGTGACGTATCTATATAATCAAACACGTCATCTGTTCTCCCCTCATGGAATTCCTAGAGTGCAAGAGTAGGTGGGCCACACCACAGGGAATAAGTGTGAGAAATGGAGAAGGAGAATTATAGAAAGTTTTAATGGCATATATGTGTGTCTTGGAAATGGTTCTATAGGGTCGATCTTAAGGGAACTTCCCATGAGATCGAGTTACGTGGGCCCCTCCATGATGTGTGTCGAACATTTATCCCTTCAATCAAATGCACCATTCCATGGTGGGACATGGGCATAAAAATCACATCAATCCATGGCTTGGGTGGGCCACACCACATACAACAGTTGAGAGGGGTTACCCTCCTATTAAAGCATTCATAATCATTTATTGACCCATCGAGATGTAGTTCACAAATCCAGCTCATCCATTGTGTGTGTCCCACTTGGATGAGGGGTCAAACCAAGTCTCAGCCGCATCCAAAACTTAGGTGGACCCCACCAAGTGGTTTTATATGTTTTAAGTATGTCTTCATACGGTTTTAGATGATATGGCCTACCTAAGTTCCGTATAAGGTTGATTTTTGGGATATCCCATAACCTAAAGGGGACCCATTAAATTCATGGTGTTGATGTTCGATACATATCACAATGGGGCCACTGTAACCCCATAGTAAGGGCCACAACATCCTGGCCTCCCCTAAATCGCTCTCGCCCGAGAGGCCACATCCTAACACCACCGGACTACACTGTGTGGAGTCACCATGCACGCAATCCCATTAAATGTTGATATGATCTTACAAGGGCCAAGCACCATCCACGACCCAATCTAACAGGTACAGGCCCTGTCTTAGCTCAGGTACTCTCAACGTAAAACCAAAACCAGGCCCCAAGGGGCTGACGTGGGCGCCTGCGGGTTAGAACTTTTGCCACCCAGCTAAACCCAGGAACAAAATTAAGGGTTCGACTCGTACCATGGGGCCCACATGTTTGTATTCTATATAAACAGCGCACGTGCTCTCTCTCTCTCTCTCTCTCTCTCTCTCTCTCTCTCTTCTTCTTCTTCTTCTTCTTCTTCAAAACCTCCCTCCCTCTCTTGTTCTCTCTATCTCTCTTCTTCAAACTTCCTCTCGCTCTCTCTCTCTCTCTCTCTCTCTCTCTCTCTCTCTCTCTCTCTCAGCCTCGCAGTGAGAAGATTGGGCATTTTCATGTTCGCGTTCATCAACTTGATGAGAAGAAGATTGTGCATTTTTATGTTGGCGTTCATCAACTTGATGAGAAGAAGATTGTGCATTTTTATGTTGGCGTTCATCAACTTGATGAGAAGAAGATTGGGCACTTTCATGTTGACGTTCATCAACTTGATGAGAAGATTCCGCATTTTACTGTTGGTGTTGATAATCGTGATTCGAGTTGGGCATTGGACCGAGTCGGATTGGATTGGGTCCAACTCGACTCAGTCCGGATTCTACATGACCCAACCCGAACTCAATCCGATCCGGGACAGAGTCCGGGCATCTGACTCGAATCGATCTGAACCCCTGCTGGCCTGAACCGATCCGAGTCCGACTCGATCAGGAAAACCGAGTCGGATCAGATTGGGCAAGGTTCGGATCGGTCCTTCTTTTTTTTTTTTTGAAAATTTTAAGAAGATTACGAATTTGGGAGATGTTTCTGTTTTACAGGCATTTTCCCATCAAGAAGATTGTGAATTCAGGAAGCAAGCGAGGAATTGGAGTGGACACGGGTGATGAGGTTGATATAGGTGTTTGATCCTTGAAGCACGTGGCCTCATCATATGCCCGGGCAACTTCTTTTGCGGTATTGAATGTGCCCAGCCATATTCTTATCTTTTGTGTTGTACCCTTGATCTTAGCCACCCATCCCCTTAAAGGTCTACGCGAGCCACGCTCCTAAAATAATAATAAATAAATAAACTAGTCTAAGTGGCCGAGTGGGTCCTACCTGATAAACGAGTCTAAATGGCCGGATCAGGATCGGGAGTGGCTGGCATTCGGGTATAGACGAGAGGGTTTTGGAGGATTTAGGGTTAGGCGCGTTGGTGTGCGGCCGTGCAGGTAGGGTAAAAACTTAAAAAAAGGGTGTGTGCGTGTATATATATATATATATATGTGAGGAGTAAAATAGTAAATTATTAGTTATTAATACATCCGGTCTGGTCTGAATAGAATCAGATCGGATTTCGGATCAGTCCGGTCCGAATTGACATTGACCCGAACTCAATCCGATTAACGATCGGATCTGCCTGATCCTGCTCGAACTGCATCGATCTAGGCAATTGGTTCGGTTCGAATCGGGTTGGATCTAGTCGGATCAGGTCGGATCCACTTGATCGGGTCAAATATGCCTAGCTTTAACCGTGATTGCAGTGGGTCTTACGCTCTGGGAGTCTATAAACTTTCTCGGTGTAAACCGCAAAAGCTTCGGTGCCCTCGTAGCGTATGTCATCCTGGGCTTAGTTATTAACATGCTTTTGCACACCGTAATTTCGACATGACATTCTTATTTCAAAAAACAATTCGAACCCATTCTCCCCCCTGGTAGCGCCATTACCGATCCAACAGGAAGAGTTTTCCATGGCAGATCCACCAACCCAAGAACTCGCACCGGCTGAAGAACCTGTACCTGCTGAAGAACTCGAACCAGCCCAAGAACCCATACCTGCAACAACCGAACCCATGACAGATCCACCAGCCCAAGAATCCATACCTACCTAAGAACTCATACCTGCAATGGCCAAACCCATGGTTGATCTACCACCCCAAGAACCCATACTAGCCCAAGAAGTCATACATGCCCAAGAACCCTTACCAGCCTGAGAACCTCTCTCTCTCTCTCTCTCTCTCTCTCTCTCTCTCTCTCTCTCTCCCCTTCAAAATCTCCCTCTCTCTCCCTCTCTCTCAGCCTCACAATGAGAAGATTATGCATTTTCATGTTGGCGTTCATCAACTTGATGACAAGAAGATTGGGAATTTTCATGTTTGCGTTCATCAACTTGATGAGAAGAAGATTGGGCATTTTCATGTTGAGGTGGTTTGTAGTTTTTTTTTTCTATACGTTTTGCCACCTTATGATAGGCCCCTCTCGGTCATTTATTTCAGGAGTGGGCCCAAATATGTCTAGAGACTATAAAGTTTTCTAGAAATATATGAATGACATTTTGAAAATAAAAAAGAACCTGTACCAACCTAAGAACCCATACCTGCAACGGCTGAACCCATGTCAGATCTACCAGCCCAGTAGTCGGTGCAAGTCAGTGCAGTGCACTGCCACGCCTCATCCGCAGCCACACCCATCATGAATACCATTGGATAGATTCCCGTCAATTCTCAATTCTCTCTTTCTGTTCTTGTCTCTCTCGATAATTTGGCAAGCAATTCTGTCATTTTTTTTCTATTTAATACGTGTATGTTCTGTTCCTTTTCTTTTCAATACGTGTATGAAAAAATTTTGTTCTGTCACCTTTTTCCATTTTCAATATGATTGTCTTTTGGCACTCATAACCCAAAATTAATGGGAATGATTTTAGATGTAATCCAAGGTTAGACAATAACCACTTTGAGGATCCATCAGACAACAACCACTTTGAGGTGGTCTGCGTTTTTTATTTTTATTTGTTTGTACGTTTTGCCTCCTTATGATAGGGCCCTCTTGGTCCTTTTTTTCGGAAAGGGGGCCCGAATGTGTCTAGATACTATATAGTTTTCCTGTCCAGAAATATATGAACGATATTTTGAAAAAAAAAAAACTCGTACCTGCCCAAGAACCCGTACCTGGAGCGGCTGAACCCATGACAGATCCACCAGCCCAGTAGTCGGCGTAAGTCGGTGCAGTGCGCAACCACGCCTCATTCACAGCCACGTCCACCATGAATACTATCAGATAGATCCCCGTCAATTCTCAATTCTCTCTGTCTGTTCTTGTCTCTCTTGATAATCATGCAAGCAATTTTGTCTTTTTTGTTTTGTTTTTTTTTTTTTCTTTTCTTTTCAATACGTATATGTTATGTTCCTTTTCTTTTCAACACGTGTATGAAAAAATTCGTTCTGTGACCTTCATTTTCAATACGATTGTGTTTTGTTGCTCATCCCCCAAAATAAATGGGAATGATTTTAGATGTAATCCATGGTCAACCACTTTAAGGATCCATCAGACAACAACCACTTTGAGGTGGTCTACGTTTTTTTTTTTTTAAATTATTTATCTATACATTATGCCTCCTTCTGATAGGTGGGAGCTCGAATGTGTCTAGAAACTATAAAGTTTTCCTGTCCAGAAATATATGAACAACATTTGAAAAAAGAAAAGAACCCATACTAGCTGAAGAACTCGTACCTGCCCAAGAACCCATACCTGCAGTGGCCAAACCCATGCTAGATCCACCAGCCCAGTAGTCGATGCAAGTCGGTGCAGTGTGCAACCATGCCTCATCTACAACCACGCCGGCCTTAAATACCATTGGATAAATTTGTATCAATTCTCAATTCTCTCTGTCTGTTCTTGTCTCTCTCGATAATCTGGCAGGCAATTCTGTCCTTTTTTGTTTTTTCTTTTCTTTTCAATATGTGTATGTTCTGTTCATTTTCTTTTCAATACGTACATGAAAAAAAATTGTAACCTTTTTCCATTTTCGTACGATTGTGTTTTGGCGCTCATCACCCAAAATCAATGGGAATAATTTTAGATGTAATCCAATGTCAAACAATAACCACTTTTGAGGTGATTTGCAGATTTATTATTTTTTTTTTAAGTACATTTTGCCTCCTTGTTATAGGCCCCTCCCAATTCTTTTTTCCGGGAGGGGGCCCGAATGTGTTTAAAGATTGTACAGTTTTCCTATTTAGAAATATATGAATGACATTTAAAAAAAAAAAAGAAAAAAAGAAAAGAACATGTACCCGCCCAAGAACCCCTACTTGCAGCGACCGAATCCATGGCAGATCCACCAGCCCAGTAGTCAGTGCAAGTTGGTACAATGCGCAGCCACTCTCGCCATGAATACCATTAGATAGATCCTTGTCAATTCTCAATTCTCTTTGTCTGTTCTTGTCTCTCTCGATAATCTGGCCAGCAATTCAGTCCTTCTTTATTTTTTTTCTTTTCAATACGTGTATGTTTTGTTCCTTTTCTTTTTAATACACGTATAAAAAAATTTGTTATATGACCTTTTTCCATTTTCTATATAAGCTTTAAAAATTCTCTCCCACCCTCTCATACGAATTTTCCAGCGAAGGAGAGAGAGAGAGAGAGAGAGAGAGAGAGAGAGAGAGAGAGAGAGAGAGCTCAAAGGGTAGGAATTGAGAGGATTCCCTCTCCTATCATGACCTCACGCCGAAAATCGCATCTCCGCCGCCACAAGGGGGGATTTATTGTGATCCAAAAAGGTAACCACCATATCATCTACCTAATTCTAGCAAGAAGAGCCACATGTATGTGTCCTAACTTACAAATCTACGTGACACATGCTTCGACATGTCAACCCACGAGTCTGATACCCCAAAAGCCACTCGCGAGCCTTCGGTAACCCTCAGGTGTAGACCATTACCTTTAGGTGGCCGTTTATCAAATTTAGGATGAAATTTAGTGATTGTGATTGTCAATTTGCTCTGCATGTTACTTGCATGGTGTATAATCGAAGAATTGAAGTTTGGGCATGAATAATTTCTGGATGGGGAAGAAATGTTAGTCCCCAATCACCCCAATGCTTGCATTGTCTGATTTTTTTTGTCAATTATGGAATCCTAAGCATGATATCCCTAAAATTTTGAATTCGATAGGAAGAATCCTGCTGCATGTACCCCCATATGCGTGAATTGTGTAGATTAACCGTTAAAATCACTCCACGTATGTTTAATTTTCTCTGAAATCAGTCTTTGTACTCAATTTCCTATGAATTTAATGGACTTAGGATTTGTGTGCATGTTATTTAGAATTACACTAGAAATTGTAAACCCATGACTCCTTATGCTGATAGTGGTTGTGTTTTATCATTACGCATGTCTAATTCTCTTACAACTAAAAGTAGATCTACTTCTACTTTAAATTATTTCACTATTAAACTGCCCCTTTTCCGGATCGGCCAACAAATTTCAGAACGTACATGGGCAGCCCCTCTGGTAGGGCTGCCCATGAGCAAATTTGACCTAATTAGTCGAATTACATATAGTTGGTTGTACTTGGACTACGCATGATGTTGTTCCCAATGGCGTATGATTCATAGTTCGTCTAGAGGGGACAAATTGGCTCACCAACTGGTCATCCATGTTCGTTAACCATGTATGTATACACTTGCTTGAACCCGAGACACCCAACATCCATTTACGCCCACTAATAAACCACTGATTGTGGCCCACAAGTCTTAGGAGCCAGGCATGGTGGTATGAGACATTATGCCTGGGCTGTCGGCCTACGCCGGGGTGACGAGCCTCCTCGTAGTGACCGCGAGTAAGGGCTCTTTTTCAAAATTACCTTCATATGATTTTATTATTGGAAGTGACGAATCCAAAATGGGCCAAGGATCGTGAGAGCAATACTGCCACGGCCACCAGGGCCGCGCGATCATGTTAGGGCATTGATCTGTCAGGGTGTCCTAGTTTCTCCAAACTACTGGATGAATGAACGTAATTAATCAACGCGACTAACATCTCACCATCACATTGCATTAGCTAGGATTGACGATTCGGCAGTCGAGGTCGCATTGAAGGAGTGTTGGGCATTGCGATCGTTAGACGTTGTCGCTTGAGGGAGTGTTGGAAGTAAGGGCATGCATAGGGGTGTACATCGAGTTGAACCGAGTCGAGCTGGCCTCAGCTCAGCTCGGCTCGAACACTAGCTAACCTCAGCTCGACTCGGTCCTCGAGCCTGACTGGCCAGCTCGGCTCGGTTCAGTTAGCAGCTCGGGCCAGCTCGAGCCGAGTTCGCCATTGAGGCATTTCCACAAACACCTAAACTGCAACTTCAAAATCTCACTGTTTTACAAATAGAGGCAATGGTTTTATAGGTATTTTATCAAATACCTTCTAAATAACATTTTAAAAAAATAAAGAGAAAAAAGGTACTTCCATCAGGGTTTATGACCATCTGTTTTTCACGGTCCGTTCAGTTGGCAACACGGATGGCCAGTGTGGGTAAAACACATCACAGTGGGCCCCACAGAGTCCTTGTACCATATAGCTACATGGCGTTGGGTTCACCACACAATCCGCGTCCATCAGTAAGATGTGACTGTCGCACTACCTCACAAGTTGTAGGTGTGGCAATGAATCTAAGCCAAACATCTTGTGGGGTCATATACGTTGAAGAAAAATAAAAACAGATGATCTGACCATGAATAAAGGTATCAGTACTACTTCCACGAGTGCTTGTATCAATTGTTGTGGCTAAGAATCTAGTGTGGGTAGCTATTGCACTGCTTCACGTTGCAGTTGCCCTGAAAACGGCTCTTCATATCATAAATTGATTTTGTGGGGGAGCGTTGGTGGCAATCACGTAAAATTGCTATTGCTGTAGTGGTTGTTGTAGTTTTTATTATCAATGCTAATGTACATACCTTCCTCGCCACCAGCCAAACCTTCCTTACCACCAGCCACATTTCGTTGAGTCATTTTATCAAACAATTGGTGAGCAACATCAATGGCAAAGTAACTAAGTCACTGAACTAGTTTGATCCGAGTTCGATTCGATCCGAGTCAAGTCGAGCTGGGGCCTGCTCGAATTCGGCTCGAACTCATTTTCGAGCTTAAAAAATTAGCTTGACTCAGCTCGAACTTAGCTTCGAACCGAGTTGAATCAAGCTTTTTCGAGTCGAGTCTAGCGAGCTAACCGAGCTAGCTCAGTTCGTGTATATCCCTAGGCATGCATCATATTAAGAAACCATGCATATACATTAATAAGAGTGGTTATAATTCTATGAATAATTACTTTTCACTAACTTCATTCATGTATTTGATAATATGCGTTACTTATTGATAATGGAACCACTGAGTTAGCTACTCACTTCCACTCTAGGACAGTGTTTTAAAACACCAACCAGACACTTTTGTAGATACAAGTACTATGGAGTATGATGCGTCAGAAAAGAAGCTCTCATTTCATTTATTTCAATATACATTGTATGATCCATTTTAATTCCTTAATGCTCACATGCCAAGCAAAATGAACCATAAAACTAGCTTTCGCAAGACATAAGTGACACTCGGGATATCGGGAGTCGAGCATTACTCGACCCCTGAAATCTGAGGCATTACAGTTACCTTCCCATTAAAACATTCATAATCATTTATTGACCCACCGAGATGTAGTTCACAAATCCAATCCATCCATTATGTGTGTCTTACTTGGATGAGGGGTTAAACCAAGTTTCAGCCGCATCCAAAACTCAGGTGAGCCCCAACAAGTGGTTTCATATGTTTTAAGCATGTCTTCGTATGGTTTTAGATGATATGACCTACTTGAGTTCCGTATAAGGTTGATTTTTAGGATATCCCTTACTCATTAAATTCCTAAGTTTCATGTAGGGCTGTACACGAGTCAAGCTAGCTCGAAAAGCTCACTCGACTCGGCTCAACTCAACTCGGATTGACTCGGCTTAAAAGGCCGACTCAAGGCGAGTCAAGCTTGTTTACTAAAGCTCGAGTTGAGTTCAAGCCAAGTTCGACCATGGTATATTTCAACTCGACTTGACTCGAGCTCGACTCGACTCGACTCGAAGCTCAAGCTCAAGCTCGACTCAGCTTGAGTAATATATTTTAATAATATATATTATATATTATATTAATATTTATATATATATATATATATATATATATATATATATATATATATATATATATATATAAGGTTAAAAAAAAAAAGAAGTTGAAACTTAAAAGTTTTTACTAAAAATCCTACCCGACCCAACCCGTCCCCATTCCCTCTTTTTCTTTCCCTTACCCTACCGAGGTAAACTTGACTCGACTCGAGATAAACTCAACTTGACTCGAACCACTAGCTCGACTCGAACTCGACTCGAAAGCTTTCGCAAACAAGCCAAGCTTCAATGTTAAGCTCGAGGGCGAGCTCGAACTCGAGTATAGCATGGATGAGTCAAGCCGAGCTTGGCCCACCTCGACTCGACTCGGCTCGATGTACAACCCTTGTTTCATGTAAGGTTGATTTTTAAGACATCCTATGACCTAAAGGGGACCCATTAAATTCAGTGTTGATGTTGGAGATATATGTATATATATACACATGTGCCCCAACAGGATGACCGTACACTCCAAAAATCAGCTCATTTCAAAAACTCAAGTAGGCTACACCACATAAATTTAGAGGTTTTAGACATGATTTTACAACATCCCTTGATGTGTGGCCCACCTGAGAGATAAATCAGCCTTACTTATAACATGTACTGTGAAAATGAAGCATTGCACCTGATGAGCGGTTTAGATTTCACGTAAGCTCGAATGCACGACCAATGACATATATTCGATGGCACGTGATGATCCTTAGAACACGGGGAATCGGATTCTCAGTACGCTCTTATCATACTGAGTAAACTTCGTTGGGCCCACAGTGAATGTATGTTGTCTATTCACGCCGTCCATCCATTTTTCCACCTCATTTAAGGGGATGGGCCCAAAATTGAAGCATATAAAAGGCTCAAGTGTATCATACCACAAGAAACAGTGGGAATAATGATTTCCCGCGTTGAAACCCTGTTAGGCCCCACAGTGATGTTTATTTGTCATCTAACATGTTCATAAGATCATACCGACATGGATGAAGGGAAAATAAAAATATAAGCTTGATCCAAAACTTCTACGGCCCCCAAGAATTTTTCAATGGTAGACTTTCAATTCACATTGTTTCCCACAGTGTGGTTCATTTGAGATTTCGATATGCTTCATTTTTGGCTTTAAGCCCTAAAATTATCTTATAAAATAGATGGAAAGAGTGGATAAAATATATAAATCACGATGGACCCCACAGAGTTTACTCAGTACGCTTAGCCTAGTGAGTTATGTGCGGTCCTGCCTCACCGAAAACAATGCGGCCGTTACTGCGGACCAGTCCTAATGGAAATAGGATTGCGTACTGAGTTACTCAGTATGCATTTAGAGTAAATTTAATTGGGACTACTATGAATGTTTGTGTGTTATCCACGCCGTCCATTCATTTTTCTAGGTCATTTTAGTGGTTGAGTTCAAAACATAAGTATGCCTAAAGCTCAATTGGACCACATCAAAGGAAACAGTGGGAATAATGACTTCGACTGTTGAAACCTTTCTAAGGCCCACAGTGATGTTTATTTTTCATCCAACCTATTCATAAGATAATATAGACACGATGAAGGTAAAACACAAATATCAGTTTGGTCCAAAACTTCCATGGGCCTCAAAAAATTTTCAACAGTAGAATTTCAATTCACACTGTTTTCGGTGGTGATGTCCACTTGAGATTTGGCTATATTTTATTTTTGGGCTCAAGCCATAAAATTATCTTTTAAAATGGATGGACAGAGTAGATAAAATGTTTAAATCACAGTGGACCCAACCTATACGTAAGGTCACATAAAGCTAATTGAAGTGAAAAAACAAATTTATCTTCTTTATATATATATATATATATTGATACTAAACTTTTGTGGCCAATTAAAAGTTTTTAACGATCAATCACCGCTGTTTCCCTTAGTATGGTCCATTTGAGAATTGGATCAGCTTTGTTTTTTTTGTTAAATGCCCTAAAATCAGTAGCAAAGAAAAGGATGAATGGTGTGGACCTAAAATGCATACTTTAAGGTCTTGGTATCGATCCCTACCGGGGTGGCTAACATGGAGCGTGTATACTGACATGGGTGTGTAATAACAAGCTAACCCAAAAAAAATAAAATAAAGCATTTAAAAAAAAAAGACCATTCCTCTCTCAAATGGATGGAAGGTGGAATGCAAAACATACATGGTGGTGAGGCCCACAAAAGTTTGTGACGTAACTGCACTAGGAGTCTGGCTACTCAACCTGTCAGTGTCTAATCCGCGTCCCTCACTGTTGAAGATTCCCACCGATGACATGAAGCCAAGACCTATTCTAATGTCAACGTTAGACGGCGTTTCTGTACGGAAAGATTCTGGCTTTTAATCAGATTCTGGGAAAGGATTGGCTACTGCCCCGCCACCAGCCCCGTGGCTGGTGATGTATGTGTTTCATCCACACCGTTCATCCATTTTTAAAGATCAGCTTAGGCTTAATCCCAAAAAGTATGAGGATATGAATCTCAGGTGATCCACACCACATGAAAACAATAGTGATTGGATATCCACCATTAAAATCCTTCTAAAGCCTACTGTACTGCTTATTTGATATCCAATTTGTTGATTAGGTCATGCAGTCCAAGATGAAGGGAAAAATCGGCTTGATTCAAAGATTCTATGGCTTCAAAATGTTTTCAATGGTTGACACTCATTCAACACTGTTTCCTTTAAAGTGGTCCATTTGAGATTGGGATACACCGCATGTTTTTATCTCAAAATGATCCGAAAAAAAAAAGATAGACAGCATGGATGAAACACACATACATCATGGTGGGTCCACAGAGCACCGGCCACACCCATTGGCTGGGGTCAGGGGGGAGTAGCCAATCCGTTCCCCAGATTCTGGCAGACTATCCTAGATCATACTCACGCTTACATCCAATCCATCTGTGGCGAGGATATACGTTAATCCAGACCGTCTAAATCATGTCTCCTCAGAAGATATGGCGTAATAAAAAAATACAACCGTGCGAAGTACATAATGCATCTTTTCGGGAATTCAAATCAATAATCATATGGTTAGGATTGTTTAATAATACGCAGTGGGGCACACATATTTAACTTTCCATCGAAGGCTGCGTTGTAGGAACTTCCAACGAACATGGAAATACTGCACACTGATATATTCGACACCATAAGTGGTGGTGACTCATCCTCCTTACACATGGCAATGTTATGCAGCTATCCAGACCATTGAAAATTGCTGACGCAGCACGTTTCTAAAATTACACTGATCAAGTAATCCTTGTCATTGAATAACGGTTATCTAACAGAGAGTCGAAAGTATATGGTGAGTGGTCCAAAGTCAAGGGAAAAATAAGATGGTGAAATTTTTTTTCTTAGTGCAATCGATAGTCGGTTCAGAGATTTGGACAGTCTGGATCACCGTACAATTATGCCATGTGTACATTTCAAGAGTCACCACCATTTTTTAAATGGTGCGGAACTAACACAGGAGTCTGGCTCATGATCCGCAGCGGAAACGGATTGGCTACTCCCCCTGCCACCAGCCATTGGCCGGTGATCGGTGCTCTGTGGGCCCCACCATGATTTATGTGTTTCATCTATGCCGTCCATCTATTTTTACAGATCATTTTATGTCAGTAGAGAAAAAATAAGGTACATCTCAATCTCAAGTGGACCACATTACAGGAAACAGTGTTGAATGAACGTTGACCATTAAAAATGTTTTGTGGGCCATAAAAATTTTGGATCAAGCTGATATTTATTTTTTTCCCTTCATCTGGATCTTTATGACCTAATAAAAATATTGGATGTCAAATAAACAGTACAGTGGGCCTTAGGAGGATTTTAATGGTGGATATCCAATCATTATTGTTTTCCTGTGGTGTGGTCCACCTAAGATTTATATTCCTATCAATTTTTACATGTGAGTACCTAAAATGATCTGTAAAAATGGATGAACAGAATGGATGAAACACATACATCATGGTGGGGTCCACAGAGCACCGACCACCAGCCACCAGCCACCGGGCTGGTGTCAGGGGGAGTAGCCAATCCGTCTCCATCCGCAGTCCGTCGAGATTAACGAGTTCCAACGTCTAAATTCGAAGTACACGCAATCCTGCACAGAATCATTTGAGAAAGCTCATGTACACCACGGGTGCACTGACGATCTTAACGTGCCGTGGTGCTTTAGACACGTGGAAGGTCAGATCCTTGATCTGGGTCCACCATTAGGTTCGGTCCACTATTCATGGACTATCATGAAAAGTAGATTTTAATGGGAGGATGCTACACTTCCAAACATCTGCCTCCCTATTTATAACCGTACGTTCTCCAAGCCCCCGATGGGAAATTTTTGTGTCCGTGGAGGTGTACGTTGTCCGAAGTGGACTCCATGAAATGGACTGCTCGTACTTATTGTTGGACCCTTTTTCATCAAAGCCGTATATTTTCGTATGACATCGATCGGATGGAAAAGTTTCTCTGATATGCATGCATTCCTCGTGGTGGCCCATGAAAAGGACGGTCCAAATTGATTGGTTATATGTGGGGCCCACCACGACGTGGGTTTTATCCACGCCGTCCATCCTTTATGCCAGCTCATTTTAGGTCATGAGTCCAAAATCGAAGCATATCCAAAGCTCAAAAAGACCACACCACAGGAAAGTGGGAATTGAACGCCTACCGTTAAAAACTTCTTCTGGCCACAGAAGTTTTAGATCAAGCTGATAATTATCTCTTCCCTTCATCCAGGCCTGTGTTACTTTATGAACATGGTGGGGCTCACCGCTCACCTGATGAACGGGTTGGATGGCATATACACTTGGTGGACCCCACATTCCATCTATGACGTTTCTATGATGGGCATCCTCCTCTCCATTGCTCCCCACTGCTCCCTTTGGTGTGGCCCTCCTTGAGTTTTTAATCAAACTGACTTTTGAGATCTCTCACCCATCATGGTGACCCCATACAGCTTAAACGCTTGGTAATTACCATTTGGACGTCTGTGATCATTCCCAGGATATTCCAACGTGTGAGCATCCCTTGATTCAGACATCTTCAGTTTGTGCAAAGGGGACCTATCCAATGTAGTTAATATGATGGGACCCACCATTGATGAAACCATTCCATATAAGTCCCTCATATTGGAAGATCCTAGCCACGCAACCTGTGGCCTTCATTTCAGTCAATTTGGATCACTTCTGCATTTTTTCATCAATCTTCAGGCTAATGAACGGAGGGTGGTGATGGTACCATCAGGAAGTTCTCGCGGATCAGACGATTGAATTCTGGACCACTCAACCATTGGCCCCTCTTGTAAAAACTGGCCCCAACCATATTATACACACTACAAGCTAGAGGATGGCAAGCTTCCACCATTTTCAAGAATCTCAAGTAATAGATGCAGAGGACAAAAACACTTTATAGGCGTGTTCTTGAGATGTGATGCATCCATATCTAGGTTGATGTAGAGTGGGTCATAAACACTTTCATGGCAAAGATGGACCAGAGAAGGCTCGATGGGAGGCAGAAATGATCGGTACTGTCAGAACCTTAAAACAGTAGTATCATGTATGCTTTTGGGTAGGAGAAGTTATTTTAGCTAGATTTGCGAGATTCCATTATATCGATGGTCAAAAGTCCATTTTAGTTTTGTTTTTACTATAAATAATAAGTTTTAGTTAGATTATAACTTTTGATCCTTTGAGTTGGAGTAGTCATTGCCAAATTAGATACTATTTTTGGCCAAAAATCATGAAGTCTAGTAAGAGTGAAGGCAGTCTATAAATAGTAAGTTTACTATTTCAGTAATTTGCATTTTTAGGGAGTTTGAGTCTTAAAACTTAATCCTAGTTTGAGTTCATTATTTAAAGGATTGTAATTTCGTTTATTATTATTATTTTTCACCAATCAATTTATTTTGAATGTGTTAGAAATTATTTCTATTTTTATCCCTCGTGAATTCAAAAAAGCTCCGTGAGGAGTCCAAAGAGCTCATGGAATGGGAGTAGTTATTCGCAGAGTAAGATACTGATTGACCTCATCATGTCCTTCTCTATGTCAGCCCAATGAATGGAAGGTCCCGATCATCCAAAGGGACACTTTCCTGTTCATTTTAGCAAATTTCCAAAAGAGCAACATCCATTGCAACTCATCTACGGCACTTTTTCAGTCAATGCAGGCTTTGATCAAACAACTGCATGGCCTAAACCTCTGCATTGAAGACAATGTGGGCCATCAGCAACCGCCCATGGATTTCATATCATCTGGACAGCGAAAAAGATTAAAACCAGCAATGCATCCAAAAACTGAATGAACATAGATATTCAAATCAATTTAAATATATATTTCATTCAGAATGTGGATATAATCATATTCACATTTTGAATTTTGTCGTGGCCCATCATCACAAACATCCTCAATGGCCCACCTGCCCCGTGGTACGTATGTTGTACATTGCACTAACAAATGACTGTTTGGACACTATACAATTAGATGTGCATTAGATCATTCAGCGATGTTCGAACACGGTTCCCCACCTTCATCGAACTTAAGAAAGACAACTGAAGGAATTCATACCCACCATGGTTTTTCCGTCAATTCGCTTGCGAAGACGTACCGGAATCTTGTATCATACGGCAGCCATTCCATGATATGTGACGCCTTTCCCTTGGACTTGGATTCGATGCACTTCTGGATAGCCTCTTGGAGCTTCCTATCAACGCTTTCGGACACCCATGAAAGGAGGTTTTCCAAGCTAATGGATGCATCCTTTGAAAATCTCTCAAGAATCTTGGGAAGAAACACTTTCCGCGACTTATGTACCACCACATTACCTTGAAGGTAATCCTTCTTTGCTGTTTCCAATTCCTCTTTGATGTTTGTGGAAGTGTAGACCCTTAGCTGCACAAAGTTAGATATATAAGAGTCATCGCCGAGTTGAATGGAGTTTGAATGTTTCTAGGAAATGGATTACCATGGGATCGGAGGAAGTGCCACTGCAGAGTGCAAAGCAAACAAAGGGTTGGGATTTCGAGAGTCCGAATCCTAAACCGATGAGCTGTTTTTCTTCTCCAGATTTCTTCCTCATGGCGGTTGAAAGGATGGTTTCATACCACTGTAAAATGAACTAGAAAAATATGAATGGATATAGTTATAGGAGATGGTGCATTCATGTAATTTCATTGTTATTCCTTCTACTGACTAGGCTTATGGGAATTGGTATCTGTTACTTGAACAAAATCAAAACTTGGAGGAGTTTATCAATGTCAACGAACTGATGGTTGCTAATCACGATTAGGTTTGCCGAGAGCTAGGATTTTCCAATGATTTTCATGGTTTTCTCCCACCCATTTATAAATGGAAATCCTTAACCGCCCTTGATTCACCTTGGGGTGTGTTTGGATGCGAGGAATTCCAGGGGCCTTGATTAGACAGTAGCCATTGTTTGGGTAAGATAACAGGGACACCGTTGCTAATGAAACTGGTTTTTATGCTTATATCTGAATAGGAACTCAGTTTGGATTCCTACTTTCTACAGTAAAGATGGAGTAATCATTACAATTTCCATATCCATGCCTTGGACACCATGTGTCCAAACACACCCTTAATCTTGAGCTAGATACCAAAATTCATTAGCAACAGCTAATACATTTTTTATCCATTTAAACTCTAGTTTAATGGCCACATGTTAACAATATCTACACCAATTTTCTCCTTTTGCTAATTCCCTAGTACAAAACGTGTGTGTGTGTGTGTGTGTGTGTGTGTGTGAGAGAGAGAGAGAGAGAGAGAGAGAGAGAGAGAGAGAGAGAGAGAGAGAGAGAGAGAGAGAGAGAGAGAGAGAGAGAGAGTAAAAGGGTGAGTGCAGATAGTGGCTCCTTGAATTTTAAATAAATCTGTGCAACTTGGACATGTACAGATGAATCTACATTCAAAACAATCTTGAAAGAAAAGCAGCGGTTTCTATACCAATACAAACGATATGTGAAATGAAGATGACCAAACAGAAAATGATGAAGGAGAAGTTAAGATCATACACGGCCAGTTCGGGGTGTACGGCAGCACAATATGGAATGCTCAATGGAATTGGCACTTATGACATGGCCTCCGATGTTGTAAGCGGCCTGCACTAAACAAAGAAACCCATAAAACACATTGATGGAGATTTTCTTATCCTATCGCATACTTCACGTATCGAATTTCATTCTCTCAAGACCATCACCATCATGAAATAGCCCTGAATTGCTTCTAAAGGAAAGAAGCCCACTCACTACCTTGTGAAACAATGCCATCCTTCTTAGAGAGCTGTTTGGGATCCCATATGCCAAATAAGCCTACATGAAAAATCATAAAACACATCATCATCATCATCTCCATCACAAAAAATCACATGATAAATACAATTTCTGATCTTTTTACATGCATAACAAGTGAATTGTACACATTGATCCAAAATGCCACTTTCGCATCATCCTCCATCTGACCCGCACTCACTCTTTCCAATTGCTCCACCAAAATCCTGAAATTGACAAAATGTAGCAATCTTTGAAGCTTTCTAATGGGCCCACATGATAAAAAACACAAAATCGAGACCAAAACGGGCCATATTTTTATGGGTCTCACCTATAGTTGCTAATGGCATATGACGCACGGGAGTACTGGTTCCTATCCGTTGATATCGAAGATATTTCGAGTACTGATCTGCAAGACCAATCGTGGTCATCTCCGATGCTGCGCCGAGGCTGGACTACATTTGTAGATGATCTGGACAATAGAGGTGAACGGCCTTTGTCAGGCTTTGTAGATGCCGCGCTACGTACCCAGCAATAAATTGCAGCCATGCATCTGACCAACTCCTCAGATAACTTGCTGGGGCACTGGTAGAGATGATCTTTCAACGTACATGCCAAAGAACTCTTCTCTGCAGATGGTGCTTTTCCATGAAACTAAACTCAAGAAGTATAAATGATCAGCTTAACATAGGCAATCATGCTGTATAAAGATTCAACTTAAGGATTGGACCTAAAGCTTACATCAAGAGGAATATTCATATGATCATTGAACTGAGGATATGCAAAATATAGTCGGGTTTTCAACTTGTCCAAGTGGGGCCCACAGTCGATGGACCGTGCACTGAAAATTTCCTCAAAGGGATAATCATGTCTTTTAATTTTTGGCCTTTGAATAGATGGTTAGGAAGAGAAAAACAGCAACTGTCCACATTCACCTGAAAAAAAGAGGTCCAACATCTCTAGGATCTTCAAATTTGGGAGATTTTTGGGGCATGGTCCACCCATAGAGGGTCCATCAGACCATTTTTTTGAATCTCAGAACCAGGGGCCCAAATAGTCCAAAAGGTGGGGCCCCTGGTTGATGGGAGCACATCCCAAAATTTAGATTAATTCAACAATTTCAAACCCTGATAATGGGGCTTTCGTTTGTTGAATTTGGACACCTGACATTCTCCCCATTTCAAATGTATTTGATGGACATTGATTGAATACTTGAATCATCCTTTCATTGTAATTTTTGGGGCTACGGCAGATCCACAGCGGGCCCGATAATCAGATCCATGTTATAATCCTAACCCAATCAGTGGACATTGTCCGTTCAAATTGAACCTTGACATTTTTTGCTGTTTTAACAATACTGGACATAACTCAGATGGTTAAGAGTCATCTGTTCAGTTCAATTTTTGGGTTATGGCCGATCTGCAATGGACCTCGAAATCAGATTCGTCATACAATCCAAGCTACTGATTAATTGGACATTTGTTTGATGAAGTTGGACCTCTGATCTTTTCTCCATTTTAACTGAACATTTGATGGCCATCACTTGGAAATGTAGGCTATTCTCTTTGGGCCTTACAACTTGCACAATCCAAGGGCTATTTCTTTGGTAATCTCATTGAAAATGCATTAAAATTTGGTCAATCTCCCCTGTTTAGTTTAGGTTGAATGTTCACAACTCAACTAACTTGCGCATCCAAACAGTGTTAGTATAGAAAAATCAAATGCAGTTCGTAACTCCACAGATTCATTTGTAGAAAACAAGCAAAATTTTTATGAGCTGGAAAGAATAAAAGAAGGGTCCCATACCTTCATAGGATCCAAACAATTTCCGTCGATGTGGATGTTAGTTTTTCCACCCAACAAGGATGCGTGCCTGGTCTTTGACTGCAACGATGCCTTCTTTTTTCCGGAAGCCTTTCCAGAAGATAGAACCTGGAAAGGTTGCAGAGGGAACTTCTTTGAGGAGCAAAACGCACTCGAGATTATGCTCGGGTGTTTTCTTACTTCAATCTTTGTGTGGGCAGGAGAAGTTACAACAGAACTTTGCTGCGATGGAGCCCCACTAAGACACTGTTCAAAAATACTTCTGTAGAGAGAAAGTACATGCTGTTCACGGTTTGCGACCTCTTCTTCAAGTAATTCGATCTCCGCTATAAGTTCTCTGGTCTAAAATGAATCAAATTGTTCAAGTTACTTCCTCTTAAAAGTTAAAAGAGATGTTGAAAATGGAAGCAATGCAGCTACCGATAGAAATGAAGTGGGTGGAATCATAATCCTAAAACTCGCTGGGACAACTCAATAATCAGTCAAGTCAACCTGACTCATTGAGATTTTGAGCCGATTCAGTGTGAAACTCAGTCCTGGGTCAGGTCGAGTCTCTGTGTCAACCTGACTCAGCTGAACATCGAGTTGTTGATTTTTTCAGTTTTTGAACTACGGGTGGAGCTCTTTCCTACTAAAATGATACTTTGTTTCAGTTAGTACATGAAACAAATGAAATATTTGTTTTGGGGGGAAAGAGGAAGACTGGTAATTGCGATTTGGGTTTCATTTTTCATTATGCCTTAAATGCTTGATGAGTTCCAAAGAAAGTTGCCAAATGACATATTCAACCAAATGTTGATTTGGGGGTCTTCAAAATATTGCCTAAAACAGGCAGCATGTTTATGGGTACCATTGAGAGCTATACAACTACAACCCATATACTTCAGATGACAAATCAAATATCTTTTGTATGATTCAGAAGACTATAGACATGCTCATAAGATGGGCTACTTAAATTCACTTCCTGAGGGAAAATAAAAAATTATCAAAGATTTTTTAGAGAGGAACTGTATGATGTACAGCCCATGCCATTGCATGGTATGCACAGTTTTTAAAATTTTACCGGTGGAGCTCTTGGTTCAGTAATGTAGACCACTAATCTGTTTCATCCACCATGGATGGACTATTTCTTCAAAAATCTTCTCAGTGGGACGGTCATAACATTTATAAAACATAAATAGACAGTTACAAAGAGAAATACAGCAACTGTCTACATTCACTCGAAAAAGCTCCCAATATTGATGGCTGGGATCTTCAAGTACATGAGAATTTATGGGCATGGTCTATCCAGGGTGGGTGGGTTGCAAGAGACCATTGATCTTGATTATCAAATCACAGGTCCCACTTTTTAGAATAATAATAATAAAAAAAACCCACGTTTTTTTTTTCTGGGCAAAGAAACCGGATGGGCGGTCTGGCTGATATGATACATGACCTGCATCTTTCCTCAGTTTATGACCATGGTATGGGCTAGTTGTAGGCTAGAATTTTAAGTCCCAATAAATAAATGGCCCTGGCCTGGTGAATCTGTGGTAATTTAGTGAAAGATATGAAGAAAATTTATAGGAATATGTTCTATTTGACATCTTTCATTTGTTAGTTTTTTTTATTTTTTTCCAATTATATCCTATAATGTTGTTATTGGTTCAAGAAGTACAAATTAATCCAGATAAAAACATGAAGATGGTCACCTCCATTGAGCTGCACTGATTAATTAAAGTTCCGTGGGCCATACATTAGCCATACCTGAGCAGCAAAATGTCTGTGCCCTGGAGATAGAGTGCTGGAAGCTCGACCCATGGCTCTTTCAAGCATAAGGCGCATGGATTTCTCTTGTTGTAAACGCATTTGTAGCCGCTCGATCTGCAAGTTAATCCATTATCGTCTGCTGGCGTTAGTTCAAGAACTGCATAACTGTAGGATATAAAGGGAAAATTAACCTTCGCAGCTTGTTCTTACTGTATTACCTTTGCAGCTTGTTCTTACTGTATTATGGTGCAGATGAGTTGTATTGGACAAATGGACCATCTACAGCCAGACACATTGATCGGACAATCCTAACCATCCAATTAATGTCTTGAAAAATCCACTCTACATACAAGTCCCTATAGAAAAGATCCAATCATCAAAATTGATCGTACGTGGACTGTATCTTCGATTGGTTATGACTCTCAAGAATCTATCTAATCTGACAATCTTAAGCATCCAACTGGTGGCTTGGGAATTAGACTGTTGAAACTAAAAAGGCCCATTATTTCAATGGTTAGCTTCATTTGATCAATGTGATTCTAGCATGGTGGATGATGGTGGGTAGGCTGAGATGGACAGTCTGGAGAGTCCATGTGTGTCTCCAATGCAACTCATACACAGTGTAATATAGTGCAAACTAATCACATAGGATCAATCATCCATACATGAATGTAAATATATTTTGAAATTAATTCATGCTTCATTCACTAAAGATGCCTCATCAATTTAAGGGATTTAAACGGAAAAAAAAAGCTTTAGTTAAGAAAGAACTCAAAGAAATATTTGTTTCTCACCAAAAGAAAAAAAAAAATCTGAGTTTTTTGGGTCTTAAAAGAGGAAAAATGAGTTAGAGAAAAAGACATGGTGAAGGCAAAACAATAGATGCAATAGAAAACGAATGCTTACATCATTCTCCAAAGAAGCTCGAGGGTTCGATGAAACTTCATTGATAGCATCGCTAGAATTATGATGGGCAAGAGTTTCTGCTCCATTCTGCCTCATTAGATTTTGCAACTTCTGCAAATTTAGGAAATGTAGAAAGTATAAATAGCATCAATTTGCTTAGTTATCAATTATCATGAGAAAAAAGTGTACCTACTATTTCTTTCAAAATTCACACTTGTACAAGTAAATCTGCAGATAAACCTTTGAAACAAAACCAATAGTTCTGTCAAAGGATTAGAAGTGTGCAATTAACTAAAATTCACCTGAGAAACATTTCGATCCTTTCCTGTAGAATGCAGGACTCCTTGTTTTGCAGAATTCAAGTTCCTGTCAGAAGCACTGGAAGGAAAAACACCATAATGAGACAGTGGTTTTGTTTATTCAAGTAGAGCTTGCAAAAGTGAAAGCCCACCTATCCTGTAACTCCTAACATTGATCAAATTGAAAGGCCAAGATTGTCCTATTGAGGATATTTTCAGGCCACGGTTCGTCGATGACAGTGGGATGTCAAAAACATTGATCTAGATCACTGAACCATGAAGAGCCACACTTGTTAGAATTGAAAGCTCACCTATTCTGTAACTGTAAGCCTAATTGGGGAATAATGGATGGCACTAGGCATCGATCTCGGAATCGGAAACTTAATCTGAATATCACGTATTTGGATGTGAAGCCATCCTTGTTGATGTTGATGGATGAGGATGGAACTTGATTTTATTTTTTTTGTATACGCCATATCGTTTAGGGTGTGATTGCACATTTCGGCCTCACCATTAGGTTTTTGGATGTAAGGAATGGTGTATTGTGTGACAACACCACAATCTTGTATATATTTAATGAAGTGCCCTGAATTATGCCCCGATTCATCTTGTCTTCCATAGTATTTATTATCACAGTGAGATTCAACAACTTTAATCTTCCTATTGAGTTGATTCTCGATTTTTGTTTTATAGAACTTAAAATGCATATAGGGCATTTGATTTCTCATTTATAATGCACAGGTACTTATAACGAAAGTAATCATTTATAAAGATGATAAGATATTTATGCCCATTTGAAGATGCATTAGGAAACTGTCCGTAGACAATATGCATCACATCTAAGAATTTTACACTCGTAGTATCATATTTTTTTCGATTCTAGTTTGCTTGCCCTTATAATGCAGTTAATATAGACCCCAAAATCTGAAAATTTTAGATGGTGGAGAATAACTTCTCGCGCGAGCTTTTCAAATTAACCTTTAATGAGAGATGCGGCCTAATTGTGTGTGTCATAGCATTGAGAAATTTTTATAGTCCGATCTTTGCTTAGTGCCTTTGTTATTTCCATTTAAAAAACTCATGTTGTCGATGTGTGAGACATTCGTCTAATTGGTATAGGCTATTAACTAAGCGCTAGAACCAATACATTTAAATCATATAACAAATAGTAAGTTTTCCATCCTTAAATTTAAACATCTAACCACATTTACCTAAATGAGAAATAAAAACTGAATTATGCCTTATGAAAGGCATACAAACAATATCCACCATATCTAAAATATGAATTGACTCTAACCTAATTAAACTTACAAACTCCAATTGCCTCAACATCCGTCCTTATATCATTGCCCAATAGACTGATTTTTCTTCATCAATTGGTGGCCAATTCATGCAACATATTCTATATGACATTACATATGTAAATAGTAACACAAAAATTTATCCACTAGGAAGTTATTGACACATTGATTAAATTAGATTGAGAAAAGACCAGGGTGAAATTCTTATCCTTCCTGACGAGCTATTCTTTAAACTTGGTGCATTTCTTCTTTTGATAACTTAACTTCTTACAGAAGAAGCAATCATTCTTTTTAGCAGACTTTTTCTTTGATTATTCTTCAGGTTGACACTAACTACTGGCTATAGAACTTGAAGGCATCTATCAGTGTTTTGCTTTCTTTTCTTATGCCATCATATCTTTGTCTTAGAGGTTATACGGTATATACTATGTGTTTTTCTCAATCTACCGAATCACTCTTCCTCTTGAACGTACTATGGAATCAACTCGTTCAATGTCCAATTTTCTTTTTGAGTATTATAATTAGTTTAGCATGTACTAAATTGAGGAGGGAAATAATTCATAACTTAGAATACTAGGAGTTCAAACTTCTATCTTTAGGCCTGATGCACGGATTTTTGAAATTACATCGGCGGCCAACTCTCGTTTTTTAATTTTGATCAGGAATTTCTCGGCCTTCTCGATGTTGGGTGTGACGCTTTTCATTATCTCATAGATCGAGAACTTCATGATTTTGGGATATATTTTATTAGACTTGATCCAAGCCCTATAATGAGCAATTTCTGACTTCGAACTGATGTAGGATGGCTTAGGAGGTTCTTCCTCTTGTAAGGCAAAGTCCAAATCCACGCAACCTTTAACAAATCTCAATGGGCTCTTTCCATTTAGGATAATTTAATACAATTAAGGATGGTATAACATTAAATAAAAAAAAACAATGGTATAACATTGTATTGAGTTGTAATGTTGGAAAAGTTTGTAGTTGAATGTACAGACAAACGTACTCATACATATTAATAAACATGCCACATCTAAGCAATGTATGAATATAAACTAAACTTTATACTTTTAAAAGAAAGCTTACCTATTGTACTATCATTCAATTGATTGGGACCTTCAATCAAATTAATCAAAATGATGATGAACCTATTTCATCTATTTTGGCAAGAGCTCAATGTACGTGACTTTTCCTTTGGGTAAAATTACAACACACTAGAGACTATTGGACATGAAACTGATCAATGTCGACCATATAAATCTAAAATGCCCAACACCTTTAGGTGAAATGGTTCCTTAAACTTGTATTATTTGTATCAATTACTTCACTACTCGTATCATGCCAAACTTACCTTTATTTGTTCTTATCATTGTTCGATATGAGCATAAATGCAATCTTAAAGATATTAAATTACTGAATTCCACACATATGAGTCTAAAATCAAATACTTTCACCGATTAGGGTCACTTTGGTGGCTAGCAAAACCAATTCTAACATTGAAATCTTAGATTCAATAGTCGCTTCATGGTCCTGCCCTCAACGGACCATTCTAAAGAGGTTTGATTTGGCCTAAGATATAGCTGATGTTGGTACTGTTGATAAGTTCGAAGTATCTTTATTAAAACTACCGATTGGATTTTCCCTTTCTTTTGTCAAAGTCGACGGTCAATATTAGCTCTTAAAGTATGGGTAAAGGCCCTAATTTAGGCCTAATTGGAACTAAATTTTACAATCCCACAAGCAACTGAAATACTGTGATCATCTACCAGGTGAGACCCACCAACTGCTTGTTATTCATATGGGTTAACTTGTACTGAAATGGATTGCGCGAGTATAAAAAATCCTTAATGATCAAGTTTATTGATCATGGATTAAATCAATCAAAATTTCATGATTGTGCTATCATCAACATGATACATGCACAATGGATTAGTAGCATAGCGACACCTTTGCTACACATTCCCATCTTTAAAAATGATTCAAAAAAGGCATTTGGTTTTAAATCACAACAAAATGGAGAGATTTCAAATTACAACAAAATGAAGAGATTTCGAAACACAACAAAACTGCGTATTTCAAATACCTCCGAATCCATGCTGCCAAACAACTTTTGGATTCCAAATACACTCAAATCCACATTGCCAAGTGACTCCTAATGATCATGTGGGGCCCACCTATTAACATTGATCAAATTAAAAGGTCACAAGTTGAAAGGTTAAGATTCTCCTATTGAGGATATTTTCAGGGCATGGTTCATCGATGATGGGATGCCATAAAACATTGGTCTAGATCACTGAACCATCGAGGAATGCACTTGTCAGAATTGAAAGCCAACCTATCCTATAACTCCTAACATAAAACCTACAGGTCTCTGGATTTCACACCATTCAAGTTTCTGAGAAGAATAAAATAAAAATAAAAATAGAAATAATCCAAACATCAACTTCTTCTCCAGTTGCATTTCTTAGCGAGTGAATTTTCAAACAAAGAAATATTAAAATTCAAATTTTAAGTAGTTTCTCAAATTCTAGTCACTCGCCCAGCCTTGATTAATGAATAGCCAGATGGTCTCATTGTTAAAGTGCACCCCAACTATCCCTTGGTGCACGTTAGCAAAACCCGAAACATCTGCTAACCCCATATTCATTACATTTGAGGCTTTTAATTGTCACAATAACCACCATAAGCAATGAATCTACCAACAACTCAATTCACCCAAAAAAGGAAATAAGCTACTTTCATCTGCTTACATAGCCCATTTCTAGGAATAACACAAAACCATGCAAACATTTTTAAATTTAAAAAAATTTAAAAAAAATCCTGCATTTTTTTTTGATAAAATATCAACCAAGCATCATTTCCTTAAAAACCCATTTCAAGTTCTTCTGCTTCTTCAATAAATAAATAAAAATTCTACCTCTTAGACCGCTTGTGCTGCGAAGAAACAAGGGAAGAACTACAACCTCCATCCTTTCTTCTTTCCACACCATCTCCATTTACCATAGAGGAACGGGAACCATCCATTTCCCAATCTCTTCAAGGCCTCAAACTACATAAAAAATACTCATCGAGAGAGAATGAGAGACCATCACATTCTTCTTTCTATATATTTGACATTTAATAACGAGAATAACATCAGTCATCAAAGGAAAGTAATTAGAGAGAATATCTTGGTGGATTTTGCTTTTTTTATTTTTTTAAAAAATGAGTCTTTAAGGAAAGTATGAGCGAATACAGAGTAGCATAGCTGGAGAGAGAGAGAGAGAGAGAGAGAGAGAGAGAGAGAGAATATGGAGTGGCAGCAGGAAAGAAGGCCAACTGCTTTAGAGAGAAATGAATGAAGGCTTCTCGTGTCGTTGAAGAAATAAATGGTGGAATTTATTGAACTGACACGCTTCCATTCCCTTCCCTCTCTCAAATCCGAGCGCGACTTGGCTGCGACCCGTAACCAGGTACGTGAGTGCAACCCTGAGCGTGGGGCCCACCTAGATGAATGTATTGTATATCCACGCCGCCCATCCGTTTTTACAGATCATTTTATGCAAATATCCAAAACATTAAGCAGATACAAGTTTCAGGTGGACCATAACACAGGAAACAGTAGTTGTTGAAATCTCACCATTAAAAACTTCCTACGGTCCACCGTAATGTTTTTTGACCATCCAACCTTTTGATACTGTAAAAAAAAATATGGATAAAAGGAAAAAACAAATATAATCTCGATCCAAATATCTCTGGCCCACAAAAGGTTTTTAATGTCCAATTACCACAGTTTCCTGTGGTGTATTTCACCTGAAACTTATATCTTTTTCATTTTTAGGCTCATACATGAAAATGACCTGAAGAAACGGATGGGACGAGTGGATATAAAATACATACATCGAGGTTGGTCCCACGGTCAGGATCGTACTCACATCTCTGCTATCGGGGTTGCAGCCAAGTCTCCTCAAAGCCACAGTGCTGTCGCAGGAAACGGTTATTAGTTTTAAATATATTCGAATTTTTACCGCGCTTTTGTGGGCCACCTCCTCCGTCCGTCAGGGGAAGATGCGGTTGGATTGTAGCCGTTTCTTGGAAAGGTTTCCGGACGTTGGCGAGCGGTGACTCATCACACCTTTTGTTTGTACACGTCGGACGTGTGTTGGGAAACCAGGAACGTGTTGGTCGTGGGCCCTGGCGGGGGTTGGTGTGTAGCCCAGGAATAGCTTATCTAATTTTAACCGTTGAATTCGGACTAGCCGGTGTTTTATCTTTTGCAGCAGCCCTTTGATCCGGCACCAATTGGATGGTGAAGATGGTTCGATCAGTGTCATGTTAGCACTCTGCTTCATCTGCAGTGGTCCCATTTGTTTTGACGGTGTGGATTGGCGCACGTGTGTGGTAGTTAAGAAGTATGAGTCACCACCATCTAAGAAAAACCATCAACGTACTCATATATTATTAGTTCTATGGTAATGATATCTAGAGGTTTTTAACTCATGGTAATTTCAGCTTGCAGCCCATTAATGAGGGTAAAAATATCTATTTGATCTTATTTTGAGAAAGGAAATGAAAAATGGCACGCACGTGTGCAATAAAGCTTGTGTACCAGTACTCATGTGTTGGCATATCACAAATAGTACCTGTAAGATTTAATCCATCCATCAGGTTAGTTTGTCCTTTTATATATTTTTTCCCACAAAGGAAAATCTAATTCAAACAGGAAGTAGGACTTATTATCAGAAAGAGGTGGATGGGTTGTTGAAGAAATGCATACAACATCCAGCTCATCTGCAGAATCATCTGCAGAAATCTCTCCGTCTACAGCAGTCAGCTCATCTCCTGAAATCTCTCCTCCATCATCTCTGATGAGCTGGCTGCTGTAGACGGAGAGATTTCTGCAGATGATTCTGCAGATGAGCTGGATGTTGTATGCGTTTCTTCAACATGGGTTAGAAAAATAAATAAAGTTCATCCAAATTATTTTTAGAGCCATGCATTTGTTTCACAAACTGCAGCCTGATTCTTAGGCCAAGGCATCATATAGTAGTGCCGTTCTAATGGATGGAGTGTATTTCTAACCTATCACATATACCATGCTGGTAAATGTGTGGTGTGTACCATGAGTGGGCCCCTCTTTATGCTTTAAATATCAAAGGGATGTTGTTTTTCAAATTGAATTATTTTTTTAGTTATTATACATTCACACATCTATAATAGCCCTAGATATGGATCACCCAACACTTTGCTCATTGTATATAAGCAAAGAGTGATGGGATGGGGAGTGTCCATGTAGTAAGTGTTATATTTGATGTCTTAAATCTAATTAGATTCAGCGCAAATTTTTTCACAAAATTGCGAAAGTACGGGATTTGTTTCCGATTTTATTTAGGTTTCTTTCCAATTTTATTTGGAATTCTTTTTAAAACTATATATATGGATGTAAAAGGGATTGAGAAGAATTCTAAGGGATTCTAAGGTTTTCTAAAAGGATTCTAGGGTTTCTAAAATGGTGGAGCGAGGGAAAGATTTGAAGATTGCTCAAGTCTGGTAAATACTTCCTCTTTGTAATTTCTTTCATAATGAAGATCTGTCACTTTGTGCTGTGATTTTTTTCTCGAAAGGGTTTTTCACGTTAAATCTTTATGTTTTCTTATATTTGCTTGGTGCTCTTGGATTGCTATCATAGATCCATCTCTGTGTGATTCCGCAGTCCAAAACCCAACAGTAAGCCTATCATGGATGGAAACAGTAGTGTTAATGGTCTTTGGACCATCCATCTCATTGACCTCACCATTAATTTTGAGCATGTTTATATTTGCATATGTCAACACTAAATATGTAATTAGGAATATCTAATTGTTAGGATATTTAAGTTTTTAACATGTCATCATTTCCACCATTCATGGTGAGGCTTATGATATAAATGGTTTGGATCATCAATCCATAAGCTCCACATGCATATAATATAACTAGCGAGCATACTAATCTCTAAGCTTATGATAAGCCCTCAATCTCCTCGGATGATTGTACTACATAAACTCATTTGTCACACTTCAAAATTAGTACTCAAGTTGGTTAGGCCTGAATCCGAATTCCAAAACTGTAAGTTGCATTGAATTAAAATATATGTTGGAACCCACATAATTTTCATGCATTTAAAGTCAATCAAAGGAACTAAAAGAGAAAAGTAAATAAATTAGTCTCGTTAATTAAAAGTTCCACTAAACCATTGTCAAGTCTTTATTACATTGTAAATCAAAATAAACTAATCTAATAACAAATTAACATTTAAAATGAAAACTAATTCTAAAATAAAAATAAAATTAAACACTTGTCTAGTTTGCTTGCATTATTCCATCTTTGCACTTAAAAAATAATATATAGAAGTGTAAGCGTGATGGCTAACAGAGTCACATTATTACCAAATTTAAAATTCTACATTATATCAAGTATGAAGTTGAATAAAAGGAAATAAGAGAGTAGTATCATGGGCTGATAGGGGCCTTGCACCAAGGGCCATAATTCATATTAGTCTCATACCTAACATGAGAAGTGATTCAAGGGTGATAGACTCTTAATCCTGAATAATATCATAACTATTGGGGATCGTGGCCCATGAAAATGTGCATCTAAACTGTATTTATGCACCCATAATCCCGAATATAGGAGAACATTAACATTCCCATAATAACAATTGAAATTTTATAACAAAGTCAAATAAAATAACTCTTAATTAATCTTTTTTAGACTTTGTTAGGGTAAATCACCCATGCACCTATTTTAGGGATTAACGCAAGGCAAATCATCGTGATCGTTTTGAATCTCCAAGGGCAGGATACCGTGCATCCAATATTTTATGGAGTCTGTGCATAACACCTATGTGTACATTAACTATTTTTTACATTAAAAAAAAAATAAATTGTATCCTAAAACACGGGCTAGGGATTGAATATTTAGATACGACATACATCCTAATTAAAATACGAGTCAGGGGTTGAATGTTCACAAATACTAAAATTAACAAATGTGGCACAAAATAAATATCATTTTAGGAATAACCCTGGGCAAAACATCCGTGATAGAAAATAACACATTGATCATTTCAGGATAAAGCACTCGTAACTTAAATACATTCTTTAACACAATAATAATGGAATAAGTTTAATTTATTAATGATAATAAAATGAAATCAATGTTCACCTAGTTAACAATAGTGAAATGAGTAACCAATAACCCAATGAAGCCAATCTTCATCGCATAACAATAATCAATAAACTTAATGGAATCAATCTCCATCAAATAACAATAATAATATAATTTAATGGAATCAATCTACATTTAATAACAATAATCAAATAAACTTAATCTACAATGTTAATGTAGGGTTTTCAGCTTAAAAAATCATCTACTTGTATATTTAGAGAACAATAATCTAATATGATGCTGAATCTTACCAACAACTAGAATCAGTCGGCTCCAATTCGTCTTGACTCGGAGGTTTGAGGCACGAGTGCAACTATCATTAGTATGTCTGGACCTTGCCCCATTGACATGATCAACCTCACAATACAACCCGAGATATCTGATGATGGCCAGAGATATACGTTCATTGATTCCAAAACTAGTAGTACTTGCACGCTTACTCACCGAGTTCACTCAGTGAGTCACATGATAGATTGTGTATTAAAAGGCTTACCTAGAAGTTAAAAGGAGGATTGGAATAGATGGACGATTTGGATATGGAAGATGGGTCCCAGAATGATGGACGATCGCAACAGATGGGTTGAGGTCTTGCATCAGGTGCGAACACGAAGGAGGAAAGGAGAAGAGAGCGGGAGCTCGGTCGGGCTTAGGTTGGGTCAGATCTGTCTACACGGTCAACGCTGGCTGACTTAAGTTTGTTTCTTTTCTTTTCTTTTCTGTTTTGTTTGGCCATGCAGCAGCATTATGGGGTCCACTAGAGAAGAACAGTGGGGAATCTACACCGTCCGTTACGTTTGGCAGGTCATATTAGGACATGGGTTCGAATAAGGAGTGAATCCTAAGCTTAGGTGGGCCATGCAATAGGAAACAGTGGGAACGTTAGTGTTACAAGAATGGATGACTTGGTTTGTTAAAAAAAATCAGAATAAATTTGATTGGTTTATACGGGAATTGACAGGTTGGATATGTTAATAATCACACCCAGATCCATAGCTCAAGTGGTGGATTGAGTGAAAGATATCTATTTTCAACACGGAGGTCTTGTTATCAATTCCCTAGTGGGGTGGCTAACAGTGAAGTGTGAACTGACGGTACTAACAAGCTAACATTTAAAAAAAAACAGAAAAAGAAAAAGACAAAAAAAGATCTGTTAACAGTCAGTGCAAGGTATTTTTAATGGTTCAATTTGAGGATGGGTCAAGTGTACAAGGTCAGATAGGTCTCGAAATGCAAAGAAATATATATATGTATTTGGAGGTGTGTTTAAGGTTATCAGGCGGTCCAATAGTGAAGTAAACGGCCAAATATCTTTCTCTAGTGTTGTATAACTAATTTAATAGTTAGTTTTATAATGAGAGAAGTACAAGATAACATATTGAGTCTAAAAAGTCAATGCTAGATATACAATGATTATTAAGTGCAAGTTTAAGTATCAGACTTCGAAAAATATAGCTTAAAATTTAGAAATATACAGGTACCTAACCGCCCGTGTACATACACTAGCACAAAAATTATGAAATATTACATCACCTTTTATAACAATGGGTTTGAACTGGATGTGAAATAGATGGCTTGTACAATGACGATGTTTTAGTGTGCCCAACCGGTCCATGTAACTTGTCCATAATGCACACACGCACAACATTGATACTTATAAAAGTAACCAACGTCTCATATCTAATGTTTCAATTTTTGTCCTTTGATGAGTGGACAAGCTTTACCTTTGGCCTGAGTTACATAAAAAGTGAATTCCTACCAGTATATATACGGTTGGAATCGTCTCTCATGTGATCTTTCGGACGGGCGATTTCAGTTTCCTCTTCATCTTACCAAAATATGGGCAAGCTGGTCTTTTTACTCTGATTGAGCGGATTAAGTGAGACCCAACCTCAGCCGGGCGCGGATTGGATACTGACAAGGTAAGTAGCCAAATAGCTACTGAAGTGACGTCGCCAAGCTCTGTGGGCCCCACCATGATGTCGTGTGTTGTATCGATGCCATCCAACCATTTGTAGAGATCGTTTTATGGCATTACGAAGAGAATGAGATAGATCTAAAGTTCAAGTGGACCCACCACAGAAAACCATGGGAGCCGTCACACCCACCGTTGAAACATTTATAGGGCCCACAATGATGTGTTTTTGAGATCCATCCTATTCATAAGTTAACGTAGAGATAGATGAAGTGAAATAAAAAAATATCAGCTTCATCAGAAACTACTGTGGCCCCTAAGAAGTTTTGAACGGTGGATGTCACTGTCCCCACTATTTTTCATGGTGGGGTCCACTTGAAGATTAGATCTATCTCATTCTCTTTATAATGCCATAAAACGATCTCTAAAAATAGTTGGACAGTATGGATACAACACACGCATCATGGTAGGGTCCACAGAGCTTGGTGACATCACTTCAGTGGCCATTTGGCTACTGACCTTGTCAGTATCCAATCTCCGCCCACCTCACCCACGATCGGTGTAGCCTTTACCCTGGGTTATCGTAGGCCTACCTTTGATGTGTGTATTCTATATCCACATTGTCTATCCGTTATCATATATCATTTTATGTCATGATCCTAAAACGAAGAAGATCCAACTCTTAGGTTAACCATACCATACTCTAGGAAATAATGGTAATTATACATTTTACCATTAAAAATTTCTTAGGGCACACCTTAATGTTTCCTTAGTATTTATTTACCATCTAATCTGTTAATACGATCACATAAGCCTGGAAGAAGCCAAAAAACAAAGATCAGCTTGGTCAAAAACTTTTGTAGCCCATTAATATTAGTCAATCACTACTGTTTTCCACGATCTGGTCCACTTGAGATTTATATCTTCTTCATTTTTGGGATCATGACATAAAATGATCTATGAAAACAGATGGATGATGTGGATATAGAAAACGTACATCTAGGTGTCCTGGGGAGGCCGGCCGGGGTCTCACCTAGAGCGTCGTCAACCTTTTCATTATTAAGCTATCAAGGATGATATGCATAGTTGCACATGTATCGCGTGCATGAGATCTAAACCATTATGTGGGCTCCACCTAAATAACATGCACGTAAATTTTATTTGGCATGGCCCACAAATTCAAGCCTGTCCACGCAACAGGTGGGCCACATATGTACATTGACTGTGGATTTTGAGCTACGGTCCCTTCAAACGATGGTGCAATATACCTATGTTTCAAACTGCTTGACAAATGTGCCATGTGGACGGTGGAGATACGAGAGACAAATGACCGTCCGTGTGAAGGTAGAAGGGGACACTGCCACGTTGTGTCATGTCCTAATCTCATCAGCGATCGGGATATTTCGCATGTACGGTGGAGATCGACTGTGTGATCCAATCTCATTTGGACCACGTGACTGACATCTTCCCCGCATGTGGTTATACAGCCACTGAATCCAGATTGTCCATCCACTCGGCCCTTCCACTTATTGCCTACGTTACAGACAGAGCCACAAGATTGGAGAATCCTAACCATCGGTTAATTTCCCATCCGCCTTTGAATGTATAACGTTGCTTAAAGTTTCGAAGAAAAAAACGTTTAATGTTGTAGGATGACTGTGTGAGCCCACTGTGATGTATGTGTCTTATCCACTCTGTTCATCTGTTTTACCAGCTCATTTTAGGGTATGAACCAAGAATTGAAGCATATCCCAAGCTCAAGTGCACCACACAACAGGAAACAGTGGGAATTGAACTCATACCATTGAAAACTTACCGGGGGCCACAGAAGTTTTGGATCAGGCTGATATTTGTATTTTCCCTTAATCCATGTTGTCGTGATCTCATGAACAGGTTGGATGACAAATATATATTATAGTGGACCCTGGGTTGGCAACCTCAATTCGGTTTACGTACAAAATTTGGCTTTGCGTGAGTCATGTTTTATAGAATTAGGGTCTATATTGGTAAAATAAAATTTAATTAAAAAAGGACTTTTATTACTAACGCAAAGCAAAGTCTAAAAGAAATACAAGTAAAAGAGAAATATTAAAACCCTTAAAAAATGAAAAATAATAAAAACAGTCTAACTAAATCCATGTCTAATAATTCATGCCACTAATAAAATGTCCAATGTCAACAATAGTGCTAACCAAGGAGACTGAGTGGATGATTATTATCCTTGATTATTGATTAAAGAACATTTGTTAGTTGAATTGAAATAATCTAACTAAATTTGTTTCATTTGGTTTAATTTTTACACGCACCCCACACACACTTATGCACTCATGCTGTAGTGGGATTTTACCACTGATGGGTACTCGAACACTAGACCTTGTGTTGAAACTCCTAAGAGGCTACCATCGAGGCAATGACTTGAACTACCCTCAACTAGAAATTTAAATGTGTAAATTTATATATGTAATCAACTTAAATTGGAGCCCACAATTTCCATTATTTATTGGAGTTACTTATATGACGCTATTAACACTGAATGAAGATAAAGCTAAAAAAAGGAAAATGAAGAAAAAGGGAGAAGGAGAATAAAGAAGATGAAAGAGAAGGAAGAAGGAGATGAGGGAAGAAGAAGAAGGAGTAGATGAAGGAAGAAGGAAAGTAGGATAAAGAAAAATTGGGAGAACAAGAGGCCATGGGTTGGAGCACCCATTATGGCGAAATCCCTCTATGGTTTGAGTGCATGGGTCTACATGGGGGTGAGAGTGCGTGTGAAAAAAAAAGGATGAAGGAAAAGGGGGAGAGCAAGAGTACATGACTGGCCCAAGTTTCTTTGACATACCCAAGTCTCAAGTCATTACCCTTGAACTCTTTTGTTACAATATTATTACAATGAATCCCAGCCTAGGATATGTTAGGATTATAGCTGTCAAATCCTAAGGTCATGTATGAATGATCCAAACCGTTTACACAGTGGTAGCCACTGTGAGATAGCTATAATCTTCATAAATTTTAAAAAATAATAATTTGAATTAGAGAGAGAGAGAGAGAGAGAGAGAGAGAGAGATTACAACACCTTTAATATTCGGGTTAGTAAAATTATAATACCAATAATTTCATATATATTTGACCATTTATGAGTCGCTGAGAGTGGACAACCACTTTGAAGTGACCAAGTGGGCCCTAGTGTTGAATGTAAACCCTGTAGTGAGGGTTAGGTCCAAAGGAAACTTAAGTTGACAACAAGTAATCCTTCTTGTCGACGCCACTGAGGAGCCACTGTGATGTATGACTTTTATCCACACCGGCTATGCATTTTTTCATATCATTTTAGAGTACTGAACTAAAACTAAGACACATTCAATCCTCAAATGGACCACACCCAGTGAAGCAGCGTTGCTAAGGATGTCCACCGTTGAAAAGTTCTTAGGGTCCACGGTGTCGTTTATTTATCATCCAACCTGTTGATATGGTCATATACAGATGGATGAAGAGAAAAAACAAATACCATCTTGATCCAAAACGTCTGTGGTCCCTAAAAATTTTCAACGGTAGGAATTTAATCACCACTGTGTGGTCCATTTGAGATTTGTATCTTCTTTATTTCAAGGATGAAAATATAAAGTTATATGTTAAAATGGATAGACGGTGTGGATAAAATTCATACATCACACTGACCCCCTGTAGCCCTCGGAGCCTCCTCCGCCTGTCCCAAGCTTAGAACAGGCAGGGGTAGTACCTAATCCGCGCGCGTGTTGGGGTCACTAGCCAAACCGCGGCCATTTTCAAAGTGACACGTCAGCAGGACCGGACACCTCAACAAGAAAAAACCAAAATGAAAAATGAAAACCCAACCACTACCAAGAGATAATACAAATGATTTTATTTTCTTTTCTAATAATATCCTTAATGGACGGCTCTTCAAGCTCAGCCACATATTAATCTAATCAAGATATATTATGTAATTGGAGATTTTAAATACATTTTCTTTCACGAATCCCAAGGATATTGGATCCATGTTGTATAGAGGAACCCGTACAACTAACGGTCGATATGGAGAGGAGGCCCACCAGGGCTAAGGCATGTGCGATCTGGGCCATTCGAGGGTCCATAATGAGCAGGCCCTGGCCCGAAAGTCATGTTTAACATCTCATCAGGTAGTTCACATGATTATATGAGAATTGGACGGTCTAGAAAATATAATTACATACCCCTCCTTTTGTTAGTAATGGCATATGTTCAAGGTGGACCCCATCCAATGAATGGATCAAATTAACACACGTGGGCCACGCCTACCTACATCTCACTCGTGCAAGTCCCGTTCAACGTTCAACTGACTTGAGAGTGCTCAAGATCCAAGCACTTACCTACCTCAACAATTCTTTAATCCAGGTCGGTTCATTCATCAGGTGGACCTACTTGCAAATTGAACAAAGGCTGTTGGTTGTTTTTCTTTATAACCGTCCATTTTCCTTATACTAGTGTGGCCCACCTGATGAGTGGAATGGATGATTTATGGGTGGGTGCAGTTTCACTATATTGTAATGGGTGTTTAAAATGAAAACTCAATGGTCTTGATTTATCAGAAAAGTGCTCATTAATCAGAGTTTGGAATCGTCCCTGGATCTGAACCGTCTGATTCGAATTATATTTTGAGAGGTTTAAAGTTTCTGAGGATACCAATATAAAGAACCACTTTTGATCAGAGTATCAAAAGACTCCAAAATTAAATTAAAGATGGAGGGAAAATTCAAATGTAGGGCCATTCATCCACCGTCCAATCCTGAAAGGACGTCAGGAATTTACAATCATCTGTTTTAAAGCTTTTTATACTTTTAAAGACTCGTGGATGGTCCACAACCTACCTAATAATTATAATAGTTTAAACACCTTTCTTTAACGAAGATTGGCAGAATACATCATGATAGTATTGAAATAGGATACGCAGAGGCATAAGCCATTGGATTTGGGCTCTTTCTGATGATCCAGACCGTTAATGTACTACAGATCTGATTGGATTAGGGATGGAAAACAAAAAAGAAAAAAGAAAAAAAAAGAGACATCTCATATTGAATATTTCAATAATTTGATTATACAACCTTCAATATTCACATGAAAAGATCCAATTGATCAAAGGCTGGGATACATCCTGTGTTTGTTGTCTATCCAATGTACAAAGTGAGACCCATCATATAAACCGTTTAGATCAATGGAAAATGATTCCAGATTCAAAAGATAAAGTCCTGTTACAATACGTTCGCATGTATTCTAGAATAAAAAATAATAATAATAATAAAAAACTTAGAAAGTGCTCATCTCGCCAATAGGTCTGTTTACGTCAAAAAATCGAGTTTGCCTCCATGCCGCTGGATAAAAAAGAGACATTCATCACCGAATAATTGATAAGTGAAAGATGATACGGACGATCCAGACGGTCCATCTAGTATATCCTTTCCAGTAATGAGTCAGAATTGAAAATCAAATAAGGAAGATAATTCTATCCACACGAATAATGTCTTTCAAATGGATGATTGGGATGAAAACTGATTCAACAAGAGAAAATGAAGGGTGGAATTGTCTGATTCGATGCAATTTTTGACCAAGACATACATACAGCAGGACCCCACTAGATGTACGGATCCGATCTGATCCATTGGATAAAAAATCCCAGCCCGGCAGATAAGCCTGAGCCACTTAGTAATGGCCCAATTTCCTCCCAAATGTCGACTATTAATTACTAGTTAGGTACTTGTCTGATATTCATAATGCTAATAAATCAAAAGCGGACGGTGGACGGCAACCAATCATGCCGTGGACACTAACGTGTGCTCTTTATCATTCGCGTTTCTGGGTGGGCCCATGGTCGGTGCCGGCAGGTCTATGGCTACCTAGTCTTTCCATTATAAAAGGACACACCACAGGCATAACCCTACAGAGTCTTTTTGCTAGCTTTTCAACCAAGAGAGTAGGGAGTCTCTCTCACACGCTCGCAGACGCATCTCACACTTGCCAACAATGGTCAAGCTCGCGTTCGGTAGCATCGGCGACTCGTGCAGCCTTGGGTCCTTCAAGGCTTACCTGGCCGAGTTCATCTCGACCCTTCTCTTCGTTTTCGCTGGCGTCGGGTCCGCAATCGCTTACAGTGAGTAATGAGTATTGCACACGCACTGGTCATTTCCCTCACAGGATCCACCCCGTCCATCAAGTATGCTGGATCATCTTCACCATGGGAACGAAAAATCATGATGATCCAACATTCGTGTGGGCCACACCATATGAAACAGTTGGGACAGGATTCCACCTTTAGTTTTGTGTAGGGTCCACCGTGGTGGTTTATATGCTTCATCCAATCCATTCATCTGATGTGACTCAGCAGGATGAAAGAACTAGGTAAAAATATCAGTATTCCCAGTACTCAACTGGGTCATGCCACGTGGTTTTGGCAGGTTTGGGGTGTAATTTTAAGGGGCGGCCCCCCCGTTTGGTCCAAAAAATGGGTGATTTACCTGATGGACGGTTTGGATTTTATGTAAGTTGATTCATTTCCCTCATTTTTTTTAGAGAAAATAACCCCGGTAGGTACCTTGGCGAATTCCACAAGTACTTTCCTTTGGATAGAATGCGGGGCGTGGCATTACAGTTACCACGTTGGCCCTTCCTCCCACCGTTGGATGGCATGCATGTCGGAGATCAGGCCATTCATCGGGTTGTATAAAAGGCGAACATGCCCTTAACCACAAATAATAATGGTCTACTAATCAGACAGATCACACTTATACGAGAAAAATGGACGGTTAGAAATAAAGTCAAACTGTCCATGACCGTTCTACGCTAGTTTTGGTGGTACATGCCGCATTACCTGATGAATGGTCCATATACCAGACACGATGCCATCTAACGGTGGGAAAGAGGTCCCGCATGGTAGCGGTGATCCATCAGAAGCCGACGGAATTTGATTGGGTTCGAAATCCCAAGGGACTGACTGTAGGCATTCCACGTGTGCAGATAAGCTGACATCAGATGCGTCGCTGGACCCCGCTGGCCTCGTGGCCGTTGCACTGGCCCATGCATTCGCGCTGTTCGTAGGGGTTTCCATGGCGGCCAACATCTCGGGTGGCCATCTGAATCCAGCTGTCACCTTCGGATTGGCTATTGGAGGCCACATCACCATCCTAACTGGCATCTTCTACTGGATAGCCCAGTTGCTGGGGTCCATCGTCGCCTGTTTCCTCCTCAAATACGTCACAAGCGGCAAGGTAAGAATCTATATGCTATCTGATCTATCTATGGTAGGGCCCACCTGCGGCAATCTGAGGTTGCCAGAAGGTGGGCCCCACTTGCCATTTTACCGATGGACAAGCGATTCTTATTCAAATGACGAAAATACCCTTTCCTTGTTATGGTGGCAGTCGATCCCTACGCACGGCGTGGCCGCGGGCATGGACGCATTTGAAGGGGTAGTGATGGAAATCATCATAACGTTCGCGCTCGTGTACACCGTCTACGCCACGGCCGCCGATCCGAAGAAGGGTTCGCTCGGGACCATTGCGCCCATCGCAATCGGGTTCATAGTCGGGGCTAACATCCTTGCAGCGGGTCCATTCAGCGGCGGGTCTATGAACCCGGCCCGATCCTTCGGCCCAGCTGTCGCCAGTGGAAACTTCTCACAGAACTGGATCTATTGGGTGGGCCCGCTCATTGGAGGTGGCCTGGCCGGTTTTATCTACGGCGACATTTTCATTGGCTGCTACACACCACTCCCTGTTTCTGAAGACTATGCTTAGATTTTTATTTTTATTTTCTGAGCTTGGGCTTTTCTCAAAATAAGGTGTAGATTATAAAATTTTCGTGTTGTTCTCCTCTCTCTCTTTTGCTGCGGCTTCGCTAGAAACGTGTGGGAGATCCTGTCTATTCATTAGGTGGGGCGAATGTTTGGAAAGACAATCACCAATGTGCTAGATTAAACGTACATGTGTGGCTGTCAACTCTTTGATCTTCCTACGTTGAGGGCGGACATAACACAGGATGGAATTGAATGGTTAGGATGGTTCTATCTGAGGGAGCGGATTAGCTGTTAACCGGGTACCCTTACGTGGGGCCCACGTTGATGCTTTTTTGTATATCCACGCCATCCAATCGTTTCTCCAGCCCATTTTATTTTGTGGTTCTAAAAATTAAGCAGATCCAAATCTCAAGTGGACCACACCATAGGAAACAGTGGTGTTTGAGTGTTGTGCCATTAAAAATTCCGAAGGGAGGTTTTCGTAATATTTATTAGCCATTCAGCCTGTTGATAATGTCAAAAAGACCTGGATGAATGGAAAAATACAAAGATCAGCTTCATTCAAATATTCGTCACTGTTTCTAGTAGCGTGGTCTTCTTAAGTCTTGGATCTTCTTAAGGATTGGTATAACATACTAAATTGAGATGAAAAAACAGATGGACGGTGTGGATATACAACAAATACATCAAGGTGGGCCCCACACGGTAGGGTAACACCCACTATGGTATTACCCGGGTGACAGCTAATCAGCTCCCTCTATCTGAGGGGATTCTAGTGGACCCCACTTACAGCAGGGCACATCAGATGGACAGCCAGGCTCACCCATCCAAGGGCTACTCGCCCCCACGGGTACAAGTGGGAATCACGTTTCAGTGATCTAGAGCTTTGTTCCGATGGACTCACGTGGATGGACCATGATCTGAAATTCTGCAAGATTGGAAGATCCCAGCCATCTAATATGACGCTTTTCCAATTGAAATACCTACCTTTGTATTTCTTCTCCGGTGAATGATCACATGCGTTAGATATATATGTGGGCCCACTGTGATGTCATCCAACCCATCCATTAGATGCGCAACCATAACTCAGGTGGGCCACACCAAAGGTAACAATGTGCTACATTGGGGAGGGAGGCTGTAACACCCCGAACCTTTAGGACCCGAGTACACGACCCGTTTCCCAAAAACCCGAGTGTTAACCTTAAAGGATGGTCAAATAGATATATTTTTATTTTCTTCTTTTATCAGAGTAAGCAGATGAGCGTAGAATGGACAAGTAAGCATAAAGAAAAGTTCCATTATCATTTAGAATATACAAAAGAGTGCCCATAATGACTTATACAAACCAATGTCCCCATTCTTACAATTACAAAATGAAATAATATTACATGTGAAATAAAGTAAATTACAACAAATTTAAGATATGAAATCCTGTAGCAACCCTTAGCAAATATAATCATGCACCCTTATCAACCATAGCCTGCTCCTCATCAATATGAACATGAATGTCGTTGGAGCCACCTGCGCTACCTGTACGGTTATATATTTGATGGATGAGTGGCCAACTCAGTGTGAACTCCCCTCAAGATTACACACCGCCGCATTAGGTAAGCATAGTTATGAAATAAAGCATACAAAACAGTACATGATGCAGATCTTATTATGTGCATGGATGTATGGAATGCGTTCACGCCCCGGGGATGCTCATCCGTGCGGACAGGGCCGCCACCCATGCAATGCGTTCACGCCCCGGGAGTACTCATCCGTGCGGACAGGGCCGCCGCCCATGCAATCATCGAACCTGGGAAACATCATCCAGTCGGAACAATACGTACATCACGTACGATAGCAATAGATGCTGGTCTGTGCGATGTATGCATGATTAGCCAATCCGTTATTAATCCAATTACAACCAGCCATTTTAAATAAGCTCAAAGGTCACTACGGGGAGCACATGGCCCAGCGTAGGCCGACAGCTCGGGCATAGGTCCCATACCACCATCCCCGGCTCATGAGGCTACCACCTTAGGATGTTTAATGGAACCCTATCGACTAGTGGCCAATCATATTACAATATATGGGGCTTACCATCGCATGGTTGCACAGTATAAAACATCAAACCCATGTAGGGAAGATATCAAATAAAACCACGTAGGGCAAGTATCAAAATATGCCACATAGGGCGAATATTAAAATCATACGATAAAAACCATCCTTAAAAACCATTGGGCACAACAACCCTGGATGGTAGGCCCACATCAATGATCCATCTAGACCACCACTCAATAACCACCAAGCCGAAGGTCCATTACAATCATAACCAATCGGGTTACATCCCAAGTATGGGTGTACACATATAAGTGAGGGTTTCCCACTGATGTACCAGTTTAAGTTTCATAAGCAATCCACAAATAATCCACAAGCATGAATAAATATGCAAGGTAAACATTAAGCAAGCAATATAGCAATTCAATTTCCACCAGCTAACACATGTGATTATAAGAGAGAGATATCAATTATAAATTTAAATAAAAACTATAACTTAAGCTAATGAGAAGATGGAAAGCTCAAGGGGAAGAATCATCACCTAAACGTCGTAGTTCTTTCCTCGGTTTGAGTGATCATGAGTACCTTGTTGCCTGACATCGTGTAAGTAGCTCCCTAAAGTCATTTCCAATATAGTAGCTTGGGTTAGAAGGCATTTCTGCCTTTGGGACGAATAGGGCTAGTGAGGACTTGATGATTAAGGGGACATGGGCCCGATTCAAGGTTGACAGGCCCACCAATCATGACCCAATTACTGGGGCCTGGGTTAGGCCGTCCCAGGCCCAACCTATCACGGCCTAATGGGGCTATTTCCAACTGAATGTGGCCCGTCAGGCTTTACATGGTGCGGCCCATTTGAGCTTTACATGGTTATAGACATGTTTCTAGGCAATTCTTACAAAAGAACGTATACCTAAATTATTATGGATAAGGAATTATTCATCACGTCATCTAAGGGAAAGTACTTATGTTAAATCACGTGATGGATGGGCTTGTCTTGAAATTCAACGGTCAGGTGGTTTGATTTATGAATGAAGATCATTCCCAACGGTTACGTTTGTGTTAGGGCGAGGATGTAAGACTAGAATAGTTTGATTAGTATCGTACACATGTATGTGTCACGTTGAATCTTATGGTAACGCTCGAGGACTTTTGATGCCCGAGCATCGAAAAGTTCGGGGCGTTACAATCTACCCCCCTTAAGAAATCTCGTCCCGAGATTTGGTAACAATGTGTACCCTACTTCGTGTATGCCTAAGTGTGAAAATTCCAATGCTATATCCCAATCTAATACAACTCTTAACTCTCCGTCTTAGCCAATCGCCGGTGCGTTTAGGTTCCACTAAATGTTAGAATCATTTCAGTATTAACTAGAACTAGGGGATCTTACTAATGCTTGTCGACATCAGGATTTCTCATAGCACTTACTAAGATTTTAAGTTCATTTGGGTGGCGAACACCAATCTCCTAGCTTTGTCTTTATTTTCCTTTACCTTTAATGATAATTCTCAACATCTCAAGCACAATACAATTTTCTGATTTATTTTATTTTATTTTTTCTTTTCAGTGTTCGAGCTGTCACGAATAGATGGTTGTAGTAGGTTTGGGCCCGATACGTCAATCGTCTGCCTGCAGAACAGAGGATTTTGGTATCAATCCCTAATCCTGGTAGATCTCGATCTTCTGCTTGATCAGGGCATTGAGATCATTGGAATCTACTAGGATATGGGGTTCGGATCAAACAACGCAACTTCGCTTAAATTGTAGTTCCATCAATCCGTGATTTTGATTATTCTAGATTCCTGGGCGATATCAATCACTCTTCTACCTCCATAACGGATAAGACCATGTGGCCCATTACGCTTCCTGTGCGCACTCTGATTATCTAAGTACTACTTGAAAATTTCAAGACAAGGATTTCTACATGGAACCTGAGTTTAAAGATTGCCAAGTTCATTTAAGATTCCTAACCTAATTTCAACATGCTTAGCCTAGGGTCGAAATTTTCTTACCTAAATTCTTATACCTCACTTCTAATTAATCCTGAGTGCTGAAATTTATGAAAGTCATCGTTTATATCTAATGAGATGCATTAGGGAATTCAAATTGCGATTCTTAGTACGATTCTCTTAAATTCATGAAGTTCCTATGTTTGTACAATACGATGGGTAAGGATCTTACTACAATGACTAAGTCTGCTTCATATGTTGAAAGTATGACAGTGTTACTTCTAACCAATGAAGTTTTAGGAAAATTCAGATCCTAGATTTCTAGAAAATTTTTCTTTGGAAGTCAAATATAGGAAATGTGCTTGTGTAGCCTCATGTACACTATAATGAGTACTTGGTACACCTATTAAATTTATAAGCCCAAACAACCATTTTGGTAGTCACAAGAGAACCAAAGTTTCTGTCTCTAAGTTCAAATGACTAAGCTAAAAATGTTCAAGGGAATAAAGTTCAATTCTAAATTCAATGACTAAATCTAAAATTCTCAAGGAAACCTAAATTCAACCTAATAATTTCTAAGGATTCCTACATGAGTTTAAAGTCCAAAGGTTTAGTTTCTAATTTCAATCAACTAATAAGAAAACTTCAATGGATCCTAGGTTCTTTTCTAAGTCTTGTTCCTAAATTCAGACAACTATATTGATAGTTTACAAGGGAAACAAAATTTTGCTTCTAAGTTTCAAATACTTGTTCTAGTGGTTTGTAGGGGAACCAAAATCTTTATCCCAAGTTCAAATGACCGATCCTAAAATTCCCAAGGGACTTAAGTCCAAATCGTGACTTCCAAGATCATCCAAACAACTCTCTTAGGAATCTGAAATATTGAGTATGTATGTTTTTCAAACCCAAGGTCATTTCTAAGTTCCAAAACCATCAAGATACAAATCTCTACGGTGCCTAAAATTTGAGTTCCTATATTCTCGATTCCTCCTAGCTAGAAGGAAAATCCGTATAAATCCAAATGGCTATCCTAAAAATTTTCTAAGGGGCCTAAAATTTTGAGTTCCAAATTTCTCCTAGCTACAGGGGGAAATTTACAGAAGTTCAAATGGTTACTCTAATAATTGTTAAAGGGACCTAAGTTTGGGTTTCTACGTTCTCCAAATTTCCCTAAGTCTAGGGGAGATATACCTGAGTTCAAATTTCTACTTTCAACATCCTAACTTGAGACATTTAAGGCTTGTATAAGATCATTTTCCAAGGCCAAGTTTGTCCAAACCATGCTCTGATACCAACTGTAACACCCCGAACCTTTAGGACCCGAGTACACGACCCGTTTCCCAAAAACCCGAGTGTTAACCTTAAAGGATGGTCAAATAGATATATTTTTATTTTCTTCTTTTATCAGAGTAAGCAGATGAGCGTAGAATGGACAAGTAAGCATAAAGAAAAGTTCCATTATCATTTAGAATATACAAAAGAGTGCCCATAATGACTTATACAAACCAATGTCCCCATTCTTACAATTACAAAATGAAATAATATTACATGTGAAATAAAGTAAATTACAACAAATTTAAGATATGAAATCCTGTAGCAACCCTTAGCAAATATAATCATGCACCCTTATCAACCATAGCCTCGCTCCTCATCAATATGAACATGAATGTCGTTGGAGCCACCTGCGCTACTGTACGGTTATATATTTGATGGATGAGTGGCCAACTCAGTGTGAACTCCCCTCAAGATTACACACCGCCGCATTAGGTAAGCATAGTTATGAAATAAAGCATATAAAACAGTACATGATGCAGATCTTATTATGTGCATGGATGTATGGAATGCGTTCACGCCCCGGGGATGCTCATCCGTGCGGGACAGGCCGCCACCCATGCAATGCGTTCACGCCCCGGGAGTACTCATCCGTGCGGACAGGGCCGCCGCCCATGCAATCATCGAACCTGGGAAACATCATCCAGTCGGAACAATACGTACATCACGTACGATAGCAATAGATGCTGGTCTGTGCGATGTATGCATGATTAGCCAATCCATTATTAATCCAATTACAACCAGCCATTTTAAATAAGCTCAAAGGTCACTACGGGGAGCACATGGCCCAGCGCAGGCCGACAGCTCGGGCATAGGTCCCATACCACCATCCCCGACTCATGAGGCTACCACCTTAGGATGTTTAATGGAACCCTATCGACTAGTGGCCAATCATATTACAATATATGGGGCTTACCATCGCATGGTTGACAAGATAAAACATCAAACCCATGTAGGAAGATATCAAATAAAACCACGTAGGGCAAGTATCAAAATATGCCACATAGGCGAATATTAAAATCATACGATAAAAACCATCCTTAAAAACCATTGGGCACAACAACCCTGGATGGTAGGCCCACATCAATGATCCATCTAGACCACCACTCAATAACCACCAAGCCGAAGGTCCATTACAATCATAACCAATCGGGTTACATCCCAAGTATGGGTGTACACATATAAGTGAGGGTTTCCCACTGATGTACCAGTTTAAGTTTCATAAGCAATCCACAAATAATCCACAAGCATGAATAAATATGCAAGGTAAACATTAAGCAAGCAATATAGCAATTCAATTTCCACCAGCTAACACATGTGATTATAAGAGAGAGATATCAATTATAAATTTAAATAAAAACTATAACTTAAGCTAATGAGAAGATGGAAAGCTCAAGGGGAAGAATCATCACCTAAACGTCGTAGTTCTTTCCTCGGTTTGAGTGATCATGAGTACCTTGTTGCCTGACATCGTGTAAGTAGCTCCCTAAAGTCATTTCCAATATAGTAGCTTGGGTTAGAAGGCATTTCTGCCTTTGGGACGAATAGGGCTAGTGAGGACTTGATGATTAAGGGGACATGGGCCCGATTCAAGGTTGACAGGCCCACCAATCATGACCCAATTACTGGGGCCTGGGTTAGGCCGTCCCAGGCCCAACCTATCACGGCCTAATGGGGCTATTTCCAACTGAATGTGGCCCGTCAGGCTTTACATGGTGCGGCCCATTTGAGCTTTACATGGTTATAGACATGTTTCTAGGCAATTCTTACAAAAGAACGTATACCTAAATTATTATGGATAAGGAATTATTCATCACGTCATCTAAGTGAAAGTACTTATGTTAAATCATGTGATGGATGGGCTTGTCTTGAAATTCAACGGTCAGGTGGTTTGATTTATGAATGAAGATCATTCCCAACAGTTACGTTTGTGTTAGGGCGAGGATGTAAGACTAGAATAGTTTGATTAGTATCGTACACATGTATGTGTCACGTTGAATCTTATGGTAACGCTCGAGGACTTTTGATGCCCGAGCATCGAAAAGTTAATCAGCTCGCCCTATGGTATTACCCGGGTGACAGCTAATCAGCTCCCTCTATCTAAGGGGATTCTAGTGGACCCCACTTACAGCAGGGCACATCAGATGGACAGCCAGGCTCACCCATCCAAGGGCTACTCGCCCCCACGGGTACAAGTGGGAATCACGTTTCAGTGATCTAGAGCTTTGTTCCGATGGACTCACGTGGATGGACCATGATCTGAAATTCTGCAAGATTGGAAGATCCCAGCCATCTAATATGACGCTTTTCCAATTGAAATACCTACCTTTGTATTTCTTCTCCGGTGAATGATCACATGCGTTAGATATATATGTGGGCCCACTGTGATGTCATCCAACCCATCCATTAGATGCGCAACCATAACTCAGGTGGGCCACACCAAAGGTAACAATGTGCTACATTGGGGAGGGAGGCAGCCATCGTAAAAATTTCCATATGGAATGTGGGGCCCACCGTTGTGTATATGTCATCAACCCAGTCATCAGGTACAAGCGTGAGCCTACAGTGCTGCTTGAGATGATTCTTCGGAACTGTAGTGAAAATGGTGGGGCGCACCATATGCACGGTTTGGATTCCACATACACATCACAGGTGGGCCCCACACAGCACCAAGGTATGGTAATAACCAGACACATTCGAACATATGTGATCGTTCCCTTCTTTCCCAACTAAGATCGCGGTCTGATTTTACAATATTAATGGAGCCCACCACTACGTCTTACGAACTTGTGATTTGAGGCTGTTAATTTGGTGGGCCATAATTAGATTGACGAATGCATGTTTGATCGTCACCCTTTTGTACTGGTACTGCCATGCTTGGGAAGTCATCCACGGACGCGTTTAATGAAGTTAGACGACCATGGTCATTTTGGCCATGGCCCACCTGACAGCGACTTAGATCTGTAGTCGTGAGGGAACCACGTTTCAGGAGGCGATATTAATGCATACTCACGGGATGGCACCGTTCCCTATTTATGGAGGGATGATGCCATTGCCAGTGAAGTAGGGAAGCTGATTCGGTGAGACCCCGGATCCATTGAGGTGTGGGGCCCACTATGATGTAAGTGACTACATCCATGCCGTCCATCCGTTTTGAAAGCTCATTTTAGGGCATGATCCCAAAAACAAATTAAAAAAATTAAGCAGTTTCAAATCCCAAATGGACCGTAGTACCTGAAACAGTGAAGTAGAGCGAGTACACTTTCACGGCAGTTGCTTCTTACACGTGGCAGCTACTGTGCGTTCAATCGCAGATGGTGGAGGCCCACTCCTTTTCCTCCGCATTCATGAGGGCGAATCATGAGTGTGCAGCTGTGGGGCTATTTGGGACAGGGCGTGGTGAGCATCATGATTTTTAGACCATCGACCAAAAACCACACCAGTTAGAGATGATCGTGGCCGTTTACTGGAGGATTTCTTCCCAGTAAACCGCCCAAACAAGTGAGCTTTGAAAGTGACGGAGACGGTGGCTAGGATGTCTCATAAGCGTGAGCTTTGAAATATAAGACATTGATGATGGGTCCCGCTCTATCGACGGTTTCGATTGGAAATCGCCCTACCAAGTTAGCCACTGATAGATGGCTCTATTGTATCTGTTACAACGGCTCTACCGTGTTGGCTCCCCTCTTCTATTCAGCTGCAGTTTTGGGTATTCACATTGGCTTCTATGCATCTCTACCGTACACGTGGCATCTCTGACCCTGCTTTCCCATGTTAAGGACTACTGCAAAATAATTGCGCCATTCAGCTGCAGCCTGCAGGTATGGCTGGGTTGGGCTTGGGTCAGCTCGGGTGAAGCCCAAGCCAAACCCATTCACCAAACAGGCTAAGAACTTCGCCAAAACCGCGACCCATTAGCTTGTGGATCGACCCAACCCACTTCTAATTCATCAAGCCCAAGCCCAAGCCCAAGCCCAAGCCCCACCCAACTCATTTATACATAATCCGGTTGGCGGATATATTCTCTGGATGCCTCATCGTGCCCGTTGCTTTTGGACATATTTGCCCCTATAATTAGTTGTGGGGTGAAATTTCTCTCGGTTTTTGCCCTTATGTACTATGTACTCCTTCAATTGGAGGCTATTTTCGTACTTTCAACTCCTACATGAAGTAGACATAGCCCACTTCTTCTGTACTCGGCATTGGTACGGGTTTGCTGGAAAAGCTCCGTGGGCACCATCATGATGTATGTGTCTTATCCATGCGGTCCATTCATTTTTTCAGCTCATTTTAGAGCATGAACCCAAAAATGATGTAGATCCAAATTTCAGGTGGACCACACCACAGGAAACAGTGGTGATTGAATGCCCATCATTAAAAACTTCCCAGGGGCCACTGTAATGTTTATTTGCAACCCAACCTATTGGTTATGTCACACGGACCTGTATTAGTTTGATCCAATACTTTCGTGGCCCTCAAGAATTTTTTTACGGTGCATGTTCAATCACCATTGTTTCCTGTGGTGTGGTCCACCTGAGATTTGGATCTGTCTCATTTGTGGGCTTACATCATGAAATGATATGGAAAAATGGATGGACGGTGTGGATAAAACAGTGGGCCACACTTTCTAGACCAAGCCATTAATAACCTATAGGGGTCTTGGCCAGATAGGGTTTAAATGGGATAACACTTTCTAGACCAAGCCCGACCGACTGAGAGTAGCTTGGCCGAACCCACATTATAAGAAACCAGGGCAAGTTGACCTATGGCAGTGACCATATTGGTACCCAAGACGTTTTCTGCAATGCAAACCATTACAAATGAAGGGAAGCCATGCGCCAGAACCTTGGCCACTCTCAGGGTTTTAAGGCTCATATGAGTCCCGTGCAACTCATCTCGTGTGGCTTGTTTGAGTTAACTCAGTCTCGGTGGGATGACTCAGACCCAATGCTGTTTCACACCACAAGTAACTTAGGCGACTCATCCCAACTTGGACGAGTCTCCACGATTCACTCCGACCTGACTTGACAAGTAACGAATCAGTAGAGTTGTGGAGTCTTGTAACTAAAACTAGAGGTGGGCATGGATGACTCGATCCGGCTAACTTGACTCGTCCAACTTGACCTGAACCGAATGGGTGAATCGGTCTGAACCGAGTAGGCTTCGCCCAATCTGAACTTAAACCGAGTCGAGTTCGAGTTACCAAGTAACTCGACCCGACTCGACCCGAAACTCGATCCGAAACTTGACTTGACCTGACTCTCTAACCCTACTTGCTGCTAGGGGTGTACATCAAGTCGAACCGAATCGAGCTGGCCTCAACTCGACTCAGCTCAGCCACTAGCTGACCTTAGCTCGAACTCGACTTGGCTCAGTCCTCAAGCCTGACTGGCCAGCTCGGCTCGGTTTGGTTAGCAGCTCGGGCCAGTTCGAGCCAACTTCGCCATTGCAGCATTTTCACAAACACCTTGATTGCATAAATCTCACTATATTTGAGAAAAAAAACAATGGTTTTACACGTATTTTATCAAACACCTTCTAAGAAACATAAAAATCAAGAAAAAAAGGGTATTGGTTTCATATACATACTTTCCTTGCCATCAGTCACACTTCATTGGGTCATTTCATTAAACACTTGGTGAGCAACATCAATATCAAAGGGAGGAAGACCGAGGTGAGAGCCTGAGAGAGGAGGGAGAGACTAGAGAGAAAGAGGGAGAAAGACCGGAAGAGGGGAGCTCGAGCTCGGGTTAGGGTTTAGGGGCGTCGAGTAAGGGAAAGGGCCAAAAGGTTTAGGGTTCGTGCAGACGAGTGAGGGAAAAAGAGTAAAGGTAAGTAGGTTTTTTTTAAATTTTTTTTAAAGGGTATATTTACCCCTGCACCGAGTCGAGCTGAGTTTGAGATGGATTCGAGTCGAGTCGAGCTTTTTCGAGGCGAGTCAAGCAAGCAACCGAGATGGCTCGGTTCATGTACACTCCTACTTGCCCACCCTACCCCGACCTGATCCCAAACTCTCTCTCCCTCCCTCCTTCTCCTCCTCTTCCAAGCCCGGCAACCCACCACCATCACCCTCCTCCTCCTCCTCTCTCTCATCTCCACTCCCTGCCTCCCTCCCTCCCTCATCCTCCTCTTCCAAGCCCGACAACCACCCACCACCATCACCCTCCTCTCTCTCTCTCTCTCTCTCTCTCTCTCTCTCTCTCTCTCTCTCCTCTCCACTTCCCCCTCCCTCATCTCTTAATCTAACTTGGTGCCAACTCGACCCGACTCGATTCTTCTGATCGGATCGAACTCGGTCCGGATCAATCCAGGCCAGTCTAAACTCAGATCAAGCCAGGCATGCTGGACTTGGTATTGAGTGGGATCGAGTTCGGGTTAGGCCTATTTCAAAACCGGATTGAGTCAAGTTATCCCTAACTCGGTTCGACTTGACTCGATGCCCAGCTCTAACTAAGACCACTAGACATGATGGATCCCACACAACATTTGAGGTTAGTTTGTTGTTAACTATATTCGTGGAATTAACAGATCGTATGTACATTAGTAAAGGAGATTCAACAAAATAATATTTAAGATGTACCTGATTGAAAAGACATTCCCATGCCACATTATTGTCAAGGAATGCCAGGTCTTCACACCTCATACTTATAGTAGAATCTCTAATGAGACTAGAGTTTTCTTTCGTGTGTCATTGAGGGGACCATTACATTTATTTATAGGGAAGAGATCTAGAGAAGCTTATCCATCACACTTCTCTCTTTTAAGGTCTCCACAATATAGGTTTTCATATCTAGCTTAATAATCATGTGTATAGGAGTCACGGTTCAAACGTCCCGCTCTAAATCTATTTATAATTATCGCAATTGTATTAGAGCCTACTAAATCACTTAATCTAAATAATCCGATGATTAGATATAAATTGATGATTATGTGTAGCCCACCTAATAAGAGTCTTACATTTATTTGCATGGGTAACATCGTAACAGAAAGTGTCACACGTGGGGTTATAAAACTACTCTTCCGTTTTATTACAGATAATGTACGCATTCACACCGCCACCACCACATACCTCATTCCAAACAATCTAAATCAGGGCTCCTTTGATCGCCTAAAAAAAAAAATCACAGCGATTAACTGTGTAATAACTGGCTGGTTGGTGGGCCTCAAGTGGATGGTTCAAAATAAAGAATGTAAATGTGCTATGTTCGATAAATAAAAATCTATCAATCCATCAATCAAGTTTCTGCGTTGTGACAGCTTGGATTGATGCATGAGAATGCTATGTGTATCAAACTTTTTCAAGTCGAGTCGAGCGAGCCAACCAAGCTAGCTTGGTTCGTGGACACCCCTACTTGCTGCACCCTACCCCAACCTGATCCCAAACTCTCCCTCCCTCCCTCCCTTCCTCCCTCCCTCCTCCTCTGGCTCTTCCAAGCCAGACAACCCACCACCATCAGCCTCCTCCTCCTCCTCCTCCTCCTCTCTCTCTCATCTCCACTCACTCCCTCCCTCCCTCATCCTCCTCTTCTAAGCCCGGCAACCACCCACCACCATCACCCTCCTCTCTCTGTCCTCTCCACTACCTCCCTCCCTCCCTCCCTCATCTCTCAATCCGACTCGGTGCCAACTCGACTTGACTCGATTCTTCTGATCAGATCGAACTTGGTCCGGATCAATCCAGGCCAGTCTAAACGCGGATCGAGCTAGGCATACTGGACTCGATATTGAGTGGGATCGAGTTCAGGTTAGGCCTATTTCAAAACCGGATTAAGTCAAGTTAGCCCTAACTCGATCTGATTCGACTCGATGCCCAGCTCTAACTAAGACCACTAGACATGATGGATCCCACACAACATTTGAGGTTAGTTTGTTGTTAACTATATTCGTGGAATTAACAGATCATATGTACATTAGTAAAGGAGATTCAACACTAATATTTAAGATGTACTTGATTAGAAAGACATTCCCATGCCACGTTATTATCGAGGAATGCTAGGTCTTCGCACCTCATGACACTTATAGTAGAATCTCTAATGAGACTAGAGTTTTCTTTCTTATGTCATTGAGGAGACCAATACATTTATTTAAAGGGAAGAGAGCTAGAGAAGCTTATCCATCACACTTCTCTCTTTTAAGGTCTCCACAATGTAGGTTTTCATATCCGGCTTAATAATCTTGTGTATAGGAGTCACGGTTCAAACATCCCGCCCCAAATTTATTTATAATGATCACAACTATAGTAGAGCCTACTAAATCACTCAATCTAAATAATCCGATGATTATATCTAAACTGATGATTATGTGTAGCCCATCTAATAAGAGTCTTGCATTCATTTGCATGGGTAACATCGTAATAGAACATGTCACACGTGGGGTCATAAAGCTACTCTTTCATTTTATTACAGATAATGTACGCATTCACACTGCCACCACCACATACCTCATTCCAAACAATCTAAATCAGGGCTCCTTTGATCACCCAAAAAAATTCTAACGCCCTGAAAATCGGGGGTCGAGCATAAACTCAACTCCCGAGTTCCAGAACATCACTTATGCAACAAAATGAATGATGATTGAATGTTGACTGTATTTGTGCATTGAACATGAGTGAGATTAAGCCAAAACAGAATATCATACTCCAGAGACAATAAATTTGCAAGCGGAAGATTGTGATAGATAGATAAAATATATAAACTATAATGAATCTCCAGAGTGTGATAACGTTACCAGGTTAAATAATTACAAGTACAGTTCTAAAATATACCTAATGTAAGGAAGTGTAATGTCTCCTATCCCAAATACCATAGCCCCGTCAATACAGTACCAGGTCTTAAGAGACCCGTCAGAGAGTTACATGATAGGAGAACTCCTCCTCATCACCATAGAAGTAGTCCAGCTCTGCTTCATAAGCATCGCCATCATCTGAAATTCAACAAATCTGGTTGGTGTGTACAACACCGTCCCGTAACGTGGGAGTGAGTGATCAACTCAGTGGAACAGTAAGGCATAGGTTAACATGTTATCAATCCAATCAAGCAGTAATAATAAAGCAGTACAAATCAAACAATTTTAACTACTCTTATTAAGTGCGAGAATGAAATGACATGATGTTGTATGCCCTTGCCAAACCACCCTCATGCGACATCATCTTACGTTCGCGAATGCTTAACTCCCTCGGTGCGCCACATCTACTAAGCACATACGGTGCGATGATGATCATGATTAGAGTTATTATTAGTCCATTTCAAACAAGAGATTGGAAAACTAAGGTACCTCCCTTGTATCATTCCCAAACATGATTCATTCTAGGGTCGTCGAGTCCTAGTTAATCTCATACGATATTATGGTTTGAGAGGCGTAGCGAAAGGCATCACAAAGGGCTCGTCACCGTCCTCGGACACAGATCTCACCGTATGCGGCTCAATTGCTGACCTCTTGAGTATGTGTCTCCGTGTACTCGGCTCAATCATCAGCCGTCGGCTCGAATACGGGTCTCACACCACTCGGCTCAACTCATACTCCATTCTTTGTGAAAGACTCGTCGCCAATCACGGACCTTGGAGTATACTCGAAGATACTACGAGAGGACTCGTCGCCGAGTCGATGCAGTACGGGTCTCTCCGTACTCGGCTCTCGCCGTAAGTATCGACGGACTCGAATATAGTGTCCCATACCACCATAATCGGCTCACGAGTCTGGTTGCTCACTGGTCACTACGGGGAGGCACGTGGCCCCAGCGTAGGCCGACAGCTCGACCACGGTGTCCCATACCACCATGCCCGGCTCATGAGTCTTAGCGGATCGAGGTACCATGATTAAAAGGGATTTCGGTAAGTTTGGTACCCTAGGTTGGGCGAAGGCGACCAAACATGGTGAACATACATAAGACAGATCGGGGTACTTGACGAGCTCGGCTAACTCGAGCGCACAACAAGTTGAACGATATGAAGTGCATAAGCACTTCACGTGGCCAACCACTATCGCCAACCGAAGTACGACTCGGGTTCGTCGAACACATCTCACGTGGCAAATGAATCGCAGCCACGAATTCAATTTTGGTACCGATTGTCTGGACTATAATCATAGCCCCAAACATGATAACTTGCAGATAGATAAAGCAGTAATGGACCAAGATTCAACTCATACAATCAAGGTATGGTATTATCCGTTTAGGGCTGCCAGGGCTATTGCACGCACTCGTTGTTCCGCTCCCCCATCACCCATGACGGATCATACAACGTAAATATAAATTTAAACATATGCATTACATAGTTATAATCATAAAGCAGTTGAGCATGTTATGAATCACAACACAAGCATGAGTTTATACATGTTCAATTCCTAATCACACAACAATCCAAGGAGATCATACACATAGTTAAAAGAGGCTGAGAATCATATCTCAACACCCTTATACATTACAATTTGCTAACTACTACTCATTCAGACATTTCAAGAAACACTTAAACAAACATGCATCAACATACATGACATATGTCGATCACATAGGCATTGGGCCAAATCCTTTCACTAGGGAGTTGCCCCAATCACGTACACCCACGACGGATAGTCATGGCAAACGGGAATCAAGTTCCATATTGGTCATTTCCACAAACACTTGGGCCACACATTTTAGCATATATGGTGTCTATTGGCCGTGGCGTGATTTAGGGCAAATCCTTTCGTCAAAAGGGTATAGCCAATACAAATCATGAATCCATGACAATTAGTCATGGCGAGCACGAATGAGGATTCTATACTCATTCGGTCATTTTCACAAACACTTAGAATACACTAATACAACATACATGGTGTATGTTAGCAAAACATGTATTAGGGCTATCCTTTAGCCAAGTGAGTATTTTATCCATGTATAATATATTACTACAAAGAAATAATCATGATAAATGCATCTCAAAAATTTATACGTATACGGTATTTTCTAGAATACGCATTTTCAACATACATATCGTATACAAGCAAACATGTATTACGGCGATTCCCTTCAAGCAATTATTTTATACGCACATAATATATTTATACGACGATTAATCATGACAAACACATCGCTTAAAATATACATGTATATACGGTACTTCTTACAATACCGTATTTCTACATACATAGTGTTTATTAGTAAACATGTATTTAGGCGAATCCTTTCGCCAAATAAGTATTTTATCCATACATCATATATTCATATGACAAATAAACATGTCAAACACATTTCCATAAAAAATACGTATACGGTATTTTATACGAATACCTAGAGTATGTGAAATTCCAAATTCTACAATTCTAATCGAAACTGAAAACAGAAAGCACTTTGTACATGTGCAATTGCATGCAGATCATGAATCTATCATTATCGACATTGAAAGCGTTGAAAACCATAACCTATACACCTAAAGTCCGCACCTTTTGTCATAGAATCATGTGAGTCGATAGGTTCACTAAGCTTCAGGTATACGGGAGTTTGGCAACCTATGGAGCGAAATACGTTAGCTATTTCATAACCTATAATCCCTAAACAACCCTAAAACGGAGTTAGGGTTAGGGTTTCTTACCTAGAAAGCAGCTTGAGAATCGCCAGGGACGATGAGAATCAAGGCGGTGGAGCCCGAATAAGCGAGAGGAATGCAGAGGAGTTCCTCCCACATCTCCCTCACTTTCTCTCTCTTTTCTCTCTCTCAAATCCAAATTGTATTGGAATGGGAGAGGGTTTAAATCCTTTATAGCCTAAAACCTTCCCAAAATAGACTAGGGTTACTTTGCTATTATAAGCAGCGATGTTACTCAAAAGAGTGTTTCGGTGGCCCCCTTGAGCCAAACGTCGGACTTAAGCTCTCACACATGGATCTACGTGGGATTACGCTTTCGACTCGATCGATTCTCGGATCGCACGTGGCGGACCACTTTCAATTTACGGTACGATCAGAAATTTCAAGTACATGTAAATGTTCGATCCGAGGGTGTAATTTGGTCCGATTCGACGGTCCAGTTGCTTATCTTGATCGCAAGCGAATGGTGCCAGATCACTATTCCGGATATTTATTTTGTAAAGGGAATAGTGTTTTTCACACTCCCTCGCTCCGGACTCAAGCGAATGGCCATGGGACATCGGCTGGACCTGATTTCTAAGGTGGTTGTCAAGCCCAGTGAGGCGGTCCTAGTTCCTTAACTTTGTGTTAATCGGATTTTCGATGTGCGGTCTAGACCTAATACGAAGTTTCGAGATGCTCCCGTAAGGTAATGAGATTGATCCTAAGTTTTACGGTAACCTAGCGTCAATGATTCTACAAGTTTTGAGTCTTGCAGAATATATTTAAAGCGATTGGTGCTAATTTCACAGGCACTCTAGTTTAACACTAGCTAAATCTCACTTAATTTCTAAAGGATTTAGTCCTGTAAGATTTCTGTCTGAGACGGTACTTAGGCCTTTGTAGTTTGTATATAAAGTGATCCAAGTTTTACTACTTAGCTAGTTTAAGTTAGTGTCTAGGGCTAAAGTGCTTTGAAAAATTGAAAGCACAAGGTAGTGAAAGGCGGGATTTGTGAAGAAAATGGTTTAAAAAGGGGTTTGAGGCTTTAATTGAGCGTTTGGGAAGTTAAACCTGTGTTAGGATTGACCCATCGCCTAAGGACGTCTAATTTCAGGTTGGCAAAAATCCGGGATGTTACAAAAATCACAGCGAATAACTGTGTACTAATTGGTTGGTTGGTGGGCCTCAAATGGATAGTTCAGAATAAAGAATGTAAATGTGCTATGTTGGATAAATAAAAATCTATCAATCCATCAATCAAGTTTCTAGGTTGTGACAACTTAGATTGATACGTGAGAATGCTATGTGTATGGAAACTTTGTGCATGTGTATGATGCCCATATGGTACCAACATTTCATGCCCACATGGAAAGGGGGTAATTTTTTAATATAGACACAGCTTTTTATTCTCTTCACAATCGACCCTAAACTTACCTTACTAAAGTAGACTCCTGTTGTACGGGCAACCTACTTTTGGACGAAATTAGTCCTCCTTTTTCATCCGCTCTTACTGAAACCGAGGGGTATATTAGTCCGACACCCTACTTTCATATCCTAAAAATCTAAAAACTTGCAGCCGTTGGAAAAAAAAAAAACAAATTACCTATAAACACAGCGTCTACGGTGCTAAAATTTTCCATGGAAACCTTGTAATTTCGTCCCGTCACGTACGGTAGGCCCCATCAAATGGACTGTTTTATATCATCCAGCCATACAATCACATGGCCCATCATAGAAGGGCCAATGTCCATCTGATGAACTTAAAGCTCGAATCGGTTAAACCGTCCTCAACGAAATTCAACGGATGAAACGCTCCAAGACGGAACAAGTCTAAAAGAAGAGTCCTAGCCGTCCATTTTAAATGGACGGCACTGTCTTAAACTCGGGAATGCGATGACAACTGTTTAATTCTGGCCATGACGTGTTGGTGAGGTTTCATCATATATCAACCACCTGCACCGATGAAGCGTGCAGCCACAAGCACTGCAAAATGGTGGGCCCCATGAGACAATCATCCCGTCTAGATCGTACGGTTGAGTTCTCTTTAGTGCGTGTTGCTCATCCAACCAAATCATTTCTCTTTTTTGGAGTTACATCATACTCCGGCAGTGTGTGACCCTTGATACGCATGCACTCCGAAACTAAACACATGGCATACAAAACTCGAATTAAACCGACTAAACTGTGGAACCCAGTCTCAAAGTTACAGTTCCAAAATCAGATTATTTGATAGATCATAGCCTCTGACTCAGGGACACTTGTTTGAAATAGGACCGTTGGATATTTTTCATTTTAACAGTCCTGTAAATGTCCACCAATCTGGTAGTCAAATAATCAAATAAGAATATTTTTTGTTAAATAATGTATTTAAACTGGGATTATGATTTGGACAGCTTAATTTGACGGATCCGTATGCCATGTATGCCATTTTTAAGTGCCTGCGTATCATCCTTCACACTCTACCAGAGTATCAAAGTTTCTCTCAGATCAGTGGGTAATTTTTTACTATAGGCATGACCTTTGACCCGCCTAACATTTTTCAACCGACCCAAAAACTAACATACCGAAAGACCTCAGATGTACGGAAAAACCCGTTTCAGACAAAAATACCCTCACCTTTTTTACCTACTAATCCTTAAAAAGAGGGGTATTTTCGTCCAAATACCTCTTTCCGTATCCTAAAAAACTATTTGGTAATCAAAGTTTGCAGCCGTTGAAGAAAAAAAAAAAAACCTTAAAAGATAAGCATCTACGAGCTGATTTTTCCAGATCAATTACATAGATTTCTTGTGGTAGAGCTAAGCGATAGGTGCTGACCCAGCCAACGTGATTCATGTGTTTTATATCAACGCCGTCGATCCGTTTTTCCAGCTCATTTTAGGGCATCATAAGACTAAAAATAAGTAGATCTAAAGCTCAAGTGCACCATACCATAGGAAATAATAGGGTTAATGATGTCCACTAATGAATTACCATCCAACCTATTGATAAGGTTATACAGAAAACACAAATATCAACTTAATCTAAAATCTTTATAGCTGCTAATTTTTTTTTAACATTGCCTCATTGGATCATCTCTATTTCCTGTGGAGTGATCTACTTGAGTTTAGTATCTGCTTTAGTATTGGGCTCAAGCCTTAAAATGAGTTGAAACAATAGATGGACGTGGTGGACATAACACACATTTATCACGATGAGCCTTGCAGGTCCCAACACCACCTACTTACTGGGCCACCATGATTTATGTGTTTTATATCAATGTCTTTCATCCATTTTTCTGGCTCATTTTAGGGCATGAGACTAGAAATAAGCAAATCTAAAGCTCAAGTGTACCATACCACACGAGAATAATAGGGATAATGATACCCGCGGATGAATTGCCATCCAACTTGTTGATAAGGTCATGTAGGCCTGGATAAATCGAAAACGCAAATATAAGCTTGATTTTAAATCTTTATCGCTGTTAAAAAGTTTTGAACGGTGAGCATTGGATCATAGCTATTTCCTGTGGGGCTGTCTACTTGTATTTATCATCTGCTCTTTTTTTTTTTTGGTTAGCTCGTTAGTACACCCATTGTCACTTCACACTTCACTGTTAGCCACCCCACTAGGGAATTTACCAAGAGCTCAATGTTGAAACGAGGTATATGCTTTAATATTAGACTCATGCCCTAAAATGAGTTGAAACAATGGATGGATATATAGTGGATATAACACACATCTATCACGGTGAACCCTGCAGGTTCCAACACCACCTAATGGTGCTGGGGTCACCACCAAATCGGCATCCATTGAGTGCTTCTCTAGTAGGGTGTCCCTGCAAGGCACGAATGTGGTGGGAGGTTGGTGGAACTTTGACTGTGGGCCTCACCATGATGTATGTGCCATCCATCAATGCCGTACATATGTTTTGAAAGTTCATTTTAGAGCAACACCTGAAAAATAAGCAAATTCAAATTTAACAATATTACAAGAAACAGTGGTGATTGAATATTCACCATTAAAAGCTTATTGGGGCCACTAGAATTTTATTTGCCGTCTAACCTTTTAATAAGGTCATAAAGACCTAGATGAAGGAACCACACAAATACCATCTTAATGTAAAACTTTCATCTCATAAAAAGTTTTTAATAGCAATTATCACTTTTTCCTATGGTGTGGTAAAGTTCACTTGAATCTACATCATTTTTTTGAATCATGCCCTAAAATGAGTTATCAAAGGGGATGGATGGATTATATATAAGGCTCGTACGTGATCACTATCACCCATCTCAGTGGATCCAGCAACATAATGCCCCCACAGTCAGGGAATCACCCATCTCAGTGGATTTGGTAATTCGTACATGGTTTGGCTCGTGACCCCAACACCAACCAGCTAGTTGGTGTCAAAGATCTGTGGGGCACACCATGATGTATGCATTTTTATGAATGGTGTTCATCTATTTTACCAGCTTATTTTAGGGCAAAAACTCAACATACCACATTGAAATAATGGAGATTGAATGCTAACTGCTGAAAAGCTTTTAGGGGCTAGAGAAGTTTTGAATGAAGCAGATATTTGTGTTTTCCCTTCATCCAGGTCGGTCTTTACATCATCAAGACGTGGGATGAGAAATTAAATATTATGGTAGCAATAGGAAGTTTTTAATGGTTGATGTTTAATCAATATCATTTCATTGCGGCGTAGCTGTCGATCATTTGGATCGGACTTACTTTTAGGATTATGGTTTAAAAAAAATAAAATAAAAAAATGAATGAACAGCCTGGATAAAACACATACAGACGGTGGAATTCATGTAGCTTTGAAACCAGCTAGCTGGCTGGTGTTGGGTCATAGCCAAACCGCGTCCGTTAACACCTGGAATCAATCAAGTGGAGGGCCCACCAGCTTACACGTGGCGGTCCCCACGTGGTACCAGGTTGAGAGGGAACGAG